>JARHVA010002491.1:1760000-2490000 GCA_037957365.1 Torreya grandis | reverse complement strand
TATACAATACTAAGGTGATATATAATTGATATTTAGTGTTTATAAGTGCCTTCATATTTGTGTTCACTATTTATGAGTGGGATCAATATATCTAACAAAGCAATCACACCTTGCATAACTACACCTTTTTCCATTATTTATTTATCAATTATTTTATAGAATTAGGTTTGGTAGTTGTCATATTTACTTATTATTCTATCATAATGATCTATTTTGTACCAATTTTTTAAAAATACGTGCTAAAAAGGTTAAAATTACTAATGTTCAAAATAAATATTTCATTAGATCACATTGTTACAATAATACTTCTAAGATACTATCACTTTTAAGGACTTCTTTTGTAAAATATAATATGGCCTAAGAACAATAGCAATTATAATTGAAAAGGGTATAATTCATATATACACACTATGTATGTAATTATCATGACTATTGAGGTTAATAAATCTAAAACAAATAAATAATATGAATTACCTATTGAGATGATCTAGGTAACATTCCAGGTGACAATTTGGGTGATGGTTCTACCCTAATTAGAGGCAGGACTTCCGAGAGCCATAACTTTTGCACTGTAGCTCCAATCGACTCACCATTTGAACCGTTGGAAATATAATAATGATGAGAATGTGGTGAGATGGCATGGAGATCTTCTTAATATATTTTTACCCCAAAAAACCCAATGGAATTTCCCTAAATTTCAATTTTAGTAGTGTAGTCTAAAAATAGTAAGTTTTTAAAAATAGCAATTCCTTGAATTTTGTATTGTTGTAAATCATGGAAGTCTAACAACTTGATCTCCCTCAAGATTTGTGACCTTAAAAATCCTCCTCCTACCTTAAAAATATGTATAAATGAATATGTAACCTGAAAGGGAAATCAAACATCTCTTCTCAAAGATAAGCATATGTTTGGATCTGCAAATTTTTATGAGTAAAACATCTCTTCTCAGAGATTGCATTATTTTTATTGTGTTTTTCTTATTTATTGACTTTATTTCAACCAAATATTCTGAGTTTTGGATCATGAGAATTTATAGTGAATAAAATTACCATCATATAGTGGAGAAGTTGTCATAGATCAGTAGCTTCTCCCTTAAATTATGACAAATAAGATGAAGTTAATGATATGTAATTCACCACATCTCTTAATTTAAACCCACCTAAGTTTGATACACCCCTATACATTTCAATAAAAAATAAAAAGAAGTTAAAATCCATTTCCACTTCTAATTTAACTACTCAAGTTATTACCATTACTATATCAACACCTATTGTCACATATGTGCAAACATCCATATATATGGGGGAATAACTTTTTTTATAACATGTAAAAATTATGATTGATATAATGGCATCATATACACCTCCCTTGATTACTACACAAGGTCCACTTACAACTTCATCTAATGCATCCTCTCTTAAGCAAACTATCATAGTCATACATGATAAAGTATTATAATTAGAGAAAGGTGCCTCTAAAGATTATCATTAAATGAATTAATATAATATGCTTCATAATAATTTGGAAACTAAAATTATATCTTACCATTACATTCAATATTTATATCTCATAAGCTACCATTCTATGAACGTAAGGGCAATCCTAAAAGACATCTTTGATCATTCCATATAGTACGCTTCAAATATGCTTACAATGAAAAATTACTCACCAAGATATTTCCAAGAATTCTCAATGATCAATGTCTATGATTGTGTTATGATCTCCCTTTTCAATCAATTAGGGCATCCAAACCATTGATAGATCAATTCTTTTCACACTTTGCATTTGACATTGGTAAAAAACTATCTTATGAAAATTTCTAAACTAAATAGAGGGTCTAACAAACCAATTAATTAATATGTTTTATGACATGATATATTCACTAAAATTCTATTAGAACCACTTCATAAATTAATCACATTTCATTAATTCAGATCCTTTGATGAGTTAGGCCACACATTCAAACAAAGGGAAACCAATATCATCACATTGAATAAGATAAAATCTATACCAAGTATTTTGTCTACTTCAAATATCAATTTTCAAAGAAATACAAATTAAAATTTCAAATCTAACAAAATAAATAATGAATCAAAATTAATAGTTAATGAAATATCACAACCATTAAAAAAAAATTAATTGATAGATCCATCAAGGAGGTAATTTATAATGTTACCACAACCTCCTCACATACTATTCCATAAACTAATTGATTAAAATATAATATTAATACCTCCTCCATTTGAGCTCAATTTAACTAAGTCTTAACCTAAGTTTTTTTTATAGTAACACATATTTTGGCTACCATATTTATATTTGGCATTATACAAACAAGTGTTATAGGTTAAGTCATAAGAAAGAATATATTATCGATCAAAAATTTATCAAGCCAAGAACACCCATATAAGAAGCAACACCACAAAAAAATTACAATGTAAATCTGAATATTTTAATAAAATACTTTCAAAATCATGGTACCATGGAGAATATAGATAATTCTAAAGTACATTGTGCACAAAATCCACATCTTTCCCATCAATCATATGGGCATCTAATAGATAGAATTATCAGTATATTTATATGCACACTAGCACAATGAGTAGTTATCACATTTGATGATAATGAAATCAATGATGATGGTTCAAATAGGCATGTTATTTGTATTCATTTTTACATCAACAATAAACCTATCCTTATTATCATTATTGACAATGGGTTAAGAAATAATTCATGTATAATGAAACTCTTTTATAGTCTGGGATACACAAAGAAAGATCTATAAGGTACATCATGAGTAGTAAAATAATTTTATGGCCATACACAAGATATTTTTAGACATATAATGTTACCTCTCTGAGTCAATCTAGCAATAGTGGGAACACCATTTCTATTCCTACCAAACACATGTGTCTTTAATATGTTTTTAAAGATTCCCTTGGATATAAAATGTTCATGTAATATAATGTCTAATGAATATATACCTCAAGTACATACATTAAAATCAAGTGATACATTTTCCATGCATTCAATATGAGTACCCTCTATAGCCAATAAAAACTCCTTCTCCCCCTAACCACCATAGTTGGTTATAGTATCTATGCAAGAGCCCCATAAAAATATATAAATGGCACATAATCAAAATTATTACACCCATTCAATATCTCAGTGAAGAATCATTTGTGTCACTTATACAACATATTTATTTACAATTAGTTCAAAATAAAATGGTATACCTTCCAAATCAACAAGCTTCATATCAAATAATTACTCAATGTTTATAAAATCAAATATTATACATCACATTTTAAGGAAACACCTCAAATAATTAGGCATTTTTAAGAGTGAACACATTCTTCTCTTATATGAAAAAATCCACCAGCACTTGATGCCTTTTTGAATTCATATACACCTACTTATAGTAATTTTCATAAACAGAAGATCATTTTCAACATATTCGATCCAAGCACACAATATGTTCCTCACATTTATAGGTTAATCAGCTAATTCCCTTTAAAATTTATCATAAAATTAAAAAAATCAAAGATTATAAAAATTAAAAAATGCTAAAAATATTTTCAAAAAATAAAAAATCATGACTTGAGCACAATATAAGTTACTAGTATAATTATTTGCATATGTTATTTATCACATATTTTGGTAGATAACACATTATTTTTCTATGGACACATGCAATAAATAAGGTATATGAGTTTGATTCAAGGTATACATAATACATGAATTCTTAGATGGTGGACTCCCTTCTACCTAGTGGACATGCCTATATTGGTTGCATCTTCTTCTATAAATTACATTATAATAATTTATGTTTTCATTATTCTCTATTAGACAAGGACAAAACCATAGGTATCATAGAGTTCATTGTATTATCAAAACACCACAACACTTCTTTAAGCTAAAAAAAGATAATTTTACTAATTGGGTGTTGTAATGAAAAAGAAGGTTCTATGGAGACAAAGGATGACCTAATTAGATAAAGGGCATGTATCATATAGACATGGCCATTGATTTGTGTTGTATTCGATTGGTATTTATAACACAACATTTTAATAGAGATAGCATAGAAGAGATAAGATATATAGAGGAATTATAAATAGTTACATATCAAAGTAACTAATTAATTTCTTGAGGCAATATAGACTAAAAAGTATATAAAAAATTGTATTAGGTGGTTATGATAAATATATATCAAATAAAAGAGTTGGATTAGGAAATATTGTGTTATTTTCACTACGTATGAGTTAATATGGATATAGTCACTAATTCATTTTAAAGTGCATGTTAATTATTCTAATCAATACTAACCCTTATAGTACATTAATCTAACTAAATTTAACATCTTCAACATAAAACTATGTGTAGCCAACAACTTTATATTTTATGTCAACATTTGGTGGTACTACATAGATGTTAGTAGACTAATTTTTAGGGGGGATACCCTTTGGATTTTTGGAAGCATGCATTAACATAAATAGAAGACTAGTGGGAAGAAACATTAAACAAATTCACACCAAAGTTAATAAAATATGTGAACCACTAATGAAAGTATAATAATCATTCTTTAGACTACAAGAAGAAGAATTGTGGGTCACCTTTTCAAAATTATTGCGTCCTTGGATACTACATCAAGATAAATATACATAAGGTTATCACATTCACATTAAAATACCTATTCAATGGAGTAAGAAAAAACTTGACACATTTTAGTGTTTTGGATACATTATTAACTGAGCTATCAATCATTGGTTCGAGACAATACCCAACTCATTTATCATAATTTGGGATATACAAGGTTGGATAAGATTTGATGATAAGAAAGTTAAGTGTGTTCAATAGGAAAGACACAATTTCTTAGATAAATTATCACTCCTCACTTGTAAAAATATTATTGAATGAGGGTTATCAAAAGATGGTAAATAGTTCCTTTAGGGTTATGCACCTAAGGGATCACATTCAAAAAGGAGGGGATCCTCAAAAAGATGTGACTACTCAAGATATCCACTCTAAATATTTGGGGGAGGTTAAATAAGATGTATAGAGATAGGAAAATAAGTATAAAATAAAATTAATTCAATTAAGAGGATAAATTAAAAATAATTATGATATAATGGTGAATGAGGAGATGAGAAATAAGATGGAAAACGAGATAATTCTATCAGAAATTAATTAAAAAAATACAGAAAAAGGAAAGAGTGTAAAGAGTAATGATAATAATTAAATACTAGAGAAATTAGATCTCGCCTCTACTAACAGAGGTCCTAATATTCAAAATCTTAATACTATCCCTTAGTAAAAAATGAATGATTTAGTGTTTGCACCACAAGAAGGCATAAGCAAAGAAAGTGAACAAAGTAGAAGTTTTGTATTATATATATATATATATCATACAAAACATAAGGTGATGAATGAAATGGAACAAGGATTAACAAATTTATTTTCACTATTTATAACAATAATTTATTCCAAACCTTGGGTGTGGAAGAGCAATTGATCACGAGTAGTTTTCCCCATAATGCACAAGGCCTTGATAGTTGTAGAATAAAAAGTGAGGAGATGATGATTAAGATAGGAGATGTTAATTACATAGTATAACCAAGGGAGGACATTTTATCAATAAAAAAATAGACAATCAGTAATTAGAATGAAAATGTTACAAATAATATAAAATAACAAATAGAGGAGGAAAGAGATACTAACCTTAGGGAGAAAGGTGTGGTTGAGATAAATTTTAGTAGTTCTAGTAGATAAATATAGAATATAGATAAAGAATAATATAACCTAATATAAAGAGTATTAGTTAATGAAAACATTAGATAAAAAATACTATTAGAGATATAATATATATAAGAAGAGATTTGAAGTAATACAACCCCTCAAACCCAATCCACAGGAAACCCCAAGAGGATATTATCAACACTATTTCTAAACTATATATCACCTCAATCTTAAAAATACATATCATTGATATAAATTTTGCTTCTATACCTTTCCCACTACCGAAAATATTGCATACACTATCTCTTTATGCCTAATTATTTATCTCTTAGTCCAACCAATGCCATTCTTATGATCCAAGCCTTTTATCTTGCCCAAAATTCTATAAACCTACTTATCTTTTATCTCTACAAGTTTTTGACATGTTACTACTTTTATTTTTCCCATACACTTTTATCCAAGTCAAATGCATGAGTTGACATAAGTGTTATGAGCTAAAACAAGTGTTTAGTGCCCTAAAATCCTATAATTTATAAATGAAACATATTCTTATGGTTGGCCTAAGTGATTTAACATGATGTTTAATCCAAATGTATTGGTATAAATACAATATCAATCCTCATTCATTCATCACCTGGCATATACTAAATAACTCACAAGGTAATTTACCAAAATAATTCAATCAAGCACTCAAGTGAGAAAAACTTCTCTATTTTATCCTATTTCCATATCAGTCATAGGTAAAACACATCTACAAGTTTGAAGTAATGAAGGATCATATCATGAGACACATTTTCCAAGTTACAATCTAGGACATTTTTGTATGTAATTATCACACATTACATCCTTAAGAATACACAAGATAATATGCAGCGGATAACTACATAAGTTTAAGGACCTATTTAGAGTATTGTTTATGTAGGCATTGCTCATTGATAAAGGGGTCTTTGGGGTAGATTGACACCATATGCCTACTAACCCATTTTTACCACAACCACTATGAGGATTAAGAATTAAGGTTTTATTACTTGATAAGGAATGATAATCCATGTCCCATTTCTGAATGTACCATAAAAAAGGTGACATAAAACCCATAATCATATAGGTGGTCAAATATAAGTTTAGTAGGTATTACATATTGGACACTTGCATCCAATATATAAAATAACATTGAGTAAGTGTCTACCAAAATAAAGGTATAATTTATAAAAGCAAGTGACTAATCCAAAATCTAAATCTAGTCTACTTTCTAACTATTCTACATCCATATTTTTATTAGCATTAGAACCAACTAAGTATATTTTTTTCATTATCATTACAATATATATCATAGATATAATTTGCTTTTTTAGTATATCTCATCATAATAAATTAATTATATTTATATAAGTAATTTAACTAATTGACGTGTAATAGATATAGTTTACCACACTTATCCCCTAGGCTATATCTACCACTTTTACCCTAGATTTCCCAGTCTATACTTTTGGGTTAAATATTTAGTGAACCCAACCATTGAAACCATAGGTGGATTTAGGTTTTCTATTTTTTTTTTGCAACATATTAATTTTTTATTTTCAAAGTGTATTTAAAATTCACAAAAAAATCTGATTTTTCATTTTGTATTAAAGAATTTTTAATATGGAAATATCTCTTATCTACTTCATTCTACCTTAAATCATGGTAGTTGCTAATTTTTATGTTTCATGTCTAATGAAATAAATTAAAAGGAATTGTGAGATGATAAATTTTAGAAATTGATTAGATTATACATTTATATCAAAATTTACTTAAAACACCAATCTACTTCATAATTTAGAACCAATAGATCATAATGCACACAAATAAACATTAAATATTAGAATTGTGAATCTATAGTTAAATGATCCAAACAAGAATAAAGAAAAGAAAAAGATTTAAATGATCATGTATTGCTTACATACTCATAATTTTAGCATGCTATTGACCTGATTCAAGACTTGGATTACATGTATTATTTGATCACTTAATGAAAGGATTAATGTATTTTTTATTAATATATTTCATGCATATTACATTAATTCAAATGGAAGGAGATGGTGGATTTAAATAAAGAGAATAAAGGGGTATTTTATGGATTTTAAAATTCCATGGAATTCTCTAGAGAGAAATCTCTAGAGAAGCGAAGAAGGTCCAAAGCATTTTACCCTCCATTAGAGTATCCTAATGGGGTTTAGTGGGGGTTTAGATAGGTTTACAGGAGAATTAGGTAGAGACTAGGTACTATGCATGTAGGAAAGCCTAAGGGATAGGTGGGTACGTTGTCTTGGAATTTTAAATTCCAATATAATGGACAAGTGGGGTTAGGATAAAATTAAAAGATAAATGATATATTAGAAGGATTAATTGACTTGTGGGGTATGAACAAGGTTAGTATGATGTAGAATAGTGAAGTGAAGGTGTTAGACAAATGAATATGAGGATGGGGGAACAATGATAAGACTAATAAGATGGAATAAGGTGAGATAGAATATTATTGGATGAAATTAGAGATAGAGGGAAGTGAGAAAAGTTAGATGCATACATTTTGACCCTCTTTGAAAGGGCATTGCAAGTGGATGAACTGGAAAGATTAATGGTATTTCAAAGAATAAAGACACTCATGGATGAATTTTAGTAAATGATGTTAGTGGACATGATGTACCCTCGAGGGGACATGTAGATAAAAATGAGATAGATGTACACTTGAAAATAATAAATGAAGGGTGGGATGCATGAATAAATAATAGGTTAGAATACTAAATGTGAGATAAAAGATGAATAAAATGTACTCAACATGAGTACTAAGCTACAAAGTTATGGGGCCCCTATCAAATACCTATTCATAGGGAGTAAAAATGACTATGTCATGCTTGTCAACACATATAAAGGTGTAATCAACTTTAACATGATGATGATAAGATAAAAGTTGACAGGATTTTTATGTATCCTTAGGCAAGGACACATGTCATGAAGAGTTATAGACTAAGAAGATAAAGGCCATGAGATTTAAAAATATCCTAAGAAAGGACACATGTTCGGATAGCATTGGGCCAAAATAAGAGAATGATTTGGTAATATTAATAGTTAGGCATAGCTCAAAGCTAAATTAAATTGATATAATGAAGGAGAGAGAGAGAAGAAATGATATGATTGAGTGATCAAAAGACAAAGGGGAAGATTTAGTCTATAATGCATTGATTCAATGAGATATAATGTGATTGATAGCTATGATTCCCATAGGAAGGATGAATGCAAGGGATTGAGAGATGATAATAAATTTATGGTCTTGGTCATGCCATAATAAAAGGAGGAAATTGGAAATTTTAAATGATGAATTGACTAATCGGTGATAATAGATGACTGATGAACGAAAATATGGGTGTTATGATTTGTCATGCCCAATTAATAGGTGCAATTGATTGACAAATATGATGAAGGAAAATATAGATGTGAGAATAAATTATGGGAAAATAGGAGAGAGTGTCTAAGCTAACCTTAGACACATTATGTGACTAAGCACTTCCTACATATTCTAAAAAGACCTTAGACTAATGTAGTTCAAACTAGATAATAGATGACAAGATAGAATAGAGGAGGAGGATGACAATGATTATAAAACATGTTAGTTTTTAGATAGAAGATGTGATGCAGATATAAGGCATGAAGATAAAATGATTAGGATAAATGGTGGGAGATGAGATTTTATATTTTTATAACATGTGGTCATGTTAGATGGGTTAATAAATATTACAACCTCTCAAGTTATACTTAGAAAAATGCATTAATTTTTTTAAAACTAATTAATTAACATTCATTCTCTCATTCCATAGAGATGCTTAACAATTTAGCTAATAATTAAAATTATCAATAACTTAGAATAATAATAATTCCACATTCTAATGTTGAATACATTATAACATATTATAACTATAAGAAAAGTAAATACATTAAGACTCAACCATGGCTGGTCCAATATTATAAAAACTATTATTCTAGTATAAAAAATATAATATCATTACATTTCCATTAGGCATTTATCTTTAATACAATAAATAGATACCAAGTTCTCTAGAGCTTAAGTTGAACCAACTCATGTATCTCTAATAATTTCAAGTGTAGCCTCTAGGTAAGTACTACATTGGGGAGGGAAATCATCATCTAAGTGATTTTATACACTAACCATAGATCATAAATCCCTAATACAATCCCCTATCATGGTCCATAGATAAGTAGATGATGATAGTGTAGGAATACAGAGAGACATGCTAGTACTCAATGTGTTGTAAGATTTCTACTACATGATGTGTACCATAAATTAAAAAAAAAATCTAACATGATATCAAACAACATGCAAATCAAACATATGAAATGAAAATGTCTATCTAACATTAATTTGGACAAAGTTTTCAAATAACATATGATCACACAGATCGATCACTTTCATAACACACCACTTGATTGGATTATCTACTTCTATCATTGGTGGTTCTATCTAGGCTAGTGAAGTCTATCTCACTACCTACTTAGCATCATCAAGGTGAGATCTATTATATAAATATATAATAGTATAAAATACTAAGATTCAATCAAATTATTCCTATTAGTAGAAGTGAATACATGTTATGAATAGAAATAATCATATTCATACATTTTATTCATCAAATGCATAAAATGAATCTGATAGCATGCTAATATTACATAGTAACAAATATGATAGAATATAGTCTATAAAAGGTCACACCATCTAGGTATGCTTCACATAAGAATCACAATTCATCAACTATCATAGGTAACATACTGTTTAAACAAACTACCATTTATGGTTCTAGTTGCAACTAGGTTTATATTTGTATAACAAATAAGTTTGTTTCCACCAATAATATAATTTGGACTACATTACTAAAAACTCAAGGTAAAACCAAACATTTGAATTAATTAACATCAAGATAAATTTCTCAGTGTAAACCAACATTTAACATATTATAAGTACAATTTAATTCATAAACAAACATGTATTCTTACATTTTTGAAACTTATACTTCATGAATATATTTGAAGTTCCCAATCCTTTGGGACTTTTGTGACTTACGTGATTAGTCACACTCAATAAATATAGGCATCATTCCCATATAATTATAGGCTATATATATGAGACCTTGAGTTAAATTAAAGGTATATTTCATTTATTTACATATATAATTATACAAATTAATGTTCTAACTCATAAATAATGTTTTCACATTAGTCTATTTAACTTAAATGTTTTAGAAACTAAAAAATATTGTGAGAGGGCTTCAAAATTTAGATTGGGTCTCATCTATTCAACTAATTTTTGAAAGAGATATGAATATAAATTAAGCTTAGATTCAATAATAATTAATTCCTTATTTTTCCAAAATTAGGTTATTTGACTACAATCTAAGATATTGATAATAGAGAATAAAAACCAAACATTCCTAACTCTATTTTAGTTTATCATTTAGATATCTACTTACAATATTTCTATTTCCATCTAATATAAATATATTGTAAGTCTAAAAAAACACATATTTAATATAATTTGGACTATATAATTTCTATTTATTTATATTTTTTGATAAGTTCTCTATGGTTAGTCTATAATATCATATGTGTTTTCCCCCTATTTGAATGTCATAAACACATAGGGAAAATGATTATTCACTCATCATTTTATAATATATATGCTCATACTCATCGATAGATAAATAAATATAGTGTTTTTTAAGACTTTAATAAACTCATAAAATTGTAGGTAATTTATACTAAATATGTATAGACATGTGTGTGTGTGTGTCTATATATATATATATCATTCTTGGAAACTACACATGATCTCATGTATAAACTTGGTTTGAATTAGTCACAATTTTGATTACACTCACAATCATATTCACTATTTTATGAATGTTAAATGTGCAATCCTTAAGGTAGATTATTATTCATTTGATAAGACATATCCAACCTCATAAATATGTTTACAATCCTCTATTTTAAAATGATTTAATCATACATAGTCCTCTTAGCTATTAAAATTAGGTAATCAATAGATGTAAACACTTATACTAAGGTGAATTGATAGAGTACTAAAATCTCATTTAACTCATCCTAAGTCTTTTGAATCACAAGTATTTATTTCAATACTTATTACCTAAGTAAAGTTCCTATACAAAGTTGTGTATATTTATAGATATACAAGTATATATCCAATAGATCAATTCCCTCTATCAAATTACATAAATAAACATAAATGTATTTATCTTAACCATATTTTTTCCTAAGTATATTTATGTAGAGTTTCAGAAACAACAAATCAAGAGTATATAAATATATGGTGATATAGTTTGGTCATATATTAGGCAGAATTATGATCACTAATAAATCACAGTTCTCATTTTACACTATAGTATGCTTGGTTTAAACTAGGTTTTTAGTACCTTAAAATATCATTTACCTAGGGATTTAAAATCTCAACCAAAGTTCTACCCTGAACTAGGTTATTGAACTAATAAGTAACTAAACCCAAATAAACAATATAGCTTAACATATAATACATTCATAATTTTAAGAATATGATAAAATTAATGATTCACCAACCTGTGAATTGATTTTAAGTTGAAAAAGAGAAAACAAGTATTTATTTCTTTATCTAATGATGCACTATTTTTCTTTTCCTTCTCTATGCTATATTTCTCCTCCTTGTTCTCATCCCCTAACTTTTTTTACTCACCTCTTTAAAAGGTATTTTTCCAAACTCATCTCTTACCTTTAAAATTTTACATGAATCTCTTTCTCCCAGTTTGTATTCCATGCATATATCTCTACTTTACTCTAATTCCACTTATCTACAATTATGCCATCCTTTAAACATACCAAAATCCATAGTCTTTCCCTCTTTAAACTTTATTAATTAATATAAAACATATAATTTATTTAACAAATATCATTATGTCATACATCCCCAAGTTATCTCAAACATAAGTCTATGTTGATCAATATCATAATGATATCCAACTTCTCATTTCCATCATAGTTTCATGCATGATATCCAAAGATTAAGTTTAGATTCACTTAACTCTAGGTTAGTATTTTTTGATAGTTTTAAATCCTTGAAAGAAATTAAAATAAAGGTAGTTATTTATTTATATAATAGATAGATAAGTTTATAATTTCTTCAAATAATAAAATATCTATATAATCAATTACTAGTGTGTGTGTGTGTGTGTGTGTGTGTGTGTGTCTTAAATTATATTGATATTTTGAATATCAATAATAGTGAGATAAATGTTCAATGATATTTTCAAAAGGCATTATATTAGTCTATACATATAATAGAAATTAGATATCTTTTTTTTAATTTACTCTCAAAAATCTTAAGACAATTATAAGTAAGGAAATCTTATGTAATATTATTGCAATATCTAAAATTAAATCTACATACAAAATGCAATCAAAAAAAAGATTTCTATAACTAATTAATAACATTAAAATATGTTATGCGTATAAAATTTTAAATCTACTATGTGTGTAGGATCTTAGAAATTCCTCATTCATCTCCCACTCATCCCATCTACTCCATGTCTCTATTGATGCTCTCCCTCATCATGTTTTGAGGGTAGGATTAATATTACATCCACCTCACAATAAGTAGGTAGTTACTCTAAGTCATAATATATATCAACCAATGATGAAAAATTAATAAATATACATCCATAATGTATAAAGTAAGTAAGACCAACTATCACATCATGTAAACAAAATTTCATAACATTGTCCCATAACTAGTATATGTCATAAATATCAAATCAAAATAATAATAATCAGCTAATAAGCATATTCATCTATGGATTATAAGGTTATAAAACATAGGGTGAAATCAAGATGTAACATCCTTTCCCTGAAAACTAGTTGTGCTCCAAGAATTTGACTCAAGAGAGGATGGTTAGTATCATGTTAGTTCCAAAATGAAAACAAAATGAAAGAAACATACTAACTAGCATAGCATCTCTAGGCCTAGACACTAGGAAGAGATTAGTTAACAAACATGAATGAAACACACAACTAAAATTTAAAATAAACCCTCTTTTACATTCCTTGGATGCTCCAAAATTCTTGTTGTAGTGGCTTGCTCAGTTTGTGCTCATGAAGTCTTCATCAATGAAAGTTTGGCTACCTCCATCTCTCTTTGGCACCTTGTGGCTTTGGCTTGGCTTGGTTTGGAATAAATTTGTCATGGTAACAATATTTACAATGGCTTATTGAAGATATTTATGAATTATAAATTTGTACCAAAATAACTTGGAAATGATGTTCATGGCCTCTCTATTTATAGTTTTTGAGATTGATCAAAATCAACCTGAACCATCCATCTTGAGATTGAGATGTGCGGTTGAGGATTAATTAAATTTTTGTAATTAATTTTATAATTGTCCTCATCATGACATTAGAAGAAGGGGAAATTAAGAGGCATGGAGGGCATCATGGAAGGCATTGATGAGGCATAAATCTTGATATTTGTGGCATTTATGGCCTAAGAATGTCTTCCCAAGAAATGAGGTCACCTAATGATGTAGTTATTAAATATTCATTCCTTAAAAAAATTATTCAAAAATTTTTCATGGAATTCTTTATTAGGCTCTAATTTGGTTTAATTATCTATTAAACATGTTTAAGCACTTTATGCACAAATTAATCAAATTCATCAGAATGTCTTGTTATTGGTCCAAAATATGATTGGATTGGAATTGGAAGAAAATGTCAGATGCGTTATATCCATTATCCCATTTAGGATGTTATTGACAATAAATAACAAAGTAATGTGTCTTGTACAAGAGATTTGATAGGAAAGAGCAATCTAAAATACCTAGGTACAAAATTGGCATTTTGACTCAAAATTATTTGATCAAAGTTAGCTAGCCCATAAATTGCATTGCCCCATTTAGTGATACCCTAGGCAAAATTGGAACTTGAGTATGTCAATTTCAACTCAATTAATGCATTTTAGTGTTTTTAGGCCAAATTATGTATTTTAAGTGAAAATTGGTTAAAATCCTGGTTGAAGGTTATCAGTGGCTAGATTCTACACTAGTCATCATCATGATGAAACTTATTAAAATAAAATGTTTGATTATCAAAAGAGTTTAACATAATTAAAAACATAGTATCAAGTATAAAATCATGTAAAAAAATGTGAAAACATCTTGTAAAACTCATCATAGTCTTCCCAAGTAGCATTATCCTCAGAGTATTAATTCCATAAGACCTTACACTATGACACCTCTATGTTATGTAATTGAAGTTTATGAGTGTCAATGACTCTGATTGGTTATACCATGACCACACTATGATATAGAATCTATAAAGCAATCCAATCTAAAATGTGTGAAGGATCAACTATATACTTCTTAATATAAGATAAATGGAAAACATTATGTAATAGAGCTAGGGATAGTGGGAGTGTAATCCTATACATTATAGGGTTGACCACTTATAATACTTTAAATGGTCCCACATATCTTGGTGATAGTTTCATTAACTTCTCAAATGTAATCAAGATCTTCTACAACTTAACCTGCAAGAACACTTTATCACCAATAAAAAATCTGCTATCTATTCTCTTTAGATTCACATAACTCTTTTGTCTATCATTAGCCTCAACCAATATTTTACTAATTAATCTTACTTGATATTCCATTTTAGAAAGCATCTTAGGCTCGAAGACTACCATGTCCTCTAACCTTTCCCAATTGATTGGTATCATGCACCTCTTTCTGTATAGTACCTCAAATGGTGCCATATTTAAAGATTATTAGTATGAGTTATTGTATGAAAAATCAACAAATGAAAGATAATATTACCATTTTTATTTTTGATCCATATAATACATACGTAGAAGATCCTCAAAACTAGATTTACTCACTTAGTTTGACCATTAGTCACTAGGTGATATGCAATGTTAAAATTTAGTTGTGTACCCAAAGCTAAGTTTAGATTTACCTAAAACCTTGAAATCATCTCTAGGAATATACATAACCTATACAATTTCTTTATGAACCTCTTAACAAGGGTAGGTGCATCATCTATCAAATTGCTTAGTATGAAATGAGCCATCTTGGTTTGTTTATCAAAAACTACCAAGAGTATATCATTCCTACTTTTTGACATTGGTAAACCTTGGACAAAGTACATACTAATCACTTACCACTTCCACTCTAGTATATCATGTGGATATAATAATCTAGCTAGGCACACATTCTTAACTTTCACTTGCTGACATTCCAAACAATGTGACACATAATCTACCACATATTTCTTATTTCCCTTATAGAAATACAAAGTTTTAATCTATACCATGAGCTTGGTTACTCTTAGATGTCTTTAATATGGGGTATTGTATATCTATTTTAACACCACACTCCATATATTATCTCAATTTGGTACATATATCCTTCCATTAAAATGTAAAAGACCATCACTTTCAAAACTTAATCCTTTATACTAAGGATTTTGAGCATTATTAGATAATGATTTTTTAACCTGATCATAGTGTTCATCTCCTAGTGAAAACTTAACCACATGATCACTAAAAGTGATGTTGATAGTAGCTACAAATTTTATATACCTTCTAAGACTTAAAGAATCAACTACTCTATTCTCATTACCTTTGATGTAATTGATATCAAAGTCATAGTTAGAAAGAAAATCTAACCAAAATCTATGATGAGCATTCAAATTTGGTTGGGTGAAAATGTATTTGAGTCCCAAGTTATCAGTCTTGAACTTGTTGGGTGAATATTTTGTCATCAACTAACTGATAGCAAAATAGGTATATCAACCACAACACAGAGATATTTATATGGTAAAATGGGTATGTCTACGATAAAAATAATGAGATAAATCTCTCCTCTCATCAAGGGGAGGTTCCCTATAAACTAATATATACTAATATAAATTGAAAATAGACTCATGGGTGAGATAACACCATCCATCTCTCTCTTTTCAGAGATGATGTTCACAAAGCAAAAGAGAATTCTTGTGTAATTACTAAAGGCATTTCTCTTCTTTCAAAAATGATGTTCAACAAATAGCAGGAAGACTTCCTGGGTAGTAACTGTAACCACAAGAAACCCATGAAAGCACAAAGTCTTTCATTGTTTCCCCTACTAATTTAGAACAAAGGACACAATAGAATGAAGTGTAGCCCAAAGTCTCCACCTAAAACTACAATAGAGTAAAATATTATGAAGGATAAGGGGAGCTCAAAGTCTCTCCAATATCCTTTACATTAAAACACAAAACACATAGACTAAAGACAATTATGGTAGCACAAAGTCTTCCACAATCGACTTCAGGACACTTTCCAAATTATTTCCACTTGTTCTACTTATTTGATTAAATGGACAAGATTGTATTTAGGAAAAAGACATAAGAACAATTTATTATATAACACAAGCTATTTCAACACAAAGTCTAAAAGGTCACTTGCTTTCTCATTCACTTGATAAAATATGATTAACAATCTGAGCTCAAAGTCTAAGGAATGCCTTTCAATTTGGGTAGAGTTTTGCTTCTAATAATAGAGAGGTCTCTCCTTTATAAACTAAGAGATTAAAATATATAGTAACCAAAGAAAGACTTTGGCACTTGTTTTCATGAAATGGCCATTGTTGTATTTTGAATGCATTTGAAATTCTATGAAGGGGCCATATTGGAGTAGGTTATTAGCCTTAACTTTGGCATTTTAAATCATCTCAAATGTCTCCTCTAAATCATGGGTTGCCTTATCCTCTTTAAGATATTTACACATCTATCCATTCACCTTTATTCAATGAAGAAAAATAGGCTACACCATTAAATGCTTGCACTCTCTGATATCTACCTGGTGGACTATTCCACCTAATGGAATAACTCTCCTACATATATTTTTGGATTTTGTGTATCGTTCCCTCTTTCCTTACTACACTTTGTCTCTTTCTAGTGATTTGAGCTCTCAGGGATATCTTCTCACTTTTTGTTGGATCCTTTAGCTCCTCCTTGGCTAGTCGCTAAGTTTGTTCCCGAGTCTATGCCATTTGAAAATCAATGGTCATTTCATTGTCCTAAAATTGACATCTATGGGGACATCACTGGTCACTTGAATCATTTTGCACCTTGAACCTTTTAGAGTTTGTTGGTTTAATGGTTTAATGGTTTGGTGGTTTAATATTTCTTACAAAGAGCCATGTTCACTTAGTCTTCTTTAGGAGTTCAATGTGTTGTTGAACCAATTATTTTAACTATTTGGTTGAACCTTCTTCTAGAATCTTCCACTTGAACTTTGAACCTTTGAATGTGTTGAAGCTTTGAACCCTTAAACTCTTTGAAGCAAAGTTCAATGGTTCATTCCTTATATTTAAACCCCATAGTTGAACCCTTTGATTAAACCTTGATGATGAACCATCCTTACAATTTTTAGGAAATGCCTTAAGTCTTTTGAAATTTTTCCTTGTGAAATCTTGCCTATTGAACCTGTGATTTCCTTAGCTAAAAAGTCTTGCACGACTGAATAGCTTGACTGCTCAGAACATTTTTTGAGAAAGGAAGAGACCATTTTTGGCCTATAGGACCAAAATGGTCGACATGTTGTCCACAAAAACAAGTGACAAATTTTGGGAACAATAAAACTCAAATGGTTTTCCTAATAAATAATGTCACCAAAATTACAAAACATGAATAATTATTTCAAGCTCAAGATCATGAGGGGCATAATTCACCTCATAATTTTGTAGCTTCCTAGATTCAAAATATAGTAATATACCATCCTATATAAGGACTCCTCCTAGACCCTCTCATGATGCATCTATGATCACTAAAAATTGGCCATTAGGATTAAGAACTCTCAACATTGATGCTAAAGTAAGTCTTATTTTAAATTCTTGAAAAACTACTTCATACTTTTTTTACTTGACAAAATTGTTTCTTCTATTTTAGTAAGGTAATTGGATTAGCTATCTTGGAAAAATCTAGAATAAACTTCCTATAATAGCCTGATAATCCCATAAATATCCTTACCTCATGCACATTTATTGACATCAAACACTCCATAATGGCTCTATCTTAACAAGATCTACAAAAATACCATCTAAAAAAATAATATGCCCTAGATATTACACTCTCTTAGAAAAAATTTCACTTAGATAACATGCCATATAGCTTAGATTTTTCAACCATTGCAAAACTAGTCATAGATGTTGTAGGTGATCTTATTCATTAATATAATATATAAGAATGTCATTGAAAAAGACCAAAATAAACTAATTTAAATAATATATAAACACACTATTCATTAGATTTATTAATTTTATTGGTGCATTGTTCAACCCAAATGGTAACACCATGAACTTGTAATGCCCATAATGAGTTATAAAAGCTATTTTTAGAATATCCTCATCCTAAATCCTCAAATTATGATATCCGTCTCTAATATCTATCTTAAAAAATACTGTTACTCCCTATATTTGATTGAAAATAACATCTATATGAGGTAGTAGATACATATTTTTGATAGTTGCCTTGTTAAATTTTTTGAATCAATGCAGAGTCAAAAAGTACCATCTTTATTTTTCACAAAAAAATTGGTGCATCCCATGGTGACACACTAGGTCTAATCAACCCATTTGATAATAGTTCCTAGGGTTGAACCTTTAATTCAACCAAATTATTGCTTTTCATTCTATATACTACCTTTAACTATGGTTCTGATCTTGGTATGATGTTAACAGAGAAATCAAACTCACATTTAGGAGGCAAACCTAGTAATTCTTATGAATACACATCATGAAAATATATAGTAAATGGGTAATCTTTGAGAGATGGTTCCTAGGCTCCTTCATTTAATTTATCTTCTTGATAAATTATTATCACCTTTTGGTTTTATCCCTCTTGAGTTGTATTGCATAAATCTACTTGAGTTGTAACTCTCTCTTTTCACCCTAAATTTATGTCTGGTTTTCAAAATTATCAAGACACTCAACCTTATTTAAATAGCATTCAACCTTGGCCTTATATTTATAAATCCAATTGACTCCTAGGATTATATCATATAGCCCTATTGGTTCTAAATATAAATCCATAATAGTTTTAAATTCATGAAACCCAATCACTGCTTTAACTAGAAACTTGTCAACCATGACATTAGAGTCATTCCCATACTATATCGACCATACATTTTCCATAAATATAACTTTTCTATGAAACTTGATAAGCATTCTAGGATCTATAAAGCATTCAATAGCCCATGTATCTATCAAAATAGAAACTCAATGTTCAAATAAAATACCTAATAGCTCTATGTGTGATGCTTAAAATTTGGATTATCGATTATCAATTATTACATGAATATGTCATTGAAATTTTCCTTCCTAATAATTAGGACCTTTGTTCTTCGACCTATCCTGAGTGCATTCAAGAGCATAATTGTCTTCTCTATAATTTAAATAGCCTCTAGATGGACCATTACTAGATTTTATGGGTTTCCCTTAAAATTACCTTTGAATCCATTACCTAGTTTATTTTTTATGGATCCACTATTGGATTTGCCTTTTTGGTTCTTAAACTACCCCTTAGAGTCTACATTCCCTTATTTTCAATTATTCTTCTTGAAATTTGTCTTAGAACTTCCAAACTTTTTATTGAACTTTTTCCCCAACCTATGTAAGAGAATTCAATTTTTTCTCCTACTTCACCACCTTCTCGAAGACCTAGTCCATGCTAGAAGGTTCATGAACATATACATTAATACCAATATAGGGTTTAATCCCATTATAAAATTATTGATTTTGAACCTCTCATAAAATTGGTACTAAGGTGCATCCTTCAAAAGTTTGGTGAGTTACTCCTAACACTCATTCACCAATAAGTCTTCCTTCTTTATATTCTAGAAATCTATGAGCTTCTGATCAAAATAAAGCTATGGTATTTATCATGATATGAAAAATATCACAAACTTCTCCTAAGTTGTGGTGGTTGAGTTAAGGCTCATTTCCAACTTCTTGTTATCCCACCAAGTAATTTCCTCACTATTCAACTAGTAAGCTCCGTAAAATGTTTTGGTGACTTCGAGGTAGTTTAGAATATTTTAATACTTTTCCATCTCTATTAGCCATGCTTTAGCTATATCACCTAGAATAGTTCCATCTAACTAAGGTGGACTCACATTTTGCATGTCCCTATACAACTTTACAATTACCTGAGCTCTCACATCCTATTGGTTTTTCTATTCAATAGGGTGCTCAATAGGTTCTTCCTAATGTTATTCCTCGCCTTGGCCATGAACTTCTTATTCTAAGGCTATGATATAATCCCTAGTATCATTCATCACTATGATAATATGGTCTAACCTTGTTAAATATTCAATGGTAATTACGTAGGACCATTTAGAGAGTTAATGTCAATGACATATGAAGGACCCTCACCCGATGCTCTAGTTTGCACCATTATTCTTTCTCACTAAATTGAATAATAGAAAAATGTTAGAAAACTCATTAAGTCTTATAATTTGAGCCTAATCTTTGATACAACATGTTACAACCCCTCAAGTTTTAAAAAAATACTACATTTTTTAAATTATAACTTGAGGGATTGTAATAATAAATGATCAATTGGTGGATATAGACATGATGATTAGATGATTAGATGATTCAACATTTAAGTGCGTGACATAGGAGAGGATAAATGATGAGTGTGTTGAATGTCAATCCATCATTTTTGTAATATTTATCATCATAGTCTAATAAATCTAATGTAAATATAACACTAGGCAATATTCCCCATGATATAAATATGATCAAGAGGATGTTATGCCAAAGTACACAAGGATAAAAGATGTAAATGATGAACTCTACATAGGGCACACAAAATACTTATTATAGATTTTTTGGCTCCATAATAACATTCTCATTCATTACACCCAAGGAATATTTTAGTGGCAAATTTTCATATTTTGGCAAATTTGAGGTTTTGCCAGTGTATTTTTTGGCGATTTTTGAGCCCTTCCATGGTTTCCTGGTCGCCAAGCTTTGTTGGGTTTACCTGGTTGCTAGAATTGTAATCACCAAGGCAAATGTTACGTTTGAGTTTTTCCCTGGCGGTATTCGCCTTTCACGCAGCCGACCAGGTAACGCTTATGGTGGAATGTTCGCCGGGTTTCAAGTTTTCATTTCTTGCAGTAAGGGAGAATTCGCCATCCCAGTTTCATTTTACTGTGGAGGAGTCGTCTCATTTAACCTTTTTTTTTTCCGAACCCAACAGTATATATATAAAATAAACATTCAAGTATAAGTGTACATTCAAGTATGGACATCTAGTTTCTTATACTTTAAGTTATATTTTATTTATATACTTTTAGGATGTTTGAGAGGGGTTTCGGACCGCTAGGAGCTATAATGCAAATTCTAGGTTTTGGAGGATCCTATCATATTTCAGAGTTAGTCAGATTCCAAGGTTTCAGGGTTTCAAACTTAGCCATATTTTAGGGTTTCAAGATTTCAAGGAGACATCATAGGAGGTATGAACGCTGCATGAAGGGATGTATGCGTGATAGAATAGTATGAAAATATCTCTCACAAAGTGATATAATAGTATAATTTTTTTGTGGGTTTAAAATAACACAATTTGCCTAGATTTTACACATTGTTTGAGAGACTATGAATGATTCGCCAATGGAGATTATTATTTTTTCTTTGTAAACTATTTTTTTCGCCACAAAAAATAAATTTTTTGTCAGGTGTTTTACACCTTTCGCCAAATTTTTACACCTTTTCTAAAGGAGGGGTTTCTTAAAGTATACCCTGATTACACCCTTGATGAAAGAAACATTATGAAATAATAATTAAAAGATTAATATCAGAGACAAGTAAAAAAGCAAACATGTATGCAGATATATACTTGATAAAAGACATGCAAACAAGTCAAACCATAAAGAATAGACAAACACAAGTATATATATGCAGTGTCATTATGTCTTGTCTAATTATCATGATGAAAGTTAATTGGATGATTGATTAGGTTATGAGTTGGACTAAATTAGTTGAGATGATATGATGTGAATTTGGATCAAGGATATGGGTTTGCGATAGTGGTGTAGTAGACTAGGGACTACAATTAAGATAAGACTTATGATAATACAAAAATAACATAAGTATCAACATCATAGTGGACTACATTATTTTTATTTTTATATTTGATTATATCTCAACTACCCCCTAGTACTTGAATTTAGGGTTCACTAGGGGAAGACACTTTTTGATTAGGCTGATGATTTGACATTTCTTGATTATGACTTGTTGGAATAAAGGTTATTTGATCATCGTGTGTATTTTTTGAATATGATATTGTACCTTTTTATTTATGGAACATATTATTTTAATCGAGAAAGGGTCCAATGATGTATGTTCCTACTCATCCCTATGGAGGGAGATGATTAAATGATCATTAACTAGAAGAAAAATATCTATGATGAATGAAGGTTGGAGAGATGTTATGATGAGGTTAATGAGTGGTTGTGAGGCAAAATTTTCCTCATAGGGGTTCGTAAGAGACCCACTTTCAACATTAGATAAAATCTCCTCAAGATTCATAAAAGGATCCTTAAGACTAGATATAGTACATATATCTAGGGTAGGATTAGACACATTCTGATAGTCTTGGACTAATAAGGCATGTAATAACTTCATTATGACTTCATCATCATGATTGGGATCAAATATTATGCCTTTTCATTATTTGAAACATGAAACTAATTTATATTAAAAAATATAGGCATAGCCATCATATGTTGTAATACCATTTAGGGATGATGTTTTTTATGAATAATTTGATTTAGATATTGGTGATGAACATGATCTTGATGTAGATAATACTAGTGTTGAATCTAATGTTGACCCTAATGTACATGATGCAATGCTAATAGTATAATATTTGTTAGGTTGTGGAGCTAAAAGCTTCACTGATGCAAACAGGAGAGGAGGTTGTTGAGGGTTGTTGAGTTGCAGAGCAACCGGTGTCGGTCTGATCAGCTGACGTCGGTAGTATTGTGAAGTGAAGCAACTGATGTCGGTCAGGGATCGGCTGATGTCGGTCACCTCCAGGTAGACAGGGACTGACATCAGTCACCTGTGTGGTTCAGACTGCGGATGTTACGGGAAGTTAGCTAACGAACCAAGTGTTTGCATGATGAGAGCTAATTTTAGACTGAGAGCTGTGGATCTAATTATTGTAATTGGATGTCTAATTATTGTTTGGATGAGATCTATATAATAGACTCATGGTTGTATTGTATATTCGTGCTAGGTAGTAAGAGAGCAAATAGCTCCTTCAAAGAGAGGTAGAGCAATGGTGTGTTCCTCCTAGTGCCACAGTACCAAGTGTGGGTGCTGGATTGGAGAGTCAGCTGGATTCTTCAGGTATGTATGATCTTGGTCATCAGGTGAGCATGGCTACGATAGGAGATCTACATGGTAATTAATATTGTTGATCTGCAGGTGTGTGTGTGTGTAAGGTCAAGGTTCATAGGAGTGCAGAACCATATTGATCTGTAGGTTGGAGATCAGATAGGACAGCAACACAATAGGGAGGAGGATCAGGCAGGATCTACTTGGAGTACGGTGTGTACTCATTGGTATGTACGTGGAGTACATGGAGAGCTAAGAGGAAGGCAAGGCAGTTCCTTCCATAAGTATGGTCTGTTGAATTGCAGGTTGTTGCAGGTTCATGGGAGATCTACTTGAAGTAATTTGAGTACTTGTGGAGTGCGTGGAGCACTTCTGGAGTGCGTGGAGCACAAGTATAAGGTGAACACCAACTCAGTGTGTGAGTTGGGTGTTGGGACCTAAGAGAGAGAGCTTTGAGGAGAGAATTACTATTCACTTGAGGTGTGGGAAGCCTTTGAAGAGGTGGTGGAGAAGAAGTGGCATCTTCTTTATTGTATTCTTTTCTGTATGAGTATTAATACAAGTTGTGTATTGTCTCTCATATCATGTGTTATTCTAAATTCTAGTTACTTGTGATTTTGGTTAATTTCCACATATTAAGTTGCTTGGTTTGGTAATCAATTGTGTGCTTCTAGTTGTTGTTCATATCCCAACACGTGGTATCAGAGCCTTGGTTGTAGGTTCAAGAGCTGATACCAACAAGTGGTATCAGAGCTAAGGTTGCAGGAAGCGGTTTTGTGTTTGGTTACAGGTCACTCTCAGGGGTTTCTGATTGAGTGGGAGCAGAGCAATGGCAGATGAAAGTAAGCTAAGAATGGAGGAGTTAAAAAGCACAGATGGTCACTTACGGTCCCATGGAAAGAAAGAGCAGGTAAAAGAATATTGTTGGTCTATGGAAGATCAGCATGAAGAAACTGAAGAAGCAGATGTTGTAGGTGATGTTGCATAGGATGCTCTGGGAGGTTTCTTGGATAAATTTGAATCTTGGATAATAGATTCGGTTGCCTCTTTCCATGCAGCCCCAGGTAGAGGAGCTGGTGAGCCTTGCCAAAGAATTGGCAAAGGGGAAGTGAAGCTAAAATTGCAGGCGGCCAACACACAGGTGTTGAAGAAGGTCATGCAGGTCCCAGGTTTAGAGATATGGCTAATTTCTTCAAAAATATTGGGTGATGAGAGATGCACAAGAACTCTCACAGTGGATACACTTGAATTAGCTGGTGGTAAGAAAATAGGTACTCTTTATCTACTTGTTTATATTACTAATTCTTCTTATGTTGCAGAGACGTGGCTTCGTAGGCTTGGTCACATGAGCAGGAAGGAGATGCATGTTCTTAAGCAGAAGACAGACATATTTGACAAGCTTAAGAACTAGAAAGCCTTGGTGTTCTTAGAGGAGATGGTGGACAAAAACCAATGGATGGTGCTAGATACTTCTGAGCAGAGCAGTTTGGACATGGATTTTGATTCAAAGGAGCTCATGGGTAAAAAGTCATCACTCACAGGTGAACACAAATACCGGCATCGGACAAGAGGAACCGGTGTCAAACAGATAGGTGCCGATGTCAGTCATGTGTAGACTAAAGCTGGTGATGTCGGGCAGGGTAAGACCGACGTCGGTCAGGAGGACCAACATCAGCAGGGTCGATAGTCAGGGACAGACGCATGGGAACCGACGTCAGTCGGATGCAGACTGTGGAGTGACCGAGGTCAGTCACTGTAATGGATTTTGGGTGGACAACATGCTGTCAAGGAGTCTCAAACACCCATACAGAGGACTGAAGATGTAAGTAGGCCCTCAAATTCATTGTTCCTCTTCTTTATACTCATTGCTGATTGTAGAGCAAGAAGGATCCAAGAAACAGGTGGGAACATGGCAGGGATATGATGCAGAACCAAATGGGAGTTTTGGTAGGGTTGCCAACCAGTGCGAAAGCACAGAGATGAATGGATTCCTTAGTTAAAGAATAGAGAGAATGGATACGTGAGACGGAAGGCCAGGCATATGGTCTTGAGGAGCTGTAGGACAGTGGTACAAGTTTTGACAGGGGGATGACAGAGCATGACTCTAGTCAATGTTAGGGTAACTACTGTGGTTTGTCTTACCAGGTGGATGATGAGTCGCGACATCATTATGTTGCTGTATGTGGATGGTATATTTGCTAGCAGGGTTTGTACGTACAGGGTTTTGCTGAGCTAAGGGTAACATTAGTTCAGTGGCATGTCAGGAGGAGTTTGGAGCAGTGAAATTCTTTGACATGGGAGACATGGAGATCACAGGTTGATTTTGTCTCCAGTGGGAGTTGATGTGAATCAGGTGTTGGCAAGGTTCATTATGCAGGATGTAGAGCCAGAGCACACTAAGGGCTGGATAGGTACAATGTCTGAAATCACATGAGGTCTGGTATAGACCTGAGTTTTCCCATGCAATGGGAGCTGTCAGAGAGTTAGGAGCCAATTCAGGGAAGTGGGTTCTCAGGGATTTGAGAGGGACTAGTAGCAGGTATACATGCAGGGTCAAGACTTCACTACATGTGTTTGTAGGTTCAGATGTGGCAGGGTACTCAGATGACAGGAGGTGCACCACGGGATGTGTGGTGGTTAGTCTTCAAGAGGGAGCTTGAAGAGGGATATAAACCAAGAAACATATTAGACGGAGTACATGTATAGGTACAGTGCAGCTGTTTATCTCCAAGTGGGAGATTATTAGGTTGTGGAGCTAAAAGCTTCACTGATGCAAATAGGAAAGGAGGTTGTTAAGGGTTGCTGAGTTGCAGAGCAACCGGCATTGATCTGATCAGTCGACGTTGGTAGTATTGTGAAGTGAAGCAACTGACGTCGATCAGGGATCGACCGACGTCGGTCACCTCCAGGTAGATAGGGACCAACGTCGGTCACCTGTGTGGTTCAGACTGTGGATGTTACGGGCAGTTAGCTAACGAACCAAGTGTTTGCATGATGAGAGCTAATTTTAGACTGAGAGCTGCAGATCTAATTATTGTAATTAGATGTCTAATTATTATTTGGATGAGATCTATATAATAAACTCATGGTTGTATTGTATATTCGTGCTAGGGAGTAAGAGAGCAAATAGCTCCTTCAGAGAGAGGTAGAGCAATGGTGCGTTCCTCCTAGTGCCACAGTACCAAGTGTGGGTGCTGGATTGGAGAGTCAGCTGGATTCTTCAGGTATGTATGATCTTGGTCATTAGGTGAGCATGGCTATGATAGGATATCTACATGGTAAGTAAGATCGTTGATCTACAGGTGTGTGTGTATGTGTGTGCAAGGTCAAGGTTCACAGGAGTGCAGAACCATATTGATCTGTAGATTGGAGATCAGATAGGATAGCAACACAACAGGGAGTAGGATCAGGCAGGATCTACTTGGAGTACGATGTGTACTCATTGGTATGTACGTGGAGTACATGGAGAGCTAAGAGAAAGGCAAGGCAGTTCCTTCCATAAGTATGGTCTGTTGAATTGCAGGTTGTTGCAGGTTCATGGGAGATCTACTTGAAGTACTTTGAGTACTTGTGGAGTGCGTGGAGCACTTGTGGAGTGCGTGGAGCACAGGTATAAGGTGAACACCAATTCAGTGTGTGAGTTGGGTGTTGGGACCTAAGAGAGAGAGCTTTGAGGAGAGAATTACTATTCACTTGAGGTGTGGGAAGCCTCTGAAGAGGTGGTGGAGAAGAAGTGGCATCTTCTTTATTGTATTCTTTTCTGTATGAGTATTAATACAAGTTGTGTATTGTCTCTCATATCATGTATTATTCTGAATTCTAGTTACTTATGATTCTAGTTAATTTCCGCATATTAAGTTGCTTGGTTTGGTAATCAATTGTGTGCTTCTAGTTGTTGTTCATATCCCAACAATATTTTTTTTTGTAAATGACCTATTAATGTGGGGTATTTGATATGATGTGTGAGAGGAAGATGATGGAGGGATAATGGATTCACCAAAAATAGGTCCATGTAAGAAAGACTCATTAGATAAGGGAAGACTAGGTTTATGATAAATGGACTTGTATTCAATAGAGGATTTGTCAAAGATAAGTGGAACATGGAAAATGGACTTGGTGTATTAGCCTTAGATCAAAAAGGGAAGGGATTAATAATGATTGGAAGTGGAATCTTGGTATTCCTCTTCTTGTTCACCCTTAGATGTAGACCCATCTTATCCATTCTTGATTTTGATGTCACCATGATGGTCTTGGACATAGTTTTGAAAATTAAGACATCAATTACTGGTATGCCCCCAATTTTGATGATATATATATTATTTTTTATATTTATACCAAGAAGGATTAGACTTTTTAGGATCAATATGTTGTATGGATATATAAACCATCATTTATATGGTAACAAGTTTATGGAAGAGGGATACTAAGGATATAAGAATAGGAGTATAGGTCCTCTCTTCACTTCATGACTTGGATGTGAAATCATGAAAATTTAGATCTAATGGTTTTTGTTTTGATTGGGTGGTCAAATTGGATGATGAGTTAGCTAGGATAGGATTCCCTTTACTACTATAGGAAGGGGTATATGATTGGAAGATAGAGGGGTTGAATGGGACTAGGTGGTGCTAAAAATTGATGGAAGGGAATGGGTGCATATTGGAGTCAATTTTGATTGGATGTGTTCAAAGTGTATAGGATGTGAAGTTCTCATCTCAAGGAGGTAGGAAAGGAGTGCATCCCTCTTGGCCATGATACATTGCTCAATCAGGGTATTGACCAAATCTATTTTAGATGTCATGGATGAAGATGGGAGAAAACATGGATGGTATGGTTCACGAGCCCCAATTATCAGGTGCAGGGGATTGCATGTAAATATTGAAGGATGAAGATGGGATGTGTAAAATAAATTAGGATAAAGGCATGATTTAGAATAATCTCAAGTTTGACTAGATGTTTGATAAGATGTGATGTTTGATGATGTAAAATAAGATCTAGTACACCAAATTAGGACCTGATCTAGACTTTAATGATTTATACTTTATTTGATTAAGGAAGCTAAGACAAGCTCTAAGGTTTGACAAGGAGCTATACTGGCCCAAGAGATGCGATTTCAACTAGGAATGATTGGATTAAGACTAGATCAATGTCAATATGATTGAAATTAACCTAAGATGACTTGATTGATAAGATAAGAGGATTGATAAGATTATATTATATGTATGAGTTACATTTTATTATACATAAAAATAAGCTAATGATGAGGACCTTAATATGCAAAGAATGTTTTTCCAACATGGATGAGGGCTAACATATGAATTTAGACTTGATGGGATGTCTAGTATAGATAAGGGGTGATAAGGTAAGGATAGATTAGACTATGATTAGGTTAGGTCATAAGGGATAAAGTGGTGTATAAAGTGATTAGGCTAGATAAGGTTAATACAAGTGACAGGGTGTCGACTAAAGCAAGGTGGGTTTTGTGATGGATAATATGGTTTGGACTAAGACTCAAAGGACAATAAGACAAGGTGATGTGAGGATGGACAAGGATGAAACCAATATTTATTATAGATAATGTGGATTTAGTCTTAAATATGACACTAAGGATGATTATTTATTAGGATAAGTGAATAATATGTGGTTAAATAAGACTTGATTAAGGTATTTAAGTGATGGGAATATGACTAGAAAAGATGATATGACAATATGATGGTGGGGAATGATGATGGGCTAGGAATGTATAAGATATGAAAAATTGAAAAAGATATTTAAGATGAAATATAAATAAGATAAGAATGTATAAGATGAATAATATAAAGATGATTATCTAATATGATCAAGATTATATAAAATTAGGACAAATAAATAAACCAAGATGGTATAGCTAGGAAAAAATAGAGTAAAATATGATTAGGATGAGAGATTATGATTTTGTGATAAGATGTAATGAAAGGATGATTAGGTATGGGTATGATTAACAAGACAAGGTGATGTGAGGATGGACAAGGATGCAACCAATATTGGTTATAGATAATGTGGATTTAGTCTTAAATATGACACTAAGGATGATTAGTTCTTAGGATAAGTGAATAATATGAGGTTAAACAAGACTTGATTAAGGTATTTAAGTGATGGGAATATGACTAGAAAAGATGATATGATAATATGATGGTGGGGAATAATGATGGGGTAGGAATGTATAAGATATGAAAAATTGAAAAAGATATTTAAGATGAAAGATAAATAAGATAAGAATGTATAAGATGAATAAGACAATGATGGTTATATAATATGATCAAGATTATATAAAATTAGGACAAATAAATAAACCAAGATGGTATAGCTAGGAAAAAATAGAATAAAATATGATTAGGATTTTATGATAAGATGTAATGAAAGGATGATTAGGTATGGGTATGATTAATCAAGACCAATCTTGAATATGGAGCCTATGTTAGGAAAATATTAGATTAGGCTAAGAAGAATGATTAAGTAGGGGTATGACTAGTGTTAGATGGATGAGACTATCTAGGATGTGACTAAGATGAGAGGGGTGATGAGAGATAGAAAGAGATACAAGATGAAATAAGATTTAAAATATGTACACAAATATAAAATGACATTTACAAAGATGTAAAATATGATATGATGATGAGTTAATAATATACAAGATGATTATATATGAGGGAAACCTAGATAGGTGTGTATAGGCTTGGGTAAAAGGCCAACTCAACTTACAAATAGAACTAGTTTAGCACAACACTCACCAAATCAACAAAACCACAAACTATCACTATTAAACTAATTTGGGAGTGTAACTCAATGATTACACTATCTAATAGCTTTATAGGTGATTTTGTAAGTTGGTGACAGATTACAAAAACTCTCAAACCCTCTCAACCCTATTTTTACTTAACAATCACTTAGGAGCTGATACTAACTCTAGTAGTAAGTCACCTATTATGACTGATGGTCCTAATATAGGCTATACAATATTTCTAAGGTCATCCCTAATATATACTAGATAATTGGTGCCCAACTCTATATATGGTGATATCTTATGCTTGGGTTTGAGAATTAACTCTTTCCCTTCACAGAAGACCTATATGGGGTCAACTACTTGGCCTAATGACAAATTTTCCTCTTATTTAGACTTTTTTAGAGAACAAAGTGTGTATTTGTGTGTGATGGTGAAATCCATGGTCAAAATCCCCCTAAGACTATATAAAGTGCATGGATATCACTTCCATGTCACATTGCATCATAAAAAAATAAAAACTAAAGGTTTTGTTAGTGGGTTTTGATCCTTCGAGACTCACTACTAGGATGTAGGGAGGAGAGCATACACCACTATAGCCATAAGGTAAAAATAAGCAAACAAAATGTTTATTAATTGATTAATTAGGTGTGATAGATATAAAATATATTTAAGATATTTTTTTAGAATCCTAAAATATTTTACATGTGTCCTATAAAGAAAGTGATTAGTAGTTTTAATTTGGCAATATTGAAGGGTGATCTGTAAGACAAGATGTTAGACAAAAAATATGACCTAAAAGAAAAGATTCTAGACAAGTACATGTAATTCAAGATGTTATTAGTCTTATCAAGACAAAATTACCCCTATAAAAATATGAATAAAAGGTTATCTTAATAAGCCTTAATAAAAACATTAAAAAAATCATGATTTTTTACACTATAACTTTTTTAATGAGGGACCACAATGCGGGGTTATGGGGGTAGAATCCCATAATAGAGTCAAGAGGAAGTACCCCTTCAAAGTTAAGGGGTAGTTAATCTTATGGGGTTAATGGGTAGTGCCCCTTGTAGGGTTTGAGGGTAGTGCCTCAAGTGCATTCCCTATCATGCTATAGGGTGGGATTGAGGGGTATATCTCCTGACACAAAATGCAATTTGGAACTTATGGAACCCTTGAGATGACTAAAAATTTAAAAAAAAAAAAAAAAGGTTTTAAAATACACTCAAAAGAGATAGTTTTTGAATAAAAATAAAGAGCAAATCACTACTGATCTGATCAAAAACATTCATCCATAATCAATGTTAGCCAAAATTTCATATAAAGATTCAAAATCATTGATATAACATCAAAATCACATATGCCAATAAGTGATTTTGTAAAACACTCAGTATTTAGTTATAGTAACCATACAGTTAGTCAAAATTGCTTATAAGACCTACAAAACTATGACTAGAAATAAGTGACATTACAAAACCACATATTATAATCAAAATCACAAATTTGTATAAGTGATATTTATAAAAAAATCAAAATGACTATCTACCAAAAACATGAATTAGAATAACTTGATAATTATGATATTGCACAAAATGTATACAATCCTTTATTTACCAACACAATTCAACCAAAGTAATGTTACAGTTTTAATCAGGATAGAAAATTGACTAAGAACACCAAGTATTTGTTAAAATTATGATTAAAAGTCTTAAGATTATGATTTTTGATTAATTAGATAACATCATAAAATTCAAAAATCATGACCATATGTGCAAGATCACTGATTGTAATTGAGATTATTGATGGAAAGATGCCTTCTCCCATAAAAAATCTTGTAAAGACACCTAGTTAGATTCTTGTATCAATCAATCATATCAATGTGGGATATGAAAGGGTATTATAAAGAGAAGTTATATTTAGTGCATAGTTTAAATAGACTAAAATATACTTTAAAACCATGACTATGATATGTGACTGATAGATGTGATAAACCTCCCAAAAACCTTTCCTTATCTCTATAAAATAGATTTATGTATAGAAATAGATATGAGATACATCAAAATTATTAGGTGATTTAATCAAAATCCCAATATGTACATTTTTTAGACACAAATCAAAATCACAAGTTAGTAAAGCAAAATCATGGGTCAAAGGCCAATATTACAACTATAAAATCAAAATCACATTTACAAATTCAATATTACAACTGTTACTAAGCAATTTTGACTAAACAAAATGAAATGGCTAAGTCAACCTAAAAGCTAATGGTTAAGATGTCATTTGGATAAAAAATCATGAGCGTTGAGGGAAAAACCACAATTGATAGTTTTAAAATCACCCTTTATAAAGAAAAATCACTTTTCCATTGAAAAATGATATTTTTGAAAATCTAAGCCCAAATTTTTCTTGAACCTAGCCTGCTAGTTAAATTCACAGACTTTACATACACAAGGTCAATCCAAAAAGAGGGATCCCAATATTTTTGCCAAATGTGAGATGTAAAATTTGAACAATTGATTAGATTATACATGTATATCAAAATTTAATCAAAACACCAATCTACTTCATAATTTAGAGCCAATATATCACAACACATAAATAAACATTAAAGACCAACATTATGAATCTAAAGCTAAATACTCCAAACAATATTCAAGAAAATAAAAAGATTTAAATGATCATGGATTGCTTACAAACTCAAAATTTTAGCATTATATTGACTTGGTTCAATACTTGTATTCCATGGATTAGTTAATAGCTTTATGAAAGGATTAAGGGATTTTGTCTTAATATATTTCATGCACATTTCACTCATTCATTCAAATGGAAGGAGACTGTGGATTTAAATAGAGAGAAGGGAGGGAGATTTTATGGAATTTAAAATTCCATGGAATTCTCTAGAGAGATAATTCTCTAGAGAATTGGAGAAGGTTTAGAGCATTTTAGACTCCATCAAAGGAGCCTAATGGGGTTTAATCAAGGTTTAACTAGGTTTATAGGAGAATTAGGTGGAAACCGGGTACTAGGCATGTAGAAGAGCCTAAGGGATAGGTGGGTAGGTTAGGTTAGAATTTTAAATTCTAATATAATGGATAAGTGGGGTTAGGATAATAATTAATTATAATTTATATATTATAAGAAGCATTAATTGACTTGTGGGGTAGGGATAAGGTTAGTATGATTTAGAAGAGTGAAGAGTGGGAGTTAAACAAAAGTCTATGAGGATGGGGGATTAATGATATGATTAATTAGATGAAATAAGGTGATATAGAAGATTATTGGATGAAATTATCCATAGAGGTAAGTGAGAAAGTTTAGATTCCTATACGAGTAACCAACTACATAAATATAATGAGAGGGTTTTAAAACAAAATCAAAATTTAATCCCTCATTACAAATATTATGGTAATAGTATTGAGCTTCTTCCTTCTAACCCTAATGATGGTGATAGTTATCATCCCTCTAACCAAGTTCATGATATCACTCATTCAAGGGGTAATTTATATGGTGTATGTATACATGTTCAATTTGAGGTACCTAGAGTTTGTGCTTATGAATCCATAAAATATCAATTCATCCTTATGAGAAATTAAATAAAAGAGTGGAAAAATAATTTAAATTCAAATATCATATTGTTGGAAAATCATATTACATACATATAGAATCTAACACATGGTAGTGTTAATCATGTGTTTAAGTCCTCATCTACCGATGTTTTTCCAAATAAGGTATGGCATCTAAATGAAAAGCTACAATAGAATACATCTAAAATGAGTGATTCAAAAGGTGACAAAAATGCTACTAAGAGTCCAAGTAAAATCTTAAGTAAAATGCTTCAAATCAGAGTGATTCAATTATCTCCTCTATATCCTATGAAGAGATCTAAATACTATTGTGCATATCATAAAATACATGGGCATCATACATATTTTTTTTAGCATTAGAGAATAAAATATATACTCAGAAAGGTAGTGGTGAACATATAATTGATACATCAAACAAGAAAAACACTCACATTATGAGTACCTCTTCTAAAAAATGAGTGATAAAAAAATAAATATTGGTACCAATGAATAATATAGAGAAAAAATAGTTGAAATTATAATTAACAAAGGTTCTAAAAATTATAAATAATTCACAATCACCAAAGGAACCAATGCTACCAAAACCACCAAAAACAAAACTATGTGAGCTCCCTTTGTTGGTTAATGTCGAACAATAAAATGACCAAATTCCAAATGATTATGGTAGTGGTGATACTATTCCTAATACCAATATGGTAGATGAACAGTTAATAAAACTTCATTTTCATCCACTCGATTCCTTATGACATTATCCATGTATACCTACAAGACCTAGTACATATCAATTAAATCCATCTCCATAAATTACAAAACTAAATATAGGAAAAATCAAGGCCAACCATGTAACTCAAGATGTTCATAATGTATTAGCATCGAAGTTACACACAAATACAAATAATGGCATACCAAAAAGGTCACAACCACAATATGGTAAATTTTCTTATTCAATCATAGATACTTCAAATAGTATATCATATGTTCAAGAACAACCTAAGAGGTTACATTTATCCTCTAATATTGATTACATTTATGATTACGATATAAATAAAATATTGGTATGGTACTAGTGATACTAATTACACATTAGATGAATATGACACACATGATATAGGGTCTCCATAAAAGTATCTCTTTGATGATATCACAGGATTCTAGTATCACTTTTACCTATACGTGGTCATGATACATCCAGGTTATATCATTATATGGTCATTTCACATTATCATGTTTGAGCCTATATACTTACACATGCCTTTATCCATGCTTATATCTTTCATAGTGTACTTTATATGTTATGTACTTAACATTTTTTACTAACACATATGATCCATAGACTAGTATGTTATGTTTATTTTTTCATTCAAGAACTTCCTTGAGTGTCTTGCCTTTTTATTGTATTGCTTGTTTGATCATTTCAATATGCTCCATTATTTATGGGCCCCATGCCTTTATTTATCTCTTTAAAATTTGAATATATTATTGATTTTTGTTTGGATATTTGGATATGTCATTCTTTACTTTGAGTAAATTTTACTAAGTCATGTCTCTTTGATTGTGTGGTATTTAAAAATTCCCCTTGTTTAAAGTCTCCTTGGACCATTGTATTTTTATTTTCTTTTGAGTGTTATTGTGTGTGTGCTTGACTACCTGTTGAGATTGTAATTTTACTCTCTATATTTTGACATGATATATATCATGCATACTAGGCCTTAATGTGATCACATTTTGCATGATTCCATGATATATCTACCTATACATGTTCCTTCTATATTCTACATGGTTCATACATAGATTATAGAGTTATCTTATGCTTCTGAGATAAGGTAGCTAACAATTTCTACTTCCCCTTACCTCAAAAGGGGAGGGGCATGCCATATGGGCATGAATTCCACATTACTTCACATATTTAGATTGTGATGGGGGAATGTTATGAAAACATGTTCTCCACATTTGTCATATTTTTATATTTAGTGGGGTATGTTTTGGAAACATATTATCCACACTTATTTAGTATTCAGCATACCCATATTACAATGGGGTCATATTTTAGAAACATGTCCTCGACATTAGCACTTACACCAATTTTAAGATTCATATATACAATGGGGGAATGTTTTGGAAACATGCTATCCACACTTACATAGTTTTAAATTGTCCAAATTGCATAGTTATATGATTTAGATACACATTTGTGGTAGAATTACATACATTGATACCATTTTTATATACAATTTTAGCATGAGACATATATAAGGTGCATATGCTATTCAATGTGAAGCTAATATTTTAAAATAAAATTAATTTTAGATTTAAATCACTTTTATGGACTATCATCACCAAATAGGATGGACTTTTACAAATTTTATTGAGCTAAACCACTATAGTAGTTGGTTCATTTTTGGTATGGTTAAGGTGATTAAATCACTCAATATCACCAAGTTTATAAGTTAAAATTTACTAAATCATCTAACATCACTAGTTTTATAGTTTGAGTTGACTTGGTTCACTAACACTCACCACATTATAAATCTGATTGGGTTTTATAGTTGAGTTAATATCAATTGTTGGGTGGCAACTCATCTTTTCTCCAAATTTAGGAGCATATGTCCTCCAATCTCTCTCTATCACTTGAAATATATGAACTTTCTAGATTTTATATTTTTTATTAATATAAATTTTAATTATTCATAATGGTACATATTTCCAAATCAAATGTCCAAAAGGAAAGGCAGTTGCATTGATACATACGTGTACTCCTAAACCTTGCTCTCTTTTAATTTCAATCATTCTAATGCTTTCAATTTGAGATTATATGCACTTATTATAAACTATAACATGATCTTGGTTGTATTTTTTTCACCATAAAATCACAAAAATTAAACTCAAAAAAATTTAAGGTGTGTTATACTCACCCAAATACACCTTTATTTTCCTTTAAACTAATAATTTCATCACTAGATTAAAGGGGAGAATTGTAGACACCATTTATAAATTATATAACATCTTAGTATTTTACACTAAGAAAATATATATCATGAATGTACCTTCATTTTTTATACCTTTCTCACTTATCTCTTTATGCTTAATTACTTATCTCTTAGTCCAACCAATGTCATTTTGATGACTTAAGCCTTATATCTTTCCTAATAATATATAAACCTACTTATCTTTTGTCTCTACATGTTGTAGACCTATACCTAATTTTATACCTCTCAAACACTTGTGTCTAAGTTATATGCATAGATCAATTCAATTATCTTGACCTTACACAAGTATTCAATGCCCTAAAGTCATCTAATTTATAAATGAAATGTATTCCTATGGTCAACATAAGTGATTTAATGTGATAATGGTCTAGGAGGATCCACATATTGATCTAATCAAATGGTTTTAACTCCTCTTAAAAATAATTGAAAATTGAATATATTGTCAAGATATTTTTGATACAATTTGAATGGATTCATTCTGACACAATATACAGAAGTAATGGCATGTTGAAGTTATGGGAAACATGTAATTTGTGTGTGTGTGTGTGTGTGTGTGTGTGTGTGTGTGTGTGTGTGTGTGTGTGTGCGCACGCGCTATATGTATGTGTATATGTATTTATATGTATATATATACACATATATATGTATGTATATTTATATGTATATGTATATATATGAAGGTATAGAAATGACTTAAACATGCTAATTGGACCATACAAATTCACTAAGTAGACCAATCAAATGGTGACACATGGTAAAGAGTGGAAAATGGGTTTTTTTTTTTTTTTTTTAATTTTGGAAGAATTAATTTGGTCTTTTATGGTCAATTTTAGTGGGTCCCATGCTATTTTCTAGTTGGGGGGCATCAACAGGTTGGAGTCCTCTTTTTGTGATGGGTACCCTACCACCTATCTCACATTAATATGTAATTATTTTTGCATTAAAACCCTTCATAATGCCTTCCCAAAACCAATGTGGGATTAAACTTAAATGTATTTATAAATTTTAGTTCCAAAAATAAGTGGCATCATCCTACACTACCATGCATAAATACAACTAACTACAATGTGGTTTGAAGTTTGAAGGACTACTCCCAAGATAGATGTTATGCCATTATACCAAGTTCATAATATTTTATGGTTTCTTAATATTAAATACAAAGGCATACAAGTTTGTATTTAAACCTTTTTTGGTGTGTATCCCAATCAATGTGGGATTAAATCCCATGAAATTATACTAAGATCTTAGATAAAGGGCCAAACATGGCATCTGAGATTTGACCCCACCTACCATGCCTATTTCTAAGCCATAACTGACTAAGCCATGCTTATTTTGGTAAATTCATTTCAATATATTATACTTATCCTTTGAAATTTTGAGGTATTTAATAAAAATAAAGGATATGGAGGTGTTTGAAGGGGGATTTAAATCCCAAATGGTTGGGTAAAAGGATAAGTATTTGACCAATGAACCATAGAGTTCATAAACAATATAAAAATTCAAAACTTATATTTGAAAGGTAATTGTTTTTCCCTTTAGAAGGGAGATAACAAGAAAGTCAAGTGATTTTCTATTGTGTAGTCATCTAAAATGTCATTTTAATGTAATGAATGTCACTTGAGACCACCCTGTCCTTAGCTTATAAATAGACTTATCTTAAGGCATCTTTTGATCCTTTTCTAGATTTTATGGATGTCTATCCCATGCCTAGATCTATTAAAAGTATCATTGAGTCATCACCTAGGTATCTAGGACCCTTTTGCACCTATTTAAACCACATGGACAATAGTGTATCATTTTGGTATATATCACATTATGCTATTGAAAAAGGGGTAATGTTATTGACCCTGAGCCTTTTTTACTCCTAAAAAATATATTTCCACTTCTCAAATCATTTTAGGTTTGGCCTATAGTAATTTAATATCTCAACAATTCCCAAAACACTATATAAATAACCCTCTCATTCATTTATCCACTAAATGGAAAATATATGTCAATTCTCATGAACAAACTCAAAAATAGTTGTAAAAATAAAGGTAATTGATCCCTATTCTACCCTAATTTTAATTACACCCATTTACAACAATCCACATATCACATTACTCAGGTTGTTAGTCTTAATTCACACTCAAGGCAATTAAACTAGCATTTATACTATAATTCACTTTCACTTGCACCAATACTTAGATTGGGAGAACTAAATCAAGATTGATCCCATTTCAAGGTATTTGAATGTATGTAATGCTCAACACATGGGGTGTTGAGGTCACATTCAACTTACCTTACTAATATCACTCTAATTCTATGTATGTTCCTCAAAACCCTAACAATAATACCCTACACTATTCTTACACTACATTTTAGCTTGTCACTTGCCTATTATAGTCATATTTTATAGATACCTCCTTTGTAACTCATTTTTAGTTATATGGTAAGAAAATAAATAAAATATTAGACAAATTAGGGGATGTTGATATTATTATATTTATTCCCCAATTTATTAATCAACTCTTTTATATACTTAGGGTTTTATATTTCATAATTCCCAAAATAGTTAAATAATTTGGTGAACTCAATTTACTTTAAATGTATTGCTTAAAACCCTAGTATACTATTATGGTTTCCCTTCTTATTTTTTATAATTTTATTAGCTTTCAGTCTTCATCATGATCATCAGGATGAAATCCATTTTATGCTTTTTCATAATTCTTATGGTTTCTCTTTCATGCCTCTTAAATTCCATTTGTAGAAACATGCACATGTATGCCACTCCTCTCATGGATCATGTAATAACTCAACTTATTTCATATATTGGTCCACCTCATCTTTGTCCTTCCTTATATGGATTTCAATATTGCATAGTTAATTTTGACTTACCTTCAGTTACTACTTGATAGTAGAGAGCACAACTGAATCTTTTTGTTTCTCCTCTACCACTTTCCCTTGGAAAATAGTAGATCATGTGGTTTGAGATATTACTAGATGAAATCAGATGCCTTGTTAGCCTATATAGGAACAACATAATCCCACAGTCCCTCATCATACCTAGCATAATAAAATAGGAACTAAGGATCATCATAGAGCTTATGATATTATTGATTAATTGAGAAATACACTAATGAAGGTCTATATATTAGATTACTTCAATAGGAAACCATCTTCAAATATTTTCTTTATCAAAAAATCAATCACACATCTTTCCCTCATGATATAGATCCAACTTATTTTACACCTATCTTAAACACTATAAAGGATTTTCCCTCATAGATAGTTTTTTATCATAATCTACCACTTTTCATTTAGGCACAAATTAAAACCATTGTTATTAAATGAGCTCTATTTGATAGTGGTTTAGGTCTTAACTTATGAAACCTCACATTATTACATACTATGGGGGTTAATATAGAATCTATTAAAAATAATTATAATAACATTCAAGGTTTTGATGAAATTCCCCAATAGGCATTGAATTATCTTACTTTGGATATGATGGTTGGGCCAAAAACCTATCACACAATGTCAAGTGATGCCTAATCATTTGTATTACAAATTATTACTCGAGAGACCTTGGATACATGCCATGGAGGCATTACCATATACCTTGCATATATGTGTAAATTTTTTACATGATTGATATCTATATAGTTGTCCAACTAATAATCAACCATTCAAATATAGTATAGTCACTAAGCCTACTACCTTGAGTATTTATTCAGATGGGACATATCATATTCTTATTGAGTCCATGCCTCACATGATTCTTATATAACATATGCTTACATATGAGGTTATGGAATCTAATACTATTATTCCCATACCTATTATAGATCATCCTATAGTAGAGTTACCTTCACCCATGATGAAGAATGACCCAATTACATCACAATTTCCCCCACACATGAAGGATGATGAAATCTTATCAACATAATTTCCATTACATGTTAACTCAAAGGAAATATACATTAGAAACTCAAATACAAATTCCCAAACCACCATATAGGATAATAGAACACCCAAAAATGTTTATTATTATTTATGTCGATTGAGTTTCATAATAGTAGGCCCTAGAGAGTACAAAGATGATTATATGTAACTCATAACTTTCCCTATACATGCATCACCAGTAGTTCATAATACCCTAGATATAGGCATGGAAAATCACTTGTAGTTAGAGATAGATTTTTATATACACTAATTACATATGGTTATATTTATTGGTATTGATCTAATTATCTATATTCAGGTAGGTAATACACAAGATAAAACACAAATGATTTTACATATATTACTTGACAAATGATTGATAGCATTAACTAGTATTCACCACATATTCATTAGTATATTCTCATTATAGAACATTTTGTCTCTTTTATAGGATTACCAAACATGATATAGATACATAATCAGTATTACAACCAAAATTGAATAAACTCAAAGATAAGGGCACTATCTAGATTACATAGCCTCTGCCTCTACCAGTATAGGTACTATGATAGACTTTTCACTGATCTTGACATTTGAAAAATGATATAATAACTATCATGAATTTCATAAAGGACCAATACATTCCTAATGTTTCTATAAATGAGGATTATGATCCCAACACTTACACTTTTCCATTCTTATATCACATAGGGCATCAAGAGATGGAGATACAACATGAAATACATTATCAAGACTCTTTATGACATATCAAACTACAAGTTTCATGTGGCCCTAAGGTGTTGAACACTACTTTTTATCATGATCATAGGCACTCACATATAGGTTATACTTGGTAGTACATGGTTACAAGTGATGGATGTCACATTTCATTGAAATATAGATGTTTAGCTTTTATTTATGAGGGACACAATTGACATTTTGCATGGTGGCTGAGATGAGAATCATAGATTTTATGCAAACATCTAATGGTCAAATGTGATCTACCATGTGACCACATAGGATTCTTCTTACACATTAAAGAAACATGTTATTCAAATGCACAGAATCTAGACTAATTCAAAGGATAAATTTATACTTATTTATATTTAGTATCTAACATTGGATGACCTCCCAATAGATCTAACATTTGACTACCCGCATCCTATGGATGTTCTCCTATATATTTAGAGTAACAACATTTTATTTCTACATTATCTTATTGACTTCTAGTAACACTTATATATAGTTTCCTTTATATTTTTCCTTGTATACTATTTCATTTTCATGTTGTTTATACATAAATTATACTCAAAAAACACAAAAAACATAAAATGTTTAAAAATATAAAAACATTTGAATATTACTCAAAAAATACAAATTTTATATTGTATGCATTTCCATGTTTATATTCCTTCTATTTTTAGGTACTACATATGGTAATTGTGCTAGTATGGTCAGTTTTATCATACATACATGCTTCACTTATTCCTTTTGAGTGTTTGTATATTACTATAAGACTCAGGTCCTATACACATGTCTATATTTACTAATATCTACACATTAGGGGCACATAAACATACACATATTCAACATAGTTATATTATCCCATTGGAGGCATCATACACATAACTTCTGGTTTGTTAGGTTATATCTTTATATACTCCACATCATAGATTTAGCATTAATTATATCTTGATATTGATCATCCTATACTACATTGATTTTTTTTTGACTATGACTAATATATACTCAACTTATGTACATATTTTTTCTTATATGTATTTGTACCACATAGTTATAAATACTTTCATTTATAGCTTTATTAGTTTAGATTTGATTATCTCTTTGATTCTAGATATACTCAAGGGAATTTGAATATGTCATTATTCTATGACTCTAAGACAAATTCATTTCATTATGTGTATGTTTTAGATATGTGCCCATGTCCTTATGTGTGCTTCTTGATTTTTTATGTGAACAACTTAACACATATTTATTTGTGTCTCTAAGCCAACCTTTCTTGATCTTTATAAATTTTGGACATTTGAACATGTCCTTAAAAGTTTACTCTTTCTAAAACTTAGTGACATGTGCCCATGTCCCTTGTATTGTGGCCCCTTATCATACTATGCATACCTCATGTGTTTGTATGTATGCTTTCATGTATTCATCATGTCCAGGACATGTGTCTCTTGCTTGTTACTTTCACATCTAGTTTGTGATACCATAAGGGACCTCATGTATATCCCCTTCCTCCTTGGGTCCTTTTATGGACATCATGCCCCATCCTTATAGGTAGTTTAATTAGATTATATTTATATTTATTGTTCATATACATTATTAAATTTTTATACTTATCTTCAAAACCTTGTGAATGTTAGATCTAACATACATTTCACATTGCCAACTTATGCTCATTCTCTCTTACATTACAATGTCATTTATACACGTTATATTGGTTTATCAGACATATATCATATATTTTTAATATAACACACATGATGCATAGATTTTTTTGTAGGATACTTATTACAAAGGTTCAATAACTCCCATCAAAAGATGAGGCATTTAAGGGTTTTGTTTGATAGATCAGGCCATCCTAGTGCACTTAAAACATAATTTTTAACATGCAGACACAAATTATAGATCTTAGGCTTAGAAAAATATAGTGAAACATAGTCACACCCAGATTAGTCTTAGTTTCCCTTGGAAATAACACATTTAATCAATAGCATAGTACAATGGTCTATATTATAGTGTGTTATTGGTAAATGGGACCACACTATTGTCTAATAGCCTCAAACATAGAATATTTTAGAATTATAAAAAAGGTAAATTAGATACAGTTTAGATTGACATAGTCTTATTCATAGATTATTAGATATAAAAATATATACTCAATTTTTACATGAGATTACACGAGTTTTAATAGATTAGGGACATCATGCATGGCATGATTACTCCTATTTTAGTTTCAAATATGCATAGGCACAAATTACTATGACTTAGTCTAGAATCCATATACACAAATAATAAAATTGAGGGCATGTGCATGGTACATTTTTCTCATATGATAAACTTAACACTAGATCTCCTATATGGAATGAAAAATAAATGTCATTCTCCATGTTGTATAACACCATATGCACCATTTTTGTACTATTTTTTCACCATGATTACATGAGATTGATGCCTCATTATTTTTGTAGTGGTTTTCATTATAAAGTGGCCTAGAGCTATTTTACATTTTAGATTTTCCATATGGCCTAGATACATATTACATAGTTTCATTTTTAACACACATTTTTAGCTTTAGATGCATCTACTACACATGGGTAGGAAAATATGGAGTCATAATCTACTTGAGTTATTTAACCATATTACACGAGAGGGTTGGATAACACATTAGTTTGATATAAGTTATTCATAAATTATGATGCACTCAAAAATGTTGGGAAATGATGGATTCAACTCTAGCTTGAGTTCTTGAGCCACCGACACCTAGGTATTGGGCAAGCCATCAGCCCAACCAAGCTATTCACCATTTTATTACCATATACACATGAGATGTCACCAAGGTTTTTCATTATTTCACATTCCTAATGATTTATATTAATTCATTTTTACTCTTTCATCTTTTCAATCAATTTTTATTTACTTTTAATATTTCTAAAGTAAGGAATGATTCATACATCTTTCATATGTAAGACATGCAATGGAGCACAGTTCCCAGACTCAAACCCACATTAATGGCCTTCGCCTCTTAGGTAAGTCTAGGAACATATCTCTTTCCTTTATCCTATTCATTTCACTTTGTTGTATTTATATAATAAATGAGGGTAAAATTTAGTCATCTAAAATGTCATTTTAATGTAATGAGTGTCACTTGAGACCATCATATCCTTAGCTTAGACATAGACCTATATTAGGGCATCTTTTAATATTTTTTAAACTTTTATGAATGTATATCCCATGCATATATCTATTAAAAGTATAATTGAGTCATCACCTAGGAATCCAAAACTCTTTTTCACTCGTCCCATCCACCTAGATAATAACATGACCCTTTGGTCTATAGTGCACTATCATATTGGGAAAGAGGCAATGTTATTGATGTTGAGATTTTTTTACACATAAAGAATATATTTTTATTTCCCAAATCATTTTAGGGTTGGCATAGACCCATTTCATGTCTTTACAAGCACTAGAACACTATATAAATACCACTCTCATTAATTATCCACTAGATGGAAAAAAGATGACAATTCTCATGAACAATCTCAGAAATAGTTGGGAAAATCAAAGTCATTGATCCATATTATACACTAATTATACATACACCCATACACAATACCTAAGATCTCATATCAATCAGGTTTATATTCTCAATACACACTCAAGTAATTCAAAATGACACTTATACTATCACTGAATTACACTTTCACTAGCACTTAAATTGAGAGAACTACATCGAGGTATTGGTATATAGGAAATTCTCATCACATAAAATGTTGACGTCACATGTATCATACCTTAATAATTATAGTATACATATATTTGTGCTCCTTAAAACCCTAAAAATCATAGAGGCTTAGGGTTTCACATTGAGATCAATCAAAAACACATAATAGACAATGACTCAGGACTCAATCATATATACTTATGCTTCTCAAAACAAGGATAACATCCTCCTAGAATTCATTATTATTTTTTATCATTAGTGTGGCACAAGTAGACACTAGCATATTAATATATTGGTAAAGGGACCATGTTATTTTTTCAAGGGGACTTTGACACAGGTTTCCTATTGACAACACCTTATACTATTCTTGCACCACATTTCAGCTTACCACTTATCTATTCTACTCATATTTTATAACTAAGTACCTCATTTTTAATTAATTATTATTTATAGGCTAAGAAAACAAATCAATTATTGTAAAAATTAGTGTCTATTTATATTTCTATATTTATTCCCTAATTTAAATTTCAGCTCTTTTATCTACTTAGGGTTTTACATTCCATAATTCCTAAAATAGTTAATTCATATTGCAATAAGGACATATTAAAGTCCAAGAGCCTATTGAGAACCTTATTAGAGATAAATTTATTCTTATATATAGACCAAATACATTAAATTAATGTAAATATTATACGAGAAGCCAATTTTCATCATTAACAATATTGGTTTGAGTGCTTTTTAGATGTAGAGACATAGTCCAAGTTGATGAACTCCATTATCAGTTTGGTTTGCATATTTTATCTATTTCATTTCATCTGATTTATATTTTTAGTCAATATTGAATATGATTTTAATCATTTAAGACAATTTTCATATTAAAATACTGGAAATTGAGATAAATTGAAAAAGTATTCAAAATTAGTGAAGTAGATAGTGTTTCCACTTTCAATCAATTTCAAATCAAGTTTGGTATCAGAGCAGTTGATCAAGGATATTTTAACATGGTTTTTATATTTGAAAGTTTTTATTTTTCATGTTAATTATGTCTATGAGTATGTGTGGTGAAGGATTATATGAAAATTATAACCCAAAAAATAATGAATATCATGAAAGTCAAGCCATGGATTCCCCTTAGGGAGAACTAGACTCAAAAGTGGCCTTTTGTCAAAATTTTCTATATATGAATGTCATGGTGGAAGATTTATATTGTGAAATAAAGAAGAGTATTGAAGGTGAAAATTGAAGTAAATAAGAGGAATAACCCTCAGCAAGAGGTAAGGGTAAAGGATAATAACCTCATAAATCTCATTCATATCCTTCCAAACCTCCTAGTTCTTCCTTTGATAAACAAAATAAAGTTTTTGATTATGTTTTTTCCATGGTAAAGCTTGATGTTAATTTTTATTTTCAAATTTATAATATATAGATTAGTAAAAATAAATTATATCATTGGATAAAGTGGATGGAAGTACACTACATGGTTAAAAATATTGATGATGAGGAACAAAAATTTAGTTAGATAATCTTCCATTGTGTGGTAAAACACTCATTTGGTAGGAGAGTAAGACATGAGAGGATGTCCTTGAGAATGGTAATGTTATTTATTCTTAGACTAGTTTTGTTTTTAAAATGAAAAAACATATATATTCTTTGGGTTATATGAAATAAGCTACTATGGATTCAAAAAATTTAGAGAAAACTAAGGGTCAAAGTGTATAAGACTACATGCAATAGTTTAGAAAGAGGTCTTTGGTGTTAGGAATTCATTTTAACAATCAAGAGACTCTTTTGAAATAGATTGGTGGGTTACATAGTTATTTGAGTCATATAATAATGATTTTTGTCAATATCTTAATTTAGATCAACTCAAATTGGTTGATGTCATGTCTAACCATGGTTTTTATCTAATGGTAGTCAACAATAGGGTGGCAAAGATAATAACTAACAATTATATTTTTTTTAGGAGTTATGGATCATTTATCTCTAAGGATATATTCTAATTTCTTCAATTGAAATGTATCTAATTAATTGCAAGGAAAACACTATGATATATAATTGAAATGCTGATAAGAGAAGTAAACACACTTGTTCTGAAAAGAAACACACTTTTCTTATAAAACATTTTTTTGAAATGAACACACTTGTTGATAAAGGAAAACACACATTAATCTATTTTCTAAAATGAATTGGTGTTTGGAAGTAAATGCTTATAAAGGAAATTATGGAATTCAAAATGAAAAGTGTCTTAAAGTAGAAATACATATATACACACAAAGACCTATAGGTTATATCAAATCATACTTTTAATATAAAGATGTATAAAATTAACTAAGATTAATATAAAACATAAAATACCATAAAATAATTTTATTTCCTTGTTTGAATGGGACCTTGCTCTCCATTGGAATATGATGTAGATCACACTTAGTCCTTAAATAACATTAAATATTCATTACTCAAGAAAATGTTTAAAAATATATAAAATAATTCAATAGCTCTACTTAATATTAATGTATTTCTTACTAATTGAATCCTATCTACTAATGAACTAGGAGACATTGTTTATATTTTCCAATGTGTTTACAAAAGATTACTAGAATATCTAATCCCTAACAAGATTGCTAACTACATCTAATTTATTTGCAAAATATAAAATAAGTTACAACCTCCTTCCACATTTCACTATGAATCATGGAAGAGATACATAGGTTTACATGTAGATCTCTGTAAATATTTATAATTATAATATCTTTAGTTGTAGTCATGTATGATCTGATAACTAATTTCCACAATATTCATAGTGATGATTTTGCAATATATTACTATAAATATACTGTCAATAAAAAAGAATACTATATTTGATAAATGTCCTCATGAACTTGGAATAAACCCAAAATGATTTATAAGGTTATTGATTAAGCATGCATGATGTATTCATCAATGGACCAATTCCAAAACATCCTTAAAAAATTGTGGGTCTATCTTGAGTGATATTGGAGCTAGATTATTACATTTGAATCCAGATTGATGGACTTCAAATCCAAATTGGTGGACTCTAGAGCTACACTAGTAGATTCTAGAGGCATAATGATAGACTCTAGAGATGGTTTGAGATATTCCATAGTGTTCTTCAATGGTCTTCAAATGGTTTTATTATTTTGAAAAATCATAATATTTGATCATAGTGTGTTTATGCAACCTTTACATACAAGACTAATGGATTTTCCATATAAAGGGTTAAAACATAGTGTTGGAACAAAAAACATTGACTCACACATACTAAACAAGATAAAAAAAATTCATTTTCTACTTTAGATTAGAAAAAAATTATAAAATGCACATTGAAATACATTAAGAGGGATATTAATAGGGGATAAATAATCCATTACATGGATATAATGAGCCATTGTATGGACTCATCATTCCACCATAATTTAATTCTTACAAGTCCTATTAAAAGTTAATGCCTTTGTTGATCATGATTGAGCACTTTCCTTTCCAAATTTGTGGTTGAGATCACAAATATCATAATATGAGTCCAAATTTTCTCTCAAGTGGGTCAAAAAACCCTTGATGTCTCCTCACTAGTGCTTTCCATTTTTCAAAATGTTCAATGAGATGATATGTCACATTCTACCATGGAGATAAAGGGTTGAGGATGAGTGTAGGTCTAAATCTTATACCTATCCATTTATAACCATACCCTTGATTAATTATTGAATTATGTCAACACAAACCCTAACTCTTATAACACTCCATCTAAGGTTAGTAGGCAAAATTACCTCTCTTCATTTCAATGTGATATTCAAGGTATCCCATACTTTTTCAAAAGAAGTTAATTCTTTATTAAAATTATGCTATGTAAATTCTTCAAAATTTGTGGTACTTTGCTACATAACTCATGGGTAGTGTTTCTTGAGTGTTAGTTGATATATAAGGTCTATAAATGGTATAATTTGATCCTTTCCATTAGTAAATTGAACTCTCATACAAAGGTCCATAATTTTTACTTTCTCTAAATATTCATCATTTATTATGTTCCATGTGATTTGGTTTTTTAGATTAGAATTTAAGATTTAAGTTAATATTCTCATAAAAATATATTGATTAAGAAATAGGACATATGACCCAATTTGAATCCACATAAATAAAATTCACACAAAAAAAATTATTGATCTAGGGTTCTAGTCTGATAAGCTTTCATGAATTATTTTTCATCCTCCAAGTCATGAGGTAGTCCCTGGTAAATTATTGGTAGTTTCCATCAAAGGAATTATTCATAGAAAAAAATACTATAGGTTAAGGTAGGTCTCCTATAAGTTAAAAATTTCTCTCCTAGCTCACAAGCTTCTTGGAGGGTAGACTTTAATTTTTCATTCTATTTTCTTTCTTCTTCAATACTTATCCTTAATTTATTATTTAATATCTTGATCCTCTTTAATTATTGACAAGTTTTAACCCAATCGATCATGATGTCATGATAAAAAAAACTGTGTTTGAACTACTTGGTCTTCTTATGTTTTTGGCCTATCTAATTTTTATTACAAGGACATAATCTCATTACCACTAAGCAAAGACTGAATCTTAGTTTCTTATCATTCCTTTTATAAATATAATATATTTTCTTCTTTACCTTGTATTTTCATTTGGAATATGGTAATTTCTTCCTCTTGTTGTATTATAGTAGCTTTAGATTTGGATAGGACCAAAGCTTATTGTACATGTTCATCCTCATCATGGATAGAGGAGTCAACTTATTTTATCTCTATGATTGTATATTTTCATTTATCATATGGTTGAGATGAATAAAATGGATGGAGTTCCTCCACAACTTCCTCAAATGATTTTTCCATGGTTTCCAATTCTTCAATATTGATTGAGGGTTCATCTCTTATTTATTCTTCTTTAGATGTTTCTTTAATCACTAGAGTATCAATATGATGTCTTTAATTTACACTACCAAGTATCTCCACAACATCCCTATATTTATCATCTTCCTCATCAAATATAAGTTTTATTCTTCTTCCATTTGGGAGAGGTATTGGCATGGACTCCTCCCTTGAGTCTTTTATCTTGAACTTTTCCTTAGGATCTTGGTTGATGATACCCTTGAAATTGGTCTCTTTTCATAAAATATATCCAAGATAGGATCTTGGATAGTGATATGTTTTGGATTTTCCTTAGAGCTATGTTTAGGTGTCCCTATTTTCAACCTCTTTTCCTTCCCTAACTTTGGAGTTACATCTTCACTAGAAGTTCCTTATTTTAAACTAGATCTTGGTGTAAGGGAAGAATAGAGAGATCTTATTTTTGTTCAGATTTATTATTTATATTATTTCATATGAACACTTCAAAATAATATTTTCCATCTTATATTTTCATGAAATGATGTTTCCAAATGAGATAAATAAGCTCATGATGCTAGATGGAAGCAATCCCCTGCACATATTTTTCCACCATGACCTGAATGGATTTTTGTATAAATTTAATCGAATTCACCCTCAATTATATCTTATGAAGTCCTTATCTAAGGTGAGTAAGGATTATTGTTACATGATATCAAATATAACTATATTTCCCATCATAGATAAAATATTTTATCACCCCAAATTTAGTTATTATCCATGGCTCTGGTAGACTCTCTCTAGATTACCTTAGAAAATCCTTTAGGGATAAAAATTATATCAATAATAGGTCCCCATTATTCATAAAATATTTGGATCAATTCCTTGAATGTATACCTACCTATAATCCTAATTCATTCACTTGGAATCCCTGAAAGTTCACTACTAGCTAGGTTGCTTACTATAATTTTGACCTCTCTCACCTTAGTGTGATCAATATTGAGGTTGATGATGAATTATTTGATAAGTCATTCACCATGTCCTTGTAATTTATTTATAAATTAAAACCATAATTATTATTCAAATATTGCATCCAATTCTTCATCCTTAAGCAAAAAGTGTGCAAAATTTAGCTCAAATTTCTTCTTTTACCACATCTTTCATGGATTCTTATTTTTAGAGGTTTTTGGTGCTTGAACAAGATTGTGAAGAGATATTTACAAAGGTTTAATTAGTTCCTATCTATAATATTATGTCTCTTATTATGAATAGATATTTTAAAATAAGTGTGGGACACTTAAGGCAACCCTACATTAAAGTTTCCTTAGATTCAGACATATCCCAAAGCTCCAAGTAATCATTATATATGACCATTTTGGGAGGAAAATCCAATTATTTCTTTGTATGGAGATATTGAGAAGTACATCAAGTCCTTTTGTATTATTTTCCTCATGTTATCTTGTGTCATCATCTTCTCCTAATGAATTTTGATAGGTGCCTTGAGCTAACATCCTCATCATTACTCTTTCCAAAAAATGCTTTTTTCCACATGATTTCTTGAGTGAGGTCATCATGGTGACATTAAGTGACTTTTCTCATTTGGAAGACATTATAATTCATACCTTTCCTTTAAAAAACATATTTTTTAATTTTTGAAGTGACCTTTTAATAAACTCTTTTTTATAGCATATTTCCATTTTGGAATAATTTCTTTTCAAAAATGGATAGATGTGACATTTTGATAGATTAATTTTAATATTATACATAAAAAATAAATTACAAAATACCCTAACTAAGCTATTATGTTGTCTCTATATACTTAATCTTCCACCTATCCTATGAAAAATACCACATCAGTGAGTTAAAAATATCATATACAACATACATAAGCATGAATTTAATTGCTTTGTTCTTTGAAAAGTTTCCATTTCATATTTTCAACTTTTCATGCATTTTTTATATGTTTCTTTATTTTTTTATATTTAAATTACTTTTCTAATTTTTTAGGAGGATTTCCATTTATTGATTTTCAATCCTCTTCCTTTATTAATATTTAAAATATCATCATTTAACTATAATAGAAGATAAAAGTTTTCGCATGTATCCAAATTCATCTTGGGACTAAATTTGCTTAAAGAATTACTATTTGTTTAGAGGTTTATGATAAAATATTTGCCTCTATCCATTTGAATAAGAGTGTTCTTTTCTTCCCATCAATGGGTAAAATTTGAACTAATCCATTATCAACTATTGTTTCCACTTGATGGGATCCAAACAATCTACTAAAAAACTTTCATTTAAAATGTTGATAATTTGAATCAAATAACAAATCCCAATATCCTTATTTGAATTTCCTCTCTTTTATGTGAGTGTCATTCCATTATTTCCTTTGATGTTGTAGAAGATCAGTTTGTTTTAAATCTTCCAATCTCATCTCATCAAGTTCATTGAGCTGAAGAATCATATTTCTTTATGCTTCATCTAAATCTATTCCCATTTATGTTGTCTTCAAGGTTTGTAATTAAAAGTCAATTTGGAGAAAGGGATTATTTAAAAATCCAAGATAATATGATGAGAAACCTATGGTGGTTTTCCATGTAGTATTGTAATCCCATATAACTCCAAACAACTTTCTTTCCCAATCATTTCTTTAGATGCCAACTATCTTGGTCAATATGTTCTCTAGCTCCTCTTTAGTGACCTTAACTTAACCTTTATCTTATGAGTGGTATAGTGATGATTTCATGTGAATAATATGTTAAAAGCATATGAAGGATTTAATCATATTAGATATTAATTTGGGCTCTTTACTAGATAATATGGCCCTTGGTACTCTAAATTATTGTATAATATTGTAGTACAAAAATTCAATAAATATTTATTCTCTTGTAAAGGATAGATCTTATACTTCTACCCATTTAGTGACATATTATATTTATACAAGGATGTATTCATTTCCTAAGGATGGTAGACAAAAAGGACGAGTAAAACCTAGTCCCTATTTCTAAAAAGGTCCTAGAACTAGTTGAGAATAGAGAGGCATTTCATTATACAAGGTAGGTTTCTTCATCCTTTGGCAAGGATCACACTACCATACATATGTTTTCACATTTCTATAAAGTGAAAACCAATAGTGTCTAGCTTCAATTATCTTATGAACAATCCTTTTGGTTAAATAGTGATCTCCTCCTGGTTCATCATGGCAAGCTCTTATAATTTCATAGATCTCATCCTCTCTTACATACCTATGAATTATTAAATTAGGTCCATATTTAAAGAAAACACCATTTAAGCCATTTAAAATGAGAACTATTCCTAACCAAATGTTTCCTTTCTTTATTAATAAATCACAAGGATATATACATGTAGCTAGGTAGTTTTCCATATCATCAAACCAAGGTGAGTGTGTTGAAACTGTGAATAATTGATCATATGGAAAGTTGTACTTAATTAGTTCATAATCACCTAAAACATTAAAACTTGATATAAAACCAGAAACCATATTAAATTTCCCTACCTTATCAATAACTATAATGTCAAATTACTGCAAGAGGAGTAGCCATTTGATTAACCTACCTCCTAACACTAGGTTTTTCATTATCTTGTGGACGAATGGTCTATGTAAACAAAAAAAATATCCAGTGATATAGTGGTACAACTTGTTAATGGCATATATGATAACTAAGAATTATTTTTTATAGTGATATAATTTATTTTAGTGGAAATTATATTTTTTCTAATATAGTAAATGGCATACATATTTCCTTTCTCATATTTTTGTCCAAGTACTATGTATTTGACATTGTTAGAGGCATTTGTGTGTATGTGGAAGGGATGCTTCTAATTAGGACCTCTCAGAATTGGAGAAAAGATTAGTTTCTCTTTTATTGACTCAAAATCCTATTGACACTTGTCATACAAAAAAAGCATTGTTCTTGGTAAGTAAATAAAACATAGGTGCAACAATTCTATTAAAGTCCTCTATAAAATGTCTATAGTACCATACATGTCCTAGAAAAAAAATTATATCCATTTGATTTTTTGGTGCATGTATGTTAAAGATGACTTGATTTTTTGGGGGATCAACTTAAATTCCTTGGGTTGAGATGTGATGGATTAGGATAATCCCTTGATCAACCATCATCAAGCATTTATCATGGCTCAAGGATAATTGATGCTACTCACACCTAGTTAATACTATCTAAATTATTTATTAATTTATTAAAATAGTCACCATGCACTATAAAATCATCCATATAAACTTCTACACAATCATTAGTTAAATCAACAAAAATAGCTAAAACTATCTTTTGAAAGGTAGTTGCTACATTACATAGACCATAGTGTAACACTCTATATATGAATATTCCTCAAGGAGATGTAAATTTTTTTTTATCTTGATCTTTTGGGATACTCTTATCTAATTATAACCACCAAACCCATCTAATAATAATTACATTTTTATATCCAAGTTATCCATAACTTGGTCTATGAACAGTAAAGGAAAATAGTCTTTCATGGTGGCATTATTAAGATATTTGTGATCTATGCATATTCTCCAATTGCCATTTTTATTTGGTACTATCGCAAGTGGTGAGACCCACTAAGTATATTATATTGGGTAAATAAATTCAACCTATAATATTTTTTCTATCTCTATTTCAACCATGTCTCTTAGTGTTGGGTTGATTCTCCTTTATGTATATTTAACTATTTTGGTGTCATCTATGTAGATATGATGGGTATAAAAACTTAGATGAATTCCCTTCATGTCATTGTATTCCCATGTAAAGGTTTTTTTTTTATGGTTCTTTATTATATTAAAGACCTTTGTTTCTAGTTCATTGTTTAAATAATTATTTATACTTAACATTTCTCTTAGCTAGACAACTATTTGTTTGGTTTCAAGATAAATAGAACTAACCTGCCTATATTCACTCATCAAATAGTTTAAAGGGTAGGTATGTGGAAAGATCATATGGAAGGTGGTTATGTATTTGAAAATAGACTCCCCTTTTAAAATTGTCCTTACTAGTGGGAATTGGAAGGCTATTAAAAATGTATCTTGGCTATCTTGTACCTACTTAAAAATATTTGTTTATAAGGGTGTGTGATCATACATTTCATCAAGAGTGGTTTATGAGTTAATTGGGTGACCTTCACAAGATTTTGAAGTATACTTTAAAGCCATATTGGTATACTCTAGATCTATAATGATGCAATCTAGAGCTAAATTGGTGGACTCTAGAGTTAGAATGGTGAATTGTGGAGCCAGACTAATGGATTATAGATCCATACTAGTGGAATCTAGAGCCAGACTAGGCTATTCAATACCTCTTTTTAGCTCTTCTATCGTATTTACATGGTTTCTAATTGCTAACATGGTCAATAAGACATGGTATTATTATTTTGTTTTGGCTCATCTACCCATACATGATCTGAGGAGTATAAAGATGGATTGGAAGGTGGGTTCAAATAAATTCATATTACCTCTACCCCATTTAAAATGATCATGTCTCCTAACCTATATTCTATAAGGGATACTACTATAGCTAACCATGGTCTTATCAAGATCAATGGATATCCTAGTTTTTTACTCTTAGGTTGGACTATCATAAAAGCTATAGAATATTCTCATGATTCCACTATTATAGAGATGTCTTCTATGGTTTCTTTTAATTTGGCAATAGACTAGTATACCATCTACAAGAATTTAGAAGTAATTTATACCCCTGTAATGGATAGTGCTTTTAAAATGTCTATTATCATTACATTAATGGTAGCTCCAAGTTCTACTAATACATTGTGTATTTTTTCATTCCTATAATCATAGTGATGACTAGACTTCTACGGTATCCATACTTAGGTAGAAGTAATTTTCACGCTAATAAATCAACAAGTTTACCATCCACCTCTATAGTTTTAGGATATTTCCTTATTTTCCCTAAAGTTTTTATACACTATCCATCGATGACTTTATTTAGTTATGAAATGCCTCTTATGGCTTGTAGCAATGGTATTTCAATATTTAGTTTTCTCAATTCTTAGACTAAATATAATTCACTTTTATTTCCAACCTAATGGATCCAATCTAGAAAGGAAATGGTTGGAGGAACTGTACAAGTGTATTGAGGCCCTTTTTTCTCATTAGGTCTTATTTTTCCTCATTAGGTTTTTATTTGATTGGCTCAATATGAAGATCTATTTTTTAATTTAATACCTAAGTTATGGTACTTGGGTAGATATTTAGTGTCTTACTTGATCTCAACTAGACATTTTTATAGTCAATATCACCAACCCATAAGGTTATTTCTTACTTATTCCCATAGACAATATCTGCCTATCTAATCTTGGAATTTGCTACTAGTTTTATAAGTAATTAGGGTTGAGTTACTTTTATAGTTTGTAGAAGTTGATTGGTATGGGGAGGAATCAACACTTGCTATTGTGGAAACCTCCTCTCCTAATTAAAGGTTTGTTGGGGTACCCATTATTGGTTTTACCATGGTTGATGATTGGATTGAGCCATCCATGTTAATTAATGATGTTGAGATATCCAAGGTTGTGGAATCCACTCTAGTGGACCCCATATTGGTGGTCACCATGCTTGTGGAGGTGCTTGTGTATCCCATGACATTATTCATAGGTTAGAAGGGGCTCTTATAATGATATTATTATTATTTTAATTATGATAAAATTGATTCCCCTATCTTTATATATAGTTTAGCTCTTCTATTTATTGGGTAGCCTATTTTAGCTAGTTTTAGAGCATAGATAGGAGAACACAATTTTTAGTATCATGATAATTTATATCACAAATACCACACATTTTTATACTATCAAGAGAAAAATAATTGTGTACATGATTTAATATATATTTTGGATAATAATAGCTAGTGGTTCAATAGTGGTATTAAATATTAATTGAAAGTATGTACCAACCACTAGAGAATGATCCCCAAAGTTCAGGTGAGGCTTTAAAGGTTCCTCCTCAACAGTTTAAAGTTATTTTTCTATAAGGCCTTCTAGGGAACCTTCTTTTTGTGTCTTCCTAGTACTTTTCCTCTATTGAGTGATCTTTAGAATGCATATTCCATTTGAATCTCTTTGTCTATTAATATATTTATTTGATTTTGTGGGAATTTTTTCTTAATCAATTGTCAATTTTAATAGTTACACCCTATTTTTACCTAGAAAGTATACATCAATTGTGCCAAAATTGATGGATGACATCAATCTCTTAATTTATATTAACTCAACTTGGTTAATATTATGTTAAACCAGGGCCAGTGTCTAACAACATTAGTAAGGTGTCAAAGAGAATAACTAACAATTATATTTTTAGGGGGATTTGTAAATCATTTACCTCTAAGGATCTATTATAATTTTTTGAATTTAAATCTATCTAATTTCTTTAAATGAAAATATTTTGATACAAAATTGAAATGTTGAAAAGAAACACATTTTGCTTATACAGGAAATTATTTGGAAATGAACACGCTTGTTAATAAAAGAAAACACACATTAAGATATTTGGTAAATTGAAATTGTGATTGGAATTAAATGCTTAGAATGTAAATGGTGGAATTCAAAATATAGAAAGTGTCTTCAAATTGAAACACACACATACACATAGAGACCTATTAGTTAGATCAAATCACACTTTAAACATAAAGATATATAATATTAACTAATAGTAATATAAAACATAAAATATCATAAAAGAATTATATTTCTTTGGTTGTGGGATTTTTCTCCTTTGGAACAAGATGTAGATCACACTTTAATTTTAGGAACATCAAATCTTCATTACTCAAAAAATGATTACAAATCTATAAAATACTTCAATAGCTCTACTTAATATCAATGTATTTCTTACTTATTGAATGCTAGCTACTAATAAACTAGGATACATTGGTTATATTTCCAAATATGTTTACAACATCTAACTATAATAGCCAATCCCTAGCAATATTTTTAACTACATGTAATTATTTTGCAAAATAGAAAATAAGTTATGTTTTAACCTTTTAGGGTTTTACTAGTGTAAATCCTATGTTTGATTAAAAGGATGGGTTGTTTAAATTAGTGAAATAATATGCAATAAATGAACTTTGATTTATTATAAATTTTGACTTTCTTTGAATTTATAAAAATAGTATTAAATATGTGCAAATATAGACTTATCTATAAAACACCTAAAGAAGAAGATATGAGTGATAAAAGATGAGTTATGGATAGGTCTAAGTGTCATTTATAGGATCCTTGAGTCATATCCTCTCTTAGACAGAAATGTCACACTTGCATAGTAATGCCATGTGGCTCTCTTGTCTTAAAAATGGAATTAGTGTCATGTTTGTAATATTATTACTAAATTATGGGTACACATGTGCTTATGTTTCTAGGTTATATTACTACATGCATGAAGTCTTAAAAACTTTGTATTATTCCCATAATAGTTGATTCATGATGCAAACCCTAATACTCTTTTCAAGTATGGCATGAGATAAAAATGTGTGTTCATTAGTAGGATAGGTTGGACATCTTCAACACCATGATGTGAAGAGAGTTTCATACATTCCAATACTCCAAGGAGGGATCAATCTTGATGTAGTTCTCCAAGCCATGTGTTAGTGCAAGTTAAAGTGAATGTTAGAATGATAGTGGTCTTTAATTATTTGAGTGTGCTTAAGATTGGAAATCTTTGAAATGTGGGCTTAGGATAGTTGTAGATGGTAATATGTAGAATTAGGGAAGAACAAGGAATTAATAACTTTGATTTTGCTTAACTTGTTTTTTATTTGAATAGGATTTTTTCATATATACTCTATCTAATGGATATAGGTCTAATAGTCTTATATTTAGAGTGTTCCTTACCCTGTGTGGATATTAAAATTTGCTTAAGCCAACCTTAGGAGAGTTACACATTTGAAAATATATCAATTTAGGAGTGTTAGGGTAAGGGACACTAGTACCATGCTGGAGACACTAATGCCATGTGTCTCTACTCTCCTTAATGTGGCACTAGTGTCTATCTGGTAGGTTGTTGGGCATGAAGGACAAGATCTAGGAATAGATGTCTAAAACTATGTTTTATCTGACTAGGGATGTATGTGGATTACACAAAGTTTAGAATAGTGTGATAAAGGGATTTAAAATAGCTTTTAAGGATGAGCTAGGAATAAGGTGTCTCAAGTATCACTCTTAGCATTCAAATATCATATTTAGGTGATTAAATTTTTCCATTTTATGATATAAATGCAAAAAAATAAATTAATTAGTATGAAGTAAAAGAATCATACCTGGACTTACCCAAGAAGTGAATCTTGTGAAGCTAAGTCTAAGTACGTGAATATGGGTATGTGTATATGAAGTATGATCCAAATCATGACCTAGAATGAAACATGTAAACTCAATCCTTAAGAGATATCAAAAGAAAAATACTATGTTGAGTAAAGAATTAACCAAGTAAAGTTGATTAAAAAGATAGGAAAGAGGAATGTAATTAATACGCCTCATTGGGTATGTGAACCAATGCATGAACCTGGTGACAACATGTTTGTGCATGTATATAGTGATCAAATCATTGAATATCTTGGGCTGAGCTGATATCTTGCTCAATCCTCATATGTGAGTGGTTAAAGAACTCAATTTAGTTTTTATTCCATTATTTCCCACCCCTTCTTGGTGGATCATGACCTGTGAATAAATTGGACTAGATTTTAAGTGTGTATAAACCTCTAATGTGGGTGACTCAAGAACTCAAGTAGGCTATGACTCCATCATTTCCCACCTATTTTTATTATATGAATCTAAAAATAAACAACATAGAGTGTTATAAATATCTAAATAGGTATATCTAATTGTGTATGTCAGCTTTGTGGCCACTCGAGTACACTAGGTAACTTTGGGCCATTCAAGAATGCCAACCACTATAAATGGAAAAAGGCATAAAACTAGTGACAACCTAGAATATGATTTCAAGTGTATACAACATAGAGAATGAAATGAATTTTTACATTTCATCTAATCAACTTGTGTGTAATTAAGCATATGAAAACATTGTGTCATGCACATTCCCCCAATATGATACCTGAGTATATTGCTTATAGGCCAATTTTTAATAATTATATCTATGTATCTAAACTAAATATGGATATGATATTTCCACATATTATTCCCCTAATATAAATAATTGATATGTATCTAAGATAAACTCGTGTGAATTTGAGCAAAATATGAGCATAACTATCAAACCTATAACTGAATTGGTGTAAACCTGTATTGTACGTAACGTATTATTTTAGATAGTATGAACTACCCTAAAACTAGGGATATTGGAAAGTATAACCATATCTTGGAATTTATCACCATGTGGCAATAGTGTCCCAATCTAGGTGTTAATGTCTATCTAGTCTAAAATCTAAGTGACTAAACTACTTTTTGAGTTCCTATTTTTTCCTTTGTTTTGCATATGTCTAATTTTTTGAAACTTAGTTTATGTGTTGAAAATGTTCTATGAATGTAATGTAAGAGCCTTATCTCTATGACAAACCCCTATGAATTCCCCCTCTTTTGATGTTATTTATTAACCTGTGTAATAAATATCCTCAAAATAAATAGCTCTGCAAAATGTGTTGGTCAGAACATATATGATAACTACATGATAATCAAATATAATGTGCAAAGATAACATCAAAATTTGAAAGAATCTAAGCATAAGTATGTAGTGTAAGATTTATGTTGTATTTATCATTACAAAAGGGTGTCAATATATATGTAATCAGTGTGTATAAAAATAAATTTGAGTAGCTACCTAGGAGGATGGGGTATGATGTCCATTATGGCACCCAATTAGGAAGGGTAGATGTATGAGGTCCCTCATGGCATCAAAAACTAGTGTGTAAAAAAAAATACAAGTGTCATGGCCATGACGCATACAATAAAGCATACATACAAAACATATGAGGCATGTAAAATAGGCCAAGGGGCCATAATACAAGGGACACAAGCAGATGCCAATAAATTTGAGAAAATAATACATACAAGGACATTTCTAAATGTCCACATATGCAAGTAATAAGAATATTATCTTAGAGACACATAGAATGACATGTTTAAATGTCTACATACATAATCAAGAAAACACACATAAGGGACATGGGCACGTGTCCAAGGCATACATGAATATAAGTGGAGTAGAGACAAAGAATAATGGCATATTTAAATACTCTCAAATAGAAGAAGCATAGGAAACACAAATCAAGTCTAAACTATGAAATATAGAAAGGAAAGTATATATGAATGTATTACAAATCTATGTAAATGTAAGAATGTAAATATCTTAAGTCTAAACTAGTGATAGTCAGAAAAAAAAATTGGATTATAGTAGTAATGATCAATAATAATATATATCAATGCATAAAATAGAATATAAGGAATGTAAGGATAGGACTTGTTAATATAAACTAGGTATGAGATGCCCCCAAATGGGAATATGTATCAAATGAATAAACCTAGATTAGTGTATATTCCCCATTGGGTAGATGATATCAACTATGGATAAGTGTAGTGGACTTGATTCCTATATGCAATCTACAAGCACTTGATAAAAATAAGAGAAGCATGTATGTATGATAAAACTAAATATATGAAGATAGCTAGAATATTTAGTGTCTATAAATTATAATAATTGTAAACATATCAATGCATACAATCTATAACTTTTGTGTTTTATGAGTAATATTTGAATATTTTTGTGTTTTGGCATGTTATATTATTTTTTGTATTTTCTAGATATAATATATATACAAGCAAATGAAAATAAACTATGTATAAGGATCAAAATAAAATAAAGTATGTACAAGAGGGTAAGAACCATATTAATCGATGTGTCACATGTGAGACTCCCTATCACTATGACTGGTATCAAATAAGGGAACTATGATCATGCATGTTCTATGATCCCATAATCTATTATGTGGAGTAATTTGTGTGTGTGTGTGTGTATATATATATATATATATATATATATATATATATATATATATATATATGTATGTATGTATGTATGTATGTATATATATATATATACACATACATATATATATATATATACACACACACATACATACATATATATATATATATATATGATCCCATAATCTATTATGTGGAGTAATTTATATATATATATATATATATATATATATATATATATATATATGTATATATGTATGTATGTATGTGTGTATATATATATGTGTGTGTGTATGTATGTATATATGTGTGTGTGTGTGTGTGTGTGTATAAATATATATAGTGGTGATATGAATATGTGGCATTGATTGTGGTGCCCTATGAATTATAGGGGTCTTAATAAGCCATTTGGTAGAAGAAGATAGAAGTGACATAGGTAACCTATGTTGAGAACCCCGAGAATCCAATAATATTGATCCTGACATAAACTAAGTGTAAGAAGTGTATACATCTAATATTTTCATATTTTTATCAAATATTGATGTTTTATATCTTATAAGAACCCATCGAGTATCAATCTCTCTGAGTTCATGCCCTAAGGGATAAATTAGGAAAGGGGTGGGTAGATCATTGGTGTTTTTCATGATTATTATCCCTTATTGCCATTTATTACCAATTCAAACAACTCCTAATAAAATTCCCTTAAGCTATGTATCCTCTTATGCACACTCCTCCAGTCATTTACCACCTTTTTTACCCCCTTTCTTAACCTAAAACCCCTTTAGATAGTTTACATGACTAGGTCAACCAAGTCAACCCTTTACTCTTATTAGTGAAACTCATTTAGGGTCTAGGTTGGCTCTTGGCCGACCTAACCCATGACGTAGTGAGTTTTTGTCAATAATGATACTAGGTCAACTGGGTCGACCCTATTGGCCAAAAATTTTGGAGGAATTTGGGGTTAAATCTACCTATATAGACACATCCATTTCATCATTATTAGAGAGACATTAAGATTTATTATTTATTTGTGCTTCTTTACAATATTCTCTTCCACCATTCAACTTGAGGAGTCTTAGCTTAGGTTTTTTGCTTAGATAATAATCTAGTCTTGTGGAGAAGCCTTAGATGTTTTGGCATTTAATAGTGATCCTTACAAAACAAAAAACCTCTTAAAAAACACCTTTGGCCAAGGGAGAGATTGAATCTTGATGGGTTTGTCTTCCATGTAAGTATCTCTAACTTTGTTCTTCTCTTTAGTAGATATAAGTAGCATAAGTAATGGCTTTTGAATAATATTAATCCTTTTCTCCATGAATTAGGGTCTTACCTATACATATCTTAATTAGGATTATCCTATGAATGTTTACTGACCCCCACTTTCTGCCATAAAATTTGGTGAGAAATAAATTATATTTCTTTGCTTTACTTTTTATTAGTATAGTGAACATGAATACATAAGACTCAATTAGGGTTATTGTGTGATTTTTATTGATTAGAGGATTTAGAACCCTCCATATTTATATTATTGTGATAAGAGATCCCCTAATTGGGTCTCATAGATCCACATATTTGTCATGTTCTCAATTATCTAATCTATCCCCAATCAAATTGTAATTAGGATCAATATTGTCCTAGTTAGGATTGATTTATAGATCTGATGCATTACTAATTGCATACATTTTGGTGAACCTGATGTGAATCTAACCCTTACAATTTTTCTTTCACTTTTTTCATTTCTATCATTTTATTTATTATTTTTATATATTTTTGATACTAGGTCGTTAAATCCGGTATAGTTTCTAACTTTTGTACATAGGTTTAACACACAATCATATCAAAATGACTTTATTATTTTTATGTAGGTCTTCATCAGATAAAATTTACTCGATTGAATAGGTTGACATAGTATTCTTATTTTAGCTTTGGAATAATAAAATAGTTCAAATAGGTTAACTGAGTATTCTAGATAACTTCCAAATAAAAAAATAGGTCGATCAAGATGGTATAGTCATCTTAATAGGTTTTAGCAAATAGGGAATTGTAGAACTAGGTCAACCTAGTTGGTAGAATTTGTAAGTAAAATTCATGGTACTTAAATATAAATTTCATAGTCCTTGGCATCTTCTAACCCACCAAGGTTCCTTTATTTCTTGCTCTTTTCATTTAGTTCTTCTTTACAGTTCTATTTTTCAAAGTTTGCAGTCTTCAAATTTGTAATCATATAGAAAACTAGGTTGACCTAGTTGACCTAGTTCTATATTTTGTCTTCTATTTGAAATACTAAGTCAACTTAGTCAACATAGTTCTTAAATAATCTTTATTATATAGTATAGGCATGACACTATCGAATCTATTCTATAAGGTTTTTATATAGTGTCATCTGAACCAACTCTGTATTGTCTTTAATTTGGGAATTAACAACTATATGTTATTGATTACTTCACACTTTCACTTTCAGTTGTTGTCATGCTTAAAATAGCTCACATGTTCTAATTAGGTGGGTTTTAAATATACCATTTAGTTTCACTATTTTTTTCTTTCTTATACACTAACAAATCACATAATTTTAAAATGCATTTAAGCATTTGTCTACCCAAGGCCTACCTACTTGGTTTTCTAGATAAGTATAAACATGTGGTTAATGATATATATTGTAAAATCACCAAACACCCTTATCATTAAAGGATTTTGAAGTGATGGGTATGCCCCAATACCAATCCAGTGCCATTACCAACACAAATCCCTTTCAGCCTAAATGTCCTAAAACCATCCATAGATTGATTTTTAGTTCCCTACTTTAAGCCAACATATTTATCACACTTAAAATAACACTTTATAATAATAACAACATTTAGGATGACCAATTCGTTATCATTTAATTTTCAATTGATAGCTTGCTCTTTGATTATTATATGTTGTATTGAAAAACCTTGCATTAGCTAGCATTGGTTAAAGGTTTTATGTTGTGTTCCTTAATTGTATCATTTTAATTGACCAAATTGCTTATGTATTTACTTCCATTTCTTAATTTTAAATTACATTGAAAAATCTTTCCCTATTTTTAGTACATTGTCATTCTATTCAACACAGTTTCTTACAGACTATTTTTCCTTCCTATGTGTAGTACTAAGTCAACCCAGTTGACTATGTATCTATTTTACCAATAAAATTACAATACTAAGTTGACCTAGTTAACCTTATACCCTTATTAGACTCTATTTTTCCTAGTTTATAGTAGTAAGTCAACCCAATCGAATCTATACTCTTATTGTTGTCATGTCTATCTAACTCAATTCTTTGTTTCTCATTCCTTAGCATTCTTTTCATTTTTATCAAATAATTATGAAGTCCCCTATTAAAATATTCTTAGAAAACCTGAATCCATTTAGACACTATATGGTATACTCATTTATCCCTCTCATTTCCTCCCAAGATAACCCTCACTCTTGAAGCACCTCTTCCCCTCCATATTTTGATTGTGACATGGTTTAAATCACACCTCGAGATGAACTAGGTGAATCTAATCCTTTTTGTACCTACTAAGACAATTTTCATCTTCAAGCTTTTTAGCATAATGTGGGAGAAATTGACACAAGTATATCTAATAATCCCACTAACAATCCATGTTCTAATAACCCTCCCCCTAATAATAACTCAAAGATTTCTCCTAAAAACACCAACCCACCAAATGATATGACTCAACTTCTTGCACAATTAATACAAAAAATAAACATAATGAAAACTTTTAACACCTCTCAAATGATTAAATTATAATGTCATTTGATCAATATGGCTAATCAACCTCTGGCTATCAATACTCAAGCAAACCTAAATTTTATTCCTCCACCTCTTAAAGATGCCTTGGTAAATGTTATCCCTCAACTTGTTATAAATAACAAAATGAATCAAAATATCTAGAATGAGCCTTTAGCTCCTTTCGTTGTGTCCATTTATATTGGAAATATCCAACTATCAAGTATGATGGGACTAAAGACCTTGCATCCTTTCTCAAAGCATTTCACAATCTATATAAAGATTGGATCCAAATTAATAATTTTACCACAACTAAAATTTTAGTTAAAACCTTCACTAGAGATGTATTATAATGGTACAACCAACTTCCCAAACATTCCATTTGGTAGATTGAGGATATTTAGTCAATCCTTTAGTCAAATAATTTTAAAATAATGACCTTCACAAAAAAAATTCTTAGTCATTTCATCAATGCTAAGTAATCTCCCACTGAATCAGCTCATGATTTTATGAAATGATGGAAATATTTGTCTCATAAATCCAATCATAACATGACTTATGATAATTTATTTAAACTCTTTATAACTACTTTAACTCCTCTTCAATATAAGGTTCACACTTTTGCTCCTCCAACACTTAATGAATATCTTGACCAAGATAAATGTCAAGACTTCCTCATGAAGCAATTTGAACATAATACCAAATTAATTAAAGGATCTTTTCAAATTTATTTACCAATGTTATCACTGATAATACTCCTCAAACCAAACCAAGAATTACCAAACCTAACACTCCCTCATCTCCTCACATACCACTCACTGTAAAATAAATGAAATAATTATTACCACCCTTTAAAACCTTTGTGTATCCTAATAATCCTCCTAAATGGTATGTCCCTAATCAATTTTTTGGTTTTATGCTGACATTAGTCATTCCCATGAAATTTGTCAAGGGATTACTAAATTTTTTATCTGTTATATGCTTGGTGATTCCTTCAATCATGAAGCCATGATCCAACTTCATCATCAAGAGTGCATCACTTCTCAAAAATGATAAGCTTCCAAATCATATTATTCTAATAACCAAAAATGGTTTTCCATAGATAATAATCAATAGCATACCAAGATGTTTATGTTATTGATTTTGACTATGACCAATGTTACAATAATTATCAAAATGTTAATACTACTAAGGTTAATTATTATAACAAACCAGCTCATAAAAATGATATCACAAAACCTAAGAAACCATATTTATAAGAATAATTTCTCAAATATACTACAACCACTCATTTATCTTCTAGAGCTCTTGAAGAACCACATCCTCCTTTCAAACCCCCAATAACTTATATTCCTTCAAAATCTACCTTACCTTTTAAACCTCACATTGGTTCTTCTTCTAAATCCCATTAGAACTTTCTTGAAGAATTTAACTCCATAACTTAAAATGTTCCACTTATGGAGTTAGCTCATACTTACCATTATCATCACAAGTTCCTTATGCAACAATTAGCAAAAATTGAAGATCCATATTATATAGATGAAGAACCACCTTCTATTGAGCTTAAACCTACCAATATGCATATCATTGAAACTGTGTATCCTTCTTCCAAACCATATATTGAATTTATTAAAAAGGCATGATTAATGATGATATCCGTTTTCCCACTAATTATCCAACACTATTCATTAAAATATCAATTAATACTACCCTTATCCATATAGTTTTAGTTGATTAAAGTTATAGTATTAACGTGACATCTTTGTGGATCATCCAATAACTTAGTTATAATAAGGATCATCTCAAGAAAACCCACCATACTTGTTATGGATATTATAAACTAATAAAAATCCACTTGGTTGTATTTATCTTCCCCTAACAATCAGACCCAAGACTTTTCAAACTAAACTTATGGTCCTTGATTTGCCCTTATCTAATAACATACTCCTCAATTGCCCTTGGATGCATGGAATGAGGTATATCACCTTTTATAGTAGCCAATGCATCAATTTTTTATATAATTAAAAATTATATAAGCATTAAGTTGATCCCAAACCTTAGAGTATTCAACTTCCTAATCTAAAATCTTAATATTGCATCCCTACCATTCCCACCATAAATAGTGCTCCCTTACTTGAAATACTCAACATCAATCCAGACTTACAGGTCACTCTTGTTGATTTGGATGATGATAAACCTAATGACTTATAAAATTCATGAAACACTACTAATCTACCTCTTTATATCTCTGAGTGGCTTCCTCCTTAATTATTACCTCATGATCATATTATACCTCTCATTGATGAAATCATTAATTTCCCCTCCGTGTAATGTTCAAGAACCTTCTTTACCAAAAGAGGCATTAATCTATAATGAATATGGTGTGGATAAATTATTTTGATACCCTCTCATCATGTCTCCATGAAAGTTTAGTGACTTCAAATTTTCACCTTCTAAAAATCCCCCTAAATCTCAAGCATGTACCAATTATTTAACCTATGATGATAACTAAATAGTGTCCCAAACTCAATCTCAAGACTTGGATGTTCAACATTATCAAAAAACTTTATCTCAAATACATGATTTAAATCATGATGCCATGCCATTTCCATGGATCATGAATTAGATCCCAAAAGTCATGTGACTCTTGTTAATAGTCTACTTCTTGATATTCCTTGCGTGGTAGAAAAAATCCTACCTTTAAAACCTCTATAAATTCTTGCATCTTCTCTACCACCTAAAAATACCATCATTACATCCAATATTTCCCCCATCAAACAAACTAATGATACACCAATCTTATTTTATCCATCTACTTCTCCTATTCCTGAGATTACATTAGATGCCAAGGCTATAACTATCCATCAGATACATTCTAAATATGATCATCATGGTAATCAAATTATCTATCTTAAATTAGATGTTGAGTATTATGGTCCTCTTCTCACTCTACCTAGTGATGAAGCTATTCTTCAATTACTTCATACCCAAGAACCCCAACTTGCTTGATAACATTACAAACTTGGGAATTTCAAAAATAAATACCCTTGTTTCAACAAGTTCATTACTAGCATCGATACTAAAAATAATCTAATTTATTATTTACCTAATGCACCATACCACTTATAATATGGAAATTATATGTTTATGAAATAAACTACTTGCATTGAATATGGCATTCCATCATGCCCTCAACCAATTGTAGTTTCTATAAACTCTCACCTACTAAACATGATAACTTTAGTTTATTTTTTGAAAAATATCACGAGATATTTTCGTAGTCCTATGATTACATGCATGGTATTGAACTTATCATTTTGGCTTATAATATCATAACATATCCTGATGCCAAACTTGTTCATCAAAAGCCACAAAAATTTCCACCTGAAGTTTTCACCATATGTCACAAAGAAATTATTAAACTTATTGATGATAAGTTTATTAAACAAGTGTATTATTATAAATGGGTTTCTAACATAGTTACCATTCAAAAAAAGGTCACTATGGTCATTTGCATCTACATTAATTTACATAATCTTAATCTCACTTGTCCCAAGGATAATTTCCCTTTACCTTCAATATGTGCCATTGTCAATTCCACAACTGGTTATGAAATGTTATCTTTTATGGATGGTTTTTTGAGCTATAATCAAATTCACATTTCCCTCTAAGATAAAAATAATACAACTTTCACCATGGAATGGGGCACCTATTGCTAAGTTAGAATGCCCTTCAGATGTAAAAATGTCAAAATTACTTAGCAATGGGCAATGAATCATATCTTTCATGATCTTATCCAAAAAATTGTAGAAACCTATGTGGATGAACTTATTAATAAATCTAACAGTTGAAAGACTCATCTCTTTTATCTTTCTATAATCTTTGACCGTCTTCTCAAATATAAATTTAGACTAAATCCTTACAAATGTGTCTTTGGTGTTACATCTAGAAAACTGTTAGGATATTAGTCTCTCTCTTTGGCATCGATGTTAACCCTACCAATATTAATGCTATCATCAACATGCCCATCCCTCATTCCACTATGGAGATTTTCAATTATTTTGGTAAACTTAGGAAAATTAGATTATTCATCCCCAAAATGGCATATCATATCCATTCCATCAATTATCTTCTTAAGAAAGGTAATGCTTTAGAATGGATAGATTCCTATAAAAAATAATTTGATAAAATGAAATAATAATTGATTCACCCACCTACGCTTTACCCTCCTTCAAATGATAGACTTGATCCTCTACACCTCTTCCACACCCATCTTAGTAGGGGAAATACTTTCCCAACAAGATAATATTAGAAGAGAATATGCCATCTACTACATCATCTGAGGCCTCATTGATTATGAGAAATGTTACACAAAATTTGAACATGATTTCCTCACCATATATTTTTTATATAAAAAACTTCAACTTTATATGCTTTATTAAACCACTTATGTTATCATTCATTTTGATCCCCTTTGTCACTTCTTCTCTAAATACTTTCTTCTTTGAGATAGAATTGGAAAGGGGGTGGTCCTCATATAATTTGATCTCTGAATTGTTATTCAAAAATCTATCAAAGGATAAATCATAGATGATCAACTTGTTACAACCCATATTCCTACTACCGATCACCTTCTAGATAGTCTTCTCAATGAAAATATTCTATATATTGAAAGTCTCAACCAAGATATATCTCTTAAAGATTACTTCTATAACTTCCCTAATGATATTTAAGAAAATAATCTTTATGAATCTACTATCCTTCATGATACTACTAAACCAAAAGTAGTTATCTAAGAACTCCCTGAAATCAATGTCGATTTGCATGAGGATACTTAGACCCTTCATTTTGATGGTGCTAAATGCATTTAAGGAGTTAGGGAAGGTTGTATTATTACAATTCATCTTTTAAAAATAATCCCTTTACCTCATCTCTTAACATTTGACATCACTAACAACATGGTAGAGTACAAATCCTTAATTTTAGGCATGAGAGTTTCCTTTGATCTAGATGTCCAATATCTGCATGCCTTAGGTAATTTTCTAACTCATTTCATGCCAAGTCAATGGTGATTACCAATCAAAAATCAAAAATCTCATTTCTTATCATCAAATTGAAACTAATATCACCAAATATTTCATTTATTTCACCACCGAGCCTATCCCTTGAGATTAAAATTATATTATTGATTTGCTTACTTCTTTAGTAGCTCTTTTTCATCCACACCAAGTTCTTACTAATCCCACTTTTATTATATAAATAATAAAATTTCCATCCTCTACTCAACTACATGATTCACTTATCTACCACATTGAGGCTGTCACCATTTGATAAAGCTCATGGTATAAAGACATCATTTAATTTTTTAAACACCAAACTTATCCTCCCAACCTAGATTCTCGTGAAAAGACTCACATTTACAAACAAGATTTCAAGTATGTATTTTGATAGAACATACTTTATTATCATAATTTTTAAGGTACCTTACTCTATTGTGTTATTAAAGATGAGATTCTTCTTCTCCTTAAACAAGCACATGGGGGCATTTGTGGTGGCCATTATAATGGACATGATATATCTTAAAAATTCCTATGTATAGTAAAATTTTTGCTTACTATTAAAAAGGATGACATTAAATTTGATAAAAAATTATACTCCTTGAAAAATTCATGATGATTTAATTCATTCACCTCTAGTTGATTTAAACTATCTAATCTCCCTAGCCATTCTCCATGTGGGGATTAGATCTCATAGTCAAACTCCATCAATCTCAAGATGGGCATGCCTTTATAATCACAACCATAAAATACTTTACCTAATGGGTTGAAGCGATGCTAATTATTAATGTCATCAATATGACCATCTCCAAATTTATCCTTAATCAAATCATTTACCACTTTGGTGTCCCTCATACTATCATTTCAGACAATGGTGGTAATTTCAAAAATAAAGATGTCAAACAACTTTGTGCTAAATTTAAAATCAATCATTAACTTTCTACACCCTATTAGCCATAATGTAATGGCCAAGCTAAGGCTACCAACATAATTCATTATAAAATTCTACAAAATAAAATTAGTGAAACCCACATGGATTGGCACCTTCATCTCTATCTTGCTCTTTGGGCCTATTTCACTAGCATACGTACTCCTACTGGGGCACCATCATTCTCTCTAGTTTATAGTTATGATTCAATCCTTTCATTAGATGTTGAGATTCCCTATCTTAATGGTATCATACCTAATGAATACTTACATGAGGTTTTCCTTCATCCTCTAGATCTTCTTAATGAACACTATCTTTTTAATTTACAATATAACTGCCAATACAAGGTCTATATTACCAAACAACATAAAAAATGAGAAAAAGTTCACATGTTTAATTTTAGTGATCTTATCCTTAAATTAAACTAAAATCATGAAAAATAAGGTAAATATGCCCAAAAATGGTGGGGCCCCTCTTTAGTCAAAGATATTCTTGATCCAAATACTTACCACCTTCAAACCAATGAAGGTCATATTTTCAAAGATCCCACCAATACATAATTCCTCAAGAAGTATTTTTCTTAAATCATTTCCTTATTTTCATGTTTTATATATGATATTTATCTAAAACTTTTTGTACGATACTTACATGGGTCTCACCCTCTATAGCAATTCTCTCTTTTCAAAAACCTTAGACCTTCCTTTTGGTCTTTTGGTTTCCCTTTTTCTCATGAGTTACATTGTAAAACCATGGATAGGACATGATCTTCCTCATGATGTGCTTTTATCATCTCTTTTTTCATATATTTTACATGATTTATAGCACCTTAATGGGTTTATATTTTATGAGTTTTAGTGTAATATTTTTATGCCATTAACCTTTGGCATGTCTAGGTATATGTATGGTCGATTTGTGGCTTACATACCTCTTTTATATTCTTGTTACATTTTTTATGTTCTTGGTTAGATCATCCTATGGAATAACCATGGCTAATTATACTATATATAGGAGGTATTGGTTAGTATTTGATCATCATATTAAGTATTCTATTTTTATTACATTGTTATGGAGCTTGCCCCCTTGAAGTGTCTCTACTATATTATTGAGTATTCTAATATGTTGTGTGATCTCTAATATTTAATTATTCTATGTAATATATAATTATTATATGTGAACATATACATAATTTCCTTACAAGTGGTATCAGATATTTGATTTGGGAAATTTTCCTATGGCATTTCTTTTAGATCTAGTGAGGTGTGACTTTGGCAAGTGGAAAGAGCAAAAAAACACAACTTACAATCTTAGAAGAATTATTTTTTTATGTTAGCACAATGTTGTTTGAAACACTTTTTTTTTAATATTTAAAAAAAGAGTAAAAAACTATTCCCTTTATGCATTTATATTCATTATATTCTTCTCGGTAAGATGATTGCAATGGTATATCATGTTAGTACACTCTTTTGTGTTGAAAATTTTCACCATAGTGCATAAAAGCAGTTATTGGATTCATCTTGGTGAGTTGATTTCAATGGTACCATATTATGGTACACATTTTGGGGGTGAAAAAATCCCTATATTTTTTTCATGGTGAGTCCTAATACTTAGAGGGAAAAAGGAGGGAAATAAACTCCTAAGACTCCTAGGGATGACATGGAATCTAGCAATGTAGATCTGATGGTTTCTCAACATTAAGCTAACATAAAGGGCTTGTTGTGGTATGATGACTTTTATACATTTAAAACTAATGTTTTATGGATTAATATAGAGATTAATGGTGTAAACACTTAGTTTCATTAGATCATTACATAATTGGTTTCCATTTCATCTTAGTTACAAATAAACAACCCTCCACCTTATCATTTGAGTCCTCCTTTCAACACTAATAGCTCCAATCATGGTGTTAAACCAATGTTCCCAAAATTGGACATGTGTAATTTTTATGGTAAGGATCCTCTCACTTAGATTACCCAAATTGAAAATTTATTTTATCTACACCAAATTCCTAGTTCTTAGAAGGTGATAGTGGCATCTCTATATCTGGAACTTGAGTAGTTCATTTCGATGGTCTATTTTTAATAATGAGTTTTTGGCTCATTATTAGAATAATACCTTTGATAACTACTTCACCCAGTTAACCAAACTACGTCAAATAAGAACTATGCAAGATTGTATTCATCAATTTTATAATCTATCCTTACATGTGGAAGACATCACTGAGACAAATTTGACTGATATTTTTTGTGTAGACTCAAAGATAGAATCAAATTAGAGACTAAAATGTTTAGTCCATCATCTGTATTAGAATCTATACCAAGGGCGTGCATGGTAGAGGAAAAAGAGATGGTCAAATGAAAAACTTTCACTACTGATCATGATTGCACCTTTCCAACAACATTATTTCCTCAACCCACCATATTGATACCTCCATAAATTGAGAAGTGATCCAAATCATTGTGTTATGGGTGTGACAATAAATGGAACAAAGTAAATAGTTGTGATAGAAATAAGTTATTTTACATCAAAGGTGCCAATGAGGATGTAGATGATGAGGAACCAATTAGTGAGGATACAAAAAGACTTGAAGAATTTGAAGACTCTCAGCCTAATAATTATTTTTGTGCCCTTTTAGATATTAGTACTCCCTAAAATCTAAAGGTGATGGGTTTCTTTAAGAAATAAATGGTCACTATTTTGATTGATTCTGAGAGTGCACACAACTTCATCAATAGTAATTTTACTACTCATTTAAACTATTTCATTTATCCTACTTCAAAATTTTCATGGCATGATTATAGATGGTGATACTTTTATCTATTCAAGAAAATTTCATAGAATTAAGCTAGTCATAGGAGACTACCTATTATATTCTCCTATGTTTATTATCCCATGGGTGGAGCCAACATTATTTTGGGAGTACAGTGGCTCACCACTTTGGGAACTATAGAGATGAATTTCCATGAATTATTCAAGCACTTTCATTCTAAGGGAAGAACATTTGAGCTATGGGGATTAAGGGATAAATCTTTAAAAGACCAAGATTCTTTAAAAGGGTCCTAAAGGATTTGTGTCTCACTTGTTTTCCATTGAATTCCAACCAACTCAACCATCTACACCTCCTGATCTACAAGTGATTGATACCCATTTTATTATTTTTGGTGACATGCTAAAAGGACTTCCACCTAGTCACATGCATGATCATTCCTTCAAACTTATTCTTGGTGTTACACCACCCAACATTAAGCCATACAAGTATCCCTATGCCCAAAAAAGTGAAATTTACAATATGGTATAGGAGATGTTGGATGTAGGAATCATTCACCATAACCAAAGTGAATATTATTCACTAGTTATCATGGTGATAAATAAAGATCACACTTCAAGGATGCGTCTTGACTACATATATATCAATAAGTATACTATCAAAGATAACTTTATTATTCCTATCATTAATGATTTACTAGATGAATTGAATGGTGCCCTTTATTTTACCAAGTTAGATCTACATTATAGGTGTCATCAAATCCTTATTTGTGATTAAGACATACCTAAAACAACTTTCAAAACTCATGAGGGCCATTATGAGTTTATGATTATACCTTTTGGTCTAACAAATGCACCATTTACCTTTCAGCATTTGATGAATACTTATTTTAGGGCATTTTTGAGGAAATTTGTTTAGGTCTTTTTTGATGATATCCTCATTTACAGTAAAAAATGGGAAGACCATTTGCAACATGCAAAATAGGTACTCTCAATTTTGTAACAACATTAGTTGTATGCTAAACCTTATAAATGTAATTTTGGAGCTTATAAATTTGAGTATTTGGGTCATATGGTTTCACATAAAGGAGTGAAAGTGGATCCTATAAAAATCCAAGAAATGGTGTACTGTCTGATTTCTAAGACACTCAAGTAACCATGGGGATTTCTAGATTTATCTAGATACTATCTCAGGTTTGTCAAAAATTATGGTAGTATTATAGCTCCACTCACCTCTTTGTTGAATAAATTCTCTTTCCATTGGATTGATATAGCTACCAAGGTATTTGAACAATTGAAATTGGCTATGTTCACCACTCTAGTGTTGGCCACACATTATTTTTTAAAGAATTTTGTGGTTGAATGTGATGCATCTAGATATGGTATGGGTGTTTTTCTCATGTAATAAGTCAAACCACTTACATTTTAAATTTTCTAATTGAAGGGTAAAAATTTGCTCAAGTCCATCTATGCAAAAGAAATGATGGTCATTCTACATGAAGTCAAACAATGGAGAATTTATTTGATGGGTCATAACTTTTAGTTAAAGACAGATCATGATAGTCTAAAATATTTTTTGGAACAATGGTTATCATCAAAAGAATAATATAAATGGGTAACTAAGATGTTAGGCTATGATTTTGAAATAGTCTACAAGAAATTCAAGGAAAATATGGTGGTATATGCATTATCCAGGAAGGATGAATTAGTTAAGTCATTGTTATGTACCATGACCATTTGAGAGGCAGATTGGCTAAAGGAAGCAAGATCAGAATGGGAAAATGATAGTGGTACCCATGATTTGATTTAGAATCTTTAGCAAGGTTTGGGTGGATTTTAAAAATTCACATGGAAGGATAATGCATTATGGTATAAAGATAGATTATACCTATGTAAAAATTATCTTCTTAAACAAAAAAATACTTTAGAAACTTCATTCAACTCTATTTAGGCATCAATCAAGATTTTTGAAAACCTATCATAAATTAAGAAAAAAAATAGAAGGAATAAGGGAAATGTACATAATTATGTGTTTGAATGTATGATCTATAAAAAAAATAAAAGTGAAACCATCAAAACCCTACATCTTTTTCAACCTTTATCCATCCCTAGCTAGTGTTGGAAGAGGTATATATGGATTGCATTACAAGGTTATCAAGATCTAATGGTCAAAATTTTATCATGGTTGTGGATCATCTCAGTAAGTATGCTCATTTTTGCTCTTTATCATAGCCCTTTGTTTCTATTATAATAGTTTCTACTTTTCTCAATACATTTTAGAAACTGCATGTTACTTCTAAGATCATTATCAATGATAGAGATCCCATTTTCACTAGTAATTTCTGGACTAAATTATTTTCATGTTTTGGCACCAAGTTAGCTCATAACTCATCCTATCATCCTCAATCATATGGATAAACTAAGGTAGTCAACAAATGTCTAGAAGGATATCTTTGTTGTTTTGTTTTTGATAAACATGATAAATGGGTTCATTGGTTTCCACTTGTTGAATGGTGGTATACTAATTATGTTCATAGTTCTTCCAAAATATCTCCCTTTGTGGCCTTATATGGTACCACCCTCCATCCATCACTTCAACATTAAAGGTCCATCCTAATATTCTTGAAGTTGAGGAACATATTCACCATCAACATGAGTTTCTTGCAAGTTTTCATGAAAATTTAGCTATGACCCAGAATCACATGAAGCATCAGGAAGATCATCATAGGAGTGAGAGGCATTTTGGAATTAGAGATTAAGTGTCTATTATCTATAATCCATATAGTTATATGTCATTAAATTAATATAAAAATGATAACATATTATCCCCTAAGTATTATAGGCCTTATCAAATCTTATAAAAAATTAGTAGTGTATCCTACAAGTTTGAGTTTCCTTCATCCACTCCAATACATCTAGTATTTCATGTATCATGACTAAAAAAATTCATTGGAAATAGAGTTGATACTCAAACTAAATTACTATAATTAGAGGAATAATGGATATTTATTATTAATTCTAAGGCAATCCTTCAAATGTGCACTAAACAACTACAGTGTAGAGTGATTAAGGAGTACATGATCAAATGGAAGAATTTATCATGTGAAGATGCCTCTTGGGATGATGAATACTTTATGTAACAACATCCAGAGTTGATTCAATGTTGAGGACAATGTTATTTTGAAGGGTAGGGGCATGGTACACCCTTAACCTTTGGCATGTCTAGAGATATGTATGGCTGGCTTGTGGCTTGCATACCTCTTTTATATTCTTGATACATTTCTCCATTTTATTAGTTAGGTCAGCCTGTGGAATAACCATGGCTAAGTAAACTATATATATGAGGTAGTGGTTAGTCTTTGATCATCAAATTAAGTATTCTACTCTTATTGCATTATTGTGTAGGTTTCCCCTCGAAGTGGTTTTGCTATATTATCTAGTATTCTACTCTATTATGTGATCTCTTATCATTGATTTTTTTTTTGATATATAATTATTATGTGTGAACATATAAGTAATTTCCTTACAAAGACCATGAATAGGTCCTAGCATTCCTCATTAAATCACCATCTTTCATTCCTTGTCTATAATGTGTTTTACTATGGTTATGACTTTTTTATCCTTGTTCTTCACTTTATTATTTTTTTATAGATGAAATTTTCACAACAAAATATATTATCATGTTTTCCTATATTCCCCTCATTCTTATGATAAGTAATCATACTTTACTATCATGTAATCCCTGTTTCATCCTTTGTGACATTTTTTGTGATTTGAAGTAATTCAAATTGTTTCATGTTTCATTCTTCTTGATTTTATTTCCTTTCACTCCACATTGGATAAAAAAATGCCAAAGTCAAGATTTCACTTTTATTTTACCTAAATTTACAAGACTCCTAAACACCATGCTCTCTAAAGTTATCTCTTAGCAACCAAGTCTAAATTATTCAAATAAAAGTCATCTTTAACACCCATGTTTATTTTTCTAAATTTGTATCAAGGAGGAATAAAAAAAATACATCAATAAATTTAAAAGCCAAATCATTTGAAATAAAATTCAATAATATACAAAAGGTAACATACAAATCTCAAAAGTAAATATCACACCAAAAAAATGATTAAAAGCACATTTCCTATCTTGAATCAAATCTCAAACTCCATAGTTAACCTCATAATAGACCCAAGGTCCATTGGGGTGTGGTAGGATAGTAGATTGGAATAAGAGAATTCAAAAAACTCTATGGTGTTATCTACTTTCTCATGCGAGTACCCAATCTTCACAGTATACTGATAGCTCTACCAGGGGTCCTAAGGAAAGGGGAACACATTGTGGTAAGGTAGGTCCATTTTAATTTTCATGTGTATAGCCATCATGGGATGATCTACATACTTCATTTGTTGATATAAGACTTGTATGACTAAGAGAAGTTATTTAGAGTCATTAAGGTTGACAGTCCTCTTGTTTTGACAAACCTAATTTGAGTGTCTTGAATTCAATACAAAGCTCCTCTACCTTGGTTTTTCCTTCATTCTTCCCTCCACCCATTTCATTTCCCCCCTTGATAGGCAAATTGTGATCCTAAATCTATTTTCCTTTATTCTTCTATATTTCCTTGTTCTTCACATATTAAAAACATGTTGACACTACTTTGTTTCAGTTTTATCTATCCTTAGAATAAAACAACATATTTTGAGCAACTATGATTTACTTTCAATACACTATGGTTCTATATTTCTAGATGTGGCTTTATTTATTTTATCATTTGTCATTATTGTACCACCCTTTTTGTGGACACCTGAGTTTGTTTATACTTTCATGTACTTTTTTCATTGTTGAGTGAGGTTGGCTTGTTACTTCTCACTCACCAATGTTGTTTTCCCTTTTATTCACCTTTTTCCATTAATGATTGAGTAATGATTATTATTTTTCCCTCATCAATGTCATTTTACCATTTTTTATTTCCCATCTCTATTTAAGAAAGGATTATTACTACTTTCACATTGATGTTTGATTACCATATTTTTTGACATGTATCCTTGGTTTGACTTGGTGAGTTTGTCTTTCTTACTTAAGGTTTACTTGTTTAAGTTTTTTAGTCTTTAGAAGCCTTGGATTTTTGGTTACTCGATTTACTCTAAATTTTGACTTGGTCATTTGTTCTAACATAGAACTTATCACCCCATATTAGCAAATTTCCAAGTACATCCCATCCACGTAGAACTAGTTATATTGTCTTTTTTATATTTGTTTGTTTTGTATCTTTATTTTTGTATTCTTGGGTTTGTTGAAACAAATTTCTACAAACTCCACAATCAAAACTACAAACACAGTAGATGGCCATTCAGTGGTAAAGGTAAGTCAAGGTATGCATCACATTTCCTTTTTTAATTATTTCCCTTTCCATCATTTAAAGTTTAGTTAATTTTGATTTAAACTACTACAAATTATTTTTAGCCTCATCATTCTATGTTACTATGTTCTTTCTCAAAGCACCATCCCCTATTTTACCTGAGTGACACTTGATGAGATTTGAGTGTGGCATATGTATACACATAATATTTTCACACTTTTATCAAATATTGGTGTTTTCTATCTTGTAGGAACCCATCAAGTCTCAATCTCTCTAAGTGTATACCCTAAGGGGTACACTAAAAAAGGAGTGGGAATACCATTAGTGCTTCATAGGATTATTGTCCCTTATTACCACTTGTTACCAATCTAACCAACTCCTAAAAACATTCTCATATGTTATTTATCCTCTTTTACATACTTCTCCAATCATTTAAAACCTTTCATACCCTTTTTCCTAACCTAAAATTGCTTTCAATAGTTTACATGACAAGATCGACTAGGTCAACCTTGTACTCGTATTGGTAAAACTCATTTAGGGTCTAGATCAACTCTTGGCTGAACTATCCCATGACCTAGTGAGTTTTTATCAATAATGATATAAGGTCGACTAAGTCAACCCTATTGGTTGAAACTTTTACAAGGGTTTAGGGTTAGATATTCCTACATAAACATGTCTATTTCATCATTATTGGAGATACATCAAGATTTATTATTCATTTGTGTTTCTTTATAATCTGTTCTTCCACCATTCTACTTGAGGTGTCTTAGCATATGGTTTCTACTTGGAGAAGAATCTAGTCTTGTGGAGAAGTCTTGGATGTTTTGGATTTTTTTAGTGATCCTTACAAACCATACCAACCTATTTTTAAACACCTTTGGCCAAAGGATAGATTGAGTCTCGATGGGTTTGTCTTCTAAGTAAGTATCTCTAACTATGTTCCTCTCTTTAGTAGATATAAGTAGCATAAGTAATGTATTTTGAATAATATCAATATTCTATTATAGTTTACATAGATTAATTAAAATTATCCTATGCATGTTTAATTTTTTTATTTTTTAACCCCCACTTTGTACCACAAGCTTTGGTAATCACTAGTTTAGTTTTTTTTTTCTTTACTTGTTATTAGTATAGTGACTATGAAAAAATAGGACTCAATTAGGGTCATTTCATTATTTTTCTTGATTATAGGCTTTGGAACCCTCCCTAGTTCTTTTATTATGATAAGAGATCCCCTAATCAATTCTAAAAGATCTACATATTGGTCATGTTCTAGATTATCTAATGTATCTCCAATTGGAAGTGTAAGTAGGATCTATCTTCTTTGAGATAGGATTGATTTCTATATCTAACAAATTTTTAATTTCATATAGGAAGTTCCTCTAAAATATGTGACATATAGCTAATTTGGATGTCTCTCTAATAAAGGTTTCTATGGGAGAGTATGTATATGTGTCAATACCATAAGAGTAGACCTCACCTGAACTAGTGGCTCTACTAAAATATGTTATGTATATATAGGAACTATACTCTAATTATAATTGATAATTGTGCAATATCTAGTAATGATTCTATAATCAGTGACTATGTTGGAACTGACTATGGGATGGGTAGAGGATACTCATAAGGGACAACCTCAACTTTAACCACCTAATTTGATTATATGTACTTCAATCATATATGTATTATAGATGGTATGGATCGAATATACTATAACCATGGTTTACTCAATAAAATATCAAATACACCTGTACTAGGTACTACTAGAAATTTAGTGGCTATATATATTTGTCCAATCTATAATGGAATAAAAATCTCCCAAATGGAGATCTGAATGTGACCACTAAAACCACTAATGACTATATCTATGGGAAATATATATTTCTTTGAGTACTCTAAATGTTGTAAAAGTGTCATAGTGTACATGTTTATGTTTGACCCATTGTCAACAATAACACTCTGAATAGGATGATGATCTATGTATGATCATATAAAGAATTCATGTAAATATATATCATCATCAATGATCTCCTACTCTGATAACATGGTGAGTGGTCTAAGTGGAATTTTAGTATGGTACATGATAATAATTTGTTGTAATAGATGTCCCTCCTCTATAATAATATGATATGAAGCTTGAGTTGGGTGTGTCTGATATGTGTAGTGAACACCTAATGTGCTCTCTAACTCATCCATTATGTGATTTTGAAATGGATATGATAATATATTTAACTATTTATATTAAATTTGTTGTGCTTTTTGTGCCTCTATGGGTTTTCCTACATCAATAATATTAGCCTCAATCAAATCTTGTATCTTATGATTTAGGCTTATGCATCAATTTCGTGTATGGCTTGGTGCCTTATGATACTCAAAAAATTCATTAGAATCATATTTATTTGGAAGAGGCCATGTCGAATCAACATCTTTAATGGGAGGGAAAGATATGACATTTCACTCCAAGAGCTGCTATAAAACATTTGATGGTGACTTTGGAAGTTTAATGAAGAATTGGTGTTGAGTAGATAAAACTAATCTAGGATATGGATCAAAATCTATGTTAATTGTGGCCTTTTGATCACTCTTATTCTTAGTGGCCCTTAAATTATATGAAGGTTTATTTTAACTCTTAATATTTGATTATGATCCATATTATACTTGATTTTTCCAATTGATAAGTTTAACCTATCTTTCTTTTACTATTGGGACAAATATGTGAATGTAGAAAACCTATTGAAAAATATAACATCATGTAATGTTGGTAAGAGACTTTGTGTTTAAATATGTCCTAAATATCTTTATATTCTATGGGTATAGTCAATTGATCTATTATAGTCTTGTATCATAAGACATAATCTCTAATAGGCTCATTTAACTTTTGTTTCAACTATGCCACTTGTGCATATGATATCTCATCACTGATGTTGATAGAGAAGTGTGCTAAGAACATGTTGGTCAAAGGATTAAATTATATGATAGATTCATTTGTAAAATCATAAAACCATTTTAGGGCATAATCCTTTAAACTACATGGAAATAATTTCAAGATAATCCAATCATTAGACACATAGTCCAAACATGTTATAAGAAAATATATAAGATGATGTTTTGGGTCACCCTTGCTATCATATAATGTAATTTTGGGTTCCATGAAACCAAATGGCAATGTATTTTCCACTATGTGATGTGCCAAAGGTGTATGTGAGATAATATTATAACTCAAGTCATGTGATGGCCTAGTGGCTCCCTTCTTAAGATGTAACACCTTAGTCTATAGAGTATGAATCTCATGCATAAGGTATTGTACATATGGAGTGGAGGAACCATCCACAAAATGTGTAACTATCATTGAAGGTTGTTGAATTACAATTTTAGGTTGTGTTAGCTAAGTTGGCCCCATTGTAGGTGTAACAATGTTATCAACTGGGAGAGTTAAATATTAACCATTGTTTGCTTTGTGGAGTTATACATAAAGAATATTGATAAATACATCTTGTATATATGTATGTTTTGACAAAAAATCTTGTTATTATTGTTTATTAGTATCATCAAATCTATTGGTAAATTTTGTCAATGTAGTTTGGAAGTAGGCAAATAAGTTTTTATATATTTTGAATTTTAAAGAATGTTAATCTAAGAAAGATTGAAAGTAATATATATGGAATCAAATCTATTTTTTGGAACTAAAATCTAAGTATAAATAGAAAAAGGATACAAACCCTAAGAGTGTCTAGGGATAGGGTTTTTGAATTAGGGTTGCTTTGAAAACATTTAAATTATATTCAAATAAATGAAACCCTAATGTGAGATTTGATATAATGAGCTAGGTTATACCAAAAATTTATAAAAATATAAGTTTATACACTAAATTAGCATTAAAAATTGGAGAATGTAAACTATGGTTTTGAGTAATATTTGAAGTAAGTCAAGTTCATCAAATGTTTTAACCTTTTAGGATTTTACTAGTGTAAATCCTAAGTTTGATTAAAGAGATGAATTATCTAAATTAGTGAATAATATACAATAAATAATAACTAATTTGTTACATAATTTGACTTTCTTTGAGTTTCTAAAAATAGTAATAAATGTGTGAAAATAGATAATTATCTAAAAAACACCTGATGTAGAATATCTGAGTGTTAAACACTAGGTTATGGATAGGTTTGAGTGTCATACGTAGGATCTCTAAGTTAGATCCTCTCCTAGATAGTATCTCTCCACTTGGAAAATTGCACTATGTGGATCTAGTTTACTAAAAATGGCAATATTGTCCTCTTTGTAGGGATGTTCTTAAATTTTATATGCACTTGCACCTATGTTTTAAGGTTTTGTTCTTGTGTACATGAAGTCTACAAATATGTATTAAGCCTATAATATCTAATTTATGATGCAAAAACTAATCCTCCTTGCAAGTATGGCATGAGATAAAAATGTGTGTTCATTTATAAGATAGGCTAGACATCCTCAAAACCCCACTGTGAAGAGAGTTTCTTAAATACCAATACTCCAAGGAGGGATCAATCCTAATGTAGTTCTCCCACCTAGGTATCAGTGTAATTACAAGTAAATATTAAAATTATAGTGATCTTGAATTCCTTGAGTGTGATTGAGATTGTAAATCTTTGAAATATGGGCTTAAGATAGCTTTATATGGTAGTATGTAGAAGTAGGTTAGAATAGGGATTAATAACCTTAACTTTACTCAACTTGTTTCTTATTTGAATAGGTTTTTACATCTATATTCCATCTCATGGATATATGTCTAATAGTCTTGTATTTATAGTGTTATATAGCTTGTGTGGATAATAAAATATGCTTTATTTGACCTTAGGAGGGTTACACATTTGAAAATATATCCATTTACAATATTTAGGGTAATTTCCACTAGTGCCATGTTGGCGACACTAGCACCATGTGGATCTAGTGTCCTTAATGTGGCAATATTGTCTAGCATGAAGGGTTTGTCATGTAAACTATCCAACAACTTGACAAATCCTTCATGCCCAATAGCCTACCATGTATAGGAGAATATTGGTATGTTTAGTGGTTTACATAGCTTAATCAGGATGTTCTTATCCATGTTTAATTTTTTTCTAACCCCCACTTTGTGCTACAAGATTTGGTGAGCACTATATTAGATTTATTTACTTTAATTGTTATTGATATAGTGAATATGAAAACATAAGTCTCAATTAGATTTATTTCATGGTTCTTATTGATTGGAGGTTTTCGTACCCTCCTTAGTGATTTTATTATGATAATATATCCCTTAATCGAGTCTAGAAGATCCACATATTGGTCATGTTCTAGATCATCTAATGTATCCCCAATTGGAAGTGTAAGTAGGATATATCTTCTCCAAGATAAGGATGCATTTTTGATTGCATATAAGAAGTTCCTCTAAAATATGTGACATATCTCCAACATGGAGGTCTCTCTAATAATGGTATGTATGGGAGAGTATGTGTGTGTGTCAATACCATAGGAGTATACCTCACTTGAACTAGTGGCTCTACTAAAGTTTATGATATATAGATTATAAATATACTCTAATTATAACTAAAAATTATGCAATGTCTAGTAATGATTCTATAACCAATGACTATGTTAGAACTGATTATGGCATGGGTAGAGGATACTCATAAGGGAAACCCTCAACTCTTACCACTTGATTTGACTATATGTACTTCAGGCATCTATGTACTATAGCTAGGATGGATCAGAGCTACTATAACCATGGATTACCTAATAACATATCAAATATACCTACACTAGGTACTACTAGGAATTGAGTGGCTATATGTGTTGTTTAAACCTATAATGGAATAATAATCTCCCTGATGGAGATATAAATGTGACCACTAAAACCACTAATGATTGTATCTATGGGGAATATATCTTAATCTAAGTACTCCAAATGTTGTAAAAGTGTCATAGTGCACATGTTTATGTTTGATCCATTATCAACCATAACACTTTAAATAGGATAATGATCTATGTATGATCATATAAATAATGCATGTAAATCTATATCATCATCGATGATCTCCTACTCTGAGAATGTGATGAGTGGTCTAAATGGAATTGTAGTATGGTACATGTTAATAATTTTATACAATATATGTGCCTCCTTTATAACATTATGATATGAATATTGAGTTGGATGTGCTTGATATGTGTAGTGAACACTTGATGTGATCTCTAACACATTCATTGTATGCTTTGGAAATGGATATGATAATATATTTAATCATTTATATTATTTTTTTGTGATTTTTATGCCTCTATGGGTGTGCCTACATCAATAATATTATCCTCAATCAAATCTTATATCTTATTCTTTATTCTTATTCATTGATTTTTTATATGGCCTAATGCCCTATGATACTCACAAAATGCATTAGAATAAAATTTATTTAGAAGAGGTCATGTTGTATTCACCTCTTTAATGGGAGGGATATATATGACATTTCACTCAAAGATCTGCTATAAAACATGTGATGGTGACTCTAGAAGGTTAGTGAAGACTCGGTGTTGAGTAGATAAAACTAATCTAGGATATTGATCCTAAGCTATGCTAATTTTGGCCTTTTGATCACTCTTATTCTTAGTGGCCGATACATTATATGGAGGTTTTTTTTAACTCTTAATATTTTATTATGATCCATTTTTATACTTTATTTTTCCTATTGATATAAGTTTAATTTGTCTTTCTTTTACTGTGTGACATAAATCTATAAATGTAGGAAACTTATTGAAAAAGATAACATCATGTAATATTGGTAAGAGACTTTGTTTAAATATGTCCTAAATCTCTCTATCTTCCATGGGGATATTCAATTTAGCTAATATAGTCTTGTATCATAAGACATAATCTATGATAGGCTTGTTTAAATTTTGTTTCAACTATGTCACTGGTGCATATGATATCTCATCACTGATGTTGATATAAAAGTGTGCTAAGAACATGTTGGAAAAATGATTGAATGTTATGATTTATTGACTTGGAAAATCATAAAACCATTCTAGGGAATAATCTTTTAAACTACATGAAAATAACTTCATAAGAATCCAATCATTAGACATAGTCTAAACATGTTACAAGAAAAAGATCTGAGATGATGTTTTGGGTTACCCTTGCCATAATATAATGTAAGTTTGTGTGCTATGAAACCAAATGGAAATATAATTTCCAATATGTTATGTACCAAATTTGTATATGAGATAATATTAGAATCTGAGTCATGTGATGGCCTAGTGGTTCCCTTCTCAAGATTTATCACCTTAGGCTATAGCGTATGAATCTTGTGCATAAGGGATTATACATATGGAGTGGAAGAACTATCCAAAAGAGGCGTAACTATCATTAAAGTTTGTTGAATTGAAATATTAAGTTGTGTTAGCTAAGTTGGCCCCACTTTAGGTGTAACAATGTTATTAATTAGGGGAGTTGAAGATTGACCATTATTTTCTTTATGGAGTTCTACCTAAATAATAGTGATAAATACATCTTGTATATATGTTTGGACACAAAATCTTGTAATTATTGTTTATAAGTATCATCAAATCTATTGGAAAATTCTTTTAATATAGTTTGGAAGCAGGCAAATAAGTGTTTATATATTTTTACCTTTGAAAATTTTGAATCTAAGAAAGATTAAAAATAATATATATGAAATCAAATCTATTTTTTAGAACTAAAATCTAAGTATAAATAGAAAAAGGATACAAACCCTAAGAGTGTCTAGGGATAGGGTTTTTTGAATTAGGGTTGCTTTGCAAAAACTTAAATTATATTGAAACAAATGAAACCCTAATGTGAGATTTGATTTAATGAGATAGGTTATGCCAAAAAAATATAAAAATATAAGGTTTTACCCTAGATTAGTGCATAAAAAATAGATAATGCAAACTATGATTTTGAGTAATATTTGAAGTAAGTCAGGTTCACCAAATGTTTTAACCTTTTAGTATTTTACTAGTGTAAATCCTAAGTTTGATTAAAGTTATGAGTTATCTAAATTAATGAAATAATATAAAATAAAAAACAACTAATTTTTTACATAATTTGACTTGCTTTGAATTTCTAAAAAATAGTAATAAATATATGCAAATAGAGAATTATCTAGAAAACACCTGATGTAGAATATTTGAGTGCTAAAAACAAGGTTATGGATAGATTTGAGTGTCATCTATAGGATCCCTAATTTATATCCTCTCCTACATAGTATCTCCCCACTTGGAAAATAATACCATGTGGATTTAGTTTCCTAAAAAGGGCAATATTATCCTCTTTGTAGGGATATTCTTAAATTTTATATGCATGCACACCTATGTTTCAAGGTTTTGTCCTTATTTGTATGAAGTCTAAAACTATTTATTATGCATGTAATATCTAATTTATGATGAAAAAACTAATCATGCTTGCAATTAAGGCATTTTCTCAAAATGTGTGTTCATTAATAGGATAGGTTGGACATCCTCAACACCCCACTATGAAGAGAGTTACCTAAATACCAATAGTCCAAGGAGGTATCAAGCCTGATGTACTTCTCCAACCTATGTATTAGTGTAATTACAAGTGAATTTTAGAATGATAGTGATCTTGAATGCCTTGAGTGTGATTGAGATTGTAAAGCTTTGAAATATGGGCTTAATTTTGCTTTGCATGGTAGTATGTAGAAGTAGATTAGAATATGTATTAATAACCTTGATTTTACTCAGCCTATTTCTTATTTGAATATGTTTTTTGCATCTATCTTCCATCTAGTGGATATAGGCCTAATAGTCTTATATTTATAGTGTTTTATAGCTTGTGTGGATAATAAAATATGCTTTGTTTTACCTAAGGAGGGTTACACATTTGAAAATATATTAGTTCAAGAGATTTAGGGTAAGGTCCACTAGCACCATGTTGGCAACACTAGAACCATGGGTCTCTAGTGTTATTAATGTGGACTAGTGACCAGCATGAAGAGTTTGTCATGTAAAATATCCAATAACATGACAAACCCTTTATGCACAATAGCCTACCAGGCATAGGAGAATACTAGTATGTTTATTGGTGTACATAGCTTAATTAGGATTCTCCTTTCCATGTTTACTTTTGTTTGTTTTCTAACCCCCAATTTGTGCTACAAGCTTTGGTGAGCACTATATTAGATATATTTACTTTAATTATTATTAATATAGTGAATATGAAAACATAAGACTCAATTAGGGTTATTTCATGGTTTTTCTTGATTGGAGTCTTTAGAACCCTCCTTAGTGATTTTATTATGATAAGAGATCCCCTAATCAGGTCTAGAAGATCCACATATGGGTCATGTTCTAGATTATCTAATGTATCCCTAATTAGAAGTGTAAGTAGGATCTATCTTATTTGAGATAGGATTGATTTCTAGATCTGATGAATTTTTTATTGCATATAAGAATTTTCTCCAAAATATGTGACATATCTCTAATTTGGAGGTCTCTCTAATAATGGTCTTTATAGGAGAGTATGTGTGTGTGTGTGTCAATACCATAGGAGTATACCTCACCTGAACTAGTGGTTCTACTAAAATATATGATGTATATATATGAATTATACTCTAATTATAACTAATAATTATGTAATGTCTGGTAATGATTCTATAACCAATGACTATGTTGGAACTGACTATGGGATGGGTAGAGGATACTCATAAGGGAGACCCTCAACTTTGACCACCCAATTTAATTGTATGTAATTCAAGCATATATGCACTATAGATGGAATGAAATAGAGATACTATAACCATGGCCTACCCAATAACATATCAAATACAACTACACTATGTACTACTATAAATAGAGTGGCTATATCTATTGGTCTAACCTATAATAGAATAATAATCTCCCTAATGGAGATTTGAATGTGACCACTAAAACCACTAATGACTATATCTATGGGGAATATATCTTTCTCTTAGTACTCTAAATTTTGTAAAAGTGTCATACTACACATGTTTATGTTTAACCCATTGTCAACCATAACACTCTAAATAGGATGATGATTTATGTATGATCATATAAAGAATGCACATAAATATATATCATCATTGATGATCTCCTACTTTGATAATGTGATGAGTGGTCTAAGTGTAATTTTAGTATGGTACATGATAATAATTTTATGTAATAGATGTGCATCCTCTGTAACAATATGATATGAAGCTTAAGTTGGATGTGCCTGATATGTGTAGTGAACACTTGATGTGCTCTCTAACTCATCCATTGTGTGATTTAGAAATGGATTTGATAATATCTTTGATTTATATTAATTTTATTTCCTCTATGGGTGTGACTACATCAATAATATTAGCCTCAATCAAATCATTTATCTTAAGCTTTAGGCTTATGCATCTATTTTTTGTATGGTCTGGTGTCCTATGATACTCATAAGATAAATTAGAATCATATTTATTTGGAATAGGCCATGTTGTATCAATATCTTTATTGGGAGAGATAGATATGACATTTCACTCCAAGAGATATTATAAAACATGTGATGGTGACTCTAGAAGGTTAGTGAAGACTCGATGTTGAGTAGATAAAACTAATATAGGATATGGATCAAAATTTGTGTTAATTGTGGCCTTTTGATCACTCTTATTCTCAATGGCCCTTACATTTTATGGAGGTTTATTTTAAATCTTAATAGTTTATTATGATCCATTTTTATACTTGATTTTTCCCATTGATAGAAATTTAACCTATCTTTATTTTACTGTGTGGCACAAATTTGTGAATGTAGGAAACTTATTAAAAAAGATAAAATCATGTAATGTTGGTAAGAGAATTTATTTAAATATGTCCTAAAGATCTCTATCTTCCATGGGGATAGTAAATTTATCTAATATAGTTTTGTATCATAAGACATAATTTGTGATAGGCTCATTTAACTTTTGTTTCAAATATGCCACTTGTACATATGATATCTCATCACTGATGTTGATAGAGAAGTGTGATAATAACATGTTAGACAAAGGATTGAATTCTATGATAGATTGATTTGGAAAATCATAAAACCATTTTAGGTCATAATCCATTAAACTACATGGAAATGACTTCATGAGAATCCAATCATTTAACACACAGTCCAAACATATTACAAGAAAAGATCTGAGATGATGCTTTGGGTCACCCTTTCCATCATATAATGTAATTTTGGGTGCCATGAAACCAAATGGAAATAAGTTTTCCACTATGTGATGTGCCAAAGGTGTATGTGAGATAATATTAGAATCCAAGTCATGTGATGGTCTAGTGGCTCCCTTCTTAAGATATAACACCTTAGTCTTTAAAGTATGAAACTCATGCATAAGGGATTATACATATGGAGTGAAGGAACCATCCAAAATAGGTGTAACTATCATTAAAGTTTTTTGAATTACAATTTTAGGTTGTGTTAGCTGAGTTGGCCCCATTGTAGGTGTAACAATGTTATTAACTGGGAGAGTTTAAGATTAACCATTGTTAGCTCTTTAGAGATCAAATTGAATAATAATGATAAATACATCTTTTATATATGTATGTTTGGACACAAAATCTTGTATTTATTTTTTATTAGTCTCATCAAATCTATTGGTAATTTTTGTCAATGTAGTTTGGAAGTAGGAAAATAAGTGTTTATATATTTTTACCTTTGAAGAATGTTAATCTAAGAAAGATAAAAATAATATCTATGGAATCAAATGTGTTTTTTGGAACTAAAATTTGAGTATAAATAGGAAAAGGATACAAACCCTAAGATTGTCTAGAGCTAAGGTTTTCTAAATTAGGGTTGTTTTGTAAAAATTTACATTATATTCAAATAATTGAAAACCTAATGTGAGATTTGATTTAATGAGCTAGGTTATGCCAAAAAATTAGAAAAATATAAGTTTTTACCCTAAATTAGTGCATAAAAAATTAGATAATTCAAACTATGGTTTTGAGTAATATTTGAAGTAAGTTAGGTTCTCCAAATGTTTTAACCTTTTAGGGTTTTACTAGTTTAAATATTAAGTTTTATTAAAGGGATGAGTTATCTAAATTAGTGAAATAATATAAAATAAATAACAACTAATTTGTAATGTAATCTGACTTGCTTTGAATTTCTAAAAATAGTAATAAATATGTACAAATAAATAGTTATCTATAAAACACCTAATGTACAATATCTGAGTGCTAAAAACTAGGCTATGGATAGGTTTAAGTGTCATCTATAGGATCCCTAATTTAGATCCTCTCCTAGATAGTATCTCCCCACTTGGAAAATAATAGAATTTCGATCTAGTTTCTTAAAAATGGAAAAATTGTCCTCTTTATAGGGATGTTCATTTGTATGCACCTATGCCTATGTTTCAAGGTTTTTCTCTTATTTGCATGAAGTCTGAAACTATGTATTGTGCCTGTAATATCTAATTTATTATGTAAAAACTAATTTTCTATGAGAGTATGGCATGAGCTCAAAATGTGTGTTCATTAATAGGATAGGTTGGACATCCTCAACACCCCACTATGAAGAGAGTTACCTAAATACCAATAGTTTGAGGAGGGATCAAGCCTGATGTTGTTCTCCCACCTATGTATTGATGCAATTACAAGTGAATTTTAAAATGATAGTGATCTTGAATGCCTTGAATGTAATTGAGATTGGAAATATTTTAAATATGGGCTTAAGGTAGCTTTAGATGATAGTATGTATAATTAGGTTAGAATAGGGATTAATAACCTTGATTTTACTCAACTTGTTTCTTATTTGAATAGTTTTTTGCATCTATCTTCCATCTAGTGGATATAGGTATAATAATCTTGTATTTATATTGTTCTATAGCTTATATAGATAATAAAATATGCTTAGTCTAACCTTAAGAGGGTTACACATTTAAAAATATATCCATTCAAGAGATTTAGGGTAAGGTCCACTAGCACCATGTTGCCGACACTAACACCATGAGGATCTAGTGTCCTTAATGTGGCATTAGTGTCCAGCTAGTAGATTGTTGGGAAAAAAGAGCCAAGATCTGGGAATGAAGGTCTTAAACTATGTTTTGACTAACTAGGGATATCTTTATTTCACACAAAAGTTTAAATAGTATGATAAAATGCTATAGAATAGGTCTAAGGATAATCTAGGAATAGGGTGTTTCAAACAGCACTCTTAGCATCCAAATACCACTTTTAGGTGATTATAAGTTACAACCTCCTTCTACATTTCAAGATGAATGGTGGAAAAGATGAATAGGTTTTCATGTAGATATATTTATCTATTGATAATTATAATATATTTAGTTGAAGTCATGTATGATATTGTAACCAATTTCCATAATATTCATAGTGATGAATTTTAAAAACATTACTATAAATACAATGTCTATAAATAGGAATACTATATTTGTTAAGTGTCCTCATGAATCTTGAATTGACCCAAAATGGTTTAGAAGATTCTTGATTAATCAATTATAATGTATTCATTACTAGACCAATTCCAAAACATCCTTCAATGAGCTTTGTGTCTATCCTATGTGACTTCACAGCTAGACTGGCACACTCCAAATCTAGATTGGTGGATTCTAAATTTAGTTTGATAGACTATGGATCTGGTCTAAGATGATCCATCATGTTCTTAAATGGTCTTCAATATAGGGAATTTAATATCTACATGGTTATTTGTAAGTTACCATATGATAAATAGTTAATATGGTAATATGGTTATTTGGTTGGCTAGTCATATATATCATTATAACAACAATATATAATGAATATATTATAGGTTTGGGTTGGTGAGATATTTAAGGGATATGATTTCCCTATTTATAGGGAAGACATTTCCTATACATTTTTATGTCTTAGATGATTTTTTAATAGTGTGGATAGTGTGTAATAGAATAATATATTGATTTTTTAATTATTATCCTATGTACTCTCAGTGTGTTCAACTTCAAGAATCTTTGTATGTGTTAAAAAATTTCATAATATACTTAGATTATTACTAGTGGTATCAAAGCACTATAAAATCATATGCCTATAATGGACAAGAAATGTGAGTAATGGAGGATAACTTTATTATTACTTATTTTCCAAATTATGAGAGTTTCTAATAGAATTTTATGTATTTTAGGTTAGTATATTAGAAATTATTTCTTAATCATCCCTCAAGCTTTTTAGGTGTCTTTTAGTTCTACCAGTCTAGGTATTTAGAGATTAAGAGGATGATTAATTATTTGAAAGGATTAAGTTTGATAAGTTTGTTATTTTTTTTTAGTGATTGGGTGGAATTAGTGGTGTGGTGAAGCACAAATACTCTCAAGCACCACTTTGGATCCTAAAATTATTTGAAAAATATCTAATTTCACTTTCAACTTCCAAAAACCTAAATTGCATTATTGACACAATATTAATTCCATTCGGCCTTGCCTCATAGTGTCTTTTACCTCCACATCAAGATCCACATGACCTAAATTTATTTAATTTGAATATTATAGACATACATTTGTTTTTCCTATCATGTATCACATTGTACATCACATGAATAAGCATCTATTTAATGAAGTCTAATTTTTTATTTCACCATGGTTTATTGGAAGACCATTGGTATTTGCATCTGTCAAATAGTTAATTTCATTTACAAAACCATGTCAAAATCTTTTCTTATAGTATTTAGATTTTTTATAGTCTTCACATTTTTTTATATTCTTTTATTATAAGATTAGAAAGTCAAATGTTGTTTTTTTTAAAAAAGAGTACATGATTTTTTCATAAAGTGTTATTAGTGATTCATAAAGGTGATATTATACTTTGGGTATCTTAAGTTTATGTTTATTTTTATTAAGTATTTATTTAGTTTGATCAAATCAAGGTATATTTTATAAAAACCCAAAAGTTTCAATTAGATTATCAAAATTAATATTTAATTGTATTTTGATCATTAGTTATTTGGTCATAAAAATAATAATGATTCATTATAAAAATTTGTCATTTTATGTCCATTTTATCTCTTCAAAGTCAATAACAAAGTCATCAATGTCAAATTCAGTCATTGAAATGATTGCATTTTTAATGAAAACTAACATCTAGTTGTTTCACATTACAAGAGGAAGGATATACAAATAAACCCAATGTGAAAATTAATGAGTCTTAAGTCTAAATTTGTTGAGTAAATAGTGACATGAAGGACAATGGAGGCAATGGAGGTAAGAGGTTTTCAAAGCCTCTTTTTAGTAACTAATGATGGGTCCAATGTGATTAGGTGGAATTTATTTCAATTGTATGGTGTGGTACTTGCATTCTTTTTTCAATGTGTCTTCTAATAAGAACATAGATTCATTTATGTTCACTTGAATATGTGAGCTATTCCTATGTAATCCCTTAATGTAAAATCATATTATAATACTAATCAAGAATTACTATAGCACTCATGGATATTGAAATTTTTAGTGGTGATCCATAAAACTAAATGAGGTGAATAAGTTCAAGGGACCCTATTCATGTTCAGGTTTATGGCAAACTTGTTGAAAACCATGGAAGGTTGACGAGAAGTGATTCTCATTTTGGATCAAGATCATGAGGTCAGCTCCATTGGTAACACATTGTAGTTTGAGAATGAGATTTGTTTTATCATGTAAAAACTAAGGGGGAATATTTTGAATTTAGTATTTACATGGTTATTTATAAGTTACCATAGGATAAATAGTTAATATGGTATTATGATTATTTGGTTTGTTAGTTGTATATATTATTATAACAATAATATATCACAAATAAATTATAGGTTCGAGTTGGTGAGATATTTAAGGGATATGATTCTCCCTATTTACAATGAAGATACTTCATATATATTTTTATGTCCTAGATGATTTTGTAATGGTGTGGCTAGTGTTTAATAGAATAATATATTGAGTGATTAATTATTATCATGTGTACTCTGAGTGTGTTCATCTTCAAGAATATTTGTATGTTTTAAAACATTGAATAATATCCTTATTTTATTAACATTAAAATGGTTTTCTTGTTTTCCAAAATCATAGTGTTTGATCATAATGTGTTTATGTAATTTTTACATACAAACTTGATGGCTTTTCCATACAAAGGGTTATAACATAGTTGTAAAATAAGAAACATTGACTCACACATAATAAATAGGGTGAATGCATTTATTTTATACTTTATATTATAAAAAAATTATAAAATTCAACATCCTTAAATGAGATTTGTGTCTATCTTGAGTAACATTAGAGCTAAATTGGCACACTCTATAGCTAGACTGGTGGACTCTAGATCTAGATCGATAGAATCTAGAGCTAGTCTGAGCTGATCCATATTATTTATCAATGGTGTTTATATGGTATAATTGTTTTCCAAAATAATAGTATTCAATCATAGTGTGTTTATATAACCTATACATACAAAATTGATGGCTTTTCCATATAAAGGGTTAGAGCATTGGTAAAAAATGACAACATTGACTTACACATACTAACCAAGGTAAACATATTAATTTTCTCCTTTAGATTAGAAATAAGTTATAAAATTTACATTCAAATCCATTAATATGGATATTAATAGAGGATAAATAAGGTCATTACATGGATATAATGAGCTATTATATGGACTCATCAGACAATATTCATGTTTAACCCTACTAATATTGATGAATTTTGTGTTTGAGATACCCATATTAAATTTAAGGGGTAAAGTGACTAAATATAGGTAACATTCAAAAATAAACCAATTAAATCACCTAAAAACAAAGGTAAATGAAAGGGTAAGATGAAACATACTTACATGATCAATAAAGAGGATGGAAGATAGTTTTTCTCATTGCAAGAGAGCAGATCATGACAATGCAAATTCTTGGAAGATCCATCTATAAATCAAGCCAAAGAGGTTTTGAAAAAATAAATATGATAATAAGAAGACTACTACATCTGTACAACAAGACCTTGTATCTAATTTAAGTGATGAGACCAAGATCACAGCCATGGGTATCCAAGATTCATATTCTTCCTTTTCTAGCACTAAATCTCATACTTCTTATTCTTATTTACATTCCTTAATCAATGCATGATTAAAATAAAATAAATGAGTTGCTCCACATTAGAGTGATTTCTAAGCACACTAAGATAGATACTCTTTTTGATAGTGGATCTCAAACTAATCTCATTTTTAAATAAGTTGTGAAAAAAATAAGACTTGAAACTAAACCAAATCCTAAGCCATACCCTTTGGGATAGGTGTGCTATGATGCTAAATTTCAGGTCATGAAAACATGCAATCTTAGATTTTCAATCACCTCTAAGTTCATTGATGATATATAATTAGATGTGGTTCCAATTGATATATGTGGGATTATTTTGGGAAGTTCTTATTTGTTTGATAGAAAAGAAATATTATAAAAGGAAGAGAATGAATATTTGATTTTAGAAGAGGGTATTGAATGCATTATAAGAGTCTATTGGATAAAGGATAATTTGTCATTTGTATCTATAAGACAAATGAAAAGTCTCGTCAATGCAAGCAAGAAATTTGTACTCATGATTTTAAAATCCAATGATGATGATAAATATAAGGCTATAGAAGGTTGTGATCCTAAACATAATAATTAAATAGTTAATATTATGTCTAACTATAATTATGTTTTTCAGGATCATAAGGTTTAACTCCTAAAATACACATACAATATGAGATAAAACTATAGTAAGATGCACCTCTTCCTAATATTGACATGTATAGGTTATACATAGTAGAAAATCAATAAATAAATAAATAATCAAGTTTAACATTTTATTGAGAGAGGAGTCATTAGACTAAGAACTTCTCTATGTGGTTCTCTAATTGTTTTGGTGTTAAATAAAGATGACACTTGGTGTATGTGTGTGGATTTTTTAGCATTGAAAAATATTATGATAAAAAATTGCTACCCTCTTCCTCACATTGATAATCTATTAGATCAATTAAAACATGTTTATTTCACTAAGTTAGACTTAAGAAGTGGTTATCACCAAGTTATAATTAGTGAAGGTGATATTTGGGGAAATTATTTTAAAACTAAGCAAGTTCTTTTTGAGTGGCTTGTTATGCCTTTTAGGATTTTAATACACCCATTGCATTCATGTGGTTTATAAATTATGTATTTATGTCACTCATAGATGATTTATCAATATTCTACTTAGATGATATTTTCATCGTTGGTCAAAATTTGGAAGATCATGTAAAGCATATTAGGAAAGTCTTAAAAACATTTGTAAAAGGAGAAATTGTACCTAAATATGTCTTAATGTGATTTTTTTAAAACATATTTAGTGTATTTATGATATGTTATAGGGGATGATAAATTAAAAATTGATCCCTTTAAAGTTTAAGAAATAATGAAATGGCCTAATCCTAATAATGCAACTAAAGTTATAAGCTTCCTAGGGGTAGTCCAATTTTAGAGGAAGTTTATTTCTAACTTTTCATTGATTTCATCTCCTTTGCATGCTTTGAAAATTACTAATTAGGTATTTTAATGGAGAGGTAAACACTGAAGAGAATTTGACTCATTAAAAGGAAATATAATCACAACCCCAGTGTTAGCACTTCAAGACTTACAACATCCATATGATGTTTGAACTAATACAAGTGATTATGTCATGGGTTCATTTTTGATGAAAAAACATAAACTTGTGTGTTACCATTTAGAGACCTTCAAAATTTTGGTAAGTAACTATCCTACTTATGATAAAGAGTTATGGACTTTGGTTTAAAGTGTGAAAAAAATGGAAGTATTATCTAATGAGAAAAGAGACAATCATCCATGTGTATCACTAACATTTTCAATATCTCCAATCATATCTAAAGCTAAAAAATTCAAGGAAATTTTGTTGGATGGGGTTTTTATAATAATTCCATAGTATGATCAAGTATAAAGAAGGTACACAAAATAACATAGTTTATATGATTTCAAGGCCTCCTATTATTGCATCTATTCTTTTACAACATAATTCTTTGATGAATGGAAGTTATAAGGAACATTATGCTAGAGATATTGATTTTAAAGATGTCTATGAAGATCTAACCTAGGTATGTAGGTATAAGAATTAAACTATCACATGCATGATGGATTATAATATCATCTATTAAGTTATGTATTCCACAAGACGAAAGAGCCCATGTGATTATAGAAGCACATACTTCTTGTAGTCATGTAAAATGTGAAATTTTACAACTTTAACATGGCTAAGACACCTAATCCATAGGTCCTCCTATGGGCTCACACAACCCTTATAGGTTACTTATTTCACTAATTCCTAGTCATTTAAAGCTTTTTAAACTTAGTTTTTTTAGACCCAAGTAACCCTTTCAGGCTCATATCCATCCCCCAAGTCTCATACCCTTAGGAAAATAGTGAAAAAATATGATAGGAGTGTTGGAACTCAGGGTGTCCTATTTTTGGCATTGTTGTTCAAGTTCACTTTGGCCTTTAATGGTCAGATTCTTTTGGTTCCTTATCTTTTTCCCTATCAACCTCATATGAATTCATTTAACCCACAATCATCTATTTACATATAAAATGCCATTATAAGTCCATTTATAAGGTTTGGCACTCATTTACAAGAGAGATGCAAGAATATAAGTAAGTACACTTGAGCACTCTTCCTCATTCTTTGCACACAACCTTCTAACATTATTTCAATCCTACTCAAGTCATTACACTAGCCCCTAGCTAGTTGAAGCACATATAATTTCATATTATAGTTTCATTGATCATACACAAATTTCATCAAGAAATTCAATGGGATAACTACATTAGTTTTATCCTTCTTTGGAGTATTCGTATGTAGGTAGTGTTCCCACACTTGGGGTATGAAGTGCATCCAATATATTCTTTACACACTAACCCCTTCTCTCTCTTTCCCAATTTTTCACTCAAGTTCAAGAAACAAGAGATCCTAATGGCTTTTAATATTAAAATAGGCAAAAAATGAGCTCCATGAGGTCCCAAACCTTGAAATTTAAATGATACGGTAATACAGGAATTGCAAATAGAACCTAGAAAACTTTCAGCCTCAGGACAATAGTACTAAAATAGGACTATAACACTAGAAAATAGGGTGTCCTATTTTTATCGATCCTATCCAATCAAAAAATGAAGTCTAAAAACCTATTTTTGACTATTTCTCAATCCTATTCATCTCATTTCAGATCTTATCTCAATCTAGATCAGCCAAAATAAGCTAAGTTCTAATTTCTCGCTTCCTACTATTTTTTTTAAAGATAAAAAAATAAAACTTATTTACACTAATTAGTAGGTTAATCATTACATATTTATTTACTAATTTACATTTCTCAGCCCCTTTATTATTTAATATTATAACTCTAATATTCATAAATTAATAAAATATTTGGTGAGCTTGACTTACTTCAAATTTTCACATAAAAACCCTAGAAACCGTAGGGCTAATTATTTATGATTTTTTACAATATTTTACCAATTTATCCTAAATTTAAAAATTATAAAACTAAAAATTAGTTGAAATATTTTCAATAAATTCACCCAAACCCTAGTTTGCACATACTAGGTCCTATTTACATACAAACACTTTCAAACCACCAAGAAAAATATATTGCTAATTTTAGAAATATTTTCTAATTTTTCCTAAATTTTTAAATCTAAATTCTACAATTTCATAACATATTTTTTAAATTCTTACACTAATTTTGAAAAAAAAACTTTTCAAACCCTAGTTGCATCAACTAGTTCCCAGTTATTTTCAGCATATTCCAATCATTTGTTGCATTTTAATTGCATATCTAAATCAAAAAATCAATTTAAAAATCAAAAATTTCATAGTATTTTGCAAATAATATTTATGAAAAATCTTAGTTACATGTACTAACTCCTTTTGCTTCTTGAGGTATCACCTTACATTTATAATTGGATTACAAAAATAATGCTTAGCTATTTACAAATTCTTCTCACATTTATTGCAAATAATAAAGAAACCATAATGGGCCCTATCATGTACATGAATGATGAAGTCTATCATATGTTAGTACAAAGTTTCATTCTCTACATTTTATGTTTATTTGTCATTATATGGGATGATGTTAAACAATTTATTATTAAAAATATTAATCCATCTCTTGTATCACCTCTTTTGGAGCCTCTCCCCCATACCGATTCATGTTGCATGGTCCATCTTACCCTTCCCCAAGTCTCTACCCATCGTTAGAGAACCTAATTGACACCTTTTATTCCTCCACCTCCTTGACCCATCGATTATCTTTTCTCTCCTCTAGTAGCAACTACAATTCTTATATAGATAGTAGATAATGTGATTAGAGATATTACTCGATGTGTAGCTATGCCTCTTCCACCTACCTAAGAGCCCCATCACCTTATTGTTCTAACCCATCCTAGGCTCAACCAACCAGCATAGATAGATTTGTACAAGCCATATGACATTGTTGATTAGTTGAGAAACACTCTAGCTAAAATTTCCATATTAGAACTACTTCAAAAAAATAATGTATCCAAAGACATTCTTTATTAGGCGCTCACTCAAAATTCTATGCTTCTTGGTTTAGAACCTTACTATTTGGCATCAATGGTTAATACTCTAAAAACTATAGAAGATGCAATTTCTTTTGATAGTGAAGACATGCCTTCTCATATGGTTATTTATAAAAAATTGCCATTATTTATACAAGTACAAGTCAAAACTAATATAGTCAAGAGATTTATCATTGATAGTGGTTCTAGAATAAATTTATGTAATATCACATTCTTACAGGCCATGGGTATATATTTGGCATCAATAAAAAAACATATAAGAACATCTGAGGGTTCGATGATATACCATGACAGACTTTGGGTACTATTACTTTGGATAAATTGGTGAGATAAAAAGCCCTCTTCACATAGTTTTAGGTCATGTCAGGCCCTCTCCATTATAATCTTTTACTTAGACAACCTTGGATACATACCATGGGTGTTATCCCTTCTACTCTCCATCGATGTATTAAGTTTTTCCATGAGGGATATTTATACACATGTCTAGAAGATAACCAATGATTTAGATATTGTTAACTTACAGAGTCATCTTCAACTATTGCATCAGATGGGACTCCATATCTCATAGTACAACCACCACTTCATAGCAGTTATCTTGATCAGAGACATACATATGAAGTTGGAGAGACTATCACCCCCACATTGCTTCACTTATATTTTCACCATTAGCACCATTTTTTTCACTAGCCATAATAGCTTCTACCATTTTAGCTACTCTATCAGTCATAGTTTAGACACTGATTACACATCCACCATCACCAACACTAAAAATTACAATTGATTCCATAGTTACTTCACTAGTTACATATATTTTAGTAGTAGTACCATTTTCTACTACTACAGTTGATGAGACTCCTATATCATAGTTACCCCTGGAGGTAAATTCTAAGTTACCATATGTACATGATTTTGATATAGATTCACAAGCTTCTTTAGATGATGATTGACACCCACACTTATAGATGATTATTTGTGTATATTGAGCTTTACACCAGTCAACCCAAGAGAGTATCAAGATGACTCTAGAGCTATCATACCACATCCTACAGTACTTTTAGCATCTCACACTAAACTCTCAAGACATCTTCCACATTCACAACCACAATTAGATCACTTGGCACATATAGTTCACATGGTTACCTCAATGGATATAGAGATAGTTATTTAGATTTAGGTAGATAACACACAACATCAACTATAGTTTATGTGTTATATATATATATATATATATATATATATATATATATATATATATATATATAACTTGATCATGGATTGATCACATTACCTACAATATGACATACATCTATCATCAAATTTTCACATTAGGATGGTCGCCCATTATGTACCTTTCATAAGATTACAAGCCATGATATAAAATCATGCATAGATAAAATATAAGATCAAATTATTATTTAGATTATAGCACTACCAACACCACTAGTAGTACCAGCTCCCTCACTTCCATTGAAGTCACTTACTAGCTAGGCTAAACATCTAATATTAGAATTAGCATCTCCACCATGAGAGGAACCCTCAGTTCACCTTTGACATGATGACATCACAAAAACAACATTAGAATTATATGATGATACTTATGATGATGATATTAATACATTTGATGATGGTCCATATCCTTTCTTCCATTTTCATCCCCAGCAAACTCCATCTTTGGATCCCTTCCCACCACTAACCTAGTCTTTTATATTATGATGTATATACTTGTACATAATTTCCTACCAACATTGATTGTAAATATTATCTCCTACTTGATTATACATAGTTCAAATATTTTTAAAAATACAAAAATAATATAACACTTCAAAATATAAAAACATTCAAAAAAATTACAAAAACACCAATAGCATTTTTTGTTGTATGTATCATCCATGTTTACATTAATACTATCATAATATGAGTTACATTTTCTATTGCATACTATTGTATGCTGATTTATCTACATTATCTACTTCACTTGATCTTCTTTGCGTGTGGTAGTGGCATCTAACTATTTGATTTGTTCTTTCTACCCATTGAGGGGGCATTCCTACTTCTACATTCAAGACACACATTGATATACATACCCACTGGGGGCATCTTCTACATGACTACACCATCAAGGTTATGTCATTCCTACACTACACACTTTGAGTCATCATATTGATGCACATTCCTTACTAGATTACATATATTAATACATAAACATTTCATTAGTACATAACACTTGTGTATTTCTTAACATATACCTAGTCTTGTACTACACATGTTTTGCATACTTTCACATTTTCTCTAATTAGTTAAATGTGTTTGTATCTTCCATTTTTTATTATTGATTTCATTCCTTTCTTATCGTATCTTGTGTGATTGCATTTCAAATTCCAATTTGTCTCCTACTTGTGTTTTAAGATATTTTTCAATGTCCTTTGCTTTTATTCATGTGTGTGCCTTAGGGCATTTGCCAATGTCCTTTGTTTATACTCTTATATGTGCTTGTGGCCCATGTGCCAACTTTTCTTATTCATTTGTATGTGAATGTGGCATTTGAATAATCCTTCCATGCTTGTCTTCTAGTTTGATTGACATGTGCCCATGTCCCTTGTTCATGTGGCCCCTTAGCCACCCTTATATTCATCTAGCTCCTTACTTTTTATGCTTGTTACTTGATTGATTTTCAATTTTTACAATGCCATAATCTATATCATGCATTTTCCTATTATCTTGGATGCCATGATGGATATCATGCTCCATCCCTCCATGCTTACTAACAAACTAAAAACTACAAACTAAAAACTACAAGATGATATCTAACATTGCCAATTTAGTTTAATATCATGTGCATGTTTTCACATTTTTATATCTATCTAGGCATACCCCTATTGATCTAACAATATATCAATTTAAATATTTATATATCTTGAAATATCTTCTCCTATATTCAATGTTATATCTTGCATCTATACAGCTTAACACACTTGCAAGACTCTTTTCTTCTAAGGGTAGTTATTTTAGGTTCATCATTCCTACCCTCAAAAGAGGGGGAATCACACAAGGGTTTGTCATAGAGATCAAACCTCCTAATAGTCAAAATAGAAACATTTAGAACACTCCGTATAGAATGTAGAGGTCAAACTAGTCAAACTAGAATAGAAAAATAATGACAGTTTCATATCAGTAGTCAGTTTTCACACTAAACAATAGCACCAAAAATAGACAATAATGCTAAAAATAAGGGTATCCACATTTTGGTGCTCCTATCTAGGTATAAAAACACTCAAGGTTTTAAAAAAAAAGAAAAAAAATTAGTTCAAGGATATGTTTTTCACTTCTAGATCAATTAGAGTCAACAATTTTAGTACAGTCTTCTCAGATATAGTGGGTTATCTTGCACATCATGATGGTTCTCATTCTTAGTTCAAATCAGGTATTTGGCATAACATCTAGATCAGAGTCCATGTTCTAGACATCAGTGATTGGGGGAAATGTGTGCAGTGCATTGATCTTATTTTCTTTCTAAGTTTAGTTTATTCCAAGCATTCTTAGTAGTTATGTGCATGTGGTTGGCATCACATTTGAGTTAAACTTTCATAAAAGTTTAGATTTTTGAGTATCCAATTTCCTAAATTGGCTTTCATATAAGCCTTATACATCAATTTTGGAGTGACTGTCATATAATCCTAATCTCCATCTTTTAAAATGGCTAAGAGTGACTGAGTTTCTAGTACACATTCAGCTATCCACACCATATTATCAATTTTTTAGCACATTCATGGGATCCATGAGCCATCTCATATGACATCTATTCTATACTAGTATTAATTCATAGCTTCACTTCACAAGGAAATGATGGAGCCAAAGTTATAGCTAACCTTTTTATTCTTGAGCCACCTATTTAGAGGGATTGGACACACAATCCAAACATAGATTGGCACATGCATGATTCGTCAACTTCACATAGTTGGTGATGATGGAGCTAAATAGATAGCCTTTACATTTTTGAGCCACTTTTTGGGTAATTGAGCACTCAACTTTTTTCATGATATTACTCTTGATTCAACACACACTCAGCATCATCCATCATATTCCAACATCACAATAGGTTTTGTATTGGTTCACATACCTAGTGAGGTGTATTCATTCCTTTCTCTTCCTCTTACTCATATCTTATACATTCTTATTTTAGATATAGTATATCTAGTAAGAACTCATCTACTTTATGTTTTCATTATAGATTCATAATTCACAAGTGTGCTCTTTCTATGCACATCCATCATCACATAGCTTCATGAGCTTCTCCCTTACAGGTAAGTTCATGTATTCTTCTTATTTTCCTTTATCATAGTATTTCACTTTATTACATCAATAGAATAAAGGGGGAGAAAATGTAGTCATGTACAATGTGAAATTTTACAACTTTAGTATGGCTAAGACACCTAATACAAAGGTCCTATTGGCTCACACAACCCTTCTAAGCCACTTCTTTCATTGATTCCAAGTCACCTACAGCTTTTTGAATTTAGCTCTTTTAGACCTAGGTATCCCTTTCAGACCTAGATCAATCCCCCTAGGTATCATCCCCTTAAGACAAAATCACCCAAATCGGATAGGATCAATATAACTTAGGGTGTCCTATTTTTGGTGTTGTTGTCCAAGTTCACTTTGGCCTTCAGTAGATAGATTCTTATGGTTCATTATCTTTTTCCCTATCGACCTCATACAAATTCATTTAACCCAAGATCATCTATTTCCCTATAAAATTCCATTCCAAGTCTATTTAGAAGGGATGGCACTCATTTACAAGAGAGACATAAGAATATAAGCAAGTACACTTGAGCACTCTTCCTCATTCTTTGTACATAGCCTTCCAACATTATTTTAGGCCTACTTAATTCACTACACTAGTTGCTAACAAGCTAAAGCACATCCAATTTAATAGTTTAGTTGCATTGATCATACACAAATTTCACCAAGAACTTTAATGGGAGAACTACATTAGCTTGATCCCTCTTCAGAGTATTGATATGTAGGTAGTGTTCCCACACACAAGGTGTGAAGTGCATCTAGTGTATTCTTTACACACTAACCCCTTCTCTCTCTTTCCCAAGTTTGCATTCAATTTCAAGGACCAAGAGCTCCTAAGGGTTTTGAAGATTAAAATAGGCACACAATGAGCTTTGTGAGGTCCCAGATAATTATATTTTAGTGATAAGGTGACATAGACATTCCAAATAGAACACAAACATATTTTAGCCTTAAGACAATAGTGTTAGAATAGGACTATAATAGTGGACAACAAGGTGTCCTATTTTTGGAAGTCTTGTTCAATAAGAAAATGAAGTCTAGAAACCTATGTTTGGTAGTCTTGTTCAATAAAAAAATGAAGTTTAGAAACGTATTTTTGACTATTTCTAAATCCTACTCATCTAGTTTCAGACCTTGTCTTAGTCTAGATCAGCCGGAATAAGCTAAGTTCTAATTTCTTTCACTTCCTACGATATTTAGAAAAGATAAAAATACAACTTGCTTACACAAATTAGTAGGTTAATTCTTACATATTTATTTGCTAATTTACATTGCTTAGCCCCTTTATTATTTAGGAATATAACTCAAGTATTCAAAAATTAATAAAACACTTCCTTTATTCTAGGTCATTTTGGCATTGGGAAAATATTTGCATAATTACAAGGATTTTATTATTTGCCTCAAATCTATGAAAATGTATCCAAATATGTAAAAGGTTGTATTCTTTGTACCATTATAAAGCCTAGTAATAATAATTTAGGATTGTATATGCCACTTTTCATACCAACCCATCCATCAAAGAGTGTTTCTATAGATTTTGTGGGTAGCTTACCTATGTCTAGAAAGAATCATGACTATTTTTATGTGGTCTTGGATATATTTATCAAAATGTGTGTATTATTGCCTTGTAAAAAGACTAAAATAGGTGAGGAGAATACACACTTTCTTCAATAATATCAATGTTCATTTTGGCTTTCCATGTCTATTGTATTTGATTCAAATTATAAATTAATTGGTAAATTTTGGTTATCTTTATGGGACTTGATGAACACAAAACTCAAAAAAAGCATAACCTTTAATCCATAAATTGATGGTCAAACAAAAGTGGTCAACTATAAAGTAGTTCATTTGCTTTGAGGGTATTGTATTAAGACTACCAAGTTTAATATGAACACTTTTGTTATGTACAACATACCTACAATTATGCCATACAATAATCTACTTAAAAGTCTCATTTTGAGACTTGTTTTGGTTATTTTCCTAAGCCATGTCTAGACTTCACTTTTGGTAAGTAATTATTACCATATAGTTGAAACTATGTATACAAAGTAAAAAAATTCATGAAAAATATCCACTTTGTTCATCAATATATCAAAGAGTAATTATATAATAGATAATCCAAGTACAAGGCTAGGGATGATAAGTATTAGGTTGATCATCACTTCCAAGTCGTTCATCTAGTTTGGCTTCACATTAAAAGAGAAAATCCTAAAAGAGAAGGTAAAAATCTAAAACCAATCAGGTGTTAGTGGTAAAAACCATTCATAGAGGGGGGGTAAATCAATGGTGTAAAATAATCTAATTTTATTTCTAAACTCTTCAAACACTTAAGCATTCAATACAACAATTCAAGAAGCACACAAGATGTTTATAGCAATAAACAATGAAAATAAGCAAGATTACACACACATAACACATATATCTATGTGGGAAACCCTCATGGGGAATAAACCACACTCTGAAACTAGAAATATTATGGACTATAATCCTATAATAAGCATGCAACCAATAAAATTTAGTGAAACACCTACTTCACAAGGAGCACCTACCCCTAAGGGTGGTCAAGTCCTTCTAACCTAGATGTTGATCACCCTCCCAACACCTATGATCTAAAAACACCTTTGAAATATTATTCTCTTCAATTTGATGAATACACCCTATAAAAACATCCTCTTTCACTTCTTCGCACACTCACAAACCCTCATCATTAAGTTATTTACTCAAAATATGCAAATATGACACCCTCTCCTCTTTTGCTTATCTTCAATATTCAAACCTATAAGACCACTATTATACCATATAAAATATGACCTATAGATCATACACAAAATCCTCAACCTACTCTACACTATAACCCATCCATTGGGTACACTCCCTTTCTTCTTTCCTTTGCTCCATAACTCTCACACACACCTTGAAATGATCATATTTGATTTCACTATTTATAGAGCCTTCATAAATATCAACTTATTTATCATCCATTTAGACATGCCTTATCCCTTAATGTTTTTATTAAATGAATAAATATCTTAATACCATTCTCATAGGTTGCCATAACATCCATGGGTCACCCTTAAGTAGTTACACCTTTCAATTAAGCCTTAGTCATCGTTATAGGTCTCATGGAGACTTATTCACCTTTTTGACACTATATCAAGAAAATTAAGAACTCAATATCACTTCCAAATTTATATTTACAATCCACATAACATCTTAGACATCCTCAAATTATCTAGTCATCATTACACTCCTCTAAAAATTCTCAATCTAATTAAACAATAGTCTTGTACAAAAGAACATCATAAATGAACAATCAGTCAACTTATAATAATTTGTTCATATTAAACATGGATTGTTCAAACCTCAAAAATATTTAAAAATCATATTCAATGAGTCTAAAACACTATCCAACATATAATTCACCTTGAAACAATCAAATATTATTATAACAAATTCAAACATCCTTCTCGATTAACTTGCAGAAGATGGTCAAACCCATAGTCAAACTTGGAGCTCAATATTTGAAACTATACAAACATTAATACCTTATAAATAGATTATATATATGAACCATGAATTCCTATATAAATTTTATTTTTAAACCACCATGAAACTCATCCTAGATCAAAAGATATAGCTTTAAAACTTCATACTAGTTTTCCCTCATTAATTTGAATATTCAAATTCCAATGGTCACTGTGTAAATGCTAAACATTGGACACTTTGACCTCATCTCATGCTCCCTAGAAACTTTTAAAAAATGTTATTTTTTTATCTCCTCAATATTATCCTATTATTTATCTTGCAATACTCACCGTTGATCTTAGATCCTAGATTTTATGATCAAGACACTTGGCACCTCTACATGCCTTCTATGCACCTCGTACCTTTCAATCAATGCATTTTTGACACTTTGAAGTTCCACATGCAATCTGAGAATAATTTTAATTATTTACTTAAATCATGATATTTATTTTAGCTACATGATCATAATCTAACCATTGATCTTTATCTAATAGAACATTTGTGTGTCATTGATCTTCTATAAACTTAACGAGATTGAGACATATGCCACTAACGCATACTTTCTAAGGATCCTTTGAAAATTTGACTTCATTAATAACATTTATATCTCTCTAAAATATCAAAAACTCCATTATATCCTTATCTAGTTAGAATAAATTCTCTTTGTTAGATCTGCTATGATTTAATGCTCACTGTAGATCTTTGATATCACAAATTTCGTTATGGGAACTTGGTAATCTCTGTCTGAGAATACAACTTTTCACCTTAATAAATTTTTCTATGCTCAACCTCATGACCTTAAATTTGAACCACAAGATCACATTTCATAGGGAAAACCATCCATATATAAATATTCTTCTAAAACCTCCACACATGTGAAATATGATGTCATTAAACTGCTTACTCAACCTTTTCTACCACTAGACCAAAAATGTCTAGATGAAAACTATGAACTACCAAATGAATTCCACTCATGCACATAATCAATAAAATCATATAAGACCTCTTATGATACCTATTTCACATACTAAAATCACCATAATCATCCTTAAACATCCCTAACCATGCCAAAACTAAATATCAACCAATCCTACTTCAAGCATACTAAGACAAACACACTGCACACATTAACATTGACACTTATACTATCAAGACACTTTATCCACTCACATGGACACTTCCATGACATCACTAAAAACTCCCCAATAATCCCCTCTTTTATCATTTATGCCAACACCCATCATACAACTCACCTTCTATTTCTATCTTTAAGCACTCTCATAATAGGAACCTTCTCCCCCTTTGACACAATGACAAAGTGGGTAAAAATTGATCCTAAGGACCTAAAAATATCACCAAAAGTATAACACCAACTTATAAATGTGATACAAACTCCCTCTTACCTTGATCCTACCTCTTCTCGCTTTGATATCTTCCTCTTGTTACATGCCAATACTCTCTTAAACCAAGCACTACAACCAATGAATAAAGAACATACAAAAGCACTGAAATCTGATGGAACTCACCAAGAAACATTAGAGAGGGACTCTCTCTAACATATCTAATCCATTGTATCTCTTGAACATCTTTAGATCTCCACACATCATGAAGAACCACCACACAGGCTTATTATCCTTCTCTCTCAACCCACCTCAAGGATCATCAATAAAACTTCATGCCACTCACCAAACATAAAACATGCTCTAATATGACTTGATAACAAACCTTTAAACACACATGACTTTATCTTTTGGATAAATTGAGTAAAAACATCAAATCTTTATACTAGGCATGTTTAGACTCATTATAGCCCTAACTATAACTTTCATATCCCACAAATTTTAGTAGACATGCCCTTAAGACCTAAAAATTCATATCTAGAGCACTCTCATATTCCCCATTAAGCAAACCAATTTGAATCACCTATCTCATCCTCTACAACACACTTCCTTTAAAACCCTTTAGATTTATATGAATCTTGAACTAACAAACCATTTGGCCCATTCAAACTTTAAAATTTCTTGCACATATAGAGAAAACTATCACACACTTTTGGACCAAGATTTGATCCCGCACACCTTTGGGAACCTTGACTTCCTATACCATGGCTTGACCTACAACAAGAAAGATAAGCCTGGGTGCACATAAAAACCTCCAAAAGTCATTAATAGGATCATCAAGACATAAAAACATGTGGAACACATCACAAATAAGTGCATAAACCTTTATAATCACCAAACTCTTCTTGGCATTCCATCAATCTCATTATGCCACCAAGAAACACCCATTCTTACCCTGTAGACAATGTATACATATCAAACACCAAGACAAAATGATAAAAACACCTTATGACATCACTTTGACTCCATAAAAATACTTTTCCCATATTACCACACCAAATCCAATTCAAATCACTCATCTCTTGCCTTATAGGACCTTAAGAACACCAAAAATGCACTTTTAACCACACTCTAGGCAGTGAGTACTACCAAAACTCATCAAAATAGACCATTGACCACAAAAGATAACATAGATCACTTCAACACTTTAAACTATTTTGTAATGACCTTCCAAAGTACACCATAATAGTACTTGCTTCTCCACTAAAAGGAGTCTTTCAAGAAGTATAGATAGAGACCTCCTCTACACCACAAAGCTCTAAAACAAAGTGAAGATGGATTGTGGCCCACATCTCCTCAATAACCACTAGAATCCTTTTATAGATATTAGACTTCTTCCTTTTATTCTTCTTATTCTTAGTATTAATTTTCACAACTTGTTCTTTTTATAAATCACTCACTTTCTCTTCTATTATAGGATATACAACATTTTGAGCAACAATGAAATCTTGGCATACCTTGATCACTGAAGTATCTTCTTTGCATTATAGAACATCAAATTCAGACCTTGACAACACAAGAACCAAACTTGAAAATTTCTCACACACATTAGGTTTATCATTAGCATCTAAACACACCTTAGAATTATCCTCAACCAGCACCTTGGAATTCTCCTTGAGATTGATCTCTTCATTCACAACATGAGTAAATAATGAGAGCCTTTGGCACTCTTGAACATCTATAACATTCTCTACCATAGTAAATAGATTACTTGGACCTGTAGAATCATCATGACTCACACTTACCATCTTTTTTTCCATGAGTTAACTTTCCTTCTTCCTTGCACTCTAGGAGTTTCGTTGAACTTATTTTGACTTGATAACCTTTGCTTACAGAACCTAGCAATGTGACCAATTTTCTCATAGTTATAGAAAATAATACTTCTTGAAGGAAACTCAACTTGCCTTACTTTAAATGGATAATTTTTTTAAAATTTTCCCACATCATGATAATTAAAGCACTCAACCTTTCTCACAACACTTGACTGATGATTTCACTCATTCTTAACAAGTCTTCTATACTCTCTAGCCCTATAACTGAATTGATTACATGTGTAACAATAAGCATTGAAACTTGCATACCTCATGGAATTTGGTTGTCTAATTTTATTTTCTTCATTATGCCATCATCTTCAATCCATGACCGATTGTTGACCTTCAAGTTCTAATTTTTCTTATTTGCATTAGTCTTCACCTTGGCTTGAGTTACATTCTTTTGTTCTTCTTCATATCCAAGATCAGTTCTATCACTAACATGATTTTGACTATTTAGAATATTGTTTAGATCACTTCATATTTTTTCAAATCTCACAAATGACTTCACCTTATTAGATTTCTTATCTAACTTAGCTTTCAATGACTCAATTTTAATCACATACCTTAAACACTCTTCTTCTTTAGATTTTAGGGTTATAGACATGGTTTATAATTGAAAACTAAGATGCTTGACTACATCTTCATGCTCTTTGGTGTCTTCATTCATTTTTGCCTCAAAAACACTAAATTTCTCTTCATATTCTTTGATTTGAGACTTCATTTTCTTGTTGATCTTCTTCTCAATCTTCATTTTTTCAAGAGCATTCCTCAATTTAGTCTCACATTCCTCCTTGTCTTCTTCATTATCTATATCACTCCAAATAGACTCCTTTTATATGATCAACTTCCTTCTTTAACTATGAAGAGGGATTTATCTTTAGCAGGACCATCATCTTCATTATCAAACTCATAATCATTATCTTCACTCTCATCGAATAAGATGAAATCTTTATTGGTGTAGAGACTCTTCTTTTTATTGAAGGAATTATTCGTGTTGTTATACTTTTTGAATCCTTTCTTCCTCTTATCAGACATGTATGTTTTCTTGTCTTCACCATGATATTCATCATCAGTCTTCTTATGCTTAAGAGGACACTTATTATCAAAATGTCCTACAACTCCATAATTGAAGCATTTGAAGGGTAGTTTACTTTTATAATTGCCAAAACTTATTTTTAGTTTCATTGTAAACAAAGTAATTAGATCATCATCATCAATATCAAATCATCATCCTCCTTTAGTTTATTACCTTGGAAATTTTTCTTTGACTTCATTTTTGTCTTGAATGCTACTTCTTTCTTTGGTGGTTTATCATCATCGACTCTCATCTCATATCAGTAAGGATTCCATCAGATTCATCCATAATCAACTCAATAAGATCATGACTTTCTTCTACAATAAACACTTTTAAATAGAACTTGAGAGAGAGAGAGAGAGACCTTAATACCTTTTTTACTATATTAGATTCTTCAAACTTATCTCCAAGACATCTGATAATGTTCACAATCTCATCAACTCTTTGTAGAAAGGATGCAATAAAATTTTCTTCCTTCATTGTGAGACTCTCAAATTATCTTTAATGAGTCTAACACTTTAAAAAATTAACATTTTAATCTCATTCATAAATTTTCTTCAATTTATCCCACATTCCCTTGGAAGATATGCAGTGTATTAACTTGGTGTATTTAATCTCTAAAAGACCATAAGTGATAGCATTCATTGCCTTAGAATTGATCTCAAATAACTTCTTATCTGTAGCACCAGATGGAGGAGTAGTAGGTGAAGAATAGCCATCCATAATATATTTCCAAGTGTTAAACACTTGGGACATGATGTAGGTCCTCATCCTCACACTCCAAAAAGCATAATTAGATCCATTAAACATTAGTTCTTTCTTGGAAGAAAAACCACCTTGCACATTCTGACTAGCCATTATACCTTAAAAATATCTTTTGAGTGATTAGAATTGTAATAAGGACCTTATTTTATATAAATTTTTATAGGTACAAACCAATAAGAGGGCGAATCAGTGGTGGAAAACAATCTAATTCTATTTCCAAACCCTTCAAACACTTAAGCATTTAATACTACCATTCATGAATCATACAAGATGTTTATAGTAATGAACAATGAAGATAAACAAGATTACATATAGATCTATGTGGTAAACCCTCATGGGGAATAAAACCCAATCTAAATCATATAATATCATGGACTATAGTCCTATAAAAACTATTCAACTAAGATAAATTAGAGAAACACCTGCTTCACAAGGATGATCATGTCCTTCTGACCTAGGTGTTGAATACCCTCCCAATACCTATGATATGAAAACACCTCTAAAATATTATTATATTCAATATTATGAAGACACCCTTCAAACACATCCCCCTTCACTTATTCATACACTCACAAACCCTCATCACCAAGTTATGCACTCAAAACATGAAAATATGACACCCTCTCCTCTTTCACTTATCCTCAATATTCAAACTTACAACATCACTATTATAACATCAAAAATATGACTTATAGGTCATAAACACAAACCTAAACCTGATATACTTTTAAAATTATCCACTGGGTACACTCCCTTTCATTTTTCCTTCACTTCACAACTCTCACACATGCCTAGAAATCGTCATCTTTGATTTCATTATTTATAGATCCTTCATGAATACCAACTTCTTAGTCAGCCATTTAAACATGCCTTAAGCCTTAAGTCTTCTATCATAAAAAGGCATAGCTTAATGCCACTCTCATAAGTCAACCATAACATCCATGGGTCACCCTTAAGCAGACACACCTTTCAATTAGGCCTTAGTGGCACTTATAGGTTTCATGGAGACCTATTCACCTTTTTGACACTAAAATGAACAAATTAATAACTCAATGCCACTTCAAAATGCATACGTCTAATCCACATAACCTATTATACATACTCAAATAATTATAGTCATCATTACACTCCTCTACAAATACTCAATCTACTCAAATAATAGTCTTGTATACAAGAACATCGTGAATGAACAATAAATCAACGTATAATCATTTATTCATAATGAAGATGGATTTATTAAACCTCCAAAATCCATACAAATCATCCTTATGGATTATAAAACACTCTCCAATATCTAAGTCACCTTGAAACCTCTAAATACCATTTGAACAAACTCAAACATCCTTCTTAATTCACTTGTAGAAGATGGTCAAACCCATAGTCAACTTTGGAGCTCAATATATACAACTATAGAGATAGTCAAAACTTCTAAATAGATAATATGGATTTTCTTTAAAGTCCTATAAAAAAATTCATTTTACACCACCATTAAATTATCTTTTATCAAAATATATATCTCAAAAAATATATATTGGTTTTCTCTCATTAATCGAATATTCAATTTCCAATAGTCACTATGTAAATGCTAAACATCATACACTTTTACCTCATCTCATACTCCCTAGAAAATTTGAAAAAACAAGCTCCATCAATATCCTTAGGAGTATCCTAGTATTTATCTTGCAATGCTCACCTTTAGTCTTAGATTCTAGCTTCCATGATCAAGACACTTGGCACCTTTGTGTGCCTTATATGAACCATTTACCTTTCAATCAATTTTTTCATCATTTATCTCTATCTAATAGAAAATTCATGTGCAGTTGATATTCTCTGAACTTAATGAGAATGAGACACATGTCACTAACACATGCTTTCTGAGGAAGCTTTAACAATTTGAATTCATGTGCACCATTGATATCTATTTGACAAGATCACATGATATTTTATATCCTTATATAATAAAAATAAATTCTCTCCATTATATCTTATTCGATTAAACACTCACTATAGATATTTGATATCATAAATTTGGCTAAGTATGGAAACTTGGTAAACTATATTTGAGAAGCCAACTTTACACCTTAATAAATTTTGATACACTCAACCTCATGACCTAAATTTTGAACCACATGATCATTTGTCATAGGGTAAACCATCCATGTATCAATTTTCTCTTGAAAACTTTACATGTGTGAAATATAATGTCATCAAATTTATTACTTAGCCTTTTCTACCACTAGACCCAAAATGTCTAGATGAAAACTGTGAACTACCAAATGAATTACACTCATGAACATAATCAATCAAAGCATATATTAGCTCTTATGGTACCTATTTCATATCTTAAAATCACCATGCTCATCCCTAAATATTCCTAACCATACCAAAACTGAATATCAACCAAGCCTATTTCAATCATACTAGGATAATCACACCGTACACTTTGTCATTGACACTTAGACTATAAAGACACTTCATCCACTCACTTAGACACCTCCATGACATCAATGATAACTCTCCAAAATTAGGTATGTCCCATTTATAATTTTAAATAATATTGGTAATAATGTTTTTCTATTGGAACTACCACCTTACATGAATATGTATTTAGTTTTAAATGTTGAAAACTTAAAATTATATGAGCCTCTTATGATCATGGATCAAGGTGAGAATGTTCAAGTTCACTCTATTGATGATGTTTATATTGAGTATCTTGATATATTATCAAAATACATGGTTCTTGATAGGAAGACAAGAACATCACAAAGAGGATAGGTTGAATACCTATGAGTTGACCTAAAAGGAATGAATCCAATCAAGGCAAGGTAGATGGAAATTGGAAAAGTGAGGGAGTTATACCCTCACTTATTTTCATCATAAAAATAGACTTTTGTGGTTAAAAAAATTCTTAATAGGGAGCAGTGATCCAAGAGTATCCAAAAACTAATCCAATTATATGGTCTATAATATTTTCAAAACTACCACACATTGAATATCTAATCGAGTGCTTTCTTACATAACTTGAATGGAGTCATTTTGATAGCATATGAAAAAGCTATGTCCCCATGAATTTATGGGTAAATAAGCATATATGTGTGTGTGTGTGTGTGTGTGTGTGTGTGTGTGTGTTTGTGTGTGTTTGTGTGTGTTTGTGTGTGTGTGTGTGTGTGTGTGTGTGTGTGTGTGTGTGTGTGTGTGTGTGTGTGTGTGTGTGTGTGTGTGTGTGTGTGTGTGTGTGTGTGTGTGTGTGTGTGTGTGTATGTATGTATAATGTTAACAATAACATGCTAACTAGACTACATATATTCACCAAGTAGACCAATTAGAGCCTGACATGTGAACTAATCAAATGGTACCACATGGTAGCAAGTGAAAAATGAGTTGTTTTGTTTTTGGTGGCATATGGCATATTCCTCTAGTCTTTGATAGTTTAATTTAGCAGGGTCCACACTATTTTTCAATTGGGGGACCATCAAATTGTTATATTCCTCTTTTTTAAAGGAGGCAAACCCTATAGCTTATCTCACATTACTATGTGACCATTTTCACATATAAACCCTTCACAGTGCCTTCCCACAACCATTGTGAGATTAAACATCCATGTTTGTAAAGTTTATCACCAAAATTAAGTGGAATCCTTATACACCACCATGTGGTGACACAATTAGTTGTAACATTATTTGAAGTTCCAAGGACTATGCCTAGGATAGATGATATACCACAAGACAAAGTTCATAGTAATGGATGGTCTCTTAAGATTGAATACAAAGGCATACAAGTTTGCATTTAAACCTTACTTTATGTGTATCCTCAATAATGTGGTATTAAATCCTATGAAATTACATTAAAAACTTATCCAAAAGGACAACTATAGGAGATGGGATTCGACCCCCTCACCTATAATACCTATTTCAAAGGCTTAACCAACTAATCCATGCTTATTTTGGTAAATGAATTTAAGGATATTATACTTATCCTTTGAAATTTTAAGGTATTTGCTAAAAATGAAAGATATTGAGGCATTTGAAGGGGGATTTGAACCTCAAATTCTTGGGTAAAAGTATATGGTATTGACCAATGAACTAGGGAGTTTGTAAACAGTTGAAAAGGTCAAAATTTATGTTTGGAAGGTAATTTTTTTTCCCTTTGAAAATGAGATAACAAGAAATTGAAGTGATTTTATATCGAAATAATGACATATTAAAGACCAAGAGCCTATATATAACCTTCTTAGATATAAATTCAAACTTATTTATAGATTGAAGACATTAAATTTATGTAAATATTATACAAAAAATTGATTTTCAATATTAATAAGATTGGTTTGAGTGCTTTTAAGACCCAAAGATGTAGTCCAAGTTGGACAAACTCCATTATCAATTTTTTTATGTATTTTATCTATTTTATTTCATTTGCTAATTATTTTTAGTGACTATTAAATCTATATTTAAAAATTTAAGCTAATTTTAAAATAAAAAGACAAGAAATTGAGATAAGTATTTGAAATTGGTGAAGTAGATAAAGTTTGCACCTTCAATCAATTTTAGATTAGAGATATTATCTAATGGGATTGGTATAAATACAAGATAAATATTCATCCATTTCTCACCTAACATAAACTAAAGAATTCAAAAGGTAATTTACCAAAGGAATTCAATAAAGAACTCAAGTGAGCAAATCTTCCCTATTTTCTCCTATTTATATATCAGTCATAGAGATAACACATATATAGGTCTGAAGTACTAAAAGACCATCCCATGAGCCACATTTTTTGAGTTATAATATAGGTAAATATTATACTTTACTATCACACATGTATCCATATGTACATATAAGCTAACACATGGGGGAAGACTATATAAGTTTGAAACCCTATTTAGAGTATTGGGTATGTAGACAATGCTCATTGATAGAAGTGTATTTAGGGTAACTAGAAACCATGTATCTACTAACCCATTTTTCCCACAAATAATATGAATATGAAGAACTATGGATTTAATTTTTGATGAGCGATAATCTATGACCTATATCTAAATGTACCAGAGTGAAGGTGACACAAAAACTAGAAGCATCTAGGTGGTTACATCTAGTTTCATTAGGTATTATGTAATAGACACCTAAATATAATCCAAATAGTAGTGTCAACATAGACATCCTATGTTGATTTCAGTGTCAATAATTATAGAGGTAGAATATCCTGAGTCATTTGACTAATCTAAAATCTAGATCTAATCTACTTTCTATCTATTTCAGATCCATATCTATATTAGCATCAAAATAATCTATCTTGTTTTCATTATCATTGCAATATCTAACATAGTTTTACTTTTAATTTTTATCATATCTTAGCATAATAAATTTATTAAATTCTTATCTAAGTTTTAAAATTAATTATCTTGCTATAGAGATAGTTTACCACCTATATATATATATAAACTTTTCAAACTTTTATCACTTACTAACACTTTGTATCCTTAAGGAACCCATTGAATCTCAATCTCTCTGAGTGCATGCCTTAACTGGTGAATGGGGAAAGGTGTGGGTATACCATTGGTGCTTTGTAGGATTATTTTTCCTTTTACCACTTTTTATCTAGACACTTGTCTCTTAAAACTATTAACCCTAAGCTTGTTCTTATTTGTTGTACCCATTCTAGACATTTGCTACATTTTATCCTCTTTTTCCTCACCTAAATCCCTTTTTGTTAGTTGACTATACTAGGTCAAATGGGTCAACCTTTTATAGTTTCAAGGCATTTTTCACTTAGGATCTAGTTGACCTTTGGCTGACCTAGCTCATGACCTAGTGAATTATTATTTGAAATTGTGCTAGGTTAATTGGGTTGACCCTGTCAGTTAGGATTTTTAGAATGGTCAAGGGTCAAATCTACCTATAAATACAAGTTAATTTCCATCATTTATTAATAAGAATCAAAATAAGTAAGATAAAATGAACATCTAATTATTGACCATTTTACTTGAGAAGTAAATCTTAGGGTTCCATACTTTCTTTAGAGATATGAATCTTGCCTTATGGAGAAGTATTTTGGATGCATAGATAGGTTGTGTATCCTAGAGCTGATTTTTCTTTGTTTCCCTTACATACCAAAATAATTTCATGGGAAACATCTTGGCCAAGGGAAAGATTGAGGCTTAGTAGGTTCGTCTTCAAAGGTAAGTATTCCTAACTTTATTCCTCCATTGTACGATTAGATATATAAGTAGTTGTGCTTCACTTCCATTTATTATAATTTCATACATATTGAGGTGAGTATATGTCTTTTATGCATGTTTAGTTTTATTATTTCTAACCCCCACTTTGTGACACAATCTTTGGTGAAAACTAGATTAGATTTAATTTTATTATTACTAGATTAAGGTTATTGAATGATTGTGTTAAACTAGAGGCTTTAGAACCCTCCTTATCATAGTTTATTTTGATAAATGATTCCCTAGTCAAGTCTATCGAATCTCCATATTGGTTATGCTCCCGCTTAACAAATGTGTTCCCAATCAGAATTGTAGGTATGTTTTATCTTCTTTGAGCTAGGATTGATTTATACACATGATTTATTTATGATTGCATACATTTTGGTGAACCTGATGTGAATCTAACCATTGTAGGGATTGTTTCACTTATTTATTTTATCATTTTTATTATCATATATTCAAAATACTAGGTTGAGTGTATCAACACAGTTATAACTTCTATGTGTAGGTTTAACACACAGTTGCATCTATACAACTCTATTATTTATGTTCAAGTTCTTTTTTGGGTACAAGATACTAGATAAAATTAGTTAACATAGTATAGTTTTTTAGACTTTTAGACATCCTATCCAAACTACTAGGTTGACCCAGTCAACCCTGTACATTTCAAGCACTTAGCAATAGGATTCTGCAAAGCTAGTTTGACCTAGTCAACTCCATTAGTAGGATTTGTAAGCATTTATCAAAGTTATTTGATAAAAATCTCACTATACATCTTTTAACCCACCAAGGTTCCTTTCTATCCTTCTCTCTTTCCTTAAAGTTTTTCTTTTCATAGTTTGTAATCTTTAAAACTACCCATATATAGTACTAGTTAGATAACTAGGTTGAGTCTATTGATGTAGTTCATTTTTAGACCTCTTACTTTTGTAGTATAGAGGTGACATTATCAACCTTATTATGTATTTTCTACATACATTTTCAACTACATCAACACTGTACTATGTTTTAAATTTAGAATTAGCCATTATATGCTAGTAATTAGCTCACGCTTTCATTTCTTGTTACTTTCATGATTATAATAAATCACATAGTCTAATTAGGTGGTTTTCAATATACTATTTATTTTCACTATTTTTTTATTTTATGCACACACAACCAAATCATAAAATCTTAAAATATACATTAAAAAATTATATACCTAAGGCCAACCTACTTGGATTTCATCACCAAGGGGGAAGCTGACTTGGTTTTCTAGCCAAGTATAAACACATGGTTAATGGTATATATTAGCTAAGCACCCAACACCCTTATCATTATAGTGTGTGAAGTGAGGGGATAGGCCCCAATACTAACTCTATACCATTACAAATATAGATCCCTTTCAACCCAAACTTCTTAAAACTATCCTTAGATTGCTTTCTATTTCCTTGCTTATAACTAACTCCCCATCACATTTAAAATCATATTCTAATAATCTAACAACATTTAGGTTGATCATCTAGTTAAATTTTAATTTCCAAGTTGATTACCTTTTCTTTACTCAATTGTATTTTGTATTGTCAAAAATTGTATTAGCCAATGTTGGTGTAAGGATTTGTGTTGTGTGCTTTAATTGGATCAACCTTATTGATCTAATTGATTTTGTGTTTCCCTTCAGTTATTAATTTTCTAAGTATTTACATAATTATTTTTGTTTTAGTATACCATCATTTTAGTTGACAAAATTTGTTATAGGTTGTCTAATTTTCCATGTTTACTATACTAAGTTGACCTAGTCAACCTTGTACACTTTTTTAACCTCTATTTTCTATGTTAGGTTGACATAGTCAACCCTATGTAGTTTTTAGGCCTTTTTATTTGTGTTAGATCAATCTAGTCAACTTTGTATAGTTTTTTCCACCTCTTATTTCCTTGCTTTTCTCATCTCTTTTTCCTAATTTAGTCGTTTTCCTTCATCATGAACTTTTTGTTTGAAGATAATAATAAGTTGAATTCAATATACATGATGAGTTTTACCAACCCTCATAGGGTCTCACATATGTAGAGTAGGGATAATCTCTTGGATGAGAGTAATGTTCACACATCCACTCCCACAATGAACTATGGGACCCCTCTTCATACATATTCATATCATAATCATCTCTTATCCCTAGAAGATCAACCCTAATTAGAGTGTACTCCTCAAATGCTCTCCTTTATCTTTGAATTTCCTTAACATCAAGGATAAGATCCTTCTATCATTTACCAACTCATGATTAGTGGTCAAGTTGAAGATCCTCATTCACCTACTACCACATTCTCAAATGGATTTGGGGGTACTAATTTATTTGATTCCCATCCTCTTTCCTCAATTGTGACCCCTTCTCATACCATGACCTCTTATTATTTAACTTCTTCTACCTTTGTGCCTAATATCTACACTAATATGGTAAGTTCTACATCTAGTGAGCCTCTCATAAGATCCACTACTTTTAATCCTTACACTAGTGAAACATTTGTTACCTAAGGTAATCATTCCTCTAGTGCTTCCTCTTCTCATCCCTTCACAAGTAAATTTTTCCACTAGTGTCTCATATTTTAACATTTCCTCTCAATATCCTATCAATACCAATAGTGGTTCCCAAGCCACTAATACCAACTCTAATGTTTCAAATAATGCTAACAATGTCGATCAAATCCATTAACTTGTGTTGCAATCAATCAATGAAATGAATACTTTTCAAGCTCATAATACAAATCAAATGAAGAGAATGCAAAATCACCTTCTCCATCTTGAATCTCATCCTCAACCAATGTCTTGGGGCATGCACAATCATAATGTTCCCCTCCTCTTTGATATTCCCAAGGCAATCTCATCCTTCAACCTTATTTGGTAAAAAAACCATTAAAAATATTCAAAATGATCCTCTTACCAGTCAAATTACTAATATTTACATAGGAGGTATCACCCCTACCATTTCTTATAATGGATCAACTAATCCTACCCTTCATCTTAAAACATTTGCAAATATTTACAAGGATTGGGTCAAATTGAATACCTTTTTTTTTACTAATATCTTAGCCAAAATCCTCATGAGTGATGCCTTAGATTGGTACAACTAACTTAGACCCTATTCTATTGCTATTTTGGAAGATTTAGTGAATGCTTTAGTTCAAGAATTTTAAACTAATGATCTTCCCAAAAACATTTTGGTGCACTTCATAAATTTTAAACAAATTTAAAATGAAACTACCAAAGCTTTGGTTAAAAGGTGGAAAACTTTTTAAAACAAGTGTGAACATAACATGGCTGATGATGACCTTTTTTATCTCTTTACTAATGCTCTTTTCCCAAATTACAATACCAAGTCCACACTCTCTCCATGTACTTTGGAGGAGGATATTGACCAAATTAAATATCAATATTTCCTTATGTCAATTTGAGCCACCCCAAGCTTCTATGGTTCCTCATCTCTTACTTAAGAAAAATAATAATAATGCTACCAATGATGGTGTCATGGATTCTTATCACACCATTCACACTATTCAAGCTATTGTTCCTAACCAACCCTTGAAACTAGATCCCCCTTCTCAAAAATATACCAATCCTCATTTATCATCACCTAATAACATTAATGTTCACAAACCTTTATCTTTAGTTGAATTAATTAAGCATCTACCTTAGTCTCTACCATGATAACTTGACCCTAATCATCCTATGAAATCTTAGTATGATCCTAATAAGTTTTGTTGGTTTCATGCTAGTTGAGGTCATTCTCATTGGACTTGTCAATAGCTTTATAATTTAACTATGGATTTTATTATTGTTCCTAATTTTTTTCATGATTCTCACTAAAAATCATCAAGCCTATGAAATTTATGTTAAGACTCATGAATCTCATACTAAATCTCAAGCCTTAAATCAAGTTAATGCTCATTTGGCTATCTATAAAGACCCTTTTCCTAATCACCAACCTAATCAAGATACACAAAAAAACCCCACCCCTTCCACCAACAATGTAAAAAGTCTTGTTGACCCAACTTTTGAAGAGAATGTGGTTAACATGAATAATATGTGAAGGGTGGTTTCTTTTATTGATTTTAAATTTATCTACACCCCTCCATTATCCTGAACATTTCATGTTATATAGGATTCTTCTCTAGATCATTTAAATGAGTTGGGTCAAGATTCCCTTGTAAATTTCAATGATCCAATTCTAACTCCTTCCTTGGATAACACTTCCCATTCTATTTCTACCATCCTTACATTTTATAACACTAATGATAATCAAGCTTCTATTAACACTTCTACCAATTCTCAACACCAACCTAAACTAACTTCTTAATCATCACAACATAATTTACAAACTTTTTCTAAAATTTCTCCTTATATTAAACATAAATTCCAATGTAATTTGTCTCCTCCTTAAGAGTACCTCATTAATCACTATGCACCCATTTCTAATAAACTCTTTATGGATTATGATGAGTGGGATCCCACCATAGAAGTCACTAATCTCACATCCCAAATTTTTATTTCTTGAGCTTATGAGGACCACTCTACATCATATAAGCTATCTTATGAAATTATTATTCAAAATGAACATCCCTCATCATCCCCTAGTAGGATGTGAAATAACCTTATATGGATCTGAGGATAGCATATTACAATAATGTGAAGAGATATCCATCTATGTTGATGAAATAATGAACACTTATATTTCCTTAAAATTTCCTATCACTTCTATGATTCACAATGATATTTTTATTCATGTGGATGATCCTTTCTTATTTATTAGTATCTAAATAGGTGATATCCAAGTCAATCATGCATTAATTGATGAGGGTTCTAACACCTATATTGCCTCTCTCAATTTTATTAAAACACTTGGATATTCTAAATGCAATCTCAAGTCCAAACACAACACATGCCAAGGATATGATTGAATTAAAATTATTCCCTTATTATTTTTGTGGCTTCCCATTACTATCCCACCTATCACCATTCATGTGAAGGTGATGATATTTAACTTTCATCTTTCTTATAATATCTTGTTTGGTAGGCCGTGGACTCACCATATGAGAGCAGTTGCTTCTTCCACCTACCAATGCATTAAATTCACTCATAATATATCCATTTATAATATTTATGGTGATACTAACCCATTGAATTTTAAACAATTCTAAGACTGTGGTGTTGTCAAAACTCCTACTCTTGAACTTTTACCTAGTGTTCCATTCCATGAGTCTCAACAATTCAACTTCCCTATTAATTCAACTTGAGGTTATAATGGGCATCTTAAACTCATTTATAATATTCATCCTAACCTCTTAGATTATAATGATGATGATCTTGATTATATTGACCTAAATATTAAAACTTCTAATCTCTTGCCTCATCTCATCTCATAGTTTCCTGTTTCTTTATAACTTTGTTCTCAAAAACATCTTTTTGATGGCATTCTCATTGTCTTGAGTAAGACTCAAAAATATATTCACCATACCTCATTTAATGATAAGTTCATCCCTACTTGAATTATTTATCTTCACACACTTGACTATGATAATGGTTATTCCTTAGATGATTTATTCTTAGGCAGTCTTGTCTAGGCTCGTGATGTTGAGATTATCCATTATCAATCATCCTTGCTTGAGTATTTTCATGTATATTCCCATATTTTATCATTAATAGTTCCTAATTTTATTATTTTTTCCTTTATAATAGGTTATATATGGTTTCAACACCTCTAGTTTTTTAACAACCTTGTAGGAGTATGCTCATAGATTATGCTATGACTGGGCCTTACCACTTTGTTAGGTACCTTGAACTCTATAGTTTACTTATACCTAAGATGTATGTGACACTTATTCAAACTTTTTTACACCCCACCCCTCCCTTATTATATCCCACATTATATCCCATTGTTTCTTTTACTATGGTTGAGCTCATTTCTAATCCCATTCTAGCTGCGTCTATCCTTGCTTTCGATCCCATTGCTCCTTTTGTTGATTCTAATATAGTTCCTTCTTGACCATAACTTAGTTTTGGTGATGGTTTTCTTCTTTTACCTTACATGGATCTATTTCCCACTAAATGGGATGACAAGTATTTTCTATCTCCTTTCATTGTTGTTACACCTCCTCTTGTGAGTGCTTTTACTATGTCCGCTCACAACTGTATTTATTGCTTCCATGGAATAGATAATCATTCATCCACCCATTATCACAAGTTGTGCCAATATATTGATACTTTTCATCCTTCTTCCCATCAGCCTTTAGATAAATTCATACCTCTTCCAAAGGTAATTCCTGAATATATTCCTAAGTATGGAGAGGTGTATTGTCTTTGGCATCAATGTGGCACCCATCACACCAATCATTTTCACATCCTTCAGTAACACCTAAAGGATCAATTTATAACTATTATTTAACCTTATACCATTCATCCCATAGGTCATTTTCATAAGAATCCTCCTCCTTCTCTTATGGTTCCATCCCCTCATGTGATCCCTTCATCACCTTTTATTTCTCCACCTATTAATCCTTCACCTATGGACCTTCCATCACATGTGGATCCTTCTCTACCTATGAGTCCCTCACTTGTATATGCTTTACCATGAGTGATTATTGCATCTCCTATAGATTCCACTCCTATTTATTCTCCTAAGCATCCCTTGCCTAATTTCCCTCTTCATCATGATCCATATAGTATTCCTACATTTTCTATTGAGGAGATTAGATGAGAAGTATTTTCCTAGTTTTCATTGAAAATAGATAAGACATTAGTAGTAGTTGACATCCAAATTCATAGAGATATATCTAATGTTTTATTTAATGTGTGTGTGTAGATTCATCATTATTTATGAGCACATGCATGGTGATTTTAAATTTACATTTGGATTGGATGTGTGCTCCAATTTTATTTTTATCTATTTGTTATATCATTTGACATTGTGTCAAATTATTATTTATCTTACATGGTGACTTTACTTTTGCACTTTATATTGCTTATATTATCATTTATTTTTGCTTATGGATGTTTTCTTTATCATTGATTTCTCTTTCTTTCTTGAGTTTATTTATTAAAAGCTCCATTATTTTTCTCTTCCACATTGTTTGTTTTTTATCTCTATTTATCATGGCTAATTGTCATTGTGACTTGGTTATATAAAACTTATTCCTTTATTCATTTCGTATTACCATGTGATTAGTTAGAAAACAATTCATCTCATTTTATTCTCCTTTTACTAGTCCACTTTAGATATGCTTTTCTCATTTATTTTTCTATTCAAAAACTAAGCATATAAATGATTGAGATTTGAGAAAACATGTTGGTTCATTGTTAAGCCTAAGTGTCCTAGTCAGTCTTGTATTTGGTTACTTAGCTTCCTTTATCTTAATCCTAAAGCTCATTCATGTGTATCACTCTATCTCTCATGATTGGTCATTCCAACTCCATAGGGGGGATAAAAATTTAATATCCTTAAAAACATTTAAAATCCAAATCATTTAATAAAAGGTAATGATACAAAAGGCAAAAATATTCAAAATTCTTTAAAGTCCAATCACACTAAAATTCATGATTTAAGGCACATATCCTTATTCTAGTCAAATCTCAAACTCCACAGTTGGGCTCATGATAGATTTGAGGTCCATTAGTGTCTAGTAAGTTAGTAGATTAGAAAATGAGAATTAAAAAATTTAGTGCTACCTACTTTCTCACATAGTATCTAATCTTTGCAATAGAGTGATGGGTCTGTAATGGGTCCTGGGGAACATGGAACACATCACGGGAAGGTAGGTCCATTTTTAATTTTTTTGTACCAATATATCTTCATGAGTTAATCTTAGTAGCATGCTTATTTGCCTATAAATATTTGTGTCTATAGCAAATAGGTTTCCTTTGTATATTGATAATCACTAGTCACTTGGTATTTTCTCATGTCTTTAGTATACCTCTTATTTCCTAAGGTCTTCTCATAATATGCCTAAGTTATGATTTTTAAATTCCCTACCTTCCTTATATTTTATCTTGAGAAATATTATTTTGTTCACTAATCACTCCCCTTGGGATTCCATTTGTGAATTGTATTGTAAGACCATGGATAGGACTTGGTCATCCTCACAAATTACCAAAATTTCAACTTTCTATTGCCCACATCCTTTGTTACCTATTTTTCACATTTATTCCACCTTAGTGGTGTTCCTTTTGTGATTTTTAGTCTAAGACCATGGATAGGACCTGGACTTCATAAATTTTTCCAATAATCCAAGTCAAAATAAAAATTGCATGTGTTAAATATGAAATAAAATGTGATGGATCATGAAGTTACATATCATTGACATGTTTCCTAGCTTGATTTACTATGTTTTATGATTATTTCATTTTTATTTTGATTTTACCTTCTTATTTTCTGAGTGCATGTAAGAATCCAACCATTTCTTAAATTTCTCATACTTCCCAACTCAAATTGGTATGATAAATTTAAGACCAATTTTTGCCAATTTCATTTTCTCTTATACTTCCCATTGTGAATTAATATGATTGAATGACCTAATTGATTTGTTTTTATTCCATTTGTCCTTTTACATGACTTCCATTTAATTACATTATTTTCATACTTCCCAACATGATTTAGTGTAATTTAACTTATTTTAATTTGGTGCCAATTTTTTTATTGGTTTAAAAAAAAACTTTTTACCATCTTCTTTACCACCCCTTGGTTATTTATACTTAGTAATTATCTTGTTATTACACATTTCCCATCTTGAGCTAGTGTGTCATACATTTTTGATTGATTATATTTTACCAAGTCCTTTTTACCTATTTCTTTTTTAGCCATGCATGTGTCCTACATAATTCTAGAAAAGAAACCACAATTCATATATTTCCTATAGTATATACATCAACAAGATAAATACATGTGATAGAAAGAAATATATCCAAAGAAATCAACAACCACAACCATACTTATAACACATACAACCAATATCCATAATACAAAAATGATCCATATATATATATATATATATCATGAGTTTTGATACAACCATATATAATGCTCCAACTTTATGGCTGGGCCCCATCCTACCTATCTCATGGCCTAGCCATGTTGCCCATAGATGCCTCAGTCTAACTCTATCAAATAGAATGTTGTATTGAGGTTGTCCAAGATATCAATCTTGAAACTTACCCTCTATAGATTATCTACTTGAGCCTACACCTTTGACAACTGGGATAGCGTCACCAAATATCTCACTCTCTCCTACTCCTATACATGTGTCATATGGGTTAGGTTCACTATATATGTCACTCTTTTTTGGGCATGTGCCTATGTCATCTATGTCACTATAGCCAGATGTGTAGCTTTCTCCTTAGCCAGGACCTACCATTTTTATGTCTCTCTTACACCCATCTCTACTAGTGGTTGCATCCCCTACTATATGAACTTATAACTACATCATGACCTCTTCAGCTAATCTAAACTAACTCACTTGAGTTGGGGAAGATGGTACCCTAGGATATTCTAGTGTAATGGGGTCATATGGAATTAGTGTCTCCTCTATGACATTATAGATTGATCCCATCACTATGGACCCCCATTTTTTATCCTCATCCTCTGCCACACTTATAAAAAGAAAACTAGATAGATATTAGATCATTGATATATCTCAAAAATCTATCTCTAGTATATTTCAAGTAAACTTAAACACAATTTAACCATCTTTTATTACCTATTTATGTGTCATCCACTATTATATTTCCATCTATGTGACCACTAAGCAAAATCTCCCCATCTATGTAACCTCTAAGAACCTTTTCTATAAATCACCTCCTAAAAACAAATCCTAGATTTTCCACTCATACCTATCTCAAGATACACTTGGCCTCTATATCATCCAACTCTACTCTAACCTACTTACTATGTCATCTAAGACATCTACAATCTCTATTATCTCATAATTCATCCATCGACATCATGACCATAGTGGCCATTATTCCTTCCACTATAGATTTGGTGGTGGTACCTCTGGTGCTCCTACCTCTACATCCATCTCCTCCTCTTCTACCTATCATGCTTGACAAGTGCATGGTCTCTCATTATGTGCCCTAAACATTAGCCTAACCACTAGTGGTCGTAGTCTTCCTCTACCATGTGGCTCTATAACATGTTAGGCCCAAAATGTGGGCATCACTATCAATGTTACTTGGTGAGGTAAGCATATCTACCCTGGTACTCATGCCACTAGATGTGGCTCTATCCACTACGTGTAGTGCCCTATCACCTTTGTGCATGTTAAAGTTGGTGTCACTATGTCCTAACTAGGCAATATCATAGTAATGTTCCCATATGACTGTGATACCATATCTTCTCATCTCACTATCTATAACACTAACATGTAGGGCATGACCCACACTACCTAGTCCTATCTCCATCTCTAAACCTGAAGTGACCTATCATTGACTACATGGGGTAACCCTACCAATTAATACATAAAAACCTCTCATAGATCCATGTTATCAATAATATGATTGGTCCCACTGACTTCTACCCTCTAGATAACACTCCATACATGGCATGTATAAGTTTCACCTAGATGATAGACCCTAGGTCATATAGCTCCCTCTCCTCCAACATCATCTAACTCAAGTCTATCAAAAAGAGTGGTACCTTACTATATAACTTGTGTCACAACACTCATGCTATCACAACCTTTCATACATTTGGAATCTATGTCATATACACATCCAACATATTCACCCTCTAGCCTAAATATATCATCTCCAAGCTTGTAACCCATACAGCTAAGGCTTTCTTACCCTCATTGCTATTAGGTATTCCCATGACCATAGGTGTCCCTACTATAAAAAATATTAAGATGGCATGCACATCCTCTAGGGTGATGCCCACCTCTATAGTATCCCCTTCCACCTCACACCTAAAGGTGTTAGTCAATTGTTCCTAACATTTAAGGAACATGATTAATAGATCTAAGCTAAGGGGTATCCTACACATATTCATTATATTTATTAGGCCTAAAGAAAGTAGTCTAGTTCTATCCTCTATTGATAGACATTCCAATAGATCTAGGAGCCATGATGTATCCACTAAATTCTAGAATCTTATACACACCTACAATTAAGAAATAAAAAAAGATGTATTATATCTTCTATGTCATGAATAGTCAAAATACATTATTTCTAAAATTTTAATAAAAAACAAGCATAAATTGCTTTAATTTATTCAGTTTTCATTCATTTACACCTATTTTTAGCTTACTCTACCCTTTTCATCCCTTAATCAATCATTTTGGGTTATTCTAGCATTCTTTTAGCCATTTGCACACATTTTCCTACTATTCTAGTTCTTTGGTCAACCACTGGTTTGATTAAAATTTCCCTATTTTAACTTGGTTGACTTAAAAATTTAAGTTAACCTTCTTATTTTCCTTCCCTTAGTAATGTTTTGTTTTAGATTATGGTAAAAGTAGGTTTTGAAGGGACCCCGAAACCCTATACAACATAAAAAAGATAAACCTTAAAGCCCAGAGAAGTTCAAAACACCAAATCAGGTACAAACCAAACCAGGTAAAACAAGAACCTGAAAACAGCAGAAAAGACCAGATGTTTCCACTGACACTACACAAAACGTACCGTCAATAGATAGGAACAACATCCTTCAACCTTCAAAAAATAATTAATTACCTTTTACACGAACGAAGGTTCATATCTAGAGGGGGGACCAAAGGCTTAGACTTCTTCCTCTTCACAGCGGTCCATCCATCCTCTACCTTAGCTGCCTCTGTCATCCATACCTCAGGTAACGGTGGTCCATTAAGCCCAATGGATACAGAAGACTCATCAATATCCTTATGAACACCAACCAAAATTTGGCACCTAGGTTGATCCTCCAAAACAGGGGGAGAAGCCAAAGCCTCCACAACCACTGGCTTTGAAAGATCTTTAATCTTAGTCACCACAGGACCATCTATGGAGTCTTTCACCAGTGGCTCCTCCTTAATCATCAGCTCGGAGTTAATGCTTTCTTCATTCTCAGAAATAGCCAGATCTTCTATAGGTTGATTAGCTATATAGTGTTCTGAGGAAGCATTGGCCCACCAAGAATGTGGTCTTCTGGACTTTGTAATCCCTGCCAAACAACGAGCGGCCAGATGACCTGTTTGGTGACATCTTCTGCACTAAAAAGGTACACCCTCAAAATCCAACACTTGTGTCCAAGTTCCCCTTGGGGAGTCTAGGCAAATCACCTCTGGTAGACCTTTTGTAACATCCATTTCAACCATAAAGCGAGCACAGGTCGAATGGTAACCTAACAAAGTATTTTTATCCACAAACAAATAGTCTCCTATTTCATTCCCGATAGTTTCAAAGACCGGTTCATGCCAAAGATGTAATGGTAGATTTGGTAACCGAACCCATATCGGAACCTTGTTAAAGGATTTCGTAAGCGGATTAAAATCCTTATGCCACCATTTGGCCATGAGAGGGTATTTGCCCTGCCATAAAAAATCACTGTTACTCAATATTATCCTCCTGTCCTCAGGGCTTTGGAAGACATCAATAAAGAATCCTTTTATGTAGGGGAAGATTTCAACACTGTCTTCAATAAGTGGCAACCAATTCTTGGATATCCATCCATGTAGATCAACCAGCGAGGGCCAAAAACCTCAAAAATGAAAAATAGCAGCTTGAGAGGAAAAAACTTATATCCTTTCAAGGATTCCATCAACTATTTCCAGATCTAGATTTACCCTAATGGGTTTTAGAGCACTTACTGGCAAAGTAAGGGATGGCCCAGATAATGCACGAGGCACAGCATCGTGTAGATTCGCTTCGAATGCAGCCACATCCGCGAAAGATCTTCCCCCTGCTTCATATCCTGATCTAGTAGCATTGGTAGAACGCCCAGCCAAAAACCTTCCTCCACCCGCAGGAGAGGAGCAGTCTCTTTAGGGTTCAGAACCCTCTCCTTGCATGCTGATATAGAGGCCATAATTGATTTAGGGGCCGTAGCCGCTTCGGCCACCCGACAGTCATTTCCCAATTTCAAATTGTCAGTCTACGCGCGCATTGGAAGCGGCATTGGAAGCGACATTTCTTAGTAATGTGTTGTTATACTAGACTTTTTTTTCTCAATTAGAAAACTGTACCAGGTCAATAGTTTACAAACTGTATAGGGTTAGCACATACCTACAAGGTTAGTAATGTGGATTTTGTTATTTTTTAGCCTACTAGATCAACTAGGTCAACCTAGTTGTTTTTTCCTGTTGACCCCTTACATCTTGAAAAATAAGTGCTTTCTAGCAATTATTTCTCCACACCCTTCAAATCTATTTCCCTAAATATTTTTTCCTACCCTTACCATATAATTTGGTTTCATTTCAATGTCTATAAATGTTGGAAAACACAAATTTCTAAAAATACATGAAAATCACTAAAATATTCAAAAACTAGCTTAATAGTCTTAATTACCTACCTATCCTACACCTGTTGTCACCTTTGGGGGTCCCTCTCACCTAGACTATCATCTCCTTGCCATCCTAGCTCATTTGGTCTCTTAGATCTCTTTTTCATTCCTTCACAAGTCAAAAATAACAAATGACTTTCATCTCACCCTATTTAAATTCACTTTTCAAAAATCTTAATCTTTCAATTATTTTTAGATAGATTCCTTATTTTTCCTCTATCTTTGTTTATATTCATCTTTTTTTTTTTAATTATAGAATATTCTAGAATCATGATGACATATAGAAATAATTTTCACTACCATATGCCTATCTTCCCTTTTTTTTATTTTTGGCTATTTTTTCACTAACTTCTATAAGTTCAACTAAATATTCTTCACATCAGACACCTTCACTTCTCATACAATCTACTTCTTTATCTACATCACTAAGGTAATTATAGATATGTGTTTTTCAATTCTATCCTTTCATTTATCTTATTTGTTAATTACTACATTTTACTTAGCATCAGCATTATGTGTTATCATGTTTTATTTCTCAAATAATCATCCCATGTTGAACTCACATGACACATGATGAGATTCAAGTGGGGCATATGTATACACATAATATTTTCAAATTTTTATCACTTACTAAAAAAAATTATCTTACAAGAAACTATCAAATCTTAATCTCTCTGAGTACATGCCTTAAGGGGTATACTGTGAAAGGGGTGGGTATACCATTGGTGCTTTGTAGGATTATTGTCCCTTTTACCACTTTTTATCTACACACTTGTCTCTTAAAACCATTAACCCTAAGCATTTTCTTCTCTTTTGTACCCATTCCATGAATTTGCTACATTTTATCCTCCTTTTTCTCACCTAAATCCCTTTTTTGAGTTAGTTCTACCAGGTCAACCCTATATAGTTTCAGGGTATTTTTCACTTAATAGTTGTTAACCTTTGGTTGACCTAGCTCATGACCTAGTGAATTATTATTTAAAATTATGCTAAGTCAACTAAATCAACCCTATCAACCAGGATTTTTAGAAGGGTCAATGGTCAAATCCACCTATAAATATAGTTTCATTTCCATCATTTATTAAGAATTGAAAGAATAAGTAAAACCAAATAAACATTTAATTATTGACCATTTTAATTAAGAATTTAAGCTTAGGGTTCCATAATTTCCTTAAAAATATAGATATTGTCTTGTGGAGAAGTCTTTTGGATGCATTGATAGGTTGTGTATCCTAAAGATTATTTGTCTTTGTTTTCCTTACATACCATAATAATTTATTGTGAAGCACCTTGGCCAAGGGAGATATTAAAGATTAATGAGTTCATCTTCAAGGTAAGTATTCCTAACTTTATTTCACCTTTATAAGAGTAGATAGATATGCATTTGTGCTTCTCTTCCATTCATTAGTATTGTGTATACTATTGGTGTGAGTATATGTCTTCTATACATGTTTAGTTTTATTATTTTTAACCCTCACTTTGTGCCACAAGCTTTGGTGAGACCTAGATAATATTTCCTTTTCTTGTTATTATATAAGGTGAAATATAAAAAACCTAGGACCCTCTTTAGGTTATTGCATGATTATGTTATACTAGAGGCTTTGAAACCTCCTTAGTAGAGTGTATTATGATAAATGATTCCCTAATCAGGTCTAGTGACTCCCCATATAGTCATGTTCCTAATTTAAAAATTAGTTTCCAATTGAAAGTATAAGTATGCTCTATCTTCTCTAAGCCAAGATTGATTTATACACATGATGAATTTCTAATTGCATACACCACCCTTGTGCCCTAGGATATCTCCAACCCTTTAACCCTAGATTCCCCAATATAGATTTTAAGGTTAAACATTGAGTGAATCCTTTAGACCAATATCAATCCCCCATGTAACTTCACAATAGACATTTTCATTCATATTTTAGATAAAGAGATAGGTGAAAAATTGGAAAATAGATATCAAAGTCATAAGTAAGATGCTAAGAAAAGAAAGGAATTTATTGGTATTCAAGTGGAGGTATTAGGAAGAAGATACTTCCAAATAGAGTCAGAAAGAGATAAAAGCCATGACATAAAATTGGTAAAATAATAGACAGAAATAAAAAAATTTCACTAGTGGTATAGGAGCAATTACATTAGGCAATTAGTAAAATAATGGTAACAATCATTGTAATAGGATTCCTAACCACCCTACGAATACTAAGATGACACGTAATAGGATGAAATTGCCACTATTTGGCAATGATAAAAAAGTGTAGATTTATTTGTATTATAATCACATTCAAGGTGCCATAACATTATTGATGAAAGAGTAATATTATTCAATTTCATTTAAACTATTGATATTTTATGCTAAAAATATCAAAATATCTTATACCCAGGATACCCATTAATTTTTTGAGAAAAAGATCTAAAAGTGACTAAGAAACCCTTTCCAAGCTACCTAGCGAAAATTGGAGATTTGGGTGTAGTTTACAACTTTGCAATGTTGTAAAGTACACCCAAACCTATGCTTCCTCCTTACCCAATGCTTATTAAAATCTAAAACTCGGGTTGCACTTTTCAACATTTAAAAATTGAAAAATGCAATTGAAACCCTGCCTTCCACTCTTACCTAATACCTATGGAAACCAAAACTCTGATTGCACTTTGTAACTTTTCAAAATTTCAAAGTGTAACTTGATTTTCACTTTCCATTATCACTCTGCCCAGCAAAAACTAGAACTTTGATTACACTTTGTAACTTTTCAAAGTTGTAAAGTACAAATTGAGTTTTTTTTTCTGCCCTTCCTCCCTACCCATCAAAAATCATAAGTTCCACTACACTTTACAGCTTTTCAAAGTTACAAAGTGCAAATGAGGTTTTGATAATTGCTTCCATGACACCAAACCACTTGCCAAAAAATCAAAGATCAAAATGAAACATATAATTTTTCAACTTGTAAAATTGCATGAGAACCTCAAAACCCTACTTTGTAATCATTTACCCAACCACTACCCTAATTAACATTTAATACAAGTTTTATTAATAAAATTAGGTTTTTTGTCATTATTTAACATTTAAAAACTGAAATTGGAACTTTACATGACAAGAAACTTGTGAACCAGACACCAAGTGACACTAAACAACACCATTCTATCATAGCTTTGATCTTCTAGGGATTAACTTTGACACCTTCATGGGAAACAATGTGACAAAGGTACTCTACCCCCTATACTCCAAAATCACATTTGGATGGCTTCACATAAAACTAATGCTTCTCCAAAACTATCAACACATGTTGCAAATGTGCTTCTCATGTCTGACTATAAATTAATATGTTGTCAAAGAAAGCTAGCTCAAACTTCCTTAAAAAAGGCCTAAAAATAGTGTTCATCAAGCTCTAAAAAGTAGATGGTGCATTTGTAAGACCAAAGGGTATTACCAAAAACTCATAATGGCCCTCATGCATTTTAAAAGTAGTTTTATGAGCATCTTCATCCTTGATTCTAATTTGATGGTACCTGAGTGAAGATCCAATTTTGTGAAATAATTATCACCATGTAACTCATCAAGTAAATCATTAATTATTGGAATAGTAAACTTATCTTTGATGGTTTACTTGTTAAGTTCCCTCTAATATGGGCACATCCTCCATGTGTCATCCTTCTTCCACACCATGACCACTAGTGATGAATATACACTTTGGTTATGTTTGATGATCCCTACCTCCAGCATCTCATGGACCATCTTTTTGATTTCACTCTTTTGTGCATATGGATATCTATATGGTCTTATATTTGGTGGTGGACTCCCTAGAAGTAGTTGAATGGCATGATCATGTTCTCTTTTTGGTGGTAGTCCTTTTGGCATGGCCCCAAAAATAGATGGGTGGTCATCAAGAATCATCTATAGATTAGGATGTGTAGATGCCTATGTGGGTTGAATTTCTATGGAACATAATCATGCAATAATTCCCTTTTCCCCCTTTTTTAGCATATTATTCATTTGATGTGAACTAATCAATTATGGATATTTTGCCTATAATCCATGTAGTTCAATTTTCCTACCTTCAGAATGAAAGTGCATGAATATTTCTTGGAAGTTCATCTCAATGGTACCCAAGGTTATGAGCCATTAGACTCCCAAAACAATGTCTTTGCTACTCATGGGAATAGAAAACATAGGATAATCGAGATTTGACTCACCCATAACAAGCTTAAACTATGGCATTTGCCTGAATAATTAATTACACCACCATCTGAAATCATGGCCTAAAATTTTGGTGCTGGGTAGATGAAATAGTTTAATCGATTGGCCACCTTATGGTTGATGAAGTTATGTGTGCTCCCTAAATAAATCAACATTGTCACCTTATATTTCTTGAGGAAACCCACCACCTTAAGATTTTATGGAGTGTTAATACCTACAAGTGCATGATAAGAATTTGTAGGTTGGGAATCTTAAGGTACCTCCTCTATCTCTTCCTCATCATCATTGGAGGCATCATATTCTTCTTCATATTCATTGGATGCCTCAATGTAGAATAACTTCTTCATATCACATCTTTGTCCTTTGCTCCACTTGATGTCACAACCGAAACATAATCCTTTTGCACACTTCTCTTCAATTTGTTGAGGGGTCAATCTGGTAGGTGGAGGAAATATTGGTGTCGATATGCTATGATCTTTAAAGTGAGTGAATGGATGCTTCTTATTGTCTATGAATTTTTCCTTAGCTTTGCATGCCATGATAATAGAATCAAAAATATTAATTGGATTAAACATGTGTACCTCATATTAAATGTGGTCCTTGAGTCCACCCAAAAATAGGTCTTTCAAGTTCTCCTCAAAAATTGTCTCCACACATAAGGATAGGTTCTAAAAATGATGAATATAATACTTGACAGAGCTAGTCTATCACAATTTTTCTAGTTGGTTGAATTAAATCTCTATCACACTATTGCCATAGTGTAATTGCAACTCCTTTATAAAAACTGACTAGGTGACAGTGAGAGTCATCTTTTTCTTTTGAGCACACAACCATTGATACCAAATGAATTGATCAAGTTTAAGATACAAGGATGTGATGGTAACATTCTATCCACCTAGGATCTGATGCAGATCAAAAAAATTATCCATTTGTTTGATCTAATTGAGTGGATCTTTTCCATTAAATTAGTGCATATCCACCTTTGGTAACAGGGTCCTCTGTGGCAATGTAGTTAGATTTGAAGTAGACTAGTTGGGAGAACCACCCTGGTAGGGTTTTGTAAAAGCAATAGTTGGATGATTTGACTAATTATTTTTCAAATCCATTATGATAGCTACCAAAATATCTTGTATGGATTTCATATTAGATTGTATGCCTTGCACCTCACTTTGAATGCCTTGTACACTATAGTCAAGCTGGCTCACTTTCTGATCTATGTTAGATAACCCTGGTACAAAGGATCTAGTACATCCCCCTTCTAACTCCATATCTTCCTTTTTAGGATTTTTACCTAGATTTTTATCACCCTTTCCTCAGCCCTGAGTTTATGGACCTATCATAAAAGGGCTTTACGATGTTGATCTAGATTGGTACTTTTGACCCAACTTTGACCAAGTGATTTTGTACTTATATCAGCCTCAAATCAAAACTTACAAATAGCATACCCTATCCAAAGTTTTCTAATCTTTATAAAAATTTAAATAACTCAAAAAAATTCTTTGAATTGTGCACTATAGAGCAATTTTATGAAAAACCCTAAAATGGACATAACTTTTGTAAAATAGATCCAAATGGGCTCAAATTTTAATGGAAGATTAAATTAATGATTTCACACCTATAGTAAAAAAATTACATATAAATTCTCAATATTTTTTTATATATATCCAAATTTAAAAAATTAGGGTTTCACCCATAAGATTGCCCAAATCGTAGCTCTAATACCACTTGTAATGAAATTACTTCAAAAATAAAGTATAATAGAAGAAATAGATTTAAATATGAATGAAATATATCATAATATATGATAATAGACAAGCCACTTTAAGGGGGAGATCTCCACAAGTTTCAATAAAAGCAGAATTCATAATATCATGATAAACAATTACCCACTACCTCCTATATATAGTCTATCTAGGCCATGGTTACTCCATAGGCTGACCTACTAACCAAATGAATGCATAGAGAAATTTGATATAACATAAATAGGGTTAAGTAAGCCACAAGTCAGCTATTTCTATCTTAATACATGTGATAGGTTAGAGGCGTAGCAAAAGTAGAAGGCAAAAAGGGCACCTTTCAATAGCCAAGAGCCAATAGCCTAGCCTATGGGTCAACCATTATCAAATTTTATAGTGGATATAATTAATACTTAATTGAAATAAATATTCCTTCCTCTTATCTCCACTATTCAACTAACCATAGTAATCCCTCCTCTTGTCTCCATTACACAATCATCTCAAGTAGTTACCCCTCCTATTTCCACTATCCCACTTATACAAGTAATTCCCTTGGTAATAATCTAATCAACACAATTGGATACTCAAACTCCACCTTCACCTCCCTATTTCATAATCACAACCACCTCATCCCTAATATCCACTACCACACTAGTAATCACTAATACCACCCAAAAGTACATGGCTATGGATTTAGTCATTCTGACTACAATCCCACTATCCATCCTAACCACTAGGATAGATACCAATTTATTTTAATCTCCAATCACACTTCCAATTTCATCTATTCTAAGTGTTCCCACTACATTTATTGGTTCATTTATTACCTTATATTTCACCTTTCTATAGGTTACCCTATTCCAAATACCTGTGCCTACCTTTCCACTCACGTGACTTCCATATTCCACACCCCTGATAAGCACATATATGAGTACCCATTTATTCTACTCCCATAGTAACCAAAGCCCACACTAAGGAGGTATAAATAGAAATATCCACTGATATAATTATGGCTACTCAATCCAAAAATGAGAAAGAGATAGCCAAATCATTAGTCAAAGATTTAGTCATAATACCAGTGATAGATATAGCACTTGTCATAGTAACCACCAATGTAGTAACTTCAGCTATATATTCACATATGGCAATTCCAAATTCACAATTTCTCACTCTAATTTGGCTAGCATAATCAATAATGAAGAAAATGAAACAAATGGTGTCTCCCAATGCTCTAGAATTTGGTCTTATAGAGGCATCCAAACAATCAAAGACATGCCCTACGAGCATATCTAAAATATCATATGATGTAGCAGGGGAAAAATATGTGGAAATTATAGTTCCCCTAGTAGACAAACAAAAAGAAGATCTAGTGGTGGGGGATTATCAAATATCTAAAGTGCACCTAGGTCATTCGATAAGAGAAGGACTGAAGCATGATGTTCATTCAAGTATTAGCTCTCTTTTTAAGAAGATGGATAGTGATAAGGTCACTAAAGATGAACTAAAAAATAAAGTTGAGTAGTTAATAATTGCCTTAAGGAAGTTCATTGAGCCAGTAGCCCAGCCAACTTAGTTTCTTACTCAATTACCTAACAAAGAAACATTTGAGGTAATGACAAAGATTGGAACCATGATAAGGGCCATAAAATACTAAGCTGATGAACTCATAACAAAAGGAAATAGAGTGATAGATTAAGCAATGGACTATTATAAGACTCTGAAGAATTATCGTGCATATCTAAAAGCAAAGATAAGTAAATATGATGAAGATATTTAAACAATAAACCTATTATTTCCTAAAATAAATGGCTATTGACCTAATTGAGACTAAAACTCTCTTGTTATAAAAGATATTGAAGAGTTTTGTAGAGCATAAAGAGATGGATAGTACACTACATTTTAGAATCATAATACTCACTAAGAGTATTAATAAGGCTAAAAGTACATGTGTGAAGGACACAAACATAATTTATGACATTGAATATTTACTTGTTAAATTCTCATGTGAAGCAAAAGATTGCCAAGATCTACCCCTTCCTATTCAATAGGTTCAAGATACGTTTAAATGGTTAGTTAAGAGGGAATCAACATGAGATACATCTTTTAACTTAAGTTCTATCCACCTATTCATTAGGGATCACAATACACTAGACCAGATGGGAAAAGATACTCAAGTTTATAGAGCTACATTTATGGAACTATTTGAAGTAATATCAGAATGTGAGATCATCAACCTCTACACACTTGGTCTTGATAATCTAGACTTATGTCCCTAAATTAGATAGGATATAATCTTCAAAAATGAATAGTTTTGAGTTTTATGCAAGTTGCATATAAAGAGTATGGTTATAATTTGGATCTATTCCTCATTTATTATATTGGAGAGAATTTAAAATTATAAAATTTTGAATAATGTAGGTGTATTATTGATATATTTTTTTTAGTTGGACTATAAATAAGTCCAAATTATCTAAAATAGTCCCTATGTCTTCAAAAGCTTTGATGTTTATATCAAGAACATATAAGCAAAAAAGGACAAAGATTATTTAGAGGTAATGGTTGTGGATTAATTTTTTTCAATTAAATAATTGCTATAAATTACATTTTTTATTATAAGAAGCTTTGTAAAGTTGTAAATTGCAACTATCATTTCGACAACTCTTTTTAAGAAATGGCCACTTATAATTTGCAATTATCTTTTTATCGAGGTTTAAGTTGTAAAGTGAAAACTTGTAATTCACACCTTTTTTTCACAAATTTTTAAGTTGTAAAGTGAAAACATGTAATTCACACTTTTTTTTCACAAATTTGAATTTCTTCACTTGCTAAAATTCATTTTGTAATTTACACTTTCATTTTTGTCAAGTTTAATGACTTAAAAATTTGTAAAAGTATTCACTTTAAATTATAAATTAGGTTTTACAAGTTATAACTTAAAATATCCAAAATTATTCATTTTTTACCAAGTAATGGTTCATTTTGGCACCTCATTTATTGAGAGAGATAATAGCAGCATAATTGAAATAAGAAATGGTTCAACTAGAACTTTCCAACCTATTTATCTACTCTTTCAACACTTATTAAAGTGCCCAGTAGTTACACACTTATTTTCCAATCATCTACTCCACTAAGGATGACTTTTAAAGTTGAAGAGGATGATGTCTGCATGAAGTTTCTTGGATTTTACTACTCTGTAATTGGGCACAAGGTTTTGTTAACTTCCTCGCTTTCAAGGGAGTATTTTTGTATAAATATGGGTACCCTAGCATAGCCCATCTATCTTTTTGTTATTGGAAGAAATTATTCTACCTTTGAAGAATCAATCTACATGTTGTAACCTTTAGAAAGATAATATACTTAAGTTTTCCCTTCCTTGTGTTGTGTCTTCTTTGTCTATGTATGACTATTTGTCAAGTTTTGTATTGTTCTTATTCTTTTTTTAATCATATAGATTCATATATGGTATTATTTCTTCCCATTTGAGAGCATATTAATGAAAAATAAATAAATTTGTTCCTTATTTGATAAAGGCTCAAAATTACCTTTGATTTCATATTTGTGCAAGATTATGCTTTAATAAATTCAGCATATTAAACATTCAACTATGTTCAAATAAATCAAGCATTAATTTCCATTATACTATTTGGTACAATCACCATTTTCTAGTTTTTAACTCATTTTGAAACTCTTTTCCTCAAAATTCAAACCTTAGTTAAGAGAAATATCACTAAGAGGTAGTATTTTAATGTGAATTGGTCATATACCAATTACACTAAGATTAGTGAAAGAAATATATCCTTCTCCAGAGGTTCACCTTAATTCACCAAGGTTTCATAGCTTAGAGGTGATCCCATCGTGTCATTATATTTTCTACATGTTGTAACTCACACTAGTCATAATAATATAAATACTAAAATTGGTGCAAAAGTCTAATTGATAATAGTTTTTGGCATGTTAAGTGGGACTCAAAGATCATATCTAGGAGATTGGTGTTATTCTCATAAAGCGTTGTATAATCCTCATACACATTTCAAAATACCTAGTGAATCCACTAACTTATAGGCTCATAAAGAAATCCAAGATTAAGTATGTAAAAGATATAAATAAGATCATCTACTAAAGGTAAGAGGACTAACCTACACAAACTACCATTTCCATAGAAAAATAAATAAAGATTAGTTGTACTTTATACTAGAATAAATCCTTCAAATCTATTTACATATCCCAAAAATACTCATAATTATTTCATTTATTTAATAATGGCCCTGATAAATTAGAATTTCATGTCATTCAATGGAGGTAACCTAGTTATGCTGGCCCAGTATGATGATATACCCACCTCGGCTTTGAAAAGCCTTATGTATTTTACTAGTGAAACTTCCACTACTCCTATCTAGCATATATAGGATATTGCTAACATCTATTTAATTCATCACATAGCACAAGAAAATGTTTTTATCAAACTCCTTGCATCCTCATTTAATGGTAAAGCCTTACAATGGTATAGATGTCTATTTCCCAATTCCATTTGTGTTTGGTATGATCTAAGATCTTCCCTATGCACACAGTTTGAGGATAAGAGTGACCACTTCTCACTAATTGAACAACTAACCACTATTAAACATGATCCTCATTAGTTCATGAGTGATTTCAATTTTCACTTTCAAAAGAGGTGGAATAGAATCCCTGTGTTGGTCAAGCCAACCCCAAAAAATTCTTTCTTGTATTATTTGAGAGCTTTAAATAGTGATATAGTTGTCATGATTCAGTCAATGGGTGGAAACACACTCCCCAATGCTTATAAAATAATAATAAAAGAAAAAAACTACCTTATTTAAGATGGAAAAATTACTCCCTAGCCTTTATTAGGAAAAAAAATGTAAAGCAATATTAATGAAATAAATATGGAAATAAAATGCAAAAAACACAACATAATAGAGACATAAATTTAATGTGGTTCACCCAATATGGGATACATATACATAAAAATATCTAGTTCTTCTCTTGTTCCATCCAACAAATGAAGGGAAATACCTGAAATACATCCATTACAATATCCTCTTCACTCACACACAGTGTGCCACTATGCTTACAATGCCCTCATATGAAAGGAGGGTTACATATTAGGTCAAAAATGCACCAACATAATTTCTACCATTTGATTTATGACCTAATAGTGAATGGTTTAGATTACCAACCTTATTAGGGGAGCATTTCCCCCTCACACCCCCCCCCCCATCAAGAAATAGGCATTATAATAAAAGCAATCTCCACCATCCAACAATCTCCCAATTGGAGACTAATTATTGTAACTCCATGGCTACAACTTCTTAATTGGGATTTTATTTAAATTTTGACCCTAGCATGTTTCTCATCTTCCTTATTATCCCTGGAGACCTATTAAATCTGAACAAGTCTCTAGATTCTTTTTTTTTACTATATTTATTAGCATATCTATAGGATTATGACTCATACAGATCTTTTCCAACTTAAGTTGACCATATTCCAAAATTGAATGAATGAAGTGATACCTGAGTTTTATATGTTTAGTTCTTGAATGGAATGTTGAGTTCTTTGCTAAATGAATCATACTCTAGCTATCACTATACTACCTACAATCTTCTTGCTTCTACCTCAACTCTTTGATGAATCATTGCATCCATATCATATCATTTATTACTTATATATACAACATATTATGCCTTTGTAGTTTATAAATCAGCTATATTCTACAATTTTTAAATCCAATTAATTGTTGTGTCACCAACAGTAAATACATAACTTGTGTTGATCTTCCTACCATCTAAATCTCTAGCCATGTTTACATCAACATATCCTTGTAAGGTAACATCTAACCCTTCATAACATAAATATCTATCAGTGGTCCCTCTCAAGTACCTAAGAATCCACTTTACTTCATCCCAGTGCTCCTTTCCTAGATTACTCATAAACCTATTGACAAATCCCACTACATGAACAATGTCTAGTCTTATGCACACCATAGAATACATTAGACTTCCAAATGCTAAAGCATAGGGTAATTTTTACATGTAATTGATTCCTTCCTACATTTGAGGACATTGTTCCTTGCTTAATTTTAAGTACCTCCCAAAGGTGTACTCATTGGTTTTGCATCTTGTATATTGAACCTAAATAACACCTTCTTGATGTATTATTCTTGATATAATGTAAATTTTTTATTTATCATATCTCTTGCTATTTTCCTACCAATTATTTTCTTTGTAGCACCCAAATCCTTCATTACAAATTAATTTTCTATTTTTTTATGAGTTCATTTATATCATGCATGTTAGACCCTATAGTAAGCATGTCATCTACATACAATAAAAAGATAATATAACTACCATTATCTAATCTCTTAAAATAAATGTAGTGGTTAGAATGATATCTACTATAACCTTATTCTATCATAAACATATCAAATTTCAAATACCACTACCTTTGAGCTTGATTCAAGGCATACAAACTCTTCTTCAACCTGTACATCATTTTATCCTTTGCTTTGACTTCATATCCCTATGGCTGCTCCATATATATTTCCTCATCTAATTCACCATAAAGTAAGGTAATATTCACATCTAATTGTTTAAGGTGAAAATCTTATACTTCTACTAAACTAAAAATAGTTCTTATAGAAGTCATTTTAATAATTAGAAAAATATTTCATCAAAATATATACCTTTATTTTATGAAAACCCATTTATAACAAGTCTGGCCATGTACCTCTTTTTTCCTCCATCTTCTTCCTTCAACCTTAAACATATTTATTCTACAATGTTATTTTATTTGCATGTAACTAAACCAAATCACAAGTTTGATTATGTACCAAGGAGTCCATCTCCTCTTTCATGCCCTGCTTCCACTTCTTTCTAGTTTCTACATACATTGCTTCTTCAGAGATTTTTGGCTCACCACTGTCAACCAATAATAAATAATCAAGTGAAGGAGAGTATCATTTAGGGAGTGTACTTACTCTAGTATATCTTTTAACTACATGTCCTGGAGTTTGAATTACTTGTTATTGTTGTTTAATTTATTACACATTCTAATTTTATAGCACTTTTGGAATTTTACTTCCAATGATTTCATTAAGTGTTGCATATTCTATATTTGAGTTTTCTTGTTTCTTTCCTTGAAACTAATATTTATACATGACCTTCTCATCAAATATCACATCTCTACTCCTAATTATTTTTCAATTTTTAAAATCCCATTAATGTTAACCAAAATCATTAACTCCATATCCAGTAAAAGTACATTTATTAAATTTTGCTTCAATCTTGGTTCTATTTTCTTTATCAATATGGATAAATGTTTCATAATTGAAAGTATTTAAAAATGAATAATCTACCTTTTTACCTATCCATGCTTCTTCTAGAATGCCAACATCTAAAAGACTTAAAGGCCTTATATTTATTAAGTAAATAGCAGTATCCATAGAATCTACCTAAAACTATAAGGGTAACCCTACATGAAATATCATGCTCCTTACATGTTTCATGATTGTCTTATCCATCCATTTTGACACACCATTTTGTTGTGGTGTTCTTGGAACTGTCTTCTCTCTATGAATCTCATAAGATGAATAGTAATTATAAAACTCCTTATTATAGTATTCACCTCTATTATCTAATCTGACACACTTTAACTTATTTCTTATCTCATTCTCAACCAAATATTTCTATTTCTTAAAATTATTAAAAACATCAATTTTTTTTGTATGCAATAAACCCATATTTTTCTAGTTACATCATCAATAAAAGTAACATAATACAAAGAGATACTAAGGGATAATACCTGAGTCAATCCCCATACATCTATATGCACTATCTCTAAATTTTAATCCTTCTTTGTCTTCCTAAATCTAACAAATATAACTCTCTTATATTTTACATACACATAGTGCTCACAAAAATCGAAATCGACATTCTTCAAATCTAGCAACAAATTCCTTGAGTAGATAATTTGTATCCCCTTCTCACTTATGTGCCCAAGTTTATGGTACCATAATTTTGTATCCACTTGTATATAATCTAAATCAATAGAAGATTCAACATTACCATTAGATAAATATAATGTTCGTACCTTCTCTCTTTTTGCTATTATCAGTGATACTTTAGTGACCTTCCTCATATAAATGTAACTATGTATCCCTCACTTCCCAGCTACCCTATTAAAATTAGATTTCTTATCAACTCAAGAATATGCCTCACCTTTTTCATCAACCATTTTTTTAAATTCTATTATTTTATATGTATCTTACCTTTATAATAATTTTACAAGGTTCACCATCACCCAAATAAACCTATCCAAAATCACCTTGAACATAGTCTTGAAAACATTTCATATGGGGTGTAGCATGAAATGAATCCCTTGAATATAACATGAAAGCATCATTAATATTATCTATGAAAGGATTAAATCATCTTGAAACATATCACTTGCTACATTTGCTTCCTAATTTTTATCTTGTTGTCCATCTCCTTATTTTCCTTTATGAAACCAACAATCTTTCTTCAAGTGTCCTTTCTTCCTACAAATTTAACACACCAACATTCCTTTGGATTTGGTTTTTCCCTTATTAGACTTCCCATAATTCCCTAGGACCTTTCTATTTAAAATAAAGAAAATACATCAAATATATAAATAAATCTTAGCTTAGAGAAGATAGATCCTACTTACACTTCTAATTGGGGATACATTGATAATTAGGAACATGACCAATATGTGGATCCTCTAGACCTAATTAGGGGATGTCATACTATAATAATTTCACTAGGGAGGGTTTCAAAGCCTTCATTCAAGTAAAACTATGCAATAACCCTAAGTCTTATGTTTTCATATTCACTAAACTAATAAAAAGTAAAGTAAAGTCTAATCTACTATTCACCAAAGCTTATGGCACAAAGTGGGGGGGTAATAAATAATAAAAATAAACATGCATAGAATACATATACTCATGTCAATGTATATGGAATTATAATGCATGGAAGAGAATTAAAAATTTATATCTATCTAATCCTACAAAGGAGGAACAAAGTTAGAAATACTTACCTTTGAAGATGAACCCACCGAACCTCAATCTTTTCCTTGACCAAAGTGCTTTGAAAGAGGTTGTTATGGTATGTAATGATGACAAGGATAAATAATCTCTAGGCTACACAACCTATCAATGCATCCAAAAGACTTCTCCACAAGATAATATTTATATATCTAAATAAAGTATGACACCCTAATCTTGTTCTTCAAGTAGAATGGTGGATAAAAAAATGTGCAATAGCTCTTACTTATTATTATCTTTTATAAAAAATGGTGAAATTATCTTGTATATATAGGTAGGTTTAACCCTAATCCCTTTTAAAAATTTAGGCCAATAGGGTTGACCCAGATGATCTTGTATATATAGGTGAATTTAACCTTAAGCCATTTTGAAAGTTTCAACTGATAGGGTCAACCCAATCAACCTTGTATCATTATTAGAAAAAACTCACTAGGTCATGGGCTAGGATGGCCAAGAGCTGACCTAAACCCTAAATGAGTTTCACCAAAAAAAGTATAGGGTCAACCTAGTCAAATTAGTCATGTAAACTATCAAAATGGGTTTTAGGTTAAGAAAAGGGGTACATAAGGTGGCAAATGTCTGGAAGAGTGTGTAAAATAGGATTAATAGATTAGGGTAATGTTTTAGGATCTATTTTTATTATAAATAAGTGGAAATAAAGGATAATGATCTTATGAATCACCAATGGTCTTCATACCCCTTTCTTGGTGCACCCCTTAGGATGTGCACTTAAAGAGATTAAGAATTGACAGGTTCCTAAAAGATATAAAGCATGAGTATTTGATAAAAGTTGAAAATGTCATGTGTATACATATGCCCCACTTTAATCTCATCACATGTCACTTAGGTGTAACAAGGGAGAGTGATTCAAGAAATAACATATTAACACATAATATTGAGGCTAAAAAAATTTGTAGTATTTTAAATCAAAAATAACTAAGATTACATGATGGCAAGGGAGATAATTAAAAAGTAAATGTGATACATACCTTGAATTACCTTTATCACTGGATGGTTGCCTATTATTTTTGTAGTTGTTATTATGGAGGGCACATAGACTAGTTTTGATAAACCTAAGAATACAAAACTAAAGAGAAAAAATAAACAAACATGGGAAATTAAATATAATTGGTGCTATGCGGATGGGACATACTTGGAAATTTGGAAAGTTGGGGTGACAAGTGATATGTTAGACCAAATGAACAAGTTAAAATTTAGATTAAATTGGGTAACCAAAAATCCAAGGCTACTAAAGGCCCAAAAAAATCAAACAAGTAAACCTTAAGTAAAAAATGCAAAATCATCAAGTCAAACCAAGGATATATTTCAAAAAGATGGTAATAAAACAACAATGTGAAATCAATAACAATCCTTAATCATCAATGAAAAAAGGTACATAAAATGGAAAACAACATTAATGAGTGAGAAGTAACAATCCAATCTCACTTAATAATGTAAAAAGTACATGAAAGTAGAAATGAACTCAGGTGTCCACAAAAAAGGGTGGTACAACAATGACAAATGGTAAAAAAAATGGCAAATCACATATAGAAATGTATATTCATGGTGTAAATAAAGTAACCCATTATTTCTCAAACATGTTCTTTTTCTCTAAGGATAGATAAAAATAAAACAAAGAAGTGATAGCATGTTTTTAATAGGTGAATAAGAATGAAGTAGAGAAGAGGGAAAATAGATTTAGAATCACACATGCCTATCAATGGGGTAAATGAAATGGGTGGAGGGGAGAATTAAGTAAAATCTAAGGTAGAGGAACTCATTATCAAAGTCAAGAAACTCAAATTAAATTTGTCAAAACAAGAGGACTATCGATTTTAAGGACTTCAAAGAACTCCACTTAACCACACACATCTTAGGTCAATAAATGATGTATGTAAATCATCCCATGAAGGATTTATGCATGAAAATTAAATTGGACCTACATTACCTTAATGTGTTCCCCATTCCTTAGGGCCATTTATAGAGCCATCAGTCTACTACAAAGATTGGGTGCTTCCATGAGAAAGTAGGTAGTACTATAGAGTTTATTGAATTATCTTTTTCTAATCTACTATCCTACTACACCCTAATGGACCTTGACTCTATTGTGAGGCCAAATATGGAATTTGATCTTTGATTAGAGATAGGAGATGTGTTTTTAATCATAGATTTTGGTGTAATTTTAACTTTTGATAATTGTATGTTACCTTTTGTATATCATTACCTTTTGTTTCAAATGATTTGGATTTTAACTTTATTGATATATTTTTATATTCCTCCTCCATACAAATTTTTAAAACTAAACATGGGTGATAAAAATGACTTTCATTTGAATATTGGTCCTTGGTTGATAAGATAAGGAACTTAGAGAGCATTGTGTCTAAGAGTCTCTTAAATCTAGGTAAAATAAAAAAAATTATCTTGACCTCAACCTTGTTTTATCCAATGTAGAGTGAAAAGAAAGGAAATCAAGAGGAATAAAACATTAAACACTTTTAATTACTTAAAATAAAAATATATATGATAAAGGGTGAAAAATGGATTCAATGAGAGTAAATTTTTATTCCTTATCATAAGAATGAGGGAAATGTAGGAAAATATGATAACACAAATTATTGTGCAAATTTTATTTATCGAAATAAGCAAAAGGTAAAATTAAGAATAAAGATAAAGAACAAGTAAATGTTGTCACCAAATATCTCACCCTAGAAGAGGGTGTTCAATCATCTTCCATATTTGGCAACATGGGAATAATTCTAGGTATGTGGGTTTACATATAGGTATAATTAGACCTCTAGGTTTAAGGGTTAGCTCCTTGAATGTATCTTAAAATGTTTATCACCTAATAACTAGTTGATTCTAAGGAATAGAGTTATAAGTTTGCATGAAATTAAATTAATCTAAGTGGGTGATACACCAAAATTATTTACACATAACCATCATACTTATTTCACTAAGAAACAAGGCATACAATCTAGTTTCCAAGTCTTAAAAGGTTCTAACATCAATGTTTTAATATAGAGGTGATATGCATGAGACAACACAAGGTAAATGAACTAGAGGGTAGAAGGCACACTCTAAGAATAATTTTACACTTAAAAGGATCCTAAAACACTTGATTATACTCTATATGACCTATTAGAATAGGAACTCTTGCATAGGCATGAAAGGATAAATAAAGTAAGGATAGAAGATTATTGCTAACTTCACCATACATCATTTTTCATACTTATATAAATTTTCATGAACTCAAAACTATACCTGAATTAATTTTTCAAAGTAAAAATACAAATTCATTCCATTATGGATTCACCATACAAGGTGTGGTATTAGTGTACAAGAGCCAAAACGGCTACCACTTATAGAATTTGAGAGACAAGTGATAAGAGATAAGTCTAAGAGTCATAAGAACACTTGTAAAACTTATAAGAGGAGTTACACATGTAGGGGAATTAATTATGAAATATACCATGCAAGGTATCTTAGCACAAATGTACCTCAAATTCATGAAACTCCTAAAATGTGGTGTAGGACTTCTTTTGTTTGCTCAAAACATTGCCTTCTTCATTTGACCTTTTTGGAACATCCCATAACTAATTATTAATATATGTTATGATTGAAATTAGGGATAGTGGTTTTATGCATTATTTTTATCCCTAATCATCAATATTCTTTTACATATGAAGTCATCACTGCTTGTAATCCAAATAACTCCTCTTTAACCCACCTCTCACACTTGGCACTAAATTTTCCTTTAGTTTTCTAATATGATATTTATAATGGAGTTAATGACACTTATAAATACCTATCATGTCCTTATATTCCTTTTTAAATACTTAAAAATCCTCCCAATTAAAGTTGTCCCTCTCCCACTATCCTATTCACTATGTTAATTTTGACTAGCTGACATGAAGGCACTTGTAGAGGCACTTGTGAGATATTATTCTATAATAAATAGATATGAGGGGTTATATCAAGTCCTAGTCCTTCTCCCAATATTTTTTTAATATTTTCACTCTCCCTAAAACCTATAAAACACCAAAAATAGTCAATAAAATCCCTTTCCTACCATGTTCGTACGAGTAGGGTGGGACTCAAGTTGATGAGAAGTATACTTAGTGAGTCCTATACAACCTTTAATAATTTTCATGGTCATTCCTTTCCATCTAGATGAATCTCCTACTCAATATTCCCAATTAGGCCTTTGGTAAGGGTTTGTGAGGGTTTAGGGCACTTTTCACCCTTAAGGATTGTTTATATAGTTGTGACATTGAAATCATGGACCAATCCCACAAAATTGTTTCTTGGGACCATATTCAACTTATCCTAGCCTATTTAGTCTCCATGAAAAGTATCCATGTATATATAAACTTTAAAAATTACCCATTATATCTCTTTTCTTCATTCCCTATAGGCCTAATGTGGTTTTAGCTAAGAAATGGCCTATCAGTGATCTCATTTTCACTCCAAGAGATTAAAAATCCTTAACATATCCCTATAAACATGTTTTCATGGATTATAATGCTCATCTAATGTAAAACTTGTTATTATACCCCTAAATATGTAATAGGCCTAGTTTTGACCATGTAGGTTTGATTGCACCTTGGTATTTTTGGACCACCCTAATTGGTTTATAAAAATTATTCATTGTTCCTCATGTTGTTTCATGTGTTACATAGCTTTCCACTTCTACTTTTAAGGATACATAAACTTAAATTTTACCTTCTCTTCATTTTCCTTCAAAACCTATAGGTTTGCATACAAAGGGAGTGCCCTCTATCTGAGATTAAATAGAGGGTACTTCCCCTATTTTATCAGATAAGATGGATATGTGTGAGGATTATACAAGAAATGGATATGGTTTGTGTAAGGTTTTATCTCTTTATCGTATCATTATACCCTCTAAGCATCTCAAAACCTCTAGGTAGACTGCCAAATATCTCTGTGTGTAGGGTTATGACATGTAACTATATATCCATTTTTAGAGCCCTTATCTACATTTTCCCTATATGATAATATCATATTTATACTATTAAAACTATTAGTAATGTTCTCCCAACCTACTTACCACTCTAACTTTGCTAAACACTTCACACATACCTTATTTTTGACTTGACAGAGGTGTTGACTATGTTTCTTTCTTGGAAGAGGCACTTGTAGGTGATCCTTCATGGTTTAGTCCCTTAATAAATTGCCTAAAGAACTTATTAGAGTTTATAAGGCCATAATATAGTCACTTGAATCCATTCATCTCATGTTTAGGCTATATCAACACCCAAAACACCACTTTTTAGCTCACTATCATACCATAGTCAATGATAGTTGACTATCTTGGAGAAAAATAGGGGTATTGTAGGTGTATATCTACCTTGAAATCTATTCCACCTACCCTTAAAATTCATTTAAGGTCTTAGGAAACATTTTTTACTTATATGTGTCCTTCTCCATTGGGATTTCATGTCTAGGTTTGTATCTTGAGGCTGTAGATACCTACAACCAACTGTAGGTGGCCCTTTTGACCTATAGTACACTTGTAGGTGTGTATATTGTAGACACCTGAATCTAGCCATCAATAACCTCTAATTAAGATGTTGGCTAGTTTCACCTAAAATGCATAATTTGGCCTAAAAGCACTAAAACACATTAAATGATGTGAAACTAAGATATTCAAGTGCCAATTTTGGCCAGGTTATCCCTAAATGGGGTAATACAATTCATGGGCCAACTAACTTGACCAGTTCATTTTGATTCAAAATGTTGAATTTACACCTAGGTGCTCTAGATTGCTCTTTCCTATCAAATATTTTACACAAGACATGTGCCTTTGTTATTTGTTTTTGGAAACACCCTAAATGGGAATATGGTTCCAATGTATTTGACATCACCTTCTAATTCCAATCCAATCAAATTTTGGACCAATAAAAAGATATTATGATCAATTTGATTAATTTATGCACAAAGTGCTTAATCATGCTGAAGAGCTAATTAGCCCAAATAAAGGCCTAATTAATAAATCCATGGAAACTTGTTGAATACTTGTTTTTATAAATGAATATTGAATATCTAGATCATCAAGTGACCTCATTTTTTGGGAAGACATCCCTAGGCCATAAATGCCACTAATATCAGGATACATGCCTCCCATGCCTCATCAATACTTTCCATGATGCCCTCCATGACTTTTAATTACCCCTTATTCCAATGCCATTATGATTATAATTATAAATTTAATTTTAAAAATTGAATTAATCATCAACCACACATCTCAATCTTGAGATGGACGATTCAGGTTGATTCTAGCCAAATCTAAAAAAATATAAATAGGAGGCCTCACAACATCATTTCTAAGCTTAATTACTGAAAAGTTATAATGCAGGATTGGTTCCAAAAGTTTCAAGAAAATAGTGTTATAATTCTAAATTGATTCCAATCCAAGTCAAGCCATAAGTCAAAGGTGCCAAGGAGAAGAGGAGATAACCAAGCCTCCTTTGATGAAGACTGCATGAGCACTAGCTAAGCAAGCCACCATTACAAAGACATTTGGAGCATCTAAAGAAGGTGAAGGAATTCTTGTGTTTTCATTCCTTGATTTTTAATTTTGTTTGTCATTTATGTTTTTTAACTAAGCTCTACCTAGTGTCTACACCTAGAGATGTTATGCTATTAGTGTGTTTATTTCATTTTATTTTCATTCTAGAACTAACACCATACTAACCATCCTCTCTTGAGTCAAATTCCTAGATCACATAATGGCATGACCAATGCGAATATATGCATCCTACATATGAAAGAGATCCTTTTGCAACTCTAAAATATTTATTTGAGATTTTAAAACTCTTGAAAATTGATTTTTTAACTTTATTTTGTCATTTTCGGTTGCCACAATTTTTACACAGTAACCGACATCAATAGAAATACTGACATCAGTTACTTGTCTTAACTGACATCAGTTAGCAGAATTAACATCAGTTAGATCTCGGTTAGATGTAACTGACATCAGTGGTATTAACCGATGTTGGTCACTATGTTTTTCAAAAAAATATAGACTTGAGACCTCTTTTCCAAAGTTTATTATTTCAAGCAAAAAAGGGATTCAAAGCTAAAGGACATGATAACAATTTTGTTGTAAGACCAAGTAGGATGTTTATTAAAAACATGTTTAAATCACCTTTGCATGCTTAAAAATTGATTAGGAACCTTTTTTTGGGTGTTTAATAAAGAATTTAGGTGTTTTTCATGAATGTTTTCAAAGTTTACAACTAAGACCAAGTGGTCAAATGAACACCACCAAACATTTCATTTGGGGTTTAAAATTGAACAAACTTGTCAATTTTTATTTGCAGTAGCTATTTAGTTAGATTTTGTTTGGCAAAAAGAGGAATGTTGCATATATGATCTTCCATTTGTCCCCTATAGGGAACCCTTGGAATCAAAAGTGCCATTCTTATTGCAAATAGCCCAGTCCAAGGCTTAGAAAGAAAGTCTTTTAAAGCACTCCCTAAAAACTCATCAAAGTTTGGGTGACCTTGAAAGTGACCCTAAATTCTTTCTATTTTCATGTTTTATTTGTTTATGCATCTTGGCTTATGATGGGAACTTCATTAGCTCCCACTATTTCTTTAGGGAAGCTTTGACCTAGGGTTTCACCTCTTGGCATTAACTTCATATGGCTCCTTTAGAGTTACACATGGGACATAGTGGCACTTTGGACATCAAACTAGATTGAGTGAATAGTAGGATGTATTGGTTACAAAAAAGACTAGACCTTTTTGCAACAAGCCAAGTGATATAGACCCAAAATTCATGATTTTATTTTGCATTGTTTAGCATAAAATTCATTATGAAATTGATTCCCCTAAATCATTCAAAAACTTGTTAGATTTTAGACAAATCGCCACTTATCATGGAATTATTATTGGTGTAAGGTACATCTCAATATCCATGTCATAGTACTATCATTTGAGAGAAGTGGGGTGTAAAACCCCTACTGTATAATGTGCATTTACTTTTGGATGAACACTTAAAATCCTTTCAAATGATGTATATTTATAGATTCCAATAATACCAAGTAACCTTGTCAGTTTAGGATATAAGGGTGATTAATTAGTTTGTCTTGTCCTAGATTAAAGTCTTGTTTGGAGTTAAAACTTGGTGTAAACAAATAATCCCAATCCAAACACATAGTCCAAATTTTCCTTTGAACAAAGAGGTGTTATGCTGCCTGCATGAGATCATCAATTTGCCTTGTTCAAAGTTCATCAAAAACTTGAGAGTCATATCATCCACTTTGGTATATTTATACTGCCCAATTGAGTCTAGACCTTTACCAAAGTTGTTTAAGTCCTTTACTTATAATCTAAATTCATAATTACACCTTTACAAGTTCATAGGGTTGATGTGTTAAGTGGGTTCAACATTTACACTAAACTTGAGGGAACATAGGTTTAATTTCAAATTTGGGTTGAAGGCCATTTAAGACTCATAATCATTGTCCTCACTTGATAGACTTAATCCATTTTGTGCTAAACACTTGTATTTTAAGTCTATATACCACAACATTTTGAGTCAAGAAAGGTAGCGTTATGTTGTCAAAATTGTGGGAAAATATCTTTGCCTTAGAGAGTTTTTGAAACAAATCTTTTATCACACCTTTTGGGTAGTGTAGCATCATTATGTTACCTAAATCATTTTGTTCATAAACCCTTTTACATATAATTCCAAATTTGTTCCCATGTTTTTAGACCAATCCAAGTGTACTTTTGATCCTTGATCTAAAACATAGTTATACCACTCACCTTTATCTAGCTTGATTGTCAAAAGAACCAATTTTTATACCATTATTTATGAGAAAATAAAATATTTCTAAAAGTGCCTTTTGTTTCATACCTTATACCTAGTTGATTAAGTTCATGACGAAGAACAAAATGCCTAGCATTTGTTAGAAGTGTTTTAAATCCATTAGATTAAAACTTTCATCTATTTTCAAAGTCTAGATTTTGACACCATTTGGCCAAGAGTCCTAGCACATGCCTTTTTTGAGCCTAGATTTTGATGCCACATTTGGTGAAAAGACCTAGCAACTTTTAAAATTCCTCGATTAGACTGATTTGAAACACTTTGAACTTAGAATTTGGCATTTTAATTTTTTGGTCCATTTACTTATCTTTGTATGAACAGTGAAATGTTAGATATTTTATGCTAGCATGTTTCCTCACAAATATTTTCATCAACCTTTTGATCCTTTTGACAAATTTAGACCAAGTTGAAGGTGTCATTTATTTTAGATTTTGTCTTTTTTTAGATTTTGTAGAACTCTTTGACATTTTATTGCAAAACATTGACTATGGATCCCAACATGTTTTCCTACACTCATAGTGGACTCATATACAATCCATGGATTATCAATGTAGATGCATAGGAAGAAATGGTACAAGACCCCTATATGAATAACATTACTTATGATATGGATTCTTATCCCTCTTATAATACTCAATCAGGGGCACGAAGCCAAGATCCATTAGCTAATTATCTATTTGACACACCACCTTATTTAGAGTAGGACTAAGAATAAACCATGTAATACCTAGCTACAATACCAATAATGGATGAGCTAGTTCTTCAACAGTCATATTATACCAATATAGCTTCCATGTATGATCCATTTTTGTTTGAGTGACATTTCTTAGAGAATAAATATGAGATTTTGGTTAGAGCTATAGAGGTAGGGGCCAATTTTTTGGCAAACTTCCCCCATGAAAATTTACCAAGTCTAGTAATAATTCCTCAAAATATTATTTATGATCAACAGGGTTCTTCTAGCAATCATATGGCTCTAGTCCAAACAACATATCAAGACCCTAATATATCTAATCAAGGAAAAAACATCATGGAAGATCACTTTAACCAAATGAAAATACCTTACCAAACCTACCTAAATTTATCACATAATTTCAATTAAATTAACATGGTAAGTAAGTCTCTCATTGACCTAGTACCTTCAATAAGAGTGTTGATAGAATTAATGGGACAAGAAAATCCAAGTTTTGACCCATTCATATAAACTAATTTGATACATAACTTGATGCATATGCCTATTATTAAATAAGTGTCTTTGGCCTCTACACATAATAATGAGCTAAAAGTAGTAAAAAATGTGCAAATAGCATCCAATCTTGATCAAAGTGGTACTAACACACAAACAACCAGCCGACAACATGTGCCTATAGTTAATCCCATGAGCAGATCATCATACCAAGGAATAGGAGTTTTTGCACCCCAAATTCAACCAACCACTTCCTCAATTATACAACCTACAAGATTAGGTAATAAAACAAAGGCTAATGTTACTCCTCAATGATAGAATATGATGAACCCTACTCTTCCTCAATAGGTAGCAAGTAGTATTCCACAACAACAAACACAGTCTAGTGTATCAACATAATAAAAGACAAATACATTGCCAGATCAATTAGGGACAACTAATGTACCACCTCACTAGGTAATAATGAACATACCTCTTCAATCATAGATTAGTATACCAATTTGAAACCAATAAATGACTAATCAATAGCATCTAAATATTGGTCAGTGATAGATACCAAATCTCCAACCTACTTTCACTTCTTCACAAGGATTCATGCAACAAGGAGGTCCCCATGTTTCTCAAGTGCCTACTAGGCAACCAATGGTTCAAAATGTGTGACAAATTTAGAGGTAGGGTCTTGGTCCACAAGTTCCCACTCAATAGTAAGGTTTGATTAGTTGGTAGCATGTCCCTTTTTAACTACAATAAGCATAGTATAGTTATATCCCTTCATCCCAACCACAAAATCCTCCGAGTCAAACCTTTATCACCAACCCAAACTAGAACATCATGCATCCAAATGTGAAATTTCAAGTACATCCCAATCCACGTATGTGTATTCTTGGTTCATTCCCTAACCAAGCCAATATACCCCAATAGGTGTCTCCATCATACCCTAGTCAAAGTGTCCTACTTGTGACCTCCCAACCATTTACCCAAACCAATATTCTCCCTCAAACCAATATCCCTTCTAATTTCCTATCCCAAGAATTGAAATAGATGAAGGATGCAATTTTTACCATTCAAATGGGGACCAAGCTAAAAATTTCAAATTAGATGGCATGTGTTCCTATCCATTCAACATGGAGTATTTTTAGATACCATTTCCTCCATGATATGAACCACCCAAATTCAATAAGTACAAATGGAAAGGTGACCCTAAGGCCCATTTGACCAAATTCTTTGTCATATGTCAACTAGTGGCATATAGTGACATATACCTTTTGTTTTTGTTCCAAGGAGCTTGGTTAGATAAGCATTGGAGTGGTTTATAAAGTTGCCTAAGAATTTAGTAACAGACTTTGATGACCTTTTTGATAAATTTGTGTAGCACCTTTCCTATAACCTTGAGCATGAGATTTCATTATTGGACTTGACACAAGCAAAGAAAAAAGTTGGGGAGATTTTTTCAAGTTATTTACAGTTATGGAGAGCCCTTACAATCTATTTCACTCACAGTTTATTAGATAAATAATTAGCCACTGTGTTTACCAAAAATTTACATAGTGAGATATCTTACCATCTAGAATTAAAATGTGCACATATGTTCAAAGAGATCATTGATAAAGGTTTATTGATCAAGTGAGTGCTCATGAGTAAAGGAGTCATCAAACTTAATTCTACCAATTATGGAAATGGCCAACAATAACATCTTGTTCAATTGCAAGCAATGCAATCAGCATAAGCCAATAACCAAGAAAGACTGAAGTAATTCAATCAAAATAGGAATGTTGTGGGAAATGGAGTAACCAAATCCTATCATGTACAAACTATGAAAACCACCTCTATATTGCCTTTTTATCTTACTCTTTCCTAGAAACCTCTCCAACTAATATCGCAAGCACAACAACTAAAACTTGCACAATAAATATAGAAGCCTTTACCATTGCAAACCCCTCTTCCTACGAGAACAATGCCTACATGTCATGTATTTAGTGACCTAAGAGATCCCATTTAATCTATCTTTCACAAACTTAATATTGTTAATCTAATTAGTTAGCCTATACCAAAGCATTATCTGCAAGGCATTCCCTATCCTAATTGGTACCACAAAAATGAATTTTTTGACTATCATTAGTTCAATGGGCATAATCTACAAAGATGTGTCCAAATCAAGCATTTAATTTAAAATATATTAGAGAATGGGGAGATAACATTGGATAATGGTACTTCCACTTCTAATCAAACCTTTAAGATTTGTTAAAACCCTTTTCCTCGACATGACAATTAGCAATAACAACAATGACCAATGCAGCAACAAAATCAATAGTATCAAAATCAAAGGCCAAACTAGTAGAATTGAAAAAATTAGTAGTAGAATCTATAATGACAAAGCAATGGATAAAACTAAGGTTAGAATGATAACAACCAATAAACCTACCATACAGTTTCACATGACTAAAATAGGGTTGTATGTCATATTGTAGGGGGTAGTGTTAATATCATCTCCATTAATCCTAGACCAAGCACAAATCAGCCTAGACCATTACTCAACAACAATATATATCCAAATTACATGGATAATCCTTCTTTGACTTAGGAGTGCATACAAGAAAACTAGCAAACTAGGACTTGCACTGGCAACTGAGACTTGTCCTATCTAGTCCCACACCATTTACAATAGTAATTAACAATAATGGTCTAGTATTTAATTCTAATTATGCAATCACAACTTAGAGGTCAAATATTACTATCCCAAGCCCATAACCATCTACCACTTTTCCTATCATCTAACTAACTATTTAACCTTGGAATAAACCATTCACTACTGACCAAGATAAGAAGTTTGATATTGTGGAAAAACTGCCAAAGACACTAGCACAAATTTCTATTTTAGATTTTCCATGAACATAAATAATCCATAAGAACATCTTTAATGAGTTTTTGACCCAATCCCCTATTGTTAGTGACATATCTCTTGATAAATTTCAAGCTTTGGTTGGACACTTAGCTCCAGCCCAACAAGTCACATTCAACCAAAGTGATATGTCTTCCCTTGGCCCACTCCATAACAATCCATTATACATAGAAGTTTATATAAGAAGACATAAAGTGAAATGTGTCCTTGTAGACAATGGATCTGGACTCAACATAGTGTCTCTCAAGCTCATCAAGAATCTTGGGTACACAATGATAGATCTCCAGCCAGATATAATAACTATCAAAACCTATGATAATCAGGAAAGAGAATCACAAGGCACCATTAGTTTTCTAATTATCATTGGGCCTTTGACCCATAATACACTTTTTCATGTGCTTGATCTAGAGTTATCATAAAATATGCTTCTAGGTAGGCCTTAGTTACATGAGATTCATGCAATCCCATCAACACTACACCAATGTATCAAGTTTTCCCACTCAGGGATGGAGGTGAATATTCCAAGAGATCTACACCCATATGAACATTGAAAGCTTCTTGAGGCTTAATTTTAAATCTTTAATTATCAATACAGCATGAATCCAAGTTCTAATTAGGGTAAAGGAAAGGCTATACTTATTGACCCTTCATCAGATAATTACATAGATCCTAATACCTTAGATTCACTTTCCCACATGCCACCTCCTAAAGCTTCCAATCATTTCACTATTTTAGATGATGGACCAAGAGAATATGACTCATGATACATTTCATATTTCCAATCTTTCTTATAATCTAAAAACCTTTGGGAAACCTAAAGTGACCCCACATAGGCATTGGCAACAAAAGAGCAAAGATACAAGACCTATCACATTTGTACTAGCATTTGGCCTAGAACCTGACCCTCTTAAAAAAGATGAATCATGGTTATACAATGACAATCAGGCTGATTATTATAAAAGTGCAAAGTACCCTATTCCTAATAGGATCATGTAATTTCACAACTATGAAGGAAGAGGCCTCAAACCAAATCAGTAAGGAACCATTGATCCAATTTTCATGAACAAGTATGAAACACCTTATGGACTTGGATTTAAACTACCAGGAGGTGACCCCATATATCTTATTTAAAATCCATCACCAGTGACTATTGATGATGATGCTAACAACAAAGTATAGTCTGATACTACCCTCACCGTTGATGACCTAGTTGAAACTAATCTATTTGATAACAATGTCATTTGTACCCTTACCCTAGTCATTCATCGCAACCCTTTACCATTATATTATCCCTAATTGATAGATTAAGACCAATAAGAATCTAGTCTGTTGATTGATGAGTTCTAGAATGATGAGGCATTCTATGATTTCTTAGACCTTATAGACAATGTTTCATTAGGAGATCATAAATTAATACTCTCAATCACATTGGATCCTACAACCTATTTTAGAGAGCGAGTGAACACCATTAGCCAAAAACAAATAAATAAAACATTGAGGTCCCAAAGTGAAAACATCTTTGAGGCACTTCTTAACCAAGAAAAAATAAAGATAAAGCCCAGTCTACTGCTGAAAACCTATTTCAGGTGCTATTAGATAGGGGTTTTCATTCTTCTTTGAATTTAGATTAGGAGACCACCAATGATGAATTTGTTTACATATCTGAGTTTAGTTTTGAGAAACAAAAGTATCTAATTAATTTCTTCAAGATTTTTTGACTATTTTTATCACATGACTAGATCTCCCATTAGGGGATTCAGATTCATCATTCCTAGGATAAGTTGAAGAGCAAGTCCTAATAGAGGATCTAAACATAATTCAATAGTTCAAGTCATTGCCTACTATCCTAGAAAATGGTTCACCCTTTTTAGTTGAAGATACCATGAAGGTAAATATCAAGACTTCATCAGACCTAAAATGGATAAAATTAGGTGCATCCCTCACTAAGGAGGAACGTGACATCTTTATAGATTTATTGAGAGAATTTGTAGATATCTTTATATGGGCTTATTTTGACATGCCAGGTCTAGATCTCACATTGGTTTTGTACTACCTTGTTTTTAGTCTTGATGCCAAATCAGTAAAATAAAATTTATGTAAGATGCATCCTCACATTATTTTATTGGTAAATAAAAATTTGTAAAAACTCTTAGAATCAGGATGTATCTGATCAATTGACTACTTAGAATGGATCTCTAATGTGGTACATATTAGAAAAAATCTTGAAGGGATTATAATTTGTACAAATTTTTATGACATCAAAAAATCTTGTCCTAAAGATGATTTTCCATTGACTAATATCAACATGATCATTGAATCCATAGTAGGTTATGAAATTCTTTCACTCATGGATTGATTTTTAGGATACAATCAGATCACAATCATGCCAGAAGATCAGCATAAAAAAATGTTAACCACTCCATGGGGAAAATTTTGATTTTAGGTGATGCCATTTGGCCTTAAGAATGCTAGAGACACATATCAAAGAGCCATTACTATCATATTCTATGATATGATGCATGATATTGTTGAAGACTATGTCGATGACATATTAGGAAAATCCAAAACTAGGGCTGACCATCCAGTAGTGTTGCATAAGATATTTGAAAGATTATGAGAGTATAAAGTAAGACTCAATCCAAATAAATGTGTGTTTGGTGTAACCTTAGGAAAATTAAATGGCTTCATCATATCTCATAGAGGTACTGAGGTTAATCTAGCTAAATTTCATGCTATAACCAAGATGCCACCACCAACCAATTTAAAGTAACTCTGTAGTTTGTAGGGAAAGATCTAGTCAATCAGACACATCATCTCTCAATTAGTAGACAAGTGCCATCCATTTACACACCTTTTGAATAAAGTAATTACATTTCATTGGGATGATGGCTACCAAACAACTTTTCAAAAACTCAAAGATTATGTTATTAATTTTCCTATTTTATTACCTCCTATTCTAGGAAAGCCATTATTGTTATACCTATCAGCTACTGATCATGTTCTAGGGGAAATCTTGGCTCAACATGATGACAATGGAAAGGAACATGATGTATACTACCTAAGTCATACCTTCGTTACATATGAACATAACTATGCACCTATTGAAAAAGCTTATCTAGCCATGGTTTTCACAGCTCAAAAACTACCTCATTATATGTTGAATAATAAAACCATGGTCATTTCAAAGGTAGATCCACTCAAGTATTTACAATCCAAAATATCCTTACAAGGTATAATGGCTAAATAGATCATGCTTCTTAGTGAGTTTGACATAGAGTATGTCAATCAGAATGTAATCAAAGGACAAGTTCTTGTAGATCAATTTGTTGAAGCACCTCTCATGGACACTCAAGTTTTAGATTTTTGATGAATCCATCATGATATTCATTGATACACCCCTTGAGGAATAGCCATAGAATCTATATTTTGATGGTTCATTCACTACACATGGATCAAGGGTAGGCCTATTATTTATTACACCATAGGGGGATCTAATCCCTACATCATTCATAATCAACTTTCCATATAGAAACAACATGTCCAAGTATGAAGCACTTGTTGCAGGACTTTGTCAAGTAGTGCATTGGAATATATCTCATCTCCAAGTATATGGTGATTCTCATTTAATCATCAATCAGGTTACAAATCATTTCCAGACCAAAGATGACAAGCTAGTTCCATACAAAGCCATAGTTGACACTCTTAAATATAAAATTACCAACATTCAATTTGAGTATATACCCAAGGCTATTAATATAACTATATATGCCATGGCTACTATTGGTTCTCTAATTTGACAAATAGATAAAGCTAGAGAGTATCAGTTCCTCATTGAGAATTTGTTAGCACCAGCTCATGAACCTTCAAATATTGCCATGATTTATGATATTTTTGGTCCTAATTCTATCTAGTACTCACACCTTTACAACTAACTTCATGACCAAGTCCTACCACCTAATCTCTCTCAAAAATAAACCAAAGCCTTCATTCATCATTTTGTTTGTTATACTTTACTGGATCTACCCTTTACCATCATAGTTTTGATGAAACTCTACTTCATTATTTAACTTTGACAAAGTCTAAATTAGTGTTAAGAGAAGTTCACAAAGGAGTATGTGGAGTCCATTCTAGCAGGGTAGTCCTATCCAAAAATCTCTTACATACTGGTTATTATTGGCCCATAATAGATGTAAATGCCACAACATATGTAAAGAAATGTGACAAATGTCATAAGCATGCTAATCTAATTCATGCCCTAGTAAAAACTCTGAAACCAATGTGTATATCATGGCCATTTTTTACATGGGGAATTTCCTCATTGGGAAGATTAACCCCACTTCATCTGATGACCATAAACATATCCTTACTACCATTAAATATTTCACTGAGTGGTTTGAAGCTATACCCCTCACTTACGTGACTAGAAAGCAAATTTTCAAAATCATCTTCAACCATCTCATCTACTACTATAGTATCCCTTCTAACATTATATCTGATAATGGAGGATCATTCAAGAACAAATGTGTAGACCAGCTATGTATTGAATATAACATCATATAATACTTTTCTATAGCATATTGCCCTCAAGGTAATGGCCAAGCTAAGGTATCCAATAAAACCATTGTCAATATTATCAAAAAGATTGTTAATGATGTTGGTCATGATTAGCACCTCTAGATATTCCCTACCCTTTGGGCATACTATACTAATCATCATATGCCCAAAAGAGCCACTCTATACTCACTTGTTTATGCTATTGAAGCCATCCTTCCCATTGAGGTTGAATTGCCTTCATTATGCATCTCTTTCAAGCATGTCCTAGATGATCATGACTATTGAGTAGATTTCCTATAAGAGCTAGACCTACTTGATGAGAAACGCATAGCCACACTCAAAAATCTTCAAACATATGAGAATCAACTCAAAGGCCACTATAATCAGCATGTCAAGTATAGAACATTTGAACTTGGTGATCTTGTTCTTAAAAAAGACAAAAAGAATACCATGACTAAGAATAAACATAAAGGAAAATTCAAACCAAACTAGATAGGCCTTTCATCATCACTACAAATTATGGATCAGGAGCATACAAGCTTGCCACACTAGATAGAGAGGAACTTCTAGAGTTGATGAATGTTATTCATCTCAGGTGGTACTATGCTTGAACACTAAGGTGTATTGTCTGTAAGGACCATTTTAGCTATGCCATTTTATCACTATTCTTTTTTTTACAAATACCATCCTTATCCATCCTCTTTGTCATTTCCACTTTCCATTTCTGACCTACCATCCCCATGTGTTCTACAGTCTAGCCCATTTTACCTTAGTTTTTCTCATCCATTCTACATTTTTAGCATATAGGTATCTAATCAATTTCATCAATTGGTTTAAGAACTTCAAATAGAGATCATATTTTGGGACAATGTGATAGAGGTTTTGATAGCTACATCTTTCATTTGTTATTTTTTCTTACCACCAATCTTGATGCTAATTATAACTACCTTTATGAAAATTAATACCATTGATATATGTTGTTATGACTTGGTTATAACCACCTATGGGAAAATTAGGGGAAACATTAAATTTTGATGTAACAACTTACTACTTCTTATGTCATACTATGCCTTTTTACCCACTGTGCTTGTTTTGTTTGAATTGGCTACTATACTATTCAAGTTCCTCCACTGTAAAGGCAAATATATAGTGACTTGAGGTCCTACTCTAGAACTATGTAGGTAGTGCTCAATACTTTTTGAGGTTAGCTCAGTCACCCTAAGCCACACTCTCACCAATTTTCAAGTAACCTAAGCCACACTCTCACCATTTTATGAGCAACCTAAGCCACACTCCCACCATCTTGTGAGAAACTTAAGTTATGCTCTCTCTATTTTATGATCTTGAACCACTTAATGTCTCATTATTCTTGATTGAGTTCAGACACTTCAAAACAATTCCAAAAACATATGAAAAATTGTTAGAAAACAACAAAAACGTTGACCACTTATTTGCCTTAAGGATTCTAAGAACCCTTACTAAGTTGTAATAAAATCAATTGTCATTTAGTTTCACCATCTTTTTTGGCCTTTTTTTATCATGCACTTTCTATTTTTCAAGACTATTCCTATTCTTCTATCACAACCATTCTATTTTTTTCATCGATTATCACATTCTTCCCATTTCCTGGGAGAACTACATTTGGCCTAAAGTTTTTATTAGATATTACATCCATGGAACTATGTAGGTAGCATCCACCTACCTAGTGCATATGGAGATAGCTCAACCACCCCCTTCCTTTTCTTTTATTCCCCCTTTTTGTTCATTTGTTAAGTTGTCACCTATTTTCTAGGGGTAATATTTGTAGGGTTTTTATTGTGTTGTTTATTTGTTTATTTCTATTTATGTTGTTTATTTGTCTACCTATTTTTTGTCTTTCAACATTATTGCCTTGATTCAATTTATGTGTATTCATTAGGTGATTCTTTTCCCACACTTACACTTGAATCCATCCATATTTAGAAGTTTACATTGTCATCATGGTTTCTATCATTGGTGCATTATTTTCTATTGAATATTGGATTACAAGAGTTAGTCCTCATGCATATTTTGGCCAAGTCCTCATTATGTTATACCATGATGCCTGTCAACATGTGATATAACAAACCTCAGCTTAAAGAATTCTATTTAGCAATGGTGGCATCTATTTGGCACTGACATCCTGATTCCATCCTAATCATATCCCAAATAGAGTAATTAACCACAAAAGAATTTCAACCTTTATTATTTCAAATGAGCATCTCCCTATTAGTAGGTTGTTCCAATTCATCATTAACCTCTATGTTAAGTCATCATCATCCTCAACCAAGTTTATCATGTTTGCCATAATCAAGATCCAATGATTATAACTACCTATGGGCAAATCATTGCACACCATCCTACCTATATTTCTCAATGATTATAACCTCCTTTGGGCAAATCATTATTTTGTCATCACTTTACTCTTTCTACCTATATAATATCATGTTATTATTTTGTTTTTCTATACTCACTAGGGTATCTCCATCTTCTCAATGATTATAACTACCTTTGGGCAAATCATTGTGTTATCATACCATGTTTCCATTATCAGGCTACAATGCTTATAACCACCTTTGGGCAAACCATTATACACTGTCCCACTTGCATTCTCAATGATTTTGATTACTTTTTCACTATCATTGTATTTTCACCCCATCATCTTTCCTTTCTTTGGTCCCCTTATTTCACTTCTTTCTTTTCAAGGGACCATTCACCGACCCACTTGTGCCAACCATTCCATTGAGGGGGCATCATACAGTTAGTTTATCATCATTGCAATTGTATGCATATAGGCCATTTCTCATTCTTTGAGAAGACATTGTTTTTCCTATGGTTTGCAATGCCTTCCCAAATAGGGGAAAACTATAGACACCTAAATATGGACACTATTTTGGTTAGTTTCCACCTAAAATGCACAATTTGGCCTAAAAACACTAAAACACATTAAATGATGTGAAACTGAGATATTCAAGTGCCAATTTTGGCAAGGGTATCCCTAAATGGGGTGATTTAATTTATGGGCTAGCTAACTTTGATCAATTCATTTTGAGTCAAAATCTCAAATTTGTACCTAGGTGCTTTGGATTGCTCTTTCCTATCAAATCTTTTACACAAGACACATGCCTTTATTATTCATTTTTGGAAACATCCTAAATAGGAATATGGCTCCAATGCATCTAACATCACCTTCTAATTATAATCCAATCAAATTTTGGACCAACAACAAGATATTCTGATCAATTTGAGTAATTTGTGCACAAAGTGCTTAATCATGCTTAAGATCTAATTAACCCAAATCAAGGCCTAATTAATAAATCCATGGAAACATTTTGAATACTTGTTTTTAGAAATAAATATTTAATATTTGAATTATCAAGTGACCTTATTTCTTGGGAATACATCCCTAGGCCATAAATTACACAAATATCAAGATTCATGCCTCTCATGCCTCATCAATGCCTTCCATGATGCCCTTTATGCCTCTTAATTTCCCCTTATTCTAATTCCATGATGAGGATAATTAAAAAATTAATTCCAAAAATTGAATTAACCCTCAACCACACATCTCAATTTTGAGATAGATAGTTTAGGTTGATTCTAGCCAAATCCAAAAATCTATAAATAGGAGGCCTCACAACATCATTTCTAAGCTTAATTAGTGCAAAGTTATAATACATGACTAGTTCCAAAAGGTTCAAGAAAATATTTTTATAATGCCAAATTGATTCCAATCCAAGCCAAGCCACAAGCTAAAGACGCCAATGAGAAGAGGAGATAGCCAAGCCTCCTTTGATGAAGACTTCATGAGCACAAGCTGAGCAAGCCACCATTACAAAGACATTTGGAGCATCTAAGGAAGGTGAAGGAATTATTGTGTTTTCATTCCTTGATTTTTAGTTGTGTTTATCATTTATGTTTTTTAACTAATCTCTCTCTAGTTTCTAGGCCTAGAGATGTTATTCTATCAGTGTGTTTATTTCATTTTATTTTCATTTTGGAACTAACACCATATTAACCATCCTCTCTTGAGTCAAATTCCTAGATCACATCTATTAGGCCAAAAACTACTACTCAAACCTTTATTTATTAATTTTAGACCATAAAAGTGTGATATTTAAATTCTTAGAACCATTTGTCATGCATATACATTCTCACCTTACCATATTTGGATACAAAGGTCACTTGAAACCCAAAACCTGTAGACATCACTGAGAAACTACAGTGAAGAAATCTCAATAATGGATGTCTTCATACCCTCATCCTTTTTCATGTATCTATGCCTATTATATGGATACAAAGTGGAAAATTTGGATTGATCAAAACCCTATGTGACATCATCATATGTTAACACCAAAAGTGTTGAGTCTTCTATTTTTGTGTGTTAGGGAAACTTGTCCCTGAGTTCAAATCTCTTCCCTTGAAGTAATATTTTAATCTTTTCTACCAATAGAATGTTTTAAACATGAATATCATGGTTTTTATAACACCCTAATACATCAATAAGGTTTCAAGGTATGTCAAATTCCTCTATATAACACTATCATATCTTTGTGGTAGCTTGCAAATGTACTCACAGTAGTGTCTAAGGCAGTAAAGGTAGCATATAGATTGTGCATAGAATGTGACCTTATAATAGTCCTTAAATTCATCTCCATATTCTTCAATCATCATTAAGTCATCAAAACTTATTTGGACATCCACCATACAACACTTTAATTCTCTATGGGGCCACCTGTAGGTGTGCACTTTTGTATACAGGTAGTGAATGTGGGAATAGGTAGTAAGCATGCTATATGAGAATTAAATCAACTTTGGGTCCTTTTAAAGTATATAAATTCATCCTTAAAACTTTGAATTATTGAAACAAGCTTAAAAACTACCCTTCTAACATAAATTTTTCTCGGGACCACCTATAGATGTGCATTTATGCCTACTAAATAGTGAGTATGGACATGAGCTATGTGCATGGAATGTATATGATTTCAATAAGCCATATACTCTTTCAAGTTACTTAAATGGATTTTTTCAACACTTAAATTCTTTAAATAAGTTTCAACACCAATTCAATGTGATATATTTCTACATGCACCTGTAGGTGCCTATCCATATTATATGATTGTGTATACATGTTGCATTGACTATGTGTTCGATCAATGCATGAAATTGTAAGAAAAATAGTGGAAATAATGGAATGGTTGTGACATGAAAACATGAATAATAATATATCACGTTCACATGTAACCATTTCAAATACGGAAACATTTTGTAAATAGTGAAACTTGACTGCAACCTTACTTAGTGACACCAACTTGTAATTTGAGCTATCTAACCCATAAAATCACTTAAAATGATGAAAAAAAACATGGATAACATGATAAAATGGTTTTAAAAATATTATGTAACCAAATTCATCAACTAGGCTATGTATACTGTCTCAAATAGGATCAAAACATGAAGGGTGTGGGAAACAACAAGCAGAAAAACATTGTCAACTTGTTAAAGACGGTTCATAAAGTATAAGCCATAATTATTTGAACTCCAAACATAAAATTTAATATTTAAAAATTTAATATAATCCTTCAAAGTAAATTACCCTAAAACTTCTCATATTGGTCATACTATCAAAAAACCTATTAGCTAGTTTCATTTGCATAGTGGAGTGATGGAAGAGTAGATGACTTTAACACATTTTTGGCACTTTTAAAGGAAAGAGTGTAAATTATTTTTATTAATTTTAATATAAATCCCACAACCTTATCCCACATGCCACTCTCTATCATAGGTTGGACAACCTTTGAAACCTTATTTTCTACTTACTTTCTTGATTTTTAGTTAATAACTTTCAAATTTTAATTAATCCTAACATTCCTAACAAGGAATATGACAAATTAGACATTTAAAGGAAGTTTGGAACACATGGAAACCTTTAAAATCATACCACTTGATTTATCACCCATAAAATGACCCCTAAGTGGCATCAAATGACACATAGACTAATTAGATCATGACAAAGGCTAATATGATGTTAAATGAAATCAAATGAATTATAACACACCCTATGAAATTATAATAAACCCATATATCAAGTTTTTTACTATAGGGGATTGAATAGTTTTGACTTATGGTTAAATGGTCAATAGTAACCATTGTTAAACACATTCTAGAAAAGGAATGACAAGATGGTGATTTTATGAGGAAGGCCAAGTCATATCCATGGTCTTATACTAAAACTCATAAAATTTAAACCCATGAGGGTGCCAAAAAGGTATTGGAAACATAAATTAGGTAAGAAAAATATGCTACTTGTGAGGAAGGCTAGGTCCTATCCATGGTCTTACACTATAACTCACAAATGAGAAACCAAAGGGGTGCCAAAAAGTGTGTAAAAAGTAGGGAAATAAAGAGGATAAAAGTACATAATCAGGAATACTATGTCTTATCCATAGTTTTATAATAAAAATCATGAGAAAAAGAGGAAACAAAAAGACCAAACGTGAGGACTAAGGTTTGTGAAAAAGATAAAATTGTTGCAGAGGGAAAGACCTATGTAAGTAACCTGTAATAAGTGTTAGATAAATAAAATATAGAAAGCATGATAAGAAGGGAAGGAATCTACACTAATTTATATATCAAGGATGAGAATGTGAGAGACAAGCATATGTGTCTTGAATGGTTCCTTGAAGTTAAACTAGTTTGGTAGCATGTAATGGATAATATGAACAGGCATCATAAAATGCCCCAAAGGGTAGGTGGATGTAGGAATGGGCATCACAAGATGCCCTAGAGTATAAAATGATATGTGGGTGGGCATTGTAAGATGCCCTAAAGGCTAGAGAAATGTGTTTATGGGCATCATAAGATGCCCCATAAGTTGAAAAGAGGAAGAAAATAAAATATAATATAAGAAGAAAAGATCACCCCATATAGTGTCTAAATGGATTAAAATTATCAAAAAATATTCTAACAAGGGATTTCACGATTATTTGCATAAAATTAATAGAATGCTAAGGAAGGATAAATAGAGAATTGATTTAGATAGACAGTATAGTAGTAAGAGTATAGAGTCAATTGAGTTGACCTAATACTATAAAATAGGAAAAATAGAGTATGATAAGATTACAAATTTGACTAGGTCAACCTAGTACTGTAATCTAAATATTAAAAGAGATATAGGGTCAACTAGGTTGACTTAGTATTGTAGGCAGGGGAAACAAATAGTCTATAAGAGACTATGTCAAACATAATGACAATGTACAAAAAATAGGGAAATATTTAGAAATGTACTTGAAATCAAGAAATGGAATTAAGCAAATAGTCAATTGGGTCAATGAGAATGATCTAAGGCACACAACACAAAACCTTGCACCAACACTAACCAATGCAAGTTTTTGAAATACAACATATAATGAGTAAAGAGCAAGCATTCAACTAAAAATAAAATGTTAACTAAGTGGTCATCCTAAATGTTTTTAGATTATTATAAAGTGTTATTTTAAGTGTGATATGGAAATTGGTTGAAAATAGGGAACTAAAAAATAATCTATGGATGGTTTCAGGATGTTCAGGCTGAAAGGGATCTATGTTGGCATGGTTTCAGGATGTTTAAGATGAAATGGATCTATGTTACAATGGTACTATCTTGATATTGGGGCCTACCCCCTCACTTCACAATCCCAAAATGATAAGGGTGTCGAGTTCTTGTCTAATATATACCATAAATGACATGTCTATAATTGGATAGAAAACCAAGTCAGCTTCCCCCTTGGTGATCAAACATAAGTAAGTAGGCCTTGGGTAGACAAATGTTTAAATGTGTTTCAAAATTATGTGATCTCGTAGTGTGTGCAATAAAGAGAAAAATAGTGCAACTAAATAGCATATTAAAAAACTACCTAATTAGATTATGTGATCTAATCTAAGCAATAAAGTAACTAAAAGTGAAAGTGTGAAGTAATTACTAGTATATAGTTGTTAATTCTTAATTTAAAATAGAGTACAAAGTTGGTTCATATGATAGTGTATGCAAACATTAGAAAATAGAGTTAATAGTGTCACTACTATACTATGAAATCAAGGATCCTTAAAAACTAAATCAACTAGGTTGACCTAGTCTTTCAGACAAAAGACAAAATATAGAATTAGGTCAACCAGACCAATCTAGTTTGTTGTCTGATGGTAGTTTTAAAGATTGTAAAATTTACAAAATATAAATATAAGGAAGAACTGAATTAAAAGAGAGAGAAAGAAAGGAACCTTGGTGGGTTGGAAGATGTTGAGGATTATGAAATTTCTATTGAAATGTCTTGAATGTTGCTTGTAAGTTATGTCAACTATGTTGATTGGGTCAACCTATTTTTATAATTCCATTTTTACTATAACCTATCAAGATGACTATACCATCTTGGTTAACCTATTATGTTTTCTTGAAGCTATTTGGAATACTACATCAACTTGTTTGACCTAGTTTGTTGTTTTGGAGATAAATAAGAGTATTGTGTCGACCTATTCAACCTAGTAATCTATATCTAATCAAGACCTATATAGAATAAATAGAGTCATTTTTTATGTGACATGTGTTAAACATATGCATAGAATTTATAAATTTTATTGGCCCTATCGACCTAATATCAAAAATATAGAAAAATAATAAATAAAATGGTAGAAAATGAAAAATGTGAAATAAAACCTTCAAGGGTTAGATTCATTTTGGATTCACCAGAATGTATACAATCAAAAATACATCCAATCTATAAATCAATGCTAGATCAGAGAAGATAGATCCTACTAACACTTTTTAATGGGAATACATTAGATAATGGGGAACATGACCAATATGTGGATCTATTAGACTCAATTAGGGGATCTCTTACTATAGTAAGATCACTAGGGAGGGTCCCAAAGCCTCTAGTTAAGTAAAACTACGTAATAACCTTAACTAACACCTATGTTTTCATACTCACTAAACTAATAACAAGTAAAGTAAAGTATAATATAGTTCTCACCAAATCTTGTGGAACAAAGTGGGGGGTAATAAATAATAAAATTAAACATGCATAGAAGATATATACTCACATAAATGTATAAGAAATACTAATGCATGGAAGAGAAGTAAAAATACATATCTATCTACTCTTATAAATAAGGAACAAAGTTATGAATACTTACCTTTGAAGAAGAGCCTAATGATCTTCAATCTCTCTCTTGGCCAAGGTGCTTCACAAGAGGTTATTGTGTTATGTAAGGATGACAAAGATAAATCAGATCTAGGCTACATAACCTATCAATTCATATAAAATACTTATCCATAAGACAAGATCCATATCTTTAAAGAAAGTATGAAACCCTAAGCTTGTTCCTCAAATATAATGGTGGATAAGTAGATGCATAATCGCTCTTACTTATTCTTTTCTCTAAATAACAGCAAAGTGATCTTATACATATAGGTGAGTTTAACTCTAATCCCTTTTGAAAGTTTCAAATGACAAGGTTAACCTAGTTGACCTAGTATCATTATTGACAAAAACTCACTAGGTCATGGGCTTTGTCGACCAAGAGCTAACCTAGACCCTAAATGAGTTTTACCAATAAGAGTACAAGGTTGACCCAATCAACTTAGTTATGTAAAATTTTGAAAGGTATTTTAGGTTAGGAAAAGGGGTACAAAAGGTGGGAAATGACTGAAAGAGTGTGCAAAAGAGGAGCAATAGCTTAGGGTAATGTTTTAAGAGTTGGTTGGATTGGTAATAACTGGAAATAATGGACAACATCCTAAAAAGAACCAATGGTATATGCACCCATTTTTTGGAACTCCTATTAGGTCATGCACTTAAAGAGATTGAGACTTGATGGTTTCCTACAAGATAGAAAGCATTAGTATTTGATCAAAGTTGAAAATATTATGTGTATACACTTTCCTCCATGCTTTTATCTTCCCATATTCTCCATATTCAAATCATTACCTGATGTCTCACCTATGCTTTTCCATCACATTTTCTCACTAAGAATAACACCAATAACATCATCAAACTTTTAAGTGTTTAAATGAGAGACAAAATTACTCATAACCATGACCAAGCCATTCCAGTTGTCTGAAAATGAGCAAAGAATCAAAAAATCCCTAACCTCGTCATCAAAGTTTACTCTTATAGATCTTAACTAATTTGTGATCATGTTAAATTCATTTAAATGATTAGTAATAGACCCACCTTATGACATCTCTAGATTAAATAAATGCTTCATAAAAAATACCTTGTTGAAGGCTAAGGATTTTTCATACACTCTATCTAATGCCTTTATCACATCTACTATTGCCTTTTATTTTGAAATATTGAATGCAAATGATGTCGCCAATCATAGACATATTATTCCTAGTGAATTTTTATCAAGAACATCCTAGTCTTAATCCTTTATAGTCATTGGCTTCTTTGCTATTATTTCCAATGGTAGGAAAAGATCCTTCTAATATCGATAGTCCTCCATTTGCATATTTCATAGCTGGTAGTTTTATCCATTGAAATTATTAACTTAAACTTGCCTTCTTCCATAATTACTCCCACTTAGACTAGGAACCCTCTTTTCCTACAAGTTTATCTACCAAATACATATTTAGCTCTTATATCAATTGTTAGGAATATGAAATGTAGAGCAATATTAATGAAATAAAGATAGAAATAAAATACAAATACATAATGAAATAGAGACACATATTTAATGTGGTTCACCTGATATGGTCTATATCCACATATAAATAGCTAGTTCTTCTCTTATTCAGTCTAACAAATGAAGGGAAAAACTAAAATACATCCACTGCAATATCCCCTTCAATCACATATAGTATGCCACCATGATTACAATGCCCTCATATGAAAGGAGGGTTATATATTATGGAAAAAATACACCAAATTAATTTCTACCATTATATCTATGACCTAATAGTGAAAAATCTAGATCTGTGACCTTAGTGGGAAGCATTTCTCCCCCCACATCCCCTTGTCAAGAAATGGTCATTATAATAAAATTAGGCTCCACCATCCAACAACCTCTAATGCCATTATTTATAGAATTTACTCCCATATAACTCACTATATCCCTAATTCCCACCATAATTAATGTGTTAGATTTGACTCCTACCCCTTCTAATGATTTGTTTGAGGTTAAGTCACTCCTTAAAAGCTTTGCCAATGAGTTGGTAGCTATGAAAAGGTAACAATCCCAAAACTATAGACTTTATCAATAATATAAACAAGCATACCAACCCAATATACAACCATAACAAAGAAAATCATAATCCCAAATTCAAACCATGAAATTGAAGCCACCAAATATTCATGCTCTACCTACACTAAGTAATTCTAAAGCCATCATACCCATTCATAATAACCTAGCTCAAGAATATGAGTGGTGTTATCCTTGTGCTCAATTTCATAATCAAAATAATTTTCCTAATGGTGTCATCATTTAAGCCTTGATGGTAAAAATCATATCAAACCCACAAGGAAAAAAAAAGGAAGTTAATTCTTAGTAGGAAGATGCACAAGTACCTACTCAAAATGAAGCCACTTTTTTAAATTGGCAAGAGGAGGATTTTTGTGGTGTGAATCAGGAGGAAGAAATAACCATTGGTGTTAATTTAGTGGTAGCTAATTCACACTCTAAAAAGAAGGAAATATAAATTTATCAACCCCTTAGGGTTGAGTAGGATGCACCTTTTAAAGTTTTACAAGAGGTTGCAAAAGGAAACATAGTTCAGAGACCACCCAATGTGTTAATGGGCTAGCCAAAGTCAAAATTATTGACCCTAAATCTCATGAAAGAATATATAACTCTCATAAAATAACCATCAAAGGTTGGTAATATTCCTTTTATTTTTTTAGAATAAATGAATAAGACTAACTTGAATGTCACCATGTGGGAAGCATTATATGTTCTAGCACAGAATTACTTGTTTTAAGAAGCTCTAAAAACTTCCAAATAACAAATAAATTCCCAGTTGTTATGGTTAACTTATGTAAATATAAAATGGACACAAAATCAAATAAAAATGGTAATCCTCCCCATTTTTACCTTTCACTCATAGTTGGGAAAAATCTCATACAGAACTACAAGGTAAACTGTGAGGCTAGCAGTTATGTTATGCCCAAGAAAATAGCTGATGCTCTTAGTATCAAATATACACCTATCACAAAAGGCATGTTTCAATTGGATGAGACTATTGTAAAAATAGTCAAGACTATAAAATGTTTAAACCTTACTATTCATGCATGTCTAATCATATCCATATCTGAAGATATCTTAGTTATTAACCTGCCTCCCTATTTTGCTATCTACCTTTCCCAAGACTTCACTACAGAAATGAGAGGGTGCTTATCTGTTAATTGGTCTCATATATTTCTATAGAAAATATAAAAGACTAGAGTGACAATAAGAGTAGACCCAATTTCTAAATACCACATTAAGATATATACTCATATCCCTATGGATATGAATTTCGCATTACAATATCAGGAGGAGGAACTTGAACATGAGGTTGTAACACTCATGAAAGTGTTAAGAAGAATAAGTGAGTTAGTACTCACATGGGTATAGTTTAGTTATAATTTTAGTTATTCCAACATTTGTAATATAGGTTTTAGTAAGGCTTATCAAAGCCTATATAATATAACATTTGTGCTAGTTAATATATGTTGAATTGTTATAAATCAACATTGTGTTGTGCATATATGAGCTTTGGCTCTTTCCCCAAATGGGGTAAAACCCACATTTTTTATTAGATTAGATTCAATGTACCTTTCTATAATTTTTTCCATGTTCATAATAGGGATAATCAATGTATAACACATGAGAAATCCCTTTCATTCAATAGGCTACTCATTCATTTTGACAATAGAAGAGTACTGCAGACCACGTGTAATTTTTCTATCAGTTATGTGAATCTTATATTATAGTATATTTTTGTGTGCATATATATATATATATATATATATATATATATATATATATATATATATATATATATATATATATATATATATATATATATATATATATAGTTTTTCAATCTGATTTAAAATTTAGATAAAGGGTTTTTTGGATTTACAAGTATAAAATTTATAGGCCGTATAATTCTTGGGCCTTATGTGTGTTGGCCATACTAGGCTGTACATACATGAGGATTTGTAGTTATCAAATATAATTTGTTTGGTATATTACACATCACATTGCATTAAGTGCATATTTAAGGGTTTACATTGATTTAGGCTTTGATCCATATTTGATTTGGATCAATTTCACTAAATTCTTAACCTCTAATCAGCATTAATTCATGTTAATGTCATTTTAAACTTTTGTATCCCCTAGTTCTAGATCAGCAATAACTCAACCCCTATTTTGGCATCCACATAACTCCTAATCCAAGTAAACATTCTTGGTTTCTATCTCAATTACACACTTAATTCATGATCTAGCAAGATCTCTCAGGAAATCTATCTTCAAGAATCTATAACTCACTGGTGGCACCTAGATGAGCACCCTCTTCTCAAGCCTTAACTTGGTAGATCCCAACCTCATAAAAGTGGAAATAAACTCAATGCTTATAACCTCAACTTTGGTTCTGCTTTGCTTGACTTGTGAGATCCACTTCAACTCATCTCAACACTCTCCTAATTCACTCTCAGACTCAGCTCTGTGGAGCTCTTGTAAATTTATCAACCCAAAGAAGTCCTTTGCTTATGATATTGGTGATAAACCCCCTAACTTAGCATTGGACATGATATCGACATCTTGATGACTCTCCATTCTATCCCACAATTTTGATTTTCAATGAAATGTTTGTTATTCTATGTGAGTATTTAGGTTTTGATTTAGTTATGTTCATTTAAATTCCTTTTTTAGAAGAGTTGGTTATATAATTATTTTAGTATAAAATTATGGTGTTTTAAATTTTCATTTTCTTATTTGATGTTTGTTTTTAGTATTTCATATTATGTTTTTTAGGTTGTTTAATTTGTCTTTTATTTATTTGAATTTTTAGTATTGGTTTTTGTCTTCTTTTTTTTAATGGTTAAAATAAGTCTTTAGTTATTAGGAGTTTTTAAGGGTATGTTTTGGTTGATTATAATTTTTTATAGTCAAATTTATTATTTAGTTTATTCTTTGAGTTATATTTGTTATAAATGGTGGTCAAATAGTCTAATTGTATGTAGTTATTTATCATCATTAGTTGATGTTAATAAAACTTATGTATTATCAATGTCTAAGTTTTGTGCATTGATTTGTGTGTGTATAATCCTTTGTCATATATGTCTTGTATTATTTATTTTCATTTTAAATATTTGTGAGTATTTAAGTTGTAATTTTAAAAATAAGCCAATAAAATTAATTATCAATTAAAATTTTACATTTGATCTTCAATGTAATAATCTCCTATTCAATGTATTGGATGCATTCTCGGGTAAACCCAACATCCATCTTGTGGGGGGTAGGAATATAAAGATGTTTAGTGTATGTAGTTACTCTCCCCATGTTCACACTAAAGTGAGGAATGTTAAGAAAAATAATTGAGTTTTTACTCTCATGGGTATAGTTTAGTTAGACTTTTAGTTAGTCCCACATTTTTACTATATGTTGTAGTAAGGCTTCTCAAAGCCTATATAATGCAACCTTTGTTCTAGTTAATATATGTTGAATTGTTATAAACCAACTTTATGTTGTGAATAAATCCTAGACACTCATCTATATGAATGGGGATCAGCTCTCCAATTTTATCCTTATCATTATGTCAAGGAAATAGGGTTGGGTATGTATTACATTCATGAAAATGATGCAATCATCCCAAACCTTATGAAACTAGTTAAGGATCTCAGGGGAATATGGTAACTATTATTTGATGGCTCAAGAACTAGGAATGGTATAAGTGTAGGTATTATTATTATCTCTCTCCAAAATTAGAGTTAGTTTTATTCCTTTGGACTTACAGTTCAACTGAACTAACAATGTGTCTAAATATGAATCATTGATTCAATGTCTCTAGCTGGCCAAAAAAAGGGGATTTCAATTAAGACAAGTGTTTGGTGATAGTGAATTGATCATTTACTAAGTAAGATCAAAAATCATAACCAAGAATAATTTCCTAAGATCTTACAAACATAGGGTTTGGGACCTATTGTTAGATTTTATCACTTCAAGTGATACCTAGAGCACAAAACAAGGATGTTGATCACATGGCCTCGATGGGTTCCCAATATAACATGCCTAAAGAGATTAATAGGGACAATAACCACCATGTTAAATTAATAGTAAGACCATCTATTACTAATAATGCAAGCAACTAGAAAGGTTTTGATAGTGAGTAAAGTATTAATTTTCTATGACATGAGGTTAGATTCTCAGACAAAAATTAGTCAAGACTCTAAGAATAGTAATGGGATCAAATCATTTAGTTGAAGACCAAAAAATTGACCATGGGTCTTCTTAATTTAGAAAGTATCTTTAAATATTATGATCAGCTAAAGGATGACAAGAAAAATAGCATGGTTAATGAAGAAGACTATGATCTAGTAGTCATCTCAGAAGGCAAAGCATTGAAGATTGAAAATGTATGCAACATTTACAAAAAGCAAGATTTTGTTAGATTGTGTCAAGAATTTGATGATAACTTCACTTGGAGTTGTAAATATCTAGTGGGTTTGAAACTATCTTAACACAACACACAATATAACTTGACCCAAATACCAAGCCTATTAGACAAAAATAGATACCAATAAATCCAAAAATAGAAGCCTTAATGAAGAATGAGTTATCCAAACTGATAGAGGCTAACATCATTTTCCCTATCAAACACTCATCCTAGGTTGCTACCTTAGTCCCTATAAGGAAAAATAATGGTGAAATCAAGCTTCATGTATATTTCCAAGACCTAAATAAAGCACCCTTGAAGGATCATTATCCCCTTCCACCTATAGAACAAATCCTTCAAACTATATCAGGATCTGAAAGGTTTTCCCTTCTAGATGGTTATTCTAGATATAACCAAATCCTAGTACAGGAATCTGACTAGTTCAAGACCACTTTAACTATAAAATGGGGGATGTAAACCTATAAAAATATGTCTTTCAATATAACCAATGCTGGTGTTATTTTCCAAAGAGCCATGGATATGGCTTTTAGGGGTTTGATAAATGAGATGATCCTAGTGTACCTAGATGACATCATTATTTACTCAAAAAATGTTGGTGACTACCTATATCACCTTAGGAAATTTTTTGAAAGGTGTAGATAATTTATAGTTTCCCTCAATCTAAAAAATTTTATTTTCATATTTCATAAAGGAAAACTACTAGGACATATTATTTCAAAAGGTCTTGTAATAGACCTTGAGAAAGTAAGTGTTATATCTTCACTAGCACTTTTGATCCATAAAAAGGATTATGAAGTTATCAAGAGAATTTCAAATCTGTAAGAAGTTTCATTCCAAAATTATCCTCCATGGCCAAGCCCCTTACTGTCATGCTTAATAAAGGGGTCAGTTTCAGGTAGACAAGGGAAGGAAAAGATAGTTTTGAAGCCATCAAATAGGCTATATTTATCAATATTCTACCCTTGTCAACCTCAACTATGAGAATGATTTCATTAGTTATGCTTTTGAAGGACATGGTAGAGTATCAGTGATTCTGACGCAATAGAATAAAGAATAGTTGAAGTAGCCTATATCCTTTTTTACTCAATCCTTGAAGGATTATGAGGAAAAGTACAGTTTTTTTGAGAAGAAAGTATATGCCATAATTAAATCTCTCTAAAACTTTAGGCATATGCTCTCTAATAATAAAATTCATCTAACGGTTAGTCACCAAAGCATCAAGGAATTCTTGTTGTGTAGGAAGTAAATGAGAAGAGATTGGATTGTATCACAAAAGTCATGGAATATGATGTGAACATCAAAATAACTAAACTCATAAGAAGAAATGGATTATGTGAACAACTTGATTATAATATAAATATTTATGATAAATTATCTGATGTAGTATACATTCAATAGGCATTCCAACTAGCCAATCCACATCTAACCAATAGTTAGATTAGTAACATAATTATATTCCTATAGACTAGTGAATACCTACATAAGCTCTAACAGTCCAAGAAGAGGTACTTCATATTCAAATCAATTCCTTATTTTCTTGTCGATGGGTATAATTTAAGAAGATATGAATGGAGTTATATTGAGATGGATCAAGCATGATCAAATTCCTAAGGTGATCATGGAGTTTCATCATGGTTCATCAGGTAGAAATTTCTCTGCAAAACCACTACCATCAAAATAATGAAGGTAGGATACTATTGGCATAACCTATTCAAATATACCCATAAATGAGTATAAAACCATGAGAAATGTGTCTACTTTTTAGGTAATAAAATACTAGAATCACTTCCTCTCAAACCAATCCAATTTGGCCATCCATTTTTCGAATGGGGATTAGATTTCATTAGCATGCCCAATCCACTATCAAGTATAAGCCATAAATGAGTCCTTATAGTAATTGATTATTTCATTGGATGAAATGAAGTGGTTGTATTTAAATATGCCATATAATCATCTACCCTAGAATTCATGTATGGTATTATCACTATATCTGGTGTTCCTTTACCATTATCTTAGATAATGCCAAATCTTTTTTAGTCACTCAAGTGAGTGAATGGTAAGTAAGGCACAATGTATACATAAATACCTTATATAATTATTACCCATAAGGTAATGGCTTGGCTAAATCTATAAACAAAAATAATATAAGGATTATCAAAAGGGTAATGGATGATAACCAAAGGATATGACACACTAAGTTGAAATCAACACTTTGAGCTAATGGGATCACTCCAAAGATAGCCATTAGAAATTATCCATTCACTTTGGTCTATGGAAGGGAAGCTCAAAATATAATTTCAATTGATTTACCATCTCTAGAACCTAATCATCAGTTGGACTTGATTGAAAATAATGAAATGATCATATATTTGGTAGAACTCATGGAGCTATAAGATGTTAAGAACCAATCAATGTAAGTTCTAGAAGAAAATCATGCTCAAATTAAAAGAAATTTTGACAAAAAATAATCCAATCAAACCTTCAATTAAGGAGACATGGTTCTGAGATGGGATGCTAAGAGAGTCAAACTAGGTAAGCATACGAAGTTTGATGTAATATAGAGTGGTCCATACATCATAACTCAGTGCAAAGAAGATAATGTATTCTAGTTATCCAAGCTTGATGGATCAGAGATACCTATCCCAGTCAATGGGATATACCTCAAAGCTTTATTTTGAGGTTGGAATTATTTACAAAACATTATATATATTAGGTTTAGTTGGTTTCCCCAAATAAGTGATTTTGCACAAGTCTGCAATCATTAGGAGATTTTGTTTCCTTAGTTTGTTTTTATTTTGTTTTTCCCTATTTTGTTATTTTTTAGGTAATTCCTAGTTTTGTTTTTCTCCAATTCAAAGTGTGTTCAAGCTTAAAATGAATCCATGCCTAATAAACTAGAATACTACTATAAATTAATTAGTAGAGGTTGCCAAAAATATCAAAACATATTCTACCCTAAGCAAGATCCATTTTATTTTTTTGGATAAAGATCTAAAAGTGTCCAAGAAACCTTTTCTAAGATACCTAGAAAAAACTAGAGATTTGGGTCTAGTTTGTAACTTTATAAAGTTTCAAAGTGCACCCAAACCTTGACTTCCCACTTACACAATGCCCAGTGGGAACTAAAACTCTGGTTACACTTTGTAACTTTGTAAAATTACAAAATGTTATCAGAACACCACCTTCTACTCTTACCTAATAATCATGAAAACTATAACTCTAACTACACTTTGAAAATTTTCAATGTTACAAATTACAACTTGAGTTCTACTTTCTAATGTCACCATGCCCCATGGAAACTGAAACTTTGATTGCACTTTGGAAATTTTCAAAATTGTAAAGTGCAACTTGAGTTCCATTTTATACCCTTCCTCCCTACCCAACAAAAATTGGAACTTCTACTACACTTTACAATTTTTCAATGTTATAAAGTGCAAATGAGGTTCTACTACATATTTATATGGCACCAAACCACTCAATAGAATGTGGAGATCAAAATGTAAAATACAATTTTATAATTTAAAAAATTTCATGAGATCCCCAAAACCCCACTTTGCCTACATTTACCAAACCACCACCCTAATTAGCATTTATTTTAAGTTTTATTAATAAAATTAGGTCTTTTTTATCATTTAATATTTACAATATGAAATTAGAGCTCTGCATGAAAATAAAATTGTAAACTAGACACTAAGTGATGCCACGCAACACCAATGAATGCCATGCACCCAAATTAGCCATTACAATCCCTTGTGAATGCAAAAAATGGTATTCTTCTAGGTCATTCACATTTCCTTCTAAATCATTGTCGTTGTTTCTCTTCTAGCTTAGCTTAGGTTTATTAGATAGATATTCAGGTTTTTTATCTTGGATTTAGCATCATTTTGATATACATGCTCACATTTTCTATTATTGATTGCATATTTCCTATTTTCCTCATTCACATATTATTAGATGAATATTTTTCTTTATATATTTTTCAAAAAAATATAGGGTTTGTGTTGTGCTATTGAAATCTAGAATATTCCCATAATATTCTCCACACAAATTTTGATAGAAACCCCTCTTGATTTTGCAAGATCAAACCCCATGGAGATCCTAGTTGATAAAAAACATACAAAACCCTAAAGGAGTTTTCCTTTGTTCTAACAACTCCAAGTTCCTATCATAAATATAACTTGCCTTTGTAGACTAAAAACCCCACCAAACTTTATAAGTGCAAATTGCAAGTCAAAACCTCATCAAAAAATTTAATTATAATTACACACTATATCCTTATCAGACATTTCAGTTGTAATTACACATTATATCTATGCTAGACTTTTCAACTACAATTACAAGCTAAAACCTCACCAAGTTCAAAGAAGAGGAATAACCTATAATAACAAGTCTAGACCCTAACCAACTCTATAATTGGTTTTCCTATGGCAATTTTCCTAGAGCACATGTCTAAAAAAGAAATGAAGTTCAAGTCAAAAGTACTTGGAGTCCCATCTAACCTAGACTCAAATACAAATGAGACCATTGATAAAGATCTAGGTCACACAAACCTAATATATTTTTGAAACATAATAAATGTTAAATTCAAAAATGATTGGATTCAAAGCACCTATGACAATGGGTTTCCCTGAGTAGTAGCTTTCCTAATTTTAGAACAAAGCCTTGATCTTGTACTCATAATGGCAAAACACTATAATGTTTAGAAGAGGAAGGTGGTGAATGACAATGGAGAGAAGATTATGAATCTAGACCCTGATTTCATTGAAATTGTGTTCTTGATTCTAAAATATGAAAGTTATCTAGATATAACACATGACTCTTCCCAAAAGTTCTATAAATATAATAATTCAACCTATCTATGGGTTTTAAACAAATAATGGTTTAAAACCTCTAGACCTACAACCACAAGGATGCTTAGGACCTTGGCTAGAATAAACTTCAAGGATGAAGTAGGAGACATTATCATACTCTTACACAGAGTTACAAGGATCTCAAATGCCAAGATTTATCAATATTAGATGTACCAATATATCTGGTTAATCCACCAAAATAAATAATACATTCACTGGGCCTAGTTGACTTTTGACTCCATACGCAAATAGTTTATAGAGGTCCAAACAATAGACAAGTTCTATGTGACATCATACCTTGTCTATATATTAGCAAAAGGGAGGGAACTCCTAGGATTAAACATATTACCCTATTAAATAAACAAGGTCTTTAACTAATACCATGACCTCACCCTTGAGACAAGTAGATAACATTTAAGAAGGGTAAATGATGTTTTTGTATACTACATAATAATTATGTTCAAAAAAGAGCTAAGAAAGAGAAGATTTTATGCTAATGCAATTGTAAATATTAATAGGTGGGGTGAATTTTTCATTCAGTTCCCCACATATTCATATATTAGAGTAGGAGGTTTTAGTGGTTATACCTACACCCTTACAAGGTATGTAAGTGAAAAATGGGCCCTAATGGAATTTTTGAGGCAACTTGCATAAACCCACAAGTTTTTATCAAATAAGCATAATTCAAGGATCCACTTCCCTATCAACATAGGGAGATATACATGTCATTCCCTATCAAAATACAAATATCTAGATGTAGAGATAACTCAAATGACCTTGAGAGCTCTCAATGTAAGGCCCTTCTATGATGTAACTAGATATGCCACTAGTATATTAGGTGTCATATATTCCCACATCCCCTTTTATGAAGATTACTTGGAAGATATGTGGGATGAAGAGGAAGTTAGGTTAAGAGATTATTCAAGGATGACCCTAGAAAAAATCAAAGACTAAAACATGGCACCAGTTTTTGAAGAGTTGAAATGTGATGAGCAATCAATAAACAGGGTGTATTATGACAATAAAATATATCTCCAAACTCTTCTAATGGTTAGGTGGTCTATACCTAAATCCTTCTCATTGATGGATAGGACCACCAAAGTTAAAAATAAAATATTAAATTATTTAAGGACAAAAAGGGTTAATATAACCAAAAATACCCTAAGTATTTAGGATGGGTTGAAATAAGTGAAGGAGAAAGATGTGGTGGCAGCAACAAAGGGTTCTAGTGGTGGAACTTAAGTAAACCAGGTAGTAAGGTCAGTTGTGTCACATAAGTAGAAGTACAAGTAGATTTAAAAATGGAACCTTTTATAAGCCAAAAGATATTATCCTATCTTATGGATTAACCATTGTCAAATTCTATGGAGGACATAACTACTTGTCAACTAACACAAATAGTCCCTCTTCCTATCTCCACTATTCAACCAACCACATTACTCCCTCCTCCTATCTCCATTTCCCAATCATCTCAAATAGTTATTGTTGAGATATTATCAATGATGTATCCAAGGTATTCAATAATTTCCATGAGGTGGAAATTAGTGTTCATGAGGTGTCAAGGTTGCTAGCTAGCCAATGACAAAGTGTGCTTCAATAGTCATGTTTGGATCTTCAGTATTTGGTTGGAAAGGTAGGTTGATGGATGTGTTTGATGATGTGATCATGTTTCATAGGTCCTAAGGAGTGCTTAGAGTGAGTATGGAAGTGATAGGTTTCCATTTGGATCATCCCTATGGTCATTTTGGCAAATCAGGATAAGTGAGAAAATTGATGATGTTAGCATTTGCATGTGTGGAAGTGTTAGAAGGAGTTGGTCACATAAATTTGATCAATTTTTTCCAAGATCATATAGTCCAAGTTTTAATTCATGAATATGTGTGTATTAATATATATAATGTTGTAAATTTGGCTTCCCAGGCATATTTCTCTATTTTCCATAGCCAAATTTGCATTAATAAGTGACCATTGGAATTCAAATATTTGAATTTACAAAGGAAAACCATTCCTTACTATTTTGGCTATAACTTTTGATTTTGGATGAATTTAATGGTGGTATAAAAATAAAAGTGGTATAAAATTTAAATTTTAGTATAGGAAAAATAATTTGGAGGTTTGATTGATCAAAAACCTCTATTCATTATGGTCCAAATTTGATTGAGGGTTTGACCATCTTCTAAAAATGACCCGAGAATGATATTTGAGTTTTTATTGATAGCATTTAGATGTTTCAAAATTAATTATCTATTAGATAATGTTGTATACTCCCTAAGGATGATCTATGTGGATTTTATAGGTTTTACCAATCCATCTTCTATATCAACAAATGCTCACAATTTGATTGTGTGTTTGTTCATGATATTTTAATGAGAAAGGCAAATGACTGATAGGTTTTTCATATGTAGAGGTGAGTAGGGATGAATGTAATAACTTGAGGTTGTCTTAGGGTTCATTTTTCAATTACTTATGGTCTTTTGTGGTCTTGTGTTCCTATTTTTGCTTGATAATGTGCTAAAAGGGTGAATAAGTCTCTATAAGACCTATAAGGGCTATTAAGGATTAATTGAAAGGTGTAGCTACTAAAGGGTGACCCTGAGATGTTATGGTCAACCTATGAAGGTGGTATTAAGATATATATGAATGGATTGAATCCTTAAGAGTTAAGTAAATTCTAATGGTTGACCAATATGGTGATGAACAACTATACTCTATAAAGAGCTAAATCAAAGGTGATGGTTCTAGCGAAGATATGTGAAGTAATAGTGAAGTTTGAGGGTGCTTAGTGAATGTATTGTAGAGTATAAATTTTTTAAGAATGTGTGTACGACCTATATGTCATAATTATGATTTTATAATAGTGTACTTATAGTTTTGAATATAGAGGATGAGCGAAGAGGTCTAGAGTGATCCAAAAGGGCAGTTTAGATGCATTGCTTGTATGTGCAATCTTGAGAGAGTGTGAAGTGTTAAATAGAGGTGTTATATATTATTTATACATCATAAAAAAATGATATCAAATTGATATATCTATGGATTTCATAGGTGTTGTGTGTGTGCTCAACATCTAGAACAATTTGGTGCTTGTTCATGCTTAGGGGTGGGTGCTTCACTTAAGGGTCTCATGTTTGTGATCATATTATATAATAAGTAGTTCATGTGTTTCTAGGATTGAGAGTGGGTTTTATACCCCATGAGGGTTTCCCACATAATTCATGTGTTGTGTGCTTAATCTTACATTATTTAGTCTCATGTTTGTGATCATCTTATAGGATAAGTAGTCCATGTGTTTTCAAGATTGAGAGTGGGTTTTATCCCCCATGAGTTTTTCCCACATAATTCATGTTTTTTGTGCTTAATAATAATTTTTATTTCTTTTTAATTGTAATGAATGACTTGTATGCTTTATGAATTCTTGAGGTGATTATTTAAGGATTTGAAAGGATTGGAATTAAATGTTGGATTATCTTGCATCACTGATTCACCCCCCCCCTCTCAATGAGTGTATCTCTAACAATTTGTATCAGAGCCATACCTTCTTTATGATCTTAACCACTTAAAGGTGATCATAGGTACAATGGAAGACAAAGAGGTTGAGATATATCTTCAAGGTGAAATACTATGTGTCTTATCAGTGATCAAGTATATATAAGAAGAGATTAAAAAATTAAAGAACATGATAGGAAGTAAAAAATTTATACCTAATTTCCTCTATATCTTATAATATTAATGCAAAAATTGATGATATGAAGACACAATTAGATAGAATAGAAATAAAAATCAAGAATTTTTAGGATATGATGGATAAAGGCTTGAATCAAAGGATGGATAATTTGGAATGTAAAACTATGGCATATATAGATGTGATTTTATATAAATATAAATTATAATTATATATATACCAAATAATTCAAGGATGAGAAGTCTTGAATTATTGATGGTCAAGCAAAGGGGATGACTGACATGAATAACTATAGTTATGTCTTCAATAGATATTGTTATACTTGTAATGAATATGGTCATAGATATATGGATTGTACTTACTCTTCAAGGAGAATAAATGAGGTCCTATGCTATAAATTCAATCAAAAGGGACATATATCCAAGTATTGTCAGAGGGTATTTTGAAAAAAGGACATTTAATTCATTGACACTATCAAATCTTTCAAAAAAGACAAATCCAAGATTGAAGAATAGAAGAAGAAGAATTTAGATGTTCACCAAAGGAAGATAAATGTTTGTTTAAAATACCTTGCATACTCAAGAGGATGAAAACAATAAATGGTACATAGATAGTGGATGCTCAAGTCATATGATAGGAGATAAGAGCAAATTTATTTCTCTCAAAAAGCACAATTCAGTTTTAGTAAGATTTGGTGTCAACATTTCTGCTAACATAATTGGGAAAGGTTCTATAAAGTTTGGATAATGGTCACACTATAACTAAAAAAGTTCTATATGTAGAATTCTTAAAATATAATATTTTAAGTGTTAGCCAAATGTGTAAACAAGGAAATACTTTAACTTTTCATGACAAAGGGTGTGAAGTGACAAGAGACAAGTCTGGAAAATTAGTTGTAAACATTCACAAGGTAGATAACAAATTGTATGGGTTTCATGAATCCAATAGAGAGGAATGCTTCATGAATCAATTAGAGGAAAGATGTATTTTGTATATAAGACTTGGACATCTAAACTTTGACAATTTAGTGAGGATCAGTTCAAAAGGGGTAGTGAGGCATATGTCTAAAATCACTAAGATTCCTCATACTCTTTATAACGCATGCCTTCATGGGAATCAAACCAAAATAAGATATAAACCTAAGGGAAATTCCACCATAGTTCCATTAGAGGTGATCCACACTAACCTATGTGGACCTAGAACAACTCAAGGCATTTAAGGTAATAACTAATTCATGTTATTAATTTATGACTTCACTAGGATGACTTGGATATATTTCCTTAAAGATAAACCAAAAGCATTTGAAAATTTTAAGGCATTCAAAGATCTTGTTGAAAATGAAAAAGGATCAACAATCAAGTGTGTGAGATCAAATAGAGGAGGAGAATTAGGTCTTATAAGTTTGATAACTTTTTTGAAGAATAATAAATTATAAGATAATATTCTACTACTAGGATAACCCAATAGAATGGGGTGGTTGAGAGGAAAAATAGAACTATACAAGATTTGATTAGAACCATACTTCAAGATTCCAAACTATCAGTTGGTTTTTGGGAAGAGGCTACTAATACATCAGTTTACATCTTAAATAGATTCCAAGTTAGAGTAAATGGAGATAAGACTACATATGAGATATGGAAGAATAGGGAAACTAATGTCAAATAATTTAGTATGTTTGGGAGCAAGTGTTTTATCAAGAGAGATGAAGAAAATCTTGGTAAATTTTACTCAAGGTCTGATGAAGGTATATTCTTAGGTTATTCCTTCATAAGTTCTACTTACATATGTTTTAATAAGAAACTCCACAAAGTTTTTAAAAGATATAATGTAATATTTGAGGAGGTAAGTGACATTAATAAGCCTATCTTATAGATAACTGACACTACTGAGAATCATATTTCAAATAATGAAGGCCTATCTGATCAATTAGATAATGAAGAAGAATAAGTAAGGTAGGACACTAAAGCTAATTCTAGAGGAATATAGAAGGATCAACTAGTTTCTCAAGTTATTTGAGATGTGAATGCCAATTTGTAGACTAAAAAGAGAATGTCAGTCAATCAAAATCAATAAGGGACACCTTTATTATCCAAGGTTGAATCTAAAACATTCTTAGAAGTTAAAAAATATGAAAATTGAACATGTGTAATGGTTGGGTAATTTGATCAAATATTAAAGAATAAAACATGGGATTTGGTTCCAAGGCTAAAAGATAAAAATATGATAGGAACCAAGTGGGTATTCAAAAACAAAATGAATGAGAATGAAGAGGTCATAAAAAATAAGGCTAGACTGGTACGTAAACGATATGTTCAAGTTGAAGGGATAGATTTTGGTGAGACATTTAATCCTATGGTAAGAATGGAAGAAATTAGATTCTTCTTATATCAATTAATCTTTAAGGTTTCAAAGTTTACCAAATGGATGTGAAATCTGCATTTCTGAATGGCAACTCAAATGAAGAAGTTTACATTGAGCTACCTAAAGGTTTTTCTAGGACAAGTAATCAAGACTGTGTTTATAAACTAAAGAAGGATTTATATGGTCTTAAACAAGCTCCTAGAGCTTGGTATGACATAGTAGACAAGTATCTATTGATACAAGGCTTCAAAAGAGGGGTATTTGATAGTAATTTATACATTAAGATAGATGGCATTCATCAATTACTAGTAGTAGTATATGTTGATGACATAGTTTTTGGTTCTGATAATGACAACATGAGTAGAGAGTTTGTAGATGCTATGAATACTGAGTTTGAAATGTCAATGTTGGGATAAATTCCCGTCTTCTTAGGATTGAAAATTAACCAACTTGATGTAGGGATATTAATTTCATAGAAAAAATACATCAAGGATATGTTAAGGAAGTTTCACATGTTGGATTGTAAGCTAATGAGTACTCTAATGATCACATGGTACAAGTTAAGTAAAAAAGATGACTCACCAAAAGTTGATCAAACTTTATATAGATCCATGATTGGAAGTCTCTTATAATCTACTACATATAAGTCTGATATCATGCAAGTTGTAAGCCTTGTAGGAAGGTTTCAAATTGATCTTAGATAATCTCACTTGAAATAAATCAAAAGGATCTTTAGGTATCTCAAGATCATAATAGAGTATGTTTTATGGTACCCTAAGAGCAAAGAATTCACTATAAGGACATACACTGATGTAGAATGGGTAGGATAAGTGGATGATAAGAGGAGTACTTATGGTGGTGTTTTATTCATGGGTGAATGATTGGTATCTTGGCTAAGTAAGAAACAAGCCTCTATATCTCTATCAACTTTAGAAGCTAATTATATAGCTAATTCTTCCTATTGTACTCAGGTAATGTGGATGAAACAAACCTTTGAAGACTATAAGGTAAGATAAAATGGACCTTATCTTATCCATTGTGAGAATACTAGTGTAATTAGTATGTCTAAGAATCCTATTATGCACTCAAACACTAAACACATTCCTATTAGATATCATTTTTTGATAGAACAAGTAATTAATTAAAGTGTTAAGTTGGAGTATGTGCCTATAAAAGAATAACTTGCAGATGTTATGATTAAACCATTGATAAAAGCAACATTTGAATATATAAGACAAATATTGGAAGTCATATACCTATTTATAAATCATTAGAAGGTATTTGGATAAGAGGAAGTAACATGTTCATAATATTTCTCCAGTGCTTGGTGATGGAAAGCTTCATGAAACCCATTCAGGTACATTAGTCCTAAAAGCAAAATCTAGTCAAATTTTAATGATTGGTTTAATAGGTCAAATCATGAAGTATGTAGGTGAGGTTGGTATAGAGTGTGGAGAATATTTTCAAAAGTTTATTTCAAATGGTTTCATGTTTTATATTTGTTAAAGGAGTCAATAATGACCATTTTTTTCATTTCTCCATTTTGGTCAGTGTTCACTACCTAGTGAGTGCTAATCTTGCAATTTTGATGATTTTAAGGTATAATAAGCTAACCAAGTGTGGAGGATAGTTAAATTTTATGTGTCTAAGTGAAATAATTTCCATTTAGATATCAAAAGGATACCATGATGAATCTAAGGTGTTTTGGCATATTGAATATTATGTATACAAGGTCTGTAGGCACAAAATGAATGATTTTAGGTGTCAAATGAAGATTGGTAAGTGATAAATATGATATAATTGCATATAAAGGTGTGTTTACTTCATTAAGGTATGATATAGGTGGTTTTTGGGTTTTAAGGTTCTTTAAGGATAAGATAAAGATTTTTGATGCCTCTCAGGTATCACAGTCTATGCATAAGGGCTAGAAGGCTAAAAACCATTTCATGGTTCTATGGGTTCCCATAAGAGTTTGAAATCAAAAAATATTCCATAATTTTTCATTAATGAAATAAAGGTGAGAGAGCTGTTTCAAAAGATGGTGTTAAACGGAAGGTGGTAAGTTGACCTTGTTTATTTTTTATTCCCTTATTTTAACACCATGTGAGTTGTTGACCTTCCCAAGGTATATGAAACTTTATGTTTATTAATCCACTAAAATTTCTAAAAGGGTGTTCAAAAAGTGTTTTACAGTCATATGGAGGTGTGTAGTTTGTCTTATGGATAAGGATTTATGCAAATGAAGGGTAAATTGGTAGGTCAGTTTATGAAGAAGCTATAGTGCAGAAGAAGATTTGGTTGATGATTTTTGTCATGAATTAGTGGGAATATTATTTTAATCTAGATATTAAATTTCAAGCCATGAAAGTGCATACACAAAAATTTATGGGCTCTGCAAGGTTCGAGTAAGGCTATTAGGCCTCTAGGCAAGGCTAGTATGAAGAAATGAACTTTCTGATCATTTTCTCAAAAATACCAAGGTATTAATGTTATAATATGAGTTTTTAAGTCTATTTTTAACATATTTCATGTTTTTATAATGGCTTAAACATCTATTGGTGATTATGGAGTTGACTCATGAAAGAAAATTTGAAGGCAATAATGAAATTTTGTCATGCTTAGAGATGGTCTAGAGGTGCTCAAGAGGATATTAAAGTCAAGATACTTATGGGGAGTCCCTCTCAATTGTATTAATCTTTTATAACTCCCATCTTCTTGGTATTGTGTGTTTCTTCTTCATATAGCAGGGCATGGTCAAGATGGTGTGTTGTCAATAAGCAAGACTATGAAGATCTGGTAAGAAATGGTATGCACAATGATAGAGGGAGTGTATATTATCTCTCAAAGGAGTTACCTTCTTGATGTTTGATTTGAAAACATTTTAAAAAAAATTAGGTTCTTAGGATCATTAGGTAATCCCACTTTGTCATTGTGTCAAAAGGGAAAAAGGTATTTATAGAGGAAGAAGGGGTGTGTGCATAAGCATTGTGTTATTGTTGACATCAATGATAAAGGGGAAGATTTTTGAGGTGTTGTAAATTATATATCAAAGGTGAAAAATAATTTATATGAGGTGAAAAAGAGTGTTCATAAGGTGTCAAGGTTTCTAGCTTGTATGACAAAGTGTGCTTCAATAGTCATGCATGGATCTTTAATGTTTGGTTGTAAAGGCAAGTTGATGGATGTGTTTGATGATGTGAGCATGTTTCAAAAGTCCTATGGATTTCTTGGAGTGAGTATGAAATTGATAATTTTCCACTTGGATCATCTATATGGTCATTATGGTCATCTAGTCCTAGCTAGTCTTTTGGCAAATCAGGTTGAGTGAGCATATTGATGACATCAACATTCACACATGTGGAAGTGTCAAAAGGATTTGTTCACATAAATATGATCAATTTTTTGCCACTATCATATGGTCCAATTTTTAGGTCATGATTATGTTTGTATAAAAATATGTAATTTTTTAAATTTGGCTTCCCAGACATATTTCTCTATTTTCCATATTTAGCCAAATTTGCATTAAAAAGTGACCGTTGGAATTCAAATATTTAAATTTACAAAGGAAAACTAGCCCTCTCTATTTTGGCTATAATTTTTTATGTTGGATGAATGTGATGGTAGTATAAAAATAAAAGTGGTAGATAATTTCAAGGTAAATCCAAAAAAATAATTTGTAGGTTTGAATGGTTATACACATGCATTTATTATGGTCCAAAGTTGGCTGAGGGTTTGACCATCTTATGCAAATGACCTGAGAAGGATATTTGAGTTTTTATTGATAGTTTTTATATGTTTCAAGATGGATTATCTATTATATATTTTTTTATACTCTCTTAGGATGATCTATGTGTATTTTTTATGTTTTACCAATCCATATTTTGTATGAACAAATGATCACAAGTTGACAGTTTGTTTGTTCATGATGTTTTTGTGAGGAAGGCAAATGATTCATAGGTTTTGCATATGTAGAGGTGAGTAGGAATGAATTTAATAAATTTATGGTTTATTATTGGTCATTTTGCAAGGACTTATGGAATTTTATGTGGTTTTGTGTTCCTAGTTTTGCTTGGTAATGTCTTAAAGGGGTGAATAGGTCTCCATGTGACCTATAAGGGCTACTAAGGCCTAATTGAAAGGTGTAGATAATAAAGGGTGAAATATGGATGATGAATTAAACATATCAAGATGGTATTAAGATATTTATTAATCGGATATAATCCTTAAGAGTTGAGGAAAGTTTTATGGCTGACCAAGATGGTGATGAACAAGTATACATTATAAAGAGCTAAATCAAATGTGATGGTTTCTAGTGAAGATATGCAAAGTAATAGTGAATTTTGAGTGTGGTTAATTAATGGATTAAAGATAAGAATAGGTTTAGAAAAAAAATTATGATATATAGGTCATAATTATGATGTTATAATAGTGTACTTATAGGTTTGAAGATTGAGGATGAGCAAAGAGGTCTATAGTGATCCAAAAGGGTGTTTTATACACATTACTTGTATGTAAAAGCTTGAGAGAGTGTAAAGCATTGAAGAGAGGTGTTATACAATCAAATTTATGGAGCTATTGACTTCATAGGTGTTGTGTGGGTGCTCAACATCTATAACAAGTTAGTGCTTGTTCATGCTTAGGGGTGGGTGATCCTTGTGAAGTGGGTGATTCACTAAAATATAGCATGTTTTTGATCATATTATAGGGCAATTAGTCCATGTGTTTTTAGTATTGAGAGTGGGGTTTTTCCCCCATGATGTTTTCCCACATAATTCATGTGTTATGTGCTTAATCTTGCATGATCTTTCTTGTTTATTGGTATGAATGACTTGTATGCTTTATGAATGATTGAGGGAATTGTATAAGGATTTTAAAGGATTAGAATCAAATTTTGGATTATCTTGAAACACTAATTCACCCCCCCATCTCAGTGATTGTACCTCTAATATTTATTTCTCATGTTTCCATTATCCCACTTGTGCAAGTGACTCCCTTGGTAATAATCCAATCAACACAATTGGATAATCAAACTCCATATTCACCTCCCTCTTTTTTAGTCACTTCCACCTCATCCCTAATATCCACTACCACTCCATTAATCACTAATACCACCCAACAATACATGGCTATAGATTTATTCATTCTGACTACAATCCCACTCATCATCCCAACCAATTAGATAGACACCACTTCATTTTCATCTCCAATCACACTCCCCATTTAATATACTCTAAATATTCCCACTATGTTTATTGATTAATTTTATACCTTGGATTCCACCCTTCCACATGTTCCCTTCTTCCAACTACCCATGCCTACCTTTCCACTCATGTCACTTTTAGCTTCCACACCCTTGGTAATCACGTCTATACCCACTTCACCCATTTAAGTACCAATTTCTTCCACTCCTATATAAAAATAGGACCCCACAAAGGAGGTGGAGATAGAAAGACCCACTAATACAACTTTGGCTACTCAACCCTCAAATGGGAAAGAGAAAGCCAAATAATAAGCCAAGGATTCAACATCAATATTAGTGACAATTATAGCACTTATCATAATAACCACCAATGTAGTATTTTTAGGTACATATTCACATATGACAATGCTATATTAATAGATTTCCACTCCAAATTAGCTAGCATAATTGGTAACAAAAAAATAAAACAAATTGTGTCTCTTAGTACTCTAGACTTTGGACTTTTGCAGACATCCAAATGATCAAAGATAGGCCCTAGAACCATCTCTAAAATATCATATGATGTAGTAGGGGAAAGATATGTGGAAATTTTAGTTCTCCCACTAGAAAAAAAATGAAGATCTAGTGGTGGGGGATTATCAAATATCTAAAGAACACCTGGGTCATCAGATAAGAGAAGGACTGAATCATGATGTTCAATCAAGAATCAACTCTCTTTTTGAGAATATGGAGAGTGACAAGGTCACTAAAGATGAACTAAAAAATAAATTTGAGCAATTAATAACTACCTTGAGTAAGTTCATTAAGCCATTAGCTTAGCCAACTCCGTCTCTTACTCAATTCCCTAATAAAGAAACATTTGAGGCAATGATAAAAATTGGTACCATGGGAAGGGCCATAAAAGACTAGGTTGATGAAATCATAACAAAAGGAAATAGAGTGATAGAGATGGCAATGGATTTCTATAAGATTATAAATAATGATCATGTACTTCTAAAAGCAAAGATAAGTAACTATGAGGAAGAGATTGAAAGAATAAACCTATTCTTTCCTAAATTGTAGGATGTTGACTTGACTGAGATTGACACTCTCCTATTAGAAAAGATATTTAATATTTATAAAGAGCATGAAGAGCTAGATAGGGCAGCCCATTTTAGAATTAGAATACTCATTGAGAGTATTAATAAGGCCAATACTACATGTGACAAGGCCATAGATACAATTTATGACATTGAATATTTACTTGGTAAATTTTCATGTGAAGTAATAGATCACCAAGATCAACCCCTTCCTATTCAATAGGTTTAATATACGTTCAAAGGGGTAGTCAAGAGGGAATCAAAATGGGATACAAAGTTCAATTTGAGTTCCATCCATTGATTCATCGGGTATCATAATACACTGTATCAAATGGGAAAATATACTCAAGTCTACCAATTTGCATCTAGGGAACTATCTGAAGTAGTATCAAAATGTGAGATCAACAGCCTTTACACACTTATTCCTAGCAAATAACATCTTCAAGAGATCTTTGGAAGCTTTAATTCTTATATTTAGAAGATACAAACAAAAAATGACAAGGATTCTCTAGAGGTCATGGTTTTGGATTAATTATTTTCAATTAAATACATTCCCTAAAATACATTTTTTATTGTAAGAAAATTGTAAAGTTGTAAGTTTTAAATTACAACTATCATTTTGACAGCTCTTTTTGAGAAAGAGCCACTTGTAGTTTGTAATTATCTTTTTTTTAGGCTTTAAGTTGTAAGGTGAAAACTTGTAATTTACACTTTTTCTTTTGACAAATTTGAATTGCTTTAGTTGTAAAAACTCATATTGTAATTTACACTTTCCTTTTCATCAAGTTGAATGAATTAAAAATTTGTAAAAGTCTTCACTTCAGATTAAAAATTAGGTTTTTAAAGTTATAACTTAAAATATCCAAAAGTATTTAATGTTTACCAAGTAATGGTTCATTTTAATGCCTCATTTCTTGAGAGAGATAACAACACAACTAAAACAAGAAATGGTTCAACTAGAAGTTTCCAATGGGTTTCTCTACTCCTCAATCACTTTTTGAAGCTCCCAATAGTTTCATGCTTATTTTCCATCCATTTACTCCACTAAGGATGCCTTCTCAATCTGAAGAGGAGGAGGTTTGCATGAAGTTTATTGGATTTTCTTGCTTTGTAATTGGGCATAAGGTTTTGTTAACTTCTTCTATTTCAAGTGAGTATTTTTGTATAAATATACATACCCTAGTGTATCCCATCTATATTTTTTCTATTAGATAAATTATTCTACATTCGAAGAATCAATCTACATGTTATAACCTAGAGAAAGTTAATAGACTGAAGTTTTTCCTTCCTTGTGTTGTGTCTTATTTATGTATCTACAACTATTTGTCAAGTTTGTGAATGTTATGATTCTTATTTTAATCATATAGATTCATCTGTGGTATTATTTTTTCCATTTTGAAAGCATATTGATGAAAAATAAATAAATATGTTCCTTATTTGATAAAGGTTTAAAATTACTTTTGATTTCATATTTGTGCAATATTGTGCTTTAATAAACTCAAAATATTAAACATTCAACTGTGTTTAAATAAAGAAACCATTAATTTCCACTATACTATTTAGTGAAATCACCATTTTCTAATTTTTAAGTTAATTTAAAACTCTTTTCTTCACAATTCAAACCCTAGTTAGGAGAAATATCACTAAGAAGCAGTAGTTTGATGTGAATCACTCATATACTAGTTACACTAAGCTTAGTGAAAGGAAGTCGGCCTTCTTCGAAGGTTCAACTCAATTTTCCAAGGTTCCACTTCTTGGAGGTGATCCCATTGTGTCATTATATTTTCTATGTGCTGCAACTCATGTTACTCATGCTACTACAAATACCAAAATGGGTGTGAAAATCTAATTGATAACAAGAACACTAATATACAACACACTAAAATGGTATATGAAAAATTAATTTGGACCTACCACAACATGGAATAATAGTTATAAATCATTTAAAGGTGTTTTCACTACCTATACATACCAATGAAAAACATTAGTAAGATGAGAGAATCAATCCAAAAATAAAAGGAAACTATCAAGGATTACAATCATCACTTTAAATCCATAGTGTGAAAGATAGAAGAACCTCTAATGCAAAACAAAGAATATAATGTTTCATATCAAAATTAATACTATGTATTAGAGGTAATATGGAGGGAATATGTTCAACACATTCATAAAAACATTAGAAATGGTGTCAAGTCTTGAATCACAGTCTTAGAGGAGAGATACAGATAGCTCATTGAAAGATAATGTTGAAAGATTACAATTAGAATTGGAAAAAATAAGATTAAAAAAAGAGATATAGATGAAGAGGGATGATTTTTTGGTACTACACAATAATCACACACCATCATGGGTGATAATTTTGTGTTGCACTTGTGTGAAATGGATTTATAGGATACAATACCCCCATAATGATATATTAAAAAGAGAAGTTGTGATAAGATCAATGCAACCATAATATGGATGACTTCACTATCTAAAAAATCCATATATGGTGAAAGAATTTACTATATAATATGTAGAGTGTATTATTAACATCCATAACACTTATGCCATATGATAGAATTAGCAAACCTATAAATAAAATAATGCACTACACTAATTATGGGTTATTTAATCATTATAATAATAACTACCTTACTATAGATGCACTTGTAGATGTATATGACACCCTTTAAAGAAGAGCCACAATAGTAAAACAAATTTCATTACTGCAATTACCAATGAAAAATGTTAGTATACCACACTCTAGTCAACAATATCAAACACCTCTAGAAATTCAAAATTCCCAACCCTAGTACTATAGTAATAATTAAGGAGGTATACAGGAGTAAATAGGGTGGTTATAAAGGAGGATACTATATAAGGAGAAATTACCAAGGTAAAAGAGATATGACTACAATTATAGCTAGGGGTATAATCAAGAGATTACCCCACCAATATGTTATAAATGCGGTAAGGTGGAATAAATTTCTATAAATTGTAATGAAAAACCACAAATGGAGTGTGGATTATGCCATGAAAAATTCACACGTTATTCATGTTCATATCCTAAAGTGATCTAATTCTATTTAAATGGTACAACAAAAATAAAAGAATTGATAGAATCTTCCCCCAATAAAGGGGATTAACATCTTAGTAAAATGGCATAAGCATAGGATACAAAAGAAAGGTATAATGAAGTTCATCATGGAAAATAAGAACAGAAAAAAAATAGAGGAATAAATAAGTTCATCCCAAAGAATCAAAATGTCAAAATTAATTCGATAATATCAACAAAAAAAAAGAGAGTAAAAAGAGAGGACATGTAAAAAGGCTCTCCATATCATGAACAATATTTTACAACTGTGAGTAGTGGTAACCACCAAAGCTGGCATAAATATAGGAAAAGCTAAATAAATATCCATTGAATTTAATATAAAATCAGACATAGATGTAAAAGGTGAGAAACCTGATATCTATGAACTTGATTACATTGTAAATAAAAGCAGAAAACTAATAACAAAAAAATTAGAAAAGGACCAACTTAAATTGACTTATTTTGATGAAGACAAGGTTGGGGAACTTAAAATAATAATGAGATTAATAAAGAAACAATACCTACTAACTAAGCTCACTCATTTTTGTAAATTTTTAAACAAGCAAGAGATAACATCAAGTGCAGACAATATGGAAAAAATAAAATAAAAATACAAAGAATGTATTTAGAACAAACCAAAAGTGGAAAAAAATTAGCATTCTATTAAATATAAAAATAAATGCTCAATCAAAAAAGGAAACACTCCTAGACCTTGACACATATACAAATGTGTTACCATAGAGAACATGGGAGCTTATGTGGAAATTGTAGTTGCATGCAGTGGCATATGATATTTTAATGGTTGGTGGTACTCTGCACTGACTAATTTGGACTTTACAAAACATTGAAGTTGATTTTATGTGGATTAAAAAATATATATTATGAGGTAATTAATATTCATGATACTATTTATTTAGCATTGTCGAACCTAGAATAGTTTGTAGACTATAATGGATCTTTAGATTCTAGAGAAGAGGAAATCACATTTAAAATAAGAGGTGTAGTAGTCCATTTTTCATTATAAATAGGAATGCAGTGGCATGGACAAAAAAAATTATGGCCAAAATATGAGGTTAGTGAATTTTATGACCTTGTTAGTGTGTATACTCTTAGTAAAATTATAAGAATAGAAGATGAACCATAACCTAATGATGAGGTGGAACTTGTAGTAGAATAAGAATAAGGAGAGACACCCTTAAGGGATAAATTTAGGCCTTTATGTACTATAAACCATAAACTACAGTGCATAAGATTTTTTGTATAATATAAATATCATACAAAGGTAGAATCACCATTGTACTATAAAATATATTATTTCAAAGAATAAGGGCTCACACCATATAATGAGATTCACATAACAAACTAACAAAAAAATTGAGCATTAGACTAGCCGATGAGTACTTACAACAAATTATGAGAGTATTTACATAATAAAAGATAAGGATAAAATTCATTGATGATAAAATCATAATTACAATCATAAGATGGTGGCATACCCATAAATCAACCATCTACACTTAAAAACTTTATGTGTACTAATAGAAACAAGGTTTGTAAAATCAAAAAGTTATTTTCTAGGAATCATAAGTTATATAGGTAAAACCAATCCAAGATCACATATTGACATGTGAAAAAGTATATACAAAAAGAAGGGAAATATATAAATGTCTATGGGTATAATTATTGTAATGGATAATAAACACATTTCCTAAAAATTGGTATTTACATTAAGATATGTGCAAAGGAATAGGTAGATAGGCAAACTTTAAAATGGATTTTTATAGAACTTTCATCTTTTGGGACCTTGATATTAAGGATTGTTGAGTACTACAAAAGATACAAACATTATTACTCATAGAATATTCTTCTACAAAACAATAGTTTTCAAGATTAAATATAAAAGAAATAAAATTCAGTCATATGGATGATTGGGAATAGATTGGAATTATTGTGATAGTGTTACCAAAAACTTTGGAAGGAAATACAAAAGTGATAAAGGTTAAACAACTAGCATACTATAGAAATGTTAGTAGAGGTTCTTGGAAAACCCATCAAAACATGTGAATACAAGGAAAGCCAAGTGATAAATGATGAAAGAATTAAAAAAAATTACATTTAAGATTGAACATATCCATTAATTAGATAAAATACAAATAGAAATACATAAAATATATGCTTATTATATATAGAACATTTGATATAATATACATGTCTAACATAGTTAGAAAACATAGAAGTACTATGCATAAAACAACCATAAAAGACATATAATGGAAACCATTTTATAACTCTATAATATATATCACATCATATTCATTTCAAATACAATTAAGGCTATATATAGAGTTTTACAAAGCACTATCACTTCATATTCCATCATGTTGCTACATCAAAAGGAAAGACTCTTTGCATTTTGAAGACTATTATTATGCTTACGAGGGTTAAATACAAACAAAAAGGGATGCAAGTAAAAAACTTAGTGTGATTCATACACGTATCCACTATTTACACTCTATGATTTTGAATACCTATTCTACTCCCAAAACTTTCCTAGACTTAAATAATTATCTCATCTGGAGACAAAGTCATAGAAAAGGTGCCCTGAGCTTAAATCTTGAAACTTTGACTACGTTGAGGAACTGAACTAGAAATAAAAAATTTAGCTATCACTCAAGGTGTCATTTATTTTTTTCACCTCTTATGTACTACTATCCACACTTTCAAGTTTTCAATTAATTAGTGTGCAATGTTACCACCCTTGCAAGTTTTTAATAGACTAGATTAACTAGGTGGTCACATTTTATATATTTTCAATCAACCTAGCCTCACTCTTAATGATTAAGTCCATCTTACTGAAGTAAACAAAAAATTTTGAAATTTTTAAAATTTGAAGTGTGTGAAATACCTAATGAGTAAGTGGTGGCATGCTCTAAAATTTTTGTACTAGAGGTTGTTGTGACATTGACTCTTGTGACATTGACTCTACTTAACATTTGAAAGAAAAAAATAGTGTTGTAGAATATGTTGGTGGAGGCTATGGTTATTGTTGTATTGTTAATTGATAAATTATGGAAATATCCTATAATGGATCACCTATTGAATATATTGAGGAGGAATAAATTGAGTCTCATAAACAAGTTGTGTGATGGAGTTATCCAGCTATGATAAATCTTACTTGAATATTTTTTAATTAGTGAAAACTTCCTACACTGCATAGTGAGTAATGTACATAGTCGAACTTGGTTCACCATTAAATTATGAATATCTTCATCATCTTTGATGGTGATGAGTGCCTTAAAATTTGACACTTTAACCAGGATGTCCTAAAGAACTCCTCTAACTGATATGCATGCCTCTATGTTTGAATGCCAGCAAATGTGGTATGTATGATCTCATTTTTCCAAGACCATAGTTTTTAAAGGACATTATCATTGATAAAATATGAAATGCATAAATATTATAATCACAAGATATATCTAAATACAATGATGAATTATCAAATATATAGATCAATGTTGACATGAGAATTTAACGTGGAGAACCTTAAAGAGGTATAAAAACCCCAAATTGATATATTTATATATTTGAGAAACTCTCATTGTACCCAATAAAAAATTATTAAACCTCTCACTTACTCTCAAACCCTTCTTCATAGAACTCTTTGTAATGATGTTTTACACATGCAACTATATTACCATGTCATGATGTTGTATGTATGTATTTTATCAAAGGGGTAAAACCCTTTTTATATTAAGGTGTGGAGGTGGACCATTATAACCAATAGGTCTAACCTCGAAGAACTTTTAAATAATGATAATAATTAATAGGTTTAATTATTGTATTTACATAATGATTTAACCCATGTTAAATAATAATAATAATAAAACATTTATTATTTACCTATGTAAATGTGTTAAGGGTCTAATAAAGGCATCACTTAAAAATTATATGTTCAAACACTCCCCCTTAATGTTAAGTGGGGATACATGCCATAGTCACCTTAATAAGGAATTATACTATGTATAAATTTAAATTACTTAAAAACCTTCATCATCCAAAGTCATGTTTTGAAATAAAAGGAATTATAATCCATAAACTACTCAAGGTAATTTTTAGACTAGCATGATCATGAGACTAAATCTCATAGTTTCTCATGAATAATAAACCAAGCATATTTGGATCCTTTTATAACATAAGTAACTCCATTAAAAGTATGATTTTATGTGTTGGGTATAAAATTAAAACTTCCACATGAATTTTACTTATATCACATGACTTCCACACAAAGTTTGCAATGCTTTACAATGAGAATAAGTATAGAAAATAAGAAGGAACACATGGATGTTAGGAAGTGACATTATAATGCACACTCCCCATAAATGGAAAGTCTGAGAGGCCCATCATTGCATGAAACTCATAGAAATTGGTAACATCAAGTGGTTTTATTAATATATTTACCACTTTTTTATCAGTAGGATAGAACTACAGATCAATATCATCATTGAGGACTTTCTCTCAGATAAAATGCACATGAAATTAATATGTTTAGTTCATTGATGCTTCACTAGATATTTTTTTAGATCTTACAACTTTATCACCTACACAAAAATTAAACATATATTTGTAAGTAGATTCATGATCACATATCATGGTTAGCATCACAATAACCAAATACATAAAGATAAAAGATGACATATGTTTATATGTTGTAAAGCACATTTTAAACAATCAAGTCATGTTTTAGGAAAAAAAGTTCACTACTTTGATTACAAAGTTAATGAAAAACATAAATTATTGTATGGAATTCATTATTGAATGTTTCCAATATTGACAAGATGAGCATCCCCAACTATCATGCGATGAAAATAAAATAATTTTAATAATAATATGATACTAAGTTTTAACAAACATTAGATATTTTATTAGAAATAATTTATTTTATAATTTGGATTTTATCAAAACTTTGCAATTTAATATGCTTTAATTTTCCAATGATATAAACTTAGATTTAACAAAATATTGAGGTATGTAACCTATCATACATTTGTTTGAAGCATTTTTTAGTTTGTTATTTTATAAAATAAACTACTAAAAACATAAATTAATATACATGGTTTCAAGGCATACCTATGACTGGAAAGATTGTGCACCATTGATCCAGCAATGTGGGAGCTCCATTTTAGCTAGAAAGGACTACCTGCACATAAGAGAAAACTTGAAAAAGATTGATTAATAGGATATTTAAGTGGGTTTCCTAGTATTAGACCAGTCCCAAGAAGTGGTACACTTTATAACAAGAATGTCATGCTACTTTATAAGCACTTAAGTAAATAAATATAGTAAAAGAAATTAGCAATATCATGTAAAAGATAATTTGATAAGATAAATGGATAAAATTTATTTATGATAAATTGGTATGGATTAACAAGATAAACTGATATGCATAGATAAGTAAACAAGTATTTTATAGATTAATATAATTGATAAGGATTCCTAAGATAAAAAGGATTTTTATAGTGACTGATGTCGATCTATAGGATCGATGCCAATCCTTCAGAATTGATATTGATTCCTATGATTGAAGTCGATTCTGATAGAATAATTACTGATGTAGAACTATAGATTAATGAAACATTTCATAGATGACCAAGATAATAAAATATGAAGGATGCAGCTTCCCTACTATGGTATTATTATATTCAATGATATTAACAATTCATGAATGATATATATCTTAAACTACAAGATATACCTTTCACAAAAAAGACATTGGAAGATAAGTACATAGATTATAGGTTGTGGATTCATTAATTCAATAAAATAAAATCTTTAAAGAAACAAGGTATTGGTATATAGGGAATATTATATTTTTTCTTGGGAGTTTTTGTGCATATCAACTATTAACCATGGGAGTTTTTTATTTAAGTATTAAATAATCAATGTCGATCCTACCGGATCAACACTGATCACAAGGATCAATCTTGATTATACTTATTTTGGTAAAAAATATTGAAAGTGGTTTTAACCATGGGATAATTTAGGATTAAATGATGTTAAGTTGTTTATAATTTATTTATTCATAGGTTAAGTTTTTGGGATGGTTGTTCTATTGATTTTTTAGTTGATTTTATATTTTTAGGATTTATGGGTGGTTATGAAAATTATGATGGTAATTAGTAAAAGTGATTACCATGGGTGAATCAAGTAGTATAAGTTGGAATTTATATATAGACATATAATTCCTTATACTTTAAGTTATATTTTATGTATATACTTTCATAATGTTTAAGAGTGGTTTAAGACCTTTAGGAGTTACAATGCAAATTATAGCTTTTGGAGGATTATACCATATTTCAGAATTAACATATTTTATAGTTTTAGGATATAAAACTTATCCATAATGCACATGTTATAAAAGACTTATGGTGTTGTCTACATTTCCCCCTTTTTTTTGAATGGTTTGTAATAACTTTCCATGAGACAAAAACTAAGATAGTTATAATGCCTCAGGTTTATGTGAAGAGGTATTCCCCCTAAATCCAAGAGCCAAAAAAGGATGATGAGATGGAAATGGGTTTGAACTGATGTGGATGGTAGGATAGGATCAAGTTCTATTGGATAAAATCAAATGTGAATAACATGTATTTTCAAGTGATCAACTTATTTGCATGTACAAGGATAGGGATATTACATATAGAAATGCAAATTATAGCTTTTGGAGGATTCTACCATATTTCAAACTTAACATATTTTATAGTTTTAGGATATCAAGCTTATCCATAATGCACATGTTATAAAAGACTTATGGTGTTGTCTACATTTCCCCCTTTTTTTTGAATGGTTTGTAATAACTTTCCATGAGACAAAAACTAAGATAGTTATAATGCCCCAGGTTTATGTGAAGAGGTATTCCACCTAAAGCCAAGAGCCAAAAAAGGATGATGAGATGGAAATGGGTTTGAACTGATGTGGATGGTAGGATAGGATCAGGTTCTGATGGATAAAATCAAATGTGAATAACATGTATTTTCAAGTGAGCAACTTGTTTGCATGTACAAGGATAGGGATATTACATATATAAATGCAAATTATAGCTTTTGGAGTATTCTACCATATTTTAGACTTAACATATTTTATAGTTTTAGGATATCAAACTTATCCATAATGCACATGTTATAAAAGACTTATGGTGTTGTCTACATTTCCCCCTTGTTTTTGAATGATTTGTAATAACTTTCCATGAGACAAAAACTAAGATAGTTATAATGCCCCAGGTTTATGTGAAGAGGTATTCCCCCTAAAGCCAGACCCAAAAATGGATGATGAGATGGAAATGGGTTTGAACTGATGTGGATGGTAGGATAGGATCAAGTTCTGATGGATAAAATCAAATGTGAATAACATGTATTTTCAAGTGAGCAACTTGTTTGCATGTACAAGGATAGGGATATTACATATAGAAATGCCCCAAATAAAATTTAGATTACCACCATTGTGAACAAGTGGAAAACTAAATGGGCTACCAAGGAAACAAATGATATGGAGGTCTAACCAAAGAATCTATTGTGATAAAAGTTATGAAATGGCCTATAAACTATTGTCTCAAGGTGAAATAAGCTCTTTTAGGATCTACCAAGGATTTTTCCTGATAGAGATTGAGCCATGATAGGTTGTGGGACAAGTAACAAGTCATGTGTAAAGTGTCTTAATTATAATGGGTGTAATTTGCTTGGATTTGGTACAAGACTATCTATTTTGAAGCATGTGATTAAATGCAAAACCAAGGATCAAGGTCAATCACAGGGGATTGACATAAATCATTGTTGTGGATATAAATAGTGTGGCCTAAATTTCATTTTCTTATTATCTAAATATCAATTAGATCTTGAAAATTTGGATGGTTTGTGCTGGATGGATGGATGGATGATCAAGTTATCTCACATTTTTTATGTGTATAGTTGATGGTTAGGTAATAACATATTGGTTTTATGAGAAAAAAATAACTAAGGTTGACTTAACACCCTAGTTTTTTGGGATCATGGGGATGCATGAGATTCTTTGTGATTTATGCACTCTATAAGCCTTGTCTAATATTAATGAACACTTTGGTGATCGTCAATTAACCAAGCCTAGGCTTCCCAAAAATGAGAAATGATATTAATATGGGTAGATATGGACATGAAACTAGGACCATGTTATTTCCTTAGGTTAGAGGGTAACTCTTGGTGTACTAGTGATAATAGGATCAACTTGGGCCAGCTCATGTTTATTTTTTATGAAGACTAATAAATGCAATAAGTCTACTACACCTTAGAAAGCTAATCAATGTGGGAAGCTTTATTGGGATATTATTTGACTTTAGATTTTATAGTTTTATGGGCATGTTTTTTTAATTTTGGATAAGATAGGAAATATGATGAATATGGGAAGCGTTCTTGCTTTATGATTTTGGATATCCATCCTTCAAGGGAGTGGTCTATATATATTTTATGAATAATTATCCTTCAAGGGAGTAGTTTACATTTTGTACCTTGTTATGAAAATTTGTCCTTAAATGGAGTAGTCTACAATTTTTCCCTTTGCTTGATTTTTATCCTAGATTACTAATTTGGATTGAAGGCAACTATGGGTTGACTTGAGTTGGCCTAGGTCATATTATTAAATAAGAAGCTATGACACAAAGTGATATTTTGATCCTTGTTATGGGAAATAATGATTTGGGGATCTGTCCTACATATAGGTAGAGCATATCTAATAGAAAATTTTTATGAATAGAGACGATGTGCTCATATTTAAGGTCATGAATGAAGTGTTATCAAATGACCACATGATTCTATATCATTATAGGCTATATGTGGAGATTTTTAGGGACATAAGTAATAGGAATCTTGTGTTGATTTTTAAATATCCAAAATTATTAAAAATAAATAGAGTGTAGATGCAAAGCATTGAAAGACTATTTTCTAGTTTGCCTTTAAGGGAATTAAAGTAGTACACCTCATATCCATAATTATGGGTAAGGATATACATTCTAATCTAAATAGGAGAAATTTTTTTTTATTATTCTTTTTTATACTCTTGATATGTTTACCTATGAGGAGGATTGATTGATCCCCTATAGATTAAATAAGTATAGAGATGAGAAAAAACAAAGGGAGGTAGCCCCATCAAGGGTAGGAGGAGAAGCATGTTGTCGAGTAGGATATCCATATAGTTTGGGATTTGAATGGGTATCGAGTGTTGAAATAAATATTCCCCTAATGAGATTTTTTGAAATATGGAATCAAAAGACTCCTTATTAGGGATTTTTGATGAATGGATATCAAACTAGTTGATGCTTCATTGGATGATGGTGATGGGTTCATATTTTTGAATGGGTGGGAATATTATTAGGATAGGAGGTAAGATAACAGGTTTTAAATGGATATGGGTCTACTTGGATAGTGTGGATTTGGCCTTCATATTCATTTTTTAGGCATTGGTGTAATGTAGAGGAAGGATCCCCCATCATGGATACTTTATCCTTAGTTTTAATTTGAGATTTAGGATTTTATGTTTGTGATTGTGTAGTTATATTAAAAGTATTTATTTGTAGGACTAGTTTGCCTATTAAGGTTGGAGAATAATTTGGGGTTTGCTTTGGTAATTATTATGAAGAGTTAAAAGTGGTGAGTTTTATTTCATAGTCAAAGATGGGATCAAGGTAAAATTTCTCATTTAAAAGGTCATCATAGTCTAAAAGATTCAAGACTATGGATTTAAGTGCAATACAATTTTCAATATCATGTCTTGGAGTCCTATGGTATGTGCACACCTTATCTTCCCTATACTAGGAAGGTCCTTAGGTGTGTGGGCCAAAAAATTTAATGATTGGTAATTAAATGAGAGATTTTTGTGAAATTTGGTTGAGAATGGTATCGTATGATCCTCTTAATGGGTCTTGTTTTGGCTTCTCATCTTTTTGGGGTATGAACTTTTGAGCTGATTTGGATTTGGCATTTGTCATTTGGATAGGCTTAGTAGGAGGTTTTTCCTATGTGTCTTTAAGTAAATTATTTAGGTTTTTATAGGTGGGAGGTTTATCTAAAGGTTTTGGTGTTATAGGGAGAGGAATATATTTTTGGATAGGCTTTTTAGAGGATGATTCAATGATTCTGACATGCATTGTGGATGAAGGGTGAGGTCTTAAGATAGATGGCTTATTTCATATTAGGGATGTTGTTGATTTTCATTTTTTAATGATATTAGATGTGATAGGGATATTTTTTAATCTTTATTTAATGTTTTTGCCTTTGGAGGGTGAGGGGAATTTATTATTGGTGGATGTTGGATAGAATGTTATTTTGGGATGCCAAGGCATTTATTTAGATTCCCCCTTTTATATATTTTTTTTAGAGTGGAGTTACAAGTATCTTTATAATATTATTCCTTTGGGAGATCCCATATAATAAGATCAAGGATGTTGAAATGGGTAATGGGGGTATTTTTGATTGGCTTGGGTTGTTTTATCTCCAAGGTATCTCCTGTAAGGAAGTCTAGTATTTCAGAGGATGATTTCAAAGACACATTAAATTTTTATGGTATAAGTTGGTCTTTGATATTATTTATCATGTGAGTTCCCTATTATTGAGGATATTCAATGTGTGTTTGTACTAAGTTTTATGAGGAGGGAAGATTGGTAAATGTTTGTCTAAATATATCTAAGGATTGGTTTGGGGAAGTGTTGGATTTGTTTATTGAATTTACCCTCGATCGATAAGATTTTAGACTAAAATTTTGAAGAATTAGCATCTACTAACATCATGACCTATTACATGATGATAGCCATAAAATTCATTTTCCTTATACCAACTTTTTTTAGGATAATAATTATCAATAGGCCCAATTGGAGGAAGCTCAATGGTAAATGCCTTCAAAATATTATCTAGGATAAAAGCATAAGATGCCCCTAAAGGTATATACTCTTAGGGAGGGTAAATCATGTTAGTGATCTTTGAGGTTGCATCTATGAAGAGGAAGGACTAGACTAGTTGGGTTTTGATGGAGGGTAAATGTTTTATAACAACAACATTAGAGGTGTCCTTTGGTTTAGTATTGTTTACTCCCTTAAAGGGTTTTGGTTTGGCATTCATCAATCTTGCCTTACCTTGTTTAAGGGCTTTAATTTCTAGTTTTCAAGCCATAGTAAAGTCTTCATCGAATGTTTTAAGGGATTGGATTTGGAGGGTAGATGATATATACATGGTACATGACCTAGAAAATAATTAAGTTCTAGTTAGGGAAGGGAAAAGAATATTTGATTTATAATGCTATGCCATCGAGTGACAAAGTCAGTAGTGGATTTATGTTTAAATTCTTTGATAGCATATACAATAGTGATGGTTATTTTCCTCATGATGTTTATTAAAAAATTCTCTAAGAAAATTTGAGCTAATTGACTAAAGGAAAATAGAGAGTGTTGGGGAATGGAATTATACCAATCCAAAGATGATCCAGCTAATGAGATTAGAAAATTATCTAAGAGGAAAGCATCATCATGGGCTATTAGGTAATATACATGCTTGAATTCCCTAATATGTTATTATGGGTCTTCTTTATCTTGAAACTTGGTAAATTCAAGTAGTTCCAATTGTAATGGATAGGGTCAGATAAGGACTACCAAGTTGATAGGCTTGTTCTAGGTTTATTTATAAGAGGGTATAAGTTTATGCCCTAAGGTTGACGCTTCTAGATAGGACATCCTATCCATGAAAATGCAAATGATGCCTTATTATGGATTATGTGTGAGAAGGCCGCTTAGGATGTGAGGAGGGATGTAATTCTATTGAATATGTTCTTAAGGTATTAATGAGATGAGAAGTGATTGGGCTAGGTGATAACTAGTGGTCATGGTGTTGATTGGTGGAGTTGGGGTAACATATGGATGATATTGGGAGGGTATTTATTATGAAAAAATGGATTAAAAGATTATACATATGGATATTTTGGAGATATTTATTGATATAATTATGGTGTTGGTATTATATGTTGAGTACTACTGGCCACATGTGTTTGGATTAGTGGTAATGTTTTAGGTATGGAAACCTCAAGGTTTGGTAAGGAAGTAGTAGGTGGTACATTAGACATAGGTTGTGAAGTGATAGTGTTATGGGTTTTATTGGTATTTGTGGAAGGATTGGATGTTTTTGGGTGTGGTTGGTTTGTTCCAGAATTGGTGTTAGAAACAAGAGGACTACTAGTTGTTGGTGGTGGTGTTTGGGGGTCCATGGTTGGAACCATAGCCACCGAGTGTCTATTAGACCCATTTGAGGGTGGGATATGTCTAAATTAATGAGATTAAATAAGGGGATAAATATGGATATGTCTTGATCATTATGTAATATAGTGGTTAAGAGTTATTGGGTTTCTATCTAGAATATTAGAAAACTCAAGGTCTCCTTGTGGATATGATTATGGAAGACTATCTCTGATGGATTTGAAAGAGGTAAGAGACTCAATAAAATTTTCATTGAATAGGATTACTATGGTGATTCTATTTATTTCATCAACTATTGTTACATTAAAACCATGTAGTGCTAAGTAAAATAAAAATAAAAGATAAATGTAAAGGCACACATCTAATTTTGATTAACTCATTTTAATGAGGATAAAGCACACACTCTATAAAACACACTTAAATATTTTTAATCTTGTTAGGAAATAAACTTTAGAATGGGATATGGTTTTGGGTTAATAAAGGTCTTAAGAACTAGAAAGCTAAGTTTGGTTTTGGGTTTGTTTAAAGTTGGGAAATTCAATGTATGAAAAGGTACATTGAGGCCTAAATCTATGTTGGTGGTACTATGTGGCTTAGTATAGGGGCCTAACCCATATTTTCACAACCCTATATTAATAAGGGTGTTAGGTACTTATCGCATATACTACCAACCAATTATTTATACTCAGCTAGAAAATTAAGTCAACTTTTCCCTTAGTGATGAAATCTAAGTGAGTCTACCTAGGTAGGATTTGTTTGATCTACTAGTTTTATGATTATCATGATTTGGTAGTGTGTGGAAAGAAGTGTGACTAAAATGGTAATTTTATCCTCCTACTTACACTAAATGTGATTCTAAATTAGGCAATTTGAAAAAGAAAATTTCCTTCAAATAGAAATTTATTTATATACTTTTTGATTTTATGATTTTTTTTTTTGCTTCTTTGATCAAAACTAAAGCAAAAGTTTCACTAAATGAAACAAAATAAAAAAACAAAAATAAAGAATAAATAACAATGAGGCCCAAAAGGAGTCATACATGGCATGCTAGAATGTTTAATGTATTTTCAATATTTATTTTTTTAAATAAATTACTAAAAACATAAATTAAGATCTAGGGTTTCATGACTTACTGGTGACTAGAAAGATTGTGCACCATTGATATAGAAATGTGGGAGATACTATTTACCTAGGAAGGACTACTTACACACAAGTGAAAACTCAAAAAAGATTGATTAATTGGATATGTAAGTGGTTTGCCTAGTACTATACCAGTCCTAAAAAGTGGTACACTTCTTAACAAGGATGTCAACCCACTTTATAAGCACTTAAGAGAATAAAGATAGTAAATTAAATTAACAAGTTCATGTAAAATATAATTTGACAAGATAAATTGATATGGATGGATAAAGTAAACAAGTATTTACAAGATTAATACAATTGACAAGGATTCCTAAGAGGAAAAGGATTTTGATAGTGATCAATGTTGATCTATAGGATCGATGCCAATCCTTTAGAATCAATGTCAATTCCTGTGACTAAATCCAATTCTGATAGAATAATGACTGACATAGAACTATAGCTCAATGAAACCTTTCAGGGATGACCAAAACAATAAAATATGAAGGATGGAGCTTCACTACTATAGGATTATGATATTAAATGATATTCAAATTTTGTGAAGGATATATATCTTAAACTACAAGACATACGTTTCACCAAAAATATGAAGGAAGATAGGTTTTTGAAAATGAGTTCATGCTTGAAATCTTGTAGATGGTGATCAAAGATTGTAGGTTGTGTATCTATTCATCAATAGAATCAAATATTCAAAGTAATAGGGTGATGTTATACATGGATCCTTTTGGTTTATCTTGGGATTTTTTCTTAACTTCAACCATTAACCATGGGAGGTTTTTGACTGAGTATAAATAATTGATGTTGATCCTATCAGATTGATGCCTGCTATGAGGATCGGTATTGATTTTGCTTATTTTGTTAAACATGTTTCAAAGTGGTTTTAACCATGGGATAAGTTAATATTAAAGGATTTTAAGTTTTTGGTAATGTATTTATTCAGAGAATAAGTGTCAAGATGGTTCTATTTATTTTTTAGTTTATTTTAGATTTTTAGGATTTATGGACGATGGTAATTACTTAAATTAATTACCATGGGTGAATTAGGTAGTATAAGTTATTATATATATATATATATATATATATAATTCCTTATATTTTAAGTTATGTTTTATGTATATACTGTTAGGATGTCTGAGAGTGGTTTCATACTTGTAGGAGTTACAATGCAAATTATAGGTTTTGGATTCTACCATATTTTAAACTTAACTTATTTCAGGGTTTCAATATATCAGACTTAGTCATAATGCACACATCATAAAATACTTATGGTGCATAATTATAGCATCTAAAACATTATATATGGATAATTTTAGCATTATATGCAATCATCCAATCAACAAGATATGAGACTAAAACAAACAATTCCATGTATGTATGAATAAAATGCTTACTAAAGTAAATTATGAAGAGTCAATTAAAATTCCATTTATGATTTTTATTTCATAATATATATTATTATCAAATTAATTATCTAAGCATGAAATTTCCCCACTAATCAAATGAAATCATCTTAGCGATCAACAAGAATCAAACTAAATGTAGTTGCGACACTATCAATTTAGTTAGTAATAATAAAACTATTATAATGGTATATTATATGCCATTAACATACATGTATTTTGGTGTAAAAACTACAAATATTTAGTAGGGGATATATTTATAATATACATATTAGTATTCATGGCTTTGGCCCATAAAAATTTAGGAATACTTTCAGAATGCAACATTGTTCTAACCATCTCAATAATGGTGCAGTTTTTCCTTTTAAAAACACCTTTTTACTGAGGGAAATATGAATTTGTTAGTTACATTTAAATACCAAAAATAATACAAAATAAATCAAACTATTTACTAATGTATTCACCACCATTATCAGATCTTAATCTCTTAATATAAAAACTAGATGCATTTTCAACAATAGCTTTAAATTCCTTGAATTTAAACAACACTCTAGATTTCTTTGTAATAAAAAATTCCCAAATCGTTCTATTATAATCATCTATAAAATTAATAACATACAAATAACTATTAATATATAAAACTTCTATAAGTCATGCTAAATCACTATTAATTAACTCTAAAGGATAAGAGGAATTCATATCATGAAGATTTTGAAAGGGATTAGTGTGTTGCTTACCATGTAAGCAACTTTCATAAGTTTCATGATGAGAAGTTATATAAAGAAGACCAAAAACAATATTATGATAATACATATCATTTAAAAGTATAAAATTAGCATGTCCTAATATTTCATGTCATAATTGAGATCTATTCTTACTATGTGATGAAAAAAAACATGCAACAGACATAGTAAAAATGCATAAGCCATTTTTTTGAATGCCCTCAACAATCAGAGAACTATATTGGATTTTAATGGACCAAAAAACTTTAATCAAGGATACAATGAAATTATTATTCGTAAGTTGAGATCAATATATAAAAAAAATCTTAATCTTAAGTACTTATAAAACATCATTAATAAAAACATTTACAAATTTTACCTTTCCTTGCTTAGTTGTTTCTAAAAATGAATTATCTCCTGAATAGATATTTTATATATATATATATATATATATATATATATATATATATATATATATATATATATATATATATATATATATATATATATATATATATATATATATATATATATATATATGTATAATCAAAAAAATTATTAGATAATCAATTCATATGGTGTGATGCATAACTATATATAATCCATTCATTTTCGTTTGAGGCAAATAAAAAAGTAAATAAAATAATAGCATTTGAATTATGATCATGATTGTTATTCTAAATAGTTTTGATTCTTCTATTTGTTTTGATTAGATTTTTTCCCTTTATTATTTTTAGAATATTAATTATTAACTCTATATATGTTTTTATAACACGTCTTCCTTATATAATCAAATTTACCACAAAGATTCAAATTTACATTAAACTTAAGTTTATGATTCTTATTTCTAGATCTCTTTTTCCCATTTTTACCTTTAGTAGAATTAGGGTTAGGATTCTACTTATTGTTTTTAGAAATAGGGTTGATATTGATAAGTGCCAAAGTGTCATTCTCTTTAGAATCAAAATTAGACATCACTTTCTCTTATTCAATTAGAAGATCTTATAGGGTAGTCAAGTCTAGGATATATTGCTCTGTTTGATACTTTAAATATAGAATTGAGATAAAATTATAATTTTTTTCATGAATGTAAAGATAAATAATAAAATAAATCAATTTATATTGAAGCAAATTATAGTTATATACATCTAACTAAACTTTAATATTTTTAATCTTAGAAAAAAAAATATCAAACTTTTCATTACATGTCATAGGTGTAGTCAAAAATTCAAGAATCAATTTAATAATATTCAAGAGGTGAGTGCCCTATGCATAGACTCAATGAATTTTCAAGCATATCCAAGAGACTCCTAATTACCAATGTGAATTAGGAATTCATCCTTAACACTTCAAAATATAATCGACATGGATTCTTGTATTTTTTGTTGAAATACATTTGAAAGCTCTAGTGTCACATGTCATTCTAATGAATCTTTTTCTATTTCAATTACAATGTTCCACAACTTTTGAGCCACAAATTATGTTGTATGGATTTCTCATATGTTATAGATAGATCCATTAAGTATTTGTGATTTATCTAGAACAAAATTAGAAGAAGCCATTTCTTCCTTTTAAATTGACACTATGATACTAGATAAGGCTTAAATTTAAACACTTTTTAAACGTAAATGTATACTCTATTTGAAAATAAAGTAAATTTTAAGTGTAAACAAATAATAATTGTTTATATTAATGCTAGACAAAATAATAAAATTATGAAAAATTGTAACAAAATAAAGTGTTGCAAGTGATATAAAAATACACTAATGTAAGAAAAATTATTAAAAATGAACCTTGTTTAATGTGATTTTTAACTTTATCTGATATTAAATTAAATTACAATTGTAAACAAGTAAAATCTATTCAAATATATGCTTAACAATGTGAAAAATTGAAGTAAAATCCACTAATTTATATGTCTTAAGAGTAGCACATAAAATAACTGTTTAAACACTATGAATTAAAAAGGTGTAAAATCTATAATAAAATGTTTAAAAACAAAAACTAGACCGCATTAATGTTTTTGGAATGTGCCAAAACCTAGGAATCAATTGGTTACACGAATATGGTCAACAAGGTTTTAACATGGTCAAATGTTGCAAGAAATTTGACAAGATAGATGGGGATTAACATGTGAGAAAGTTGGCATGCAAACCAAAAAAATAGTTCAAAATTAATTAAATTTAAAAAATTAACTTGAACAAAATAATTAGAGGTAAGTGTTTTTAACCCTTGACCTCTCTTTTTGTAAGTTTTGGCAAAAAAGTAATTGCCAATCCTTTTACTAGACTAAGCATGTATTTTTATGCATAAATTTGTTATTAAACCTTTTTAAATTGATTTTTATTTTAAAAAATAAAAATAAAAAACAATTACAATAACATGAATGTAAAATTAGTAGTATAACAAAAAAAAAACTTTTGGATAAAAAACTCAACAAGGAAAAGTGGGGGCCATTGCCTATGTGGAAAATAAGGAATAACATATTTAAAATATTTATTAAATATACTTTAAAAATTATGTACTTACCTCTTAAATATTTTACAGACTAAAAATGGCATGGGAGGAGAATAGAGGATTTGTCAGAGGTTGGAAGAAGCCTTCTCAAGCTCTCAAACTTGTCAAGTAGCCTTTCATCCTCTTTATAACGCTAATCCAACACTCAAAAAAAGATTTTGCAACCAAAAAAAGAATTTTTTACAAAATTCATGGGAAGCCATACAAGGATTCCTAGGAGGTATAAAAAATTCATAGATGCTTGAAATGGCCTTCTTAGATCCTAAAACTTAGCAATAAGCCTTCAAATATTAAAACAAAGCATCCAAAAACTTCAAGATTGATTTTTTCCCTAAAATCTGGTTTTCCTAATTTTACAGTTGTAAGAGATTGTACCATGGTGCCACATGTGAGAGGGTAAAAATACATAAATTTAATGATAGCCTCTATAGCTTTGTAAGTATTTTTAGGAGGCTAAAATCCCCTGATCTAGCCCCTCAGAATATATAAAATAGTAATAGAATGACTCAAATTAATTAATTTATATTTTTTCTCCTTCTTCCCTTGTACATGGACCATAAAACCATGTTAAAACAACATAAATATTCAAAAAACTCATTTGAATACTCCCACATGCTCTTTGGATGAGTTTGTAGGCTAAAATCTAAGAGATTTAACCCCTTAGGAGAGATATTTAAGCAATAACAAGCTCAAATCATTTTTTTAAATGTTTTTTACTTGTTTTTAGTCATACAATGGTTGTACCAAGATTTAAAATATAAATAATTTTCTTGAATTTGATATCACACTGGAAAATAAACCAATCTCTAAAGTCTTTCCAAACAATCACCATATCCCATGCTCTGCTACCATGATTAAATATGAAATGCATATACAATTTAATCACACAAGACAGATATAAATATAATAATGAATTAACAAAGGTAGAAATAAATGTTTACATGGTAATTTAATGTGTAAAACCTCAAATAGGTAAGAAACTATAAATTGATATATTCATATAATTGAGAAACTCTCAGTGTACTCAATACAAAATCCTTCAATCTCTCACTTCTTCTTAGACCATTCTTCACAGAACTCTTTGCAATGATATTTTTTACACATAAATATATTACCATGTCACAATGTTTTATGTGTGTATTTTATCAAAGGGGTAAAACCCTTTCTATATTGATGTGGGGAGGTGGACCATTGTAACCAATGTATCCAAGGAGGAACTTTCAAATAAATTTAATAATTAATATGTTATATTATTGTTTTTACATGATGATTTAACCCATATTAAATAATAATAATAAAACATTTATTATTTACCTATGTAAATATGTGAAAGGTCCAATAAAGGCACCACATAAGCATTATATGTTCATATAATCATGTGATTCAAATAATTCCTTGAGTGTATTTTCCATTGATGTAGAGGTAGCTAAATGATCTTCCATAATAGATTTAGATTTATCTACCCTATCAAACTTTGGCTTGGCCTTGAATAATTAATTGGTGAATTTATGCTTTCAATAAATCATTATTTAGGTGTTTTTTTTGGCTTAGACTATATCCATATCTAAGACATGCTCATATTCTTTAAAGAGATCATAAATTACATTTATTTCTAATTTGATGTTCTTCCCTTGAATGTAAAAGGATTAAAACTCTTGTATAGTAATCTAGTCCTTTGTTAGCTATAATAAGAGGGCTAAGAATTGATTTTTTTATAAGATGACTTTGTCACTTAGGACTTGGGTGACCAACACATAAGTGTTATTGATGAGCTGACACACACTATTGAATTAAAGGTATAGGTTTATGTTGTCCTCTTGTAGTTATAATACTTATAGATTCAAGTTTGAAACCTTTTTCATTATTGATTCCTAAAAAATAGTTACAAATTCAAATTATTTAATAAATAGAAGTTGAAAAACATCAAGAGATGCTTTGTGCACTATCATCACTAGAACCATGGTGGAAGTTGTAGCTAAGACAAGTGCCTTATTGATATTTGTCATGGGAAGATAAAATATTGTATAATTTGTGGATGATGTAAGGACATTACATATCCATTGGCTAGTTATTTGAGGTTTGAGTTGAGAGGCCTCCTCATGTGCACCTCTTTGAAAATATTCTTAGCCTAGAGATGTGGGAAATGTGTTATGGGTCTTAATTGTTTCTGCATCTTGGTGGTCTTAATCACCTTCTTTATCATAAATTAATGTTTTGTTTTGAGCTCTACTTATGCCTTAGTCTTACATCTAGCCTCCACTTCAGCCTTATCCTTAGCTTCTACATTATCTTTATCTTTGGATTCTACATCAGCCTTAGCATTGGCCTCTTCCTCAACCTTAGTTCAAGTTCTACATCAGCTTTATCTTTAACTTATTATTCATCATTATATTACATGGATTTCTCCTCTTGGATGCGTAGTGATTTAGCATTTTTATCATCTTGAGCCTTTGCAACTTCCTTTACTTCATCTTTATTTTTTTGAGATACTTCTACTTCTTGGTTATCTTTTTATTTATGTTTCCTTGCTTCTTGTTATTTCTTCTTCACCTCTACTTATTTAGCTATTTTCTTTTCTTCTTCAACTTTTTTTATGATTATCCTCTTCAAATTGCTACTTTCAATACTCCTCAACAATAGCCTTGCACTTTACCTCTTCCTCCTTTTTCTTCTCCTCATCTTTTTGTGCCTTCTTCTCATCCTCCTTTGGTGAATTTGATATCTCCTCTTATTCCTTAGTAGGTTTTTCTTGTGTTACAACATCTATTTTCTCAAATTGTTACATAGGCTATGGTAATTTGTTCTATTCATGTTCCTCCATAGGAATTAGTGAATGAAGGACTATAATTGATTGTCATTATTATAAAGAGGATGAATCCACAATAGTACCTCTTTTTTTAGTATCTTTATTCTTAGAAGATGGAGGGGGAGTGAGAGTCTTCTTTGGCCTCTTTGTATTCCAGATTATATCTTGAGTTTGTTGTTGGGGTCTATATGTTTGTTTCATTATTCCCTCCTACATTGGGTCTAAAAAGAAAACAATCCTATGTTTGACTATTGGAGAACTTCTAGGCACAACATGAGTCCTTGGCCTATACATTATGGATGGAGGTGGACTTTATTGTACTGAAAGGTCAATTATCTACACAATAGAAGATCTTGTAGTTGGATATATTAGTAAAATCTCTATTTTGAATAGTTGGCATGTTTTTTCTTGTCCAATAGTATCTACTATGATGGATGGAGGAGGTTGAGTTATATCAACCCAAAAATCATTCCTCACCTAGTTATGCACCTCACAAATGTGAACTACCTTTCAAAAGAAGAACTATTTTTTCCTCTTCTTACTCATAAACATCATTGTTGATGTTTGCAAACATAGACTATAGAACTTCATACTCCTCAAAACCTTACTCTTCCAAGTCATACTCAACATATATCTTTAGAACATTCTTATTATCTATCCATGACTTTGTATGGTGTGTCCTCTTCTTTGGTGGTAGTGGTGAGGTTCATCACATTGGTGCCTTCCTCTTGCCCTTATCAAGCTATGATATAGTCATTTATGTTTTTGATGGTGTATTTGTTTTCACTTATGTTTGTGTGGGAATAAGTTATTTCTCACCTATAAGTATGGATCACAAAGTTTGTACTAACCTATTATCTAGATAACTTCTACCTAGGCATACAACATAGTGATGAAAAATGGTAGTGGAGTTGTGGTTGATTTAATAAACTCATGAAATATGATATGAATGTCATTATGTAGCTTTATAATTGATGCATATTTCCTTAAATAATACATAACATCTTTGGGTACTCTAGGGTGTGATATGATCATGGCTTATATATCCAACCACCATGAATTAAATATCTCCATCTTCTTGTAATAATACCCTATCTTGGTCCAAGTAATGTTGTAAATGCATTAATGGGAAAAACCTCTTCATCTAGATTCATTGGGACCTTTGGTGACTTACACTATGTAAAATAGATGAGAAAGACTAATAATTGATATTGAAATGCCTGCAATACATTGGCAAGAACCTTTTTAATGGTCATAATAAGTTTTTAGGCCAAAACAACTACCCAATTTAAATCTTCATGCATTCATATCATCTAATACATAATGTCAACAATGCTTTTGGTTACTTGGTTGACACTTTTTTGGTCTTCCAAAATCATTTGGTGATACACTCAAATAAAATGTCTATTAAATTATCTTCCACTGAGTCAATAGGAATCTCTTTTCCTACCCTTTTTGTATTTTTCCTTTCTGTCTAAATGGATGGGTGGGGCCTTAGTTTTATAAGGCAAAATAGATTTGCCCTGAGGAGTAATTGATATTATTATTTCCATGGTTAAAGGGTTGATGTATATTATAAAATAATACATGAATTTAATATCAAACTCACTATATATTCTAAGAAATGTAAGCATTACCTTATCTAATTTCCTAAAAGTAGGTAGCTTGATAAGTCACTCTACATCAGAACCTCATAGAGGGTGTTAAAGTGCCAAAGCTCCTACTAGTGTTTCTTTTGATTGATATGTAATTAATAGAGTGGCTTATATAGTGTCAATAAAATAAAATAGGTTTAGGTCATGGTATTTAGTTTTCCTAAGGGTTAGGCTAATCCCCATTTCTTCTTCTTATGTATCTATGAGTGGAGTTAATAGTTATGCATGATCCATATTTTTAAGTACTAATATAATTGAACAAGTTATTTAATTGAATAGGTAATAATACAAAATATATGCACAATTATTTAAATTAGATGCAAATCACAAGGATCCCTTATTCACATTAATTTTTAATGTCCTATTCTTCTATCCCCTTGTTTTATAGAGATTTTGGCACCTAAATCCATCCAATAGAATGATTTTAAAGGTTTTGAGTTGCTCACACATTATTTTTCCTAGGGAATTAATTTTAAATGGTCACTGGTGATGTGATGGTTACCATTTTATGTCTAAAAACATTAATCCATCCAATGATTGGTATTGATGTGATGTATTATATTCTCACCTATCTAATTTTCTTATTGTGCATCAAGTCATTCTGACATACGGTATGATTTAGGAAAGATGCAATATTTCAAGTGTATCATCATTACTAGTTTTAAATGACCACTTACCATCCTTTCTCCATAATTTGATTATCATCACCCCATTCCTAGACTTAACGAATGATCCCCACATACCCATTGCATGTTCTCTCTCATTTAGGCTAAAATTATTCCAAACTTGCACTCTATGAATTTGACTTAACAAATTTAGTTCTGACCTCATTTGATACAAAATTTCACTATACAAACACACTCAAACCTAAAAAACAACACAATATAACAAAAAATTAAACAAAACTTCTAAACTACATAGTGTTACTTAGCACCCTCTTTCAATTTTTGTGAGAAATGATAAATATTATTGATGGTAATACTTAATATTATATCCATTTACACATACTATAAGAATGGTTACCTAAATATATTTTAAGATAATGTTTCCCAACTATGAAAATCTATGAATGATATAGCATTCCTTACATCTAATGTGTAACTTGCCCATAGATGCTCTAAATATGTTATTGTATAGTAAGACCACTCACTTTGGATAAAATTGTTTAGATCATAGGTTGCAATCATGACACACTTTCTAACTTAGCTTATTGATTTCATGAATTCATTATGTTATTTTCTTGTTTTATTCCATTTTAGTTAAATCCATCAACCACATCTATAGAGAGTCTCAATCCTTGAGTCTCATTACCATAACAATGCATAGACTAAGAACTATATATTCCATGGGCATTCCTCTCTCAAGTCCATAAACTAAATGAAATGGGGTAAATCTTGTTATAGATTTGTATTTTATTTTCTATGCCTAGATAATCACATGATTTTTTTCCTCTCAATGACCCCATTTTACATTGCATATCTTTGTTAACATATTTCACAAGACTTTATTTAAAGCCTCAACTTGTCCATTTTCCTATGGGTGATACACAATATATTTATGGTGTAATATCATAAATTATTCTATAAGATTTTTTATTATATTATTCATAAATTATGTTCCCCTATCATTGACCAATTTTTTTGGACACCAAAACCTTGTAATGATATTTTCATACAAAAACTTAGCTACATCCTTGGCACTAAAACTTGGTGTCATAGAAATTTCAATCCATTTTTTAAAGTAATCAGTCATAGTGATGATATACCTTACATGACTATGCTTTATTTATGGGCTTATAGGACCCAAAAATCAATACCCCACTTTTAAAAGTTTAATATATAACATTGGGTTCAAAGCAGTATCATCCATATGGTTAGGTTTTCCCATCCTATAGCAAAAATTATAGTGTTTTGTAATACAATGTGCATCTTGAAACATAGTATGCCACTAGAGACTAGTTTAAATATCTTCCTCATAGTGGATTCACATACAAAATTCCCTCCTATGATTCTTTGGTGTGCCTCTTTAATAATTTGAGGCTTCTCATGATCTAAATCCACTATGTTCAACACCTCATCTTTGCCCATCTTATACAAAAATCCATTCATGATGGTGTAATCATACTTCTTATGACCCTAATCCTCCCTATGATTATAAATCAACTTACATGTAGACTAAAAACCCTACGAATCCTAACATAAGACATTCTCCACCTACTTAGACCTCCCCCATATCATATTCCTACCCCCCTTACATCCCTAGTTCATATTGTGCAATTTACACAAGACAAGAATTTTTGAGGACCTCCAGGGGCCTCCCAAGAGCCTGTTCACCAACCAAGAACCAAGTTTGACCTAGGCCATGAATTTTTTGGAGGAAAACCATAGCCTAGGACATATTTTTCCTTCACAAAATTCATATCCAAGGCCATGGCTTGGGCATAATGTGTCAAAAAGCCCCAAAATGAAGTCAAATGGCCAAAAAATGGTAAGTTTTAGGTCATTTAGTAAATTTGGGTGGGGATATATGCCTCCTTATCATTCATTTGAGCATCTCTCCCTTCTAATTACATCCTCTATTTGATTATTCTTTCATCTCTTTACTCTCATTCCTTCTTGAATCTCTCTTGATTCATTCATGGTACTCTTGAGCTTGATTAGGGATAGGGAATCCCATATGCTACTACACTCTTGCTTGGAGACTCCATTGCTACTCTTAGTTATTCTTGATTCCTTATGGATTGATCCTAAGATCCTAAATTTGGCATTGCACCTAATTTTTGTACTTTTTTGGAGCTCTTTCACCATTTCAAGTTCTGGACTTCACCTCCTCTTTTGCTCTTGGCTCATGGTTTGGACTTCAGCTTACACATAGCTTGGTCTTCCTCCTACATTACTTCCTAGTTTGGAGTCCTAGTTGGTATAACATTTTCAATTCATCTTTGAGCTTGACGCGATGGCACTTTGATATGTAAAGTGAAACTCCATTATTTGTTTAATATATATGTTATGGGTTTGAAATGTTTTAGTGAAATAGTAGTTTTGTATATTGCTTAGTTTAGTTTCCAAAGTTCATTGCATTTATATATGTTTAAAGAATACTTTTATTTCTTGAAATATCCCTTTTTTGCATACCATTTTTATTTTTTGAACCCCTCTCATTATATAGTATAGATATACATGTGTAAAACAACCTAGAAAACTTGATTAATATCTCTCTCTCTCTCTCTCTCTCTCTCTCTCTCTCTCTCTCTCTCTCTCTCTCTCTCTCTCTCTCTCTCTCTCTCTCTCTCTCTCTCTCTCTCTCTCTCTCTCTCTCTCTCTCTCTCTCTCTCTCTCTCTCTCTCTCTCTCTCTCTCTCTCTCTCTCTCTCTCTCTCTCTCTCTCTCTCTAACTCTCTAAACTAGAACATTACATTATTAGAAAATAATACTATTGAATTGGAAGGATAGATCAAGTACAGAATAAGCATGCTCTTTAACCCTTTCTTGGAAACATCTTTATTTCTTAAAACATATTTTAATTATCCTCAAATTTCCTTAGCTTATAGATTTTCACTCTTGTTCTTATCTCTCTCCATTTTATATTATTTTTCTTACTTTATTTATGCAATCCATAGTCTAGTCTTAGCTACTTGCCTAACTATGGTTGGACTCATTAGAGTAACATGCATACTTTGTGTGCCAAATCATGTTAACCCCAACTTGGTTTTCAAGTCTTTCTATGGCTTGGTGTAAGCCAACAAACTAGATAGTCACTATAGATCTCCTATAGCCCATAGAACCCCTAATCCTCCTAGCCTCTTAGTGGTTTACTTTAGCACCTTGCCAAACATTGGTGGTTTTATTCAGAATCTTGGACCTATATATGCTATAGGTAATAGCTCATTTAATCAGTTTCTTTTTTTATCATTCAACATATTATGTTGGATAGATTCATTATTTTATAAAGTTGGTTATATCCTCCATGTTCTCAAGGATCATAGAGATTCTTCAAGTTCTTCTCCATTTTGTATCTTGCTCAAGTGGTTAGGTCCCACATTATCTCATCCAAGTTTAACATTCATTCTAAACTATATTCTTGAAATAACATTAACCATATAGATATCATTCTATCCACTATAGGTTTGTTAACCAAGTACTATAAGGGCTAATGATCAATAAATAACTCAAACAGTACTACAAGAAGACAATTCATAAAATTATGTAGTGAAAACACCATTAAGTTATTTTCATTCTATCATTGTATAATTTTTCTCTACAGTTGACATTTTCTACTTGTGAAATGAATAGGATGGTCCAATCCACTATCTCTTGGTTATATTAACATAATGCCCACCATAATACATGAACATGAAATGGCCTAGACCAGTTGGGAAAAACTAGTATTAGAGTTGTAACTAACATTTACTTTAGTTTTAAAAATGTTGATTGGCACTCTTATGTCCATTCAAACTATTGTCTAACATATCCCACCTTGACCAAGGTTTGTTCAAACTAATTACCTAAGTCACTTAGCCTTGTAAATGTCTTATTGAGATTCATGTATTAGTGGCATTGAGTTATCTTGCCATGGTGTCTATAAATTTGTTTCAAGGTCTTAATAAGGTCTTGTCAAGATTGTAAGCTATGAAAATTATTCAATCTCCTTAACATGGTCATATATGAAGGTTTTATCATTATTTAAGTCTTTAAAAAAATAGAGGTTAATGTTCTATTTTATTATTCTTGTTAAGTCATTCTTTTACCAAGTACAATGTGCTTCAATTTTGGTGGAGTTACTCAAAGGAGGCACTTAGGCCATTTTTCAATTATTGAATATCATATTTGTTGATGCGGGTTTTATGTACACCATAGCCTTAATGAGGTAGCCTCTAATGTTTTAAAATCTCAATGGAGGTAAATTCCACTCCAGGACAAGATTTGTAGGTATGTGGTCATTGACAACCTATTGATGGAATAGAGGGTAAGATATGTAGGTTGTTAATTAGTTTTTTTTGGATGGAGGTATGACCTTCTAACAAAGTGATTTCTTACATGAGTTGGATGGGTGGATGGATTCTAATATAGGGTGGGTAGGTCTCAAAAATAAATTTAAAATGGGGAATGTAAGGTAGGGAATAAAAAAAGACTTTATGGTCCTTGGGAAATACTCCCCTAGTTGGTTTCTAAACAGACCTATGTTTTCTCAAATCTATATTTTTTCTAGCAACAATAACACACATGCAATTGAACACGAATAGGAATTCTAAGGGAATAGAGATGTAGGAAGTTCACATGCCTCAAACAAAGGTTACTCCTTTTAGGTAATATATTATACACCCTTTATCAAGAGATTATGACTCAAGCAAGTGAATTATCTGAGGTAACTATTGCACACACATAGAAAACTACACCAAATAAATTATAAATACACATTCAAAAATATGATTCAAATAACTTGATTCACTTAATTAATATATTTACTTGTCTTTTAATACTTATTACACATCTTAAGATCAACATATCAACCAAGAATAAAGAATATACTCATAGTAATATCACACTAAACATTTATTTAATCACATGACCATAAAAATAATAATCAATTACATGAAACTGGAAAGAAAATACTCAGGACACTTCACTGACAATCAAGATTGCTTGCTACTCTATATTTTAAAATTTTCTAACCCTTTCCACACTAAGTGGGGTTACAATTATATAGACTTGAGGAATGGGGTACCTCATCCTCCAAGTTCATGTAAGTGGTTATAAGTGTTGGTTTGAACATGTAGTTCCAAAACCATCTAGGAGCTAAAAATAAATAACTTGGATTTTCAAAGTTATGTAACATGTGCATGCATACAAATTATGAAGTCAATTCATTATAATTATATAATATAAAAATTAAATACATATAATGCTACAAAATTATATATACATGAGGTTCAAACTATCAAGGATTCCTTGTCTAAAGTGTTTAATGCATTTTAATGGGAGTGGAAGTAGATGTGACCACTAAAGTTATAGTTGCACCTCTAGAAGTTTGCCTTTTCTTTGACTCATTATCTTTATAGACCTTTTGGCCTATTACATGTTGCTTATATATGATGTTTAAATTTAGCATTAAATGCTAATGAATTCTCCTTGTCTATCCAAGGAGCTTGGCATGTTCATCATTAGTTGTTTTAAATTTATTCATGAAGATATCCACTTCATTGACCTTCTTTTGATCCTTTCTCAAATCTAATTCAATTTATTCAATTGATGAACCTTGAAAGCTCTATTTATATTCATTGGCTACTTTCTAGATAAGCTTATCAAAATTGAGCCTACTAACTAGCTTACCAGTGGAATATTTCACCTATGATAACTTTAGCTCATGTAAAATTTGAAGGACCTGAACCTCATGTGCCTATTATTTGGGGACTAAAGACCCAACATTATATAACCAATCGCTTGCTTATTCCTACCTAATGACTACTAGGTTCAAGGCATTGGGCACCTCTAGTGTAGTCATTAAATAGAGATGTTTATAGAGTGAGTTGTTTATGTAGGCCACTAACATATTTAATTTGGCACTATCATCTATTAGGAAATTGTAAAATAGATTAGTTTGGATCATGTGATGTGCCATCTCATCCTCCATGGACTCCATAGCTTCTAATGTGTTATAACATCATGAGGTTACCTCCTAGACCTTAGCCTCAATTATAGCTAGGATGTACACCATTTTAGCCTTTTCTTTGAGTTGTTATACTTCCCTCTCCAATACTTGCACCTCTAATTCTAGCTCTTATCGAGCTAGCTTTGTACCCTAGTGAATGGAAACCACAACATCCTTATGCACCTGGGCCAGGTCTACTAAATTTTCTTCATATAAGGGTTACCCCAATTTCCTTTTCTACTTTTTAGTAATGGAGAACACTTTTTGTCTCTCCTCTTAGATGATTTGGGTTCTCCTATCATCTTCTAATTTCCTCTTTTGACCCTTTGGATGTTTTCAGTGGGAGGGTCAAACAACGTGGAAACAGATGGTAGTTCAGTCTTAAATTTTATTAGTTACCTTACTCCTCAAATCTAGTGCCCATGTAGGAATGCCAATTTGGGATGCCTTAGAGGATGTAATAATAACCTATGCTTTTATTTCTTGTTGCTTCTTGGAGGCCTTGGTGATGACATCTAGGAGGGAAGGCCATTTGATTTTAGACCAATCCACCCCTCCAAATTAAGGGAGTGGATGAACTGTGATTATTTATGGCTTGGATTTCTTCCCCCTACTAGTGATTATCATAGTGGTTTCCTCTCTATAAGTGGTTTTTGGAAGTGGAAGGGTGATTTGGGTGGATTGAACATGGAATTAGGAGGTGGCCAAAGCCATTTTCACCTTCCTAGACACCTTTTTTTCCTTGAGGTCTATAATTATGGAGGTGTAATTAGTAATAAGAGGGATTGGTGTGGTAAATGGGATGGAAATGGAGATGAAAGGAGCAATAATGGTAGTGGAGGTGGAAATAATAGATTAAGATATTTCCATAAGGACACCTTGATCAAAAATGAGTAAAGAAGATAAAGGAACACTATCAAAAGATTGAGTACCTTAAAGAGAGAAATACACTGGTTCTTCTTAGAAGCTTATAGATTTGGGTATCTCTAGCTTTATTTCCTCATTAGATTCATCTTCAATGTATTTAATCACCATGTCTCACATGGTTGTTTATGGTTGTGGAGGCTGAGTAGATGAGCCATGTAATGCCTCTACTATAAGACTACCTGTGGGAGTCCTAATCTTTCTTCTATAGACAAAAATAGTCTTTGCCTAAGAAAGAGAGTACAAATGTGATGATGCCCTAGGATTTTCTACCCTAATATATGTAACAATTGGCCCTTGGGTAGAACTTATAGTAGGTTCCTCTCCATGGCCTTCCTAATTAGATTTAATATTGATGGGGTCTCCTAATTGTGCTCCCCTAGTCGTGCTCCCCTAGTCGTGCTAAGTTGGGGTACTTGATCTATTTCTTTACTACCTTTAACTTTAGAGGGGGTATTTCTTAAGAGGAGAAACCATGGTCCTTTGGTTATCCTAGGGATCCACCTCTCTAAAAATCCAAATGTTGCCACCCCTTAAAAATTTCCTTCTTGTTATCCTCAAATGATCCTCCTTTAATCTGACAAGTTGTGTTCATTCTAATCCCTCCTCATCTAATTGAGCATTCAAAAATACAAAATTATAGTCATAGGGATGATGACCATATGGAATGTTAAACCCATAGATATGTTTCTACATCTGCCCATTGGGATCCTAGTCCCTCTATGGAAGTTTATGGAAAGGATAGCTCTTACATTTTCCACTTGTGTCTCCAAGATGTTTTCTCATTGTATAAGTCATTCTACCAATGGTGATGAGGTGGATGAAATATAAGGATTTATTTTACCTTCTCAAATATTCCTCTACATTCTTCCATAATTGGAAGGTAATTTCTTGTTTAGATAACTTATACAAAACAAACTTTGGTAGACACAAGGGGTCAACCTTATTCCCCTATACCATAATTATAGTAAAAATATGGTAGAGGAAGAAATCTCCCTTTCGAACTAGGTTCTTCACTATGTTTTTCCCAATCTGAGGCATACCATGAATACCTTGCCAAATCTAAGGATAAACATCCTTGGATATTCTCACCCTGTGTCTTAAAGAGTAGTATATATACATAAACTAATAGTAATCATAAATTTTATTCTTTACATAGTTTGTGGTTGGAGGCCATAATGCACTAAGGTCTTTGTAGTATATTCCCATGATTTCATCCAATATATATGACATCATAAATAAATCCCTAATGGGTGTAGGATGCCTACCTTTATGGATAATTTTCTCCTTTAGCCACAGGCTTATGATCTCATCAAGGGTGGAAATAGCGTCATGTGTGAACAACATATATAATAATGGTACCTAATCTAAGATGAAAAAGTAGATGCTTGACATACCATATAATTTGTTGAGGAGTGACATGTTGATCTGGATACCCATCTTGAACCTATCAATTATAATATCCTCATTTGGCTTCTTTTTTTTTAGGTGATAGTTTTGTTTAGGAGGAGCTATGATGATAACACCTTATACAAGGAGGTCTCTATGTTGAATTACACCAATGTTTGCTTATCAAACTAGATTTCATAGATATTCAATGCCAAATATCTCTAAAAATATGCACTCAAGATGTAAGTGACCATTGTATTTTTTTTATTGGTGTAAGAATGCATCCTATGATATTATATCAACAAATAATAAGTCTCACAAGAGTTCTATCTAGGGCATGACTTCTAGTTTTGTAGTCATAAAGTGTAGTATTTATAATTTATAAGCCAATAATTCCTTTACAAATAATAATTCTACCAATAACATATCATCCTCCAATGAAAATATGTCCACTGAATCAATAACATCCCATAATATTGAGTACTTCTTGAACTTATCTTCAAACATAGTGGCATCAAAGACTATATCTGTGAATTGTATTTAATCTTTGATTAGGAATGGAGATGGTAGATTGGTACCTAAGAAAGTTTTGGATGTAGACACCATGGTTACATGATTTTTTATTCTCTATTGCTCAATGTGTTGCATGTTATATATACCTAGACACCAATGCAAATAACTCAGCTCTAGCTCGATTGTTGCTTATTGTATACTCTCAAAGTAGAAACTAGAGATCTTTCTTGATTAATATAGTAAAAGACTTCAAATACAAGTTATTTCAAATTTAAATGACATCTTTTAGTCATAACAAATCACCTATATATAATTTAGAATTTAATACCAATTCATGTGACATAAATGTGTAATGTTCACTTTAGTATTTCATTTCATGTATAATTCAAATTTGTTAGTTCAGGTTGGTGAGGACCTTTAAAATTTCAATAGGAAGTATTTTATTATTATATTGGATAAGTATGGTGAGACTTACTACTAAAGTGATTTAGGATTTACACCAAAAAAATGCTTTTGGGCCTATGTTTGTAGACTAATTCTTTCAAAGAATTTGTTTTAGAGAAAGTGTCTACAACAGTCTCTTTGAAGGAATCTGAGCAAAAGTCCTAAAGTAATTCTTTTGAAGGACTATCTCAAACGTCTAGAGAGCACTTTCAATTTCCTCAAAGTATAATTTTGATCTAAGGGGTCCACTTCATAGGGCATTTTTTCCATGACAATAGTCCTAAAGGATCTACCTCACGAATGCCGAAGGGCACTTCTAAAATTCTTGAATGGTAATTTTGTATGGCTAAGGATCATTTAAAAAATCTCAAAGGGTATAATTATCCTAAACAAAATGTCCAAAGCAATTGAATATGAAAAAAAAATCTAATACAAAAGTCTTGAAGGGTAAGTGGCCACTTTAAAAGCGCTGAAAGGTCAGTTTAGGAAGTCCTAAGGGAATGTGCCCTTGGGGGCATTATTTTAGGAATTTTGCATCAGAAAAAATGTCTAAAACAAAAAGTTTGAAAGGCATGTCCATTGCTAGAAGGTTCATTTAAAAAGGTTGAAGGGTACTTTTGTAGGGAAAAATGTTAGAAGAAATATCTTGAAGGATAAGTCCCATAGGAAAAGGGGTTTGAAAAAAGTTTTGAAAGGTATGCCACACAAAACCTAGAGGGTATGTGCCCTAAAAGAAGTGGTCAAGAAAGGGGTAAATGGTCAATTTGGGTAAGGCTGAAGGGATAGTTTGAAAGGTTTCAAATGGTAGGTGGAAAGAATTCAAAGGGTGTACTTTAGGGCAAAAGTTTGCCTAAAGGGTCTACTTCATAAAGGCCAAAGGGCACTTTTAAAATTCCTAAATGGTACTCTCATATAGCTATAGTTCATTTCAAAAATCCTAAAGGGTAATTTTGGATAGGGTCAAAGGGATAATCCATTAGGGAATTCATTTTGGGGAAAGTGTATGTGGTCTAGAATTCCTTCAGGCAAAGAATCTGTACGCTGAATTCTTTTGAGAGAACTATTTCAGACAAAAAGTCTACAACAATTTATCCAAAAAAATAAGGCTTAATAAACAAAAATACCGAAGGAAAATAGGATAAAAATTTTCCTAAGACATAACATCCAAAAGGATAATTTTTCACAAAGGATAAAAGAATTAACTTGAAGACTTTGAACCCAAAGAATTCATCTACAATACACAAGTTAGTCTCATAAAGACAATCCCAATATCATCCCACCAAAAAAGTGAAATGTCCTAGATTTCCAAATTTTACATAAACATATGAAAAAATATTCCCCATTAAGAACACATTTTGAAAAAAAGTGGGTCCATATTTCCTTCTAGGAAAAAAATAGGTGTGTTGGGTACAACAAATGGTGACTTACAGGGGGAGTATTCCTGAGTATTTGAGAACCCATTTTTCTAGTCTATAAACTTTAGATCAATTTGGGAGTATGTCACAAAAAATTATACTCAAATCAAAAACATGAAAGAGATTCCCAAGTCATTCCCATAACATACTTTCCTTCTAATTTCCTAGATCTATGTGTGTGAGAGTGTTATTGATTTAGCCCTTACTATGATGAGTTTTTCAAAAGGTTTTTATGCAGCTGTAGGTATCATTATAGTATCTGTTAAATCCCATTAAATCAAGGGAAGATCAATTATTTCTCTACTTCTAGCTAGGCATCCATAACCCTAATAGAGATACCTTAGGTTCCTTCTCCACTCCCTCCATTGTCTATTCATAACCATGATGCATGGTGCATTGACCTTATTTCATCCTGTGAGCTCTTTTATTTTTATTTAAATTTTCTTTTTCTCTTTTGAACTAATTTATTCTTTTATTTCTCTTTATTTTCTTAAGTTTATATTAATGGAAAAGAGAGAGGAGGAAACCCTAGTGAGTTGGTAGAATTAGAAAAAAAATCATTACTAGAACATCCCTACTAGCCAAATCTAGACATAGAATAATCACTTCGGATAAGTTTTTAACATTATGAGTGCATTTGATCTAGTAAAATAAGAAAATTTTCTAAATTTGTATAAAGTATCTTGAGAATAAATTTCATATGTCTGATAAAAGCTTTTAATTGTGACATAATTCAAAATAATCTTATGATCACTTTCCTTCATTTTAAAGCCTCGAGACATAGAAATACATCTAATCTATAAAGTAGCCCAAAATGTGTCAAAATTACTTTTCCCCTTTTCACAATTAGTTATTTTGGATTTTAATCTTGGTGATAACTAGAGAAAACACAATTTTGAATACTAAATAAGAAAACAAAGATGACTAATCTATAACGTAGGAAATTACTCTAAAATGTGCTAAAATCTAATCTAAGAAAACCAAAGTACTGTAAAACAAGATAACTAAACTAGAAAACAATAAATTAAACTAGAAAGCATTGAAAATATACTCTAGAAAGCATGGAAATCTAATCTAGTCCTATGTCTAAACTTATTTGAATCCTTTCAATCAGTAATATCCATAGATAGAATAGATCTTAAGTAATGCTTCAGGAACTATCCATTAAATAGATATGTAATTTCATTACCTTGGAGGTCTTTCAGATGAAATGCATTAGTGCCTATGATCTCTAAAATTTTATATGGTTTGATCCATAATAGAGAAAACTTATCATGTTATCCTTTATTTTCATAGGATTTATCCCATAGTAACACCAGATCTAAAATTTTGAATGCTTTGACTTTTTCTCTTTTATCAAATCACCTTTTAAGTACATCCTAGTGTTTGTTGAATGTTTTTAAATCTTTAGTCCTTGAATATTCCATTTATATTATATATAGTAATCTTGATTCTATTTGATCATTTGGTTCCATGTAATCTAGTATAAACTGATAAGTGGGAAACTTCAATGTGATGGGAAAAATTGGTTTGTGTCCATACACTAATAAGTAAGGAAAATCCTTTAGGGTTTGCTTATATCTCATCTATTCTAACCAAAGATCATAATTTAGTAGATTATGTCAGTCTCTGGGCTTGTCCCCTATTGACTACTTGATTGCCTCAATGATATTTTTATTCATTGACTCAATTAATCCATTCCCTAAGGGTAGTGGATAGAAGCTGACCTAATTATAATATGATTATCATGTGCCCACTCAGTGAACCCTATTGATATAAATGATGGTCCATTGTCACATACCAAAGAGATAAGTGTGTTGAATCTAGTCATAATGTACTCCTCTAAAAAGTGAATCACATCTTATGTTATACTATTCTTTGTGGCAAATGCTTTCATCCATCTAGTGCAATAATCTATAGCCATAAACACAAATTTATGGCCCACTGAGGAGGTTGGGTTAATTACACCAATAAAATCCAAACCCCATTATGCAAAGCATTTTCCTTTGATGACTAGTTATAGAGGCATTATCATGTGTACTTCTCTCTTGGCTAACACTTGACATTCATGGAAATTCATGATGTGCATATGAGCATCCTTTAAGATAGCTAGCCAATCCTAACCCAACCTTAATATTTTATGCACTGTGGTATTCCCAGTAGGGTGACCACTGCTTATTTTTTTATACAAATTTTCTAGAATTTCCCTAGCCTCCTCCACAGACACACATCTAAGATAAATTCATTTATAGTTCCTTCTATAGAGGAATCCTTTCTTGATCATTAAATGAGCAACTCTAAGCATTAAGGATCTTATTTTTTCCATACTAAGCTCTGGGGGGTAGGTTCTTATAATTAAATACTAGCTTATATTAGTATACCATTCCCCTTCTAAAACTTGTGTGGTACATACGTCTTTAATGGTGATTCAGGGATTAGGCTCAGTCATGAGCTAAATAATGCCTTATCCTATGATGATCTTTGTAGGTCTAATCTCTATGTCAAACTCTTGGAGCTTGGCCATCCATTTGCCTTGGCATTCTCCTAGCTCATTCTATGATAGGGTGAGCTTGATATTAGGATCAAGTATAATGGTGATGGTTTTGTTTCTCAAGATATAATGTGAAAATTTCTTCACTACCTTAACCAAAGTGAAAACCTGCTTATTAAACATTGAATACTTGAGCTCTACATCCTTCAAATTTGTTCTCATGAAGGCATTTAAATGCTCAATCTTGTCTTTCTATGTGATAATGGTAGCAATGGTGTGTTTTGAGGAAAACAAGTACATATAGAAATCATTTGTGAAGTCTACATTAATCGATACTGGAGCCTAAGATATGGCATCTTTTATATCTTGGAAAGAGTTTTTAGCTTCACTTGTCCACTCTATTTGAGCATCCTAATTGATCATAACATTTATAGGCTTGATGATTTATATGAAACCTGAGATAAACTTCTTGATGAAGTTGATTTTCCCAAAAAATGAATTAAGTTCCTTCATGTTATTTAGCTACTGAATCTTTTAGATTTCCTTGATTCTTTATAGATCCTATCTCTTGTGATAATTGTCCTAAGAGTTTCCCCTCAGTGACTCAGAATATACTCTTCTTTAGATTTTAATAAATCCTAAACTTCTTGCACCTTTTAAATATGGACTATAGGCGAGTTATGTGATCCTCTCTATTCTTTAAGAACACTGTGAGGTCATCCATATAGATAGTTATGTATTTTCCTATTAGTCCCATAAAGGTATGATCCATGGCATGTTGTAAGGTAGTTCCTAAATTAATTAGGACAAATATCATACTCTTGTATGTATAAGTACTCCATTTTTTATTAAACACCATCTTCATTCTATCTTTAGGATACACTAGTACTTGGTTATAGCCTAAAAATCCATCTAAAAAATACATCATTTTAGAACCACTCACTATCTGTATCACCCCCTCTAGATAAGGGTGAGAATAATTGTCTTTTATAGAAGCCCTATTCATATTTTTAAATTCTACACATAATTTGATCTCATTGTTCTTCTTTCTAACTAGGACCAAATTGGCCACCCATGTAGAATGTTGTATTGGGAAGATGATTTTATCACTTAATAACTTTTCCACTTCTAAATATGAGGCTCCATAATAAGTTTCACTATCCTTTACCTCTATCTAAATGGTTTATGGTCTTACTTCAAAGGAATTGTGTGAGTGATGACATGTGGGTCATATACCTTAAGGTCTTCATACATATAGGTGATAACATCATTATATTGAACAATCAAATCTTTGACTCATTAACTTTCTTTGATGGTGCAGCTAAGGCCAATATTCACATAATGTGGGTTATGGTCATTTTCAAAATTTTCTTTCTTGAAGTCTAATTCATCAACCTTAGATTGTCTAATTTATTGTGCCTAAGGATCTAAGTCAAATGATATTTCCAAGGAGACTAAGCCAACTGGAATTTGATTTTCTTTAAGTTGGAGAATACCTTCTTTATCTATTTCTTCTTGACAAAAATGGCTAATGTCCTTATCATCAATGATTTGGGATTTGAAATCCCCTAAATTAGTTAAGAAATGGATAATCTATTGATCATCAATAAAGACCTAAAATTTTCTACATTATTTGGAATGGAGGGATAGGGAACCAATTTAATGGAAAATCTTCTTACCTCAGACTCCTGTAATGGCTTGAGATTGGTAGTGGATGTAGCTAGTGAATCAACATCCTAATTTTATTCTCTTGGGATTGTTATTATGTTGAAAGATTAAAAACTTTCAATTAAATCCCATGCTTTGTGCCCATACCTCTTCAAATAGGATAATTTATACTAGTATTTGTTTCTTATCTGGTGAACTACCAGTTCTAAGTCCTCAAATACTTTTTTATTTTACATTGTTCTTCAATACAAACTTTAGTCCTAAGATTAGATCCTCATACTCAGCCTTATTATTAGTACAAGGAAACTATAATCTTTAGACAGCCAAGAACTTCTTACCTTGAGGATTAATTAGATCAATTCCCACATTTGATATTTGCTTGGACTTGGTTCCATCAAAATGCATTGTCCATAGATGATTTGAACCTTCAAGTTCTAGGTTTTACATGGAATTATGAGTGGTAAAATTATAAATTCCCAATGAGGGAGAATCTAACTTCACCTATTTATTCTTGACATTATATTCTATGATGGGATATTTCATTCTTGGCTCTCTATCAATTATGGTCTAATTTACAACTCCTCCCCATGGCAACTAGATGTGTGAAAAGTCCATGGAAATATACCCATTAAGCATTTTGGACTAATCTCTTCTTAGAAATAATCCATATCCCTCTGGTATGTCCACTACTAAAATATTTATAGTCATATAGACTCTCAATTTTGATGCTACTTGAATGTGTACATCATTCAATTATCCCACTATTGGTACTACCATTTTATCTAGCTAGGAGATTGATCTCTTTGAAGGGAGAGGATTAATACCAAGCTTTTTACATATAGAAGTAGGCATAACAGTTGTGGATGCTCCAAAATCAACCAAATAGTTATGAATATTCTTATAAAATGCTCTGATGGTCATCAAGAATGGTGGTACTTCAAGCTTACTCTTGTAAATGATGTTAGCATTAAAAACCTTTGATTTATCCATAACCACTCTAGTTTTCTTCATAGGGGCCTTTCTGGTAATAGATTTCCATAATAGTTCTTTTTGCTTGATGATCTAGGCTAACTCATGGAGAGTTATATTTGCTTTAATATTCTTCATGTCTTCTATGATATTATATCCTCCTTTATTTGGTTTATCTTTATTTTTTGATTAATCATTCCCTTTTAGAGGGGGTGGATTTTGTTTGCTTTAGGATTTGGAGGAATCCATGTGGTATTTGGAGGAGTCGAGGTGGTAAGCAGTTGCTTGTTCCTTAAGTTATATGCACCTCTTTAAAACTACTAGAAAGGATAAACTTCATCTATATTATCTTCTAGTTTATTATCATCTTCTCCTAAGAAGGAAAATTCATGAGTCTCAAAGAACATGGCTATGCTAGAAGATCTAGGGTCCTGATGATATTCTGGTAAATTATTCATTCGATCCTGCCTAGTTACTTCCCTCTAAAAGATCTTGAATATTGTATAGAACTCAACACAATCAAGCTCTCCATGTTGGGGAATGGTATATATCTTACACCAATTAGGGAGATTTTTAGTGATGTTCATTTTTGGGAGTGTGCTAGGTTGATCCATATTATTTGTAGGCTTATTAAATGGCCTAATATATATTTGGAACCTAGTGTTTTGGTTTCCAATTAGAACATTGGTATTGCCCATCTTTTATTGTATATTCATAAAATCATTACTCAATTTTTGAACCATCTTTTGAATATAATCTAATTTAGATTTTATGGAATCTTCACCTTGTATAATAGTTGTAGGGAGTGTCATTATATGTTGGTTCTATTGATAACTATTGCCTGTCACATGATTGTTCAAATAGCCAAAGTTTGGCTGTCATTTGTGTTAATAGAGGTAATGTGTATAATTTATTTTGATTGTATGTTGGAACATTCTAATTCACATGTGGTATTGGATTAAGCACGAGGAATCTATTGCCAATATTAGGTACCCCAAGTGTCTATGGGTTGAGTTATTTATTGATGTTAATGGCCTCTTCAAATTCTAACTCTAGATTATTGGCAGTAGGTGATCTTTTTAAGAACATAGTAGTAATAGTATCTAAAGTGCTTTTGTATATATTCAATGCTAATTCTACTTCTAGTTTATACCTTAGGATCAACCAATTGTACATCTTATGCCATCTTGAATTGAAAGCATGGACGAGCTCATTAAGTTCCCCCTTCATGTTGGTGAAGTGTTGGTATACCAATCTAGGATTGTTGACCTATCTAAACTATATAAGAAAAGCCATTTGACAATCCTCCTAATTGGTGATGGATTTTTCCATTAGATTTAAATACCAGTCATAACTAGTGTCTATTAAAGTAAAAGGGAGTAACTGACATGCAACATCCTCATCAACTACATTCATTAACCTTAAAGCAACTTTAGTATATTTGATATACTCTTCTACAGTCCTTAGATTTAAAGGAGAAAAGTATGGCATATATTTTTTAGGGTTCTAAGGTAGATCATGCACATCTCATAAAATGGAAATAGTAGATCCAACTAACCAGGGCTGTTATTGATCCATTGGTTGATTAATAGGTAAAGAGTTCCTTATGGATAAAGGGTGCCCTAGTGAAGGTGAATTGTTTTGAAATAAAGCTATTGTCATAGCTCTAGGTCTCCTATGGCTTGCCAAAGGTGATATCAATAGACTAGCCTAGGAATTGGAACTAGTCACTCTCTTGGGTGACTCCAATGCAAATCTATGCAAAGACTAACCTCTATTATTGGGAGAAAATTTGGGCCCTCTTTCTAAAACTAGTGAAACTATTGATGCAGGTTTTATGCACACCACATCCTTAATGAGGTAGCCTCTAACATGTTAGGATCTCAATAGAGGTAAACTCCACTTTAGGACATGAGTTTCAAGTATGTGGTCTTTGACAACCTATTGATGAAATAGTGAGTAGGATATGTAGGTTATTAATGAGGTTTTTTGGATGGAGTTATGACCTTCTAATAGAGTGAGTTCCTACATGAGTTGGATGGGTGGTTAGCTTCTAATATAGAGTGGGTAGGTCTCAATAATAAATTTAGAAATGGGAAGGTAAGGTAGGTATAAAATATGACTTTGTGGTCCTTAAGAACTACTCCCTTAGTTGGTTTTTGAATAGACCTATGCTTTTTCAAACTTATATCCTTTACTAGCAGCAATAGCACACATATATTCAAACATGGATAGGAAGTCTAAGGGAATAGAGATGTAGGAAGTTTACATGCCTCATTTAAGGTTGCATCTTGTAGGGTAGCTGTTGCACACCCTTGATCAGGAGATTATGGCTTAGGCAAGTGAATTATCTAAGGTAGCTATTACATGCAAATAGAAAACTACACCAAAGAAATCATAAATACACATTCATAAATATGATTCAAATAACTTGATTCAATTTATTTATATATTTACTTATCTTTTAATAACTATTTCAAATATTAAGATCATCATATCAACCAAGAAATCAAGAATATACTCGTAGTAATAGCACACTAAAGATTTATTGAATCACACAACCATAGAAATAACAACCAATTATATGGAATTAGAAATAAAATACTTGGGACACTTTGTTGATGATCAATATTTATCACTACTCTATATTCCAAAAAAATTTACCCTTTCCCCACTAAGTCTGGTTACAAATATATAAACTTGGGGAAGGAGGCACCTCATCCTCCAAGTTCATGCAAGTGGTTATAAGTGTCAGTTTGAATAGGTAGTTCCAAAACCATCTAAGAGATAAAAAAAATAACTTGACCTTTCAAAGTCATGTAACATGTGCATGTACACAAAATATGAAGTCAATTCGTTAAAATTATCTACTCATAAAAATTAAATACATAGACCTCTACAAAACTATTTATGCATGAGGTTTATCCTATCAATGCTTGCTCGTCTAAACTATTGCATGCATTTTGGTTAGAGTAGAAGTAGATGTGGTCACTGAATTTTTATTTGTACCTCTATAATCTTTCCTTTTCTTTATCTCATTATATTTTTAGACCTTTTGGGGTACTACATGATACTTTTTATGATTTCCATATTTAGCAGTGAAGGTTGATGAATTATCCTTTTCTATCCAAAGAGCTTGGCATGCCCATCCTTAGTTATTTGAAATTTATTCATGAATATCTCCATTTCAATGACCTTATTTTGAGCCTTACTCAATTCTAATTCAATTTTTTTAATTGATAAATCTTGCAAGCTCTATTTGAATTCATCAACTACCTTTTAGATAAGCTTATCAAAATTGAGCCTACTAACTAGCTTACCAGTGGAGTATTTCACTTGTGATAACTTTAGCACATGCAAAATATGAAGGACCTAGTGCTTGGTATTTGGGGACTAAAGCCCAAACATTTTGTAACTAATGTCTTGCCTCTTCCATCCTAATCACTACTAAGTTCAAGGCATTAGAAGCCTCTAGTGTAGTCATTAGATTAAGATGTCTATAAAGTGAGTTACCTATGTAAGCCACTAGCATCTTTAATTTGGAACTATCATCTCTCAAGGATTTCTAAATTAGATTAGTTCGGCTCACATGAGGTGCCATCTCAACCTACCTGAACTCTATAGCTTCCAATGTGTTGTAACATATTAAGGCTACCTATTGGATCTCAACCTTAATTTTAATTGGGATGTGCAACATTTTGTCCTTTTTTTGAGTTGTTCCACTTTCCTCTCCAACACTTGCACATCTACTTCTATCTCTTTTTGAGATAGATATGTACCCTAGTGAATGGTAACCACACCATCCTTATGTGCCTAGACCAGGTTTACTAAATTTTCTTCATATAAAGGTTACCCCAGCTACCTATTCTACCTTTTAATAATGGAGAACATTTATTGTCTCTCCTCTAAGATGATTTGGGTTCCCTTTTCATCTTCTAGTTTTCTCTTCTTAACCCTTTAGACGCTACCAATGGAAGTGTTAAATAATATGGAGATGGATGGGAGTTTTATAATCTTAAAGTTTGGTAGTTAGGAAGCCTTACTCCTCAAGTCTAGTTCCCATGTAGGAATTTTAAGTTGGAATGACTAAAATGTTGTAGTAATAACCTCTTCTTCTATTTCCTCTTCGGCTTCATGTTGTTTCTTGGAGGCCTTGATGAGGACATCTAGGAGGGAAGGCCATATGAATTTAGACCAATCCACCCCTCCAAATTGGGGGAGTAGACAGACTATAATTATTTAAGGCTCAGCCTTCCTCCACCTACCAGTGGTTATCATAGTAGTTTCCTTTATGGAAGTGGTGGTTAAAAGTGGAAGGGTGATTTGGGTGGATTGAGCATGGAGTTGGGAGGGGACCGAAGTTGTTTTCACCTTCTTAGACACCTTCTTTTCCTTGAGGTCTCTAACTATGGAGGTTCCATTAGGAATAGGAGGGATTAGTGTTATAAATGTGATGGAAGTGGAGATAAAAGGAGCAACAATGGTAGTGGAGGTGGAAGGAATGGATGAAGGGACTTCCATAAAGACACCCTGATTAAAATGTATAAAGAAGAAAAAGGAACACTATCAAAAGATTGAGTAACTTGAAGAGATATCTCCAATAGTTTTTCCTAGAGAATTATAGACTTAGATATCTTTAGCTCAGCTTCCTCATCAGATTCATCTTTGATGTCTTTAATCACCACATCTCCTCTGGCCAGTTTTGATCATGGAGGCTGAGTGGATGAACCATGTAATGCCAATACTATGGGACTACTTATGGGAGCCCTAAGATTTCTTTTATATACCAAAGGAGTCTCTACCTATGTGGGAGAGCACAAAGGTGATGATGCCCCAAGATTTTATACTCCAATAGATGTAATAATTGGCCCTTAGGTAGAACTTATAGTAGGCTCCTCTCTATGGCCTTCCTCATCAGATTTGAGACTGATGGGGTCCCCTACTTACACTCCCCTAGTTGTGTTAGGCTCAGGTATCCCAAACTCTTCATTTACTTCCTTCAACTTTAGAGGGGATCCTTATTAGGAGAAGGTAGCTTAGTCTTTTGGTTATTCTAAAGATCCACCTCTCCAAAAATCTGAATGCTACCACCCCTTAAAAAATGCTTTCCTTCTATCTAATTCCCTAATGGAAATAGAAGGCTCACCTTAGATCATCCTCAAAGGATCCTCCCTTAATCTCACAAGTTGTGCTCATTCCAATACCTCCTCATTTGACTGAGAATTCTAAAATACAAAATCATAGTTATAGGGTTGATGACTATATGGAATGTTAAACCCATAGATATGTTTTTGGATCTACCAATTAGGATCCTAGTCCCCATGTGGAAGTTTAAGGAAAGGATAACTCCTAAAATTTCCACCTACATCTCCAAGATGTTTTCTCATTGTATATGTCATTCTACTAATGGTGATGAGGTAGCCTAAATATAAGGCTTTATTTTACCTTACCAAATCTTCCTCTACACTCTTCCATAATTAGAAGGCAATCTCTTGTTCAGCTAACTTATCCATAACAAACCTTGGTAGACACAGGGGGTTAACCTTTTTCCCCCATACCATAATGATAGTAAAGTTAGGGTAGAATGAGAAATCCCCCTTTTTATCTAGGTTATTCACTATATTTTACCCAATTTGAGGCATAGGTGAGTCATGAATAGCTTGCCAAATATGAGGATAAACATCCTCAAAAATTCTCATCATGTGTCTTGTATAGTAGTAGATATGCATAAACTTATAGTAATCATAATTTTTATTCTTTACATAGTTTATGTCCAGAGACCACAATACACCAAGGTGTCTATAGTATGTTCCCATGACTACATCCAATAGATACAACATCATGAAGAAATACCTTATAGTTTTAAGATGCCTATCTTTATGGATAATTTCTCCCCTCAGTCATAGGCTTATGATCTCATCGAGGGTGTAAGTAGAGTCATATGTGAGCAACATATATAATAATTGTACCCAATCCAAGTTGACAAAGTAGATGCTTAGCATATCATATAATCTATTAAGGAATGCCATGTTGATATAAATACCCATCCTAAACCTATCAATTGGGATATCCCCTTTCAAATTATTTATTTTTTAGGTGATGGTTTGGTCTAGGAGGATCCATAATGATAGAGCCTTATCCAATGAGGTCTCTATGTTGAATTACACCAGTGTGTGCTTATCAAAGTAGACACCATGGATGTTCAATGACAAATATCTCTAAAAATCTACCCCTGAGATGTAAGTGACCATTATATTGTTGTTCAAGTGGTGAAATAACATGTCCTATTATATTATATCAATGAAGAATAAGTTCTAAAATAGGTCTATATAGGGCATCACTTCTAGTTTTATAACACCAAAGTACAGTCTTTATCATTTGTAAGCTAATAATTTTTTCACAAACAATTGGTCTACCAATGACATATTATCCTCCAATGAAAATATGTCTATTGAATCAATAACATCACATAATGTTGAGTAATTATTGTACTTATCTTTAAACACAGTGGCATCAAAGACTATATCTATGAATTTTGTTGAATCTTTTATCAAGTATGAAGATGGTGGATTGGTACCATAGAAATTTTTACATGTAGATGCCATGGTTGTATACTTTGTGCTTTTACTACTATCTTAGAATACTACTATCTGCTATCTGCTATCTTAGAATACTACTAGATGTTGTGGTTGTATACTTTGTGCTTCTACTACTATGGTGGATTGGTACCATAGAAATTTTTACATGTAGTATACTAAATTGTTACAAGATGGTGGTTAGGGCTCTTTTTTGTTACAAGATAGTAGAAGACTTTGAATACAAGTTAGCCCAAATGCAAATGATTTCTTTTAGTCATAGTGGATTGCCTATATATAATATGGCATTAAATACAAGTTCATGTGACATAAATGTGCAACATTCAATTTAGGCTTTCATTTCACTTATAATTCAAATTTGTCAATTCAAATTGGTGGGGACCTTTAAAATATTAATAAGAAGTATGTTTGTTGTTATATTGGCTAAGTATGATGAGACTTAGTACTAAAGTGCTTTAGGATGTAGACCAAAAAAATGATTTTGGGCCTATGTTTATAGACTAATTATTTTAGGGAATTTGTTTTAGAGAAAGTGTCCACAATAGTCTCTCTAAAGTAATATGAGAAAAAGTCCTAAATTAATTCTTTTGAAGGGATATCTCAAAGGTCTAGAGGGCACTTTTAATTTCCCTGAAGGGTAATTTTGGTCTAAAGTATTCACTTCATGGGGAATTTTATCCATGATAATAGTCTCAAATGGTCTACTTCACAAATTCCTAAGGGCACTTCTAAAATTCTCAAAAGGTACTTTTGTATGGCTAAGGGCCATTTAAAAAATCCCAAAGGGTATAATTCTATCGAATAAAATGTCTGAAGGAATTGGCTAAGGAAAAAAATGTCTAGGAAAAAAGTCCCAAATGGCAAGTGGACACTTAAAAAAGGCTAAAAAATCACTTTCAAAATATCTGAAGGGTCAGTTCAAGAAGTTTGAAGAGCATGTGCCCTTGGGGGAATTGTTTTGGGCCTTTTACATCAAATAAAATGTCCAAAACAAAAATTTGAAGGGCATGTCCATGGTTAAAAGGTTCATTAAAAAAGGTTTAAGAGCACTTTTATAGGGCAAAAGGTTAAAATAAATATCCTGAATGATAAGTCCTGTAGGGTAAGGGGTTTTTAAAAAGTTCCCAAGGGTATGTTATACAAAACCTAAAAGGTATGTGCCCTAAAATAAGTGGTCAAGAAGGGGGCAAATGGTCAATTCAGTGAAGGTTGAAGGGATAGTTTGAAGGGTTATAAAGGGTAGGTGGAAAGAATATTAAGGGTCTAATTTAGAGCAAAATTTTTCCTAAAGGGTCTACTTTGTAAAGGTTGAAGGGCACTTCCACAATTCCCTAAGGGTACTCTTGTATAGTTACGGGTCATATCAAAAACCCCAAAGGCTAATTTTGTATAGGGTCAAATGGATAATCCATTGGGGAATTAATTTTGTGTAAAGTGTATTTGATCCAAAATTCCTTAAGGCAAAGAGTCTATAAGCCAATTTTTTTAGGAGAATTGTTTCAGACAAAAAGTCCACAACATTTTCTCAAACAAAATAAGGCTTCCCAAAAAAAAATCTTGAATAAAAATAGAACTGAAAATTTCTTGATACATAACATCCAAAAATATAATTTTTCACAAAGGTTGAAAGAATTAACTTGAAGACTCTGAACCCAAAGAATTCATCTACAATACACAAGTTAGTCTCATAAACACAATGCCAATATCATCCCACCAGAAAAGTGAAATGTCCTAGATTCTCAAATTTTACATAAACATATGAAAAAGGATTCCCCATTAAGAACACATTTTGAAAAAATGTGGGTCCCCATTTCCTTCCAAGGAAAAAATTGGGGTTTTGGGTACAATAATTTTATACTTCATTATGCTTGTACACTTAGTTAAGGTGTCAAATCCTCCGTTTCTAACATACACTCACATTTTAAACTTATTTATTAATTATTTTATCTCAATAATATATCATAATGTGATGAAATAAATGTAAGGAAGGTTCTTTTTTTCTTTTAATAAAATTATATAGGTCAAGAAGGACTATATTGGACATTTTATATGTAGCTACAATAGAGCATTTCTTCTAAATGGAAATGTCCCTTGATGAGAAGAGATCATTAAATATTCTACACTATACCAAAGCATGTAGTATCTAAGAGGATCATGGCACAAGGTGATAATAGCTTACCATAACCTCATCTAGACTTTTAGGCCAAAATCCATGTCAAAATAGAAGTTATAGGTCTAAGAAGGGAAATAAACCACTCAGGGTCTCCATCAGGTCATTGACATAGTGAAGGAGATCATTTTGATGAATATGATCATGGAGGAGAAGCCTAAGTTATCTTAAGGGTTATATTTTACCCCTATTCCCTAAAAATTTATTGTAAAATTTATGGGTTTGAGGGATAGAGCTCTATGAACAATCATGTTGTTACCTTTAAAACCCTACAAACACTAACATCTAAATTTTCTTCTTGTGACATCATGTTTGATCTTGATGGATGAATTATAATGGTTTAAAATCATATATTATGCATCTAATATTCTTTACAACATCAAAATCAATAGAAGCAACCATGGATCATACCTAGACTAACAAGAAATTTCATTATTTTATTGTTTCTTAACATTACAGCTAGGTTTAGAGGTTGTGAAGTATTTTAAAGCATGAATGGGGACTATAAATTAGTTTTCCACTTTTATTTAAATTCAATTAATCCCCATCAAAATTATTCAAGGCACCATCAAGGTCAAAAGGGCAAAGAAATACCCTGATCATGCATGCCTAACTTGATTGTGTTAATGCTACAGGTATAAATATGAAGAGAAGATGAAAGTTTTGTATTGAACATTAAATTTGGAAGGTTATGTAGGGTGTGCAGAACCCTAAGTGAGACATAAATATTTATTTTACAATTTTTCATGATAAGAAACTATAAAAATAAAACTATCAGGGTTAAAACTCTTAAACTACTTACAAATCATTAACATGGGTTAAAGTAAGTTCTATGTAGCTTAAGGGGTCAAGATCTTTGGATAACCACATAAATACATTATATGAAATTTTTAAATCCTAAAATATACATTTACAATCATAAAAAACAATTTCAATCCCTTTTTACCCTAAATACTCATCTTCAATAGGCACCTACAGGCTTGCAAGCTTGAAAAGGTTATCTTCCTCATATGTGAATATAGCTGAGTAGGTGCATGGGGAAAATGGATTTAGGGTATGTTGTTAATATTTATTCCCTCCAATTTTATGGTATTTATCAACCCAACATGGGTTTTTTATTTATAAATAATCATTAATAAGATGAAGACCTAAAAATTACCAAGAAACCCTTTAGAGAGCTCAATGACTATAACGGCTTGTCTATGTGACTTAAATGAACCTAAATTTATTTGAAAATTTTTGAATGGCATATTAATACCTCATGGTCACCTATTGGGTTAATAATTTTTCATGTGTGGAGAGAAAAACATAGAAAAGTGGCCTAAAACTACACTTTTAACTAGTTTCCATGGTGTTTGGATGTATTTGAGCTACTTAAGTAGTTAAAGAGGTTTTCCAAGAGGATTTATAAGAATCCTAGAGGAGTTCCTTAGAATATTATTTCTATCAAGTATTCTCATGGAGACCTTGTAGTATTTGAAATTTTTCTTGAAAAACATATAAAGTACCTAATATACCTTTAACATTAGTGTTGAGGACCCCTAAGCATGGACAAGGTCCCTATATAATTCTCAAGTGCATACAGAGATTTCATTACATGATTAATACATGCATCAAGGTACATTTTTTCAAAAAACATTATGTGTGGAGGGTTTTGAAGGATGTAAAGTTTTCTCATGACATAGACGGTATGGTGGCACTCAAATAAAATTTTCTCAAGGTGTTTATGCCAATAAAGTCTACAATAACACCTTAGACCTCCACTTAAAAATATGGATTGATTTTAGGTATCTTGACTCAAAGTGAAGTGTTAGGTAAATTATACTTGGTTTAAGTGGAGAGAATATCCTCTATAATCCAAACCAAGAACCTAAATACAATCTAACCATGAAGAGAATAAAAACTATAGGTCTTAATCAAATAATATAGTCAAGGAATATTCAAGAGTAAATAACAATCCTACAAGGTTAGATCTAGATATTCCTAAGCATGAAATAGGTGTTACAAAGATCAATGGGAGTAACAAGCAAAGAAGGACAAAAGAGATACATGAAAAAGGCATGAAGATTGCAAGTAAATTAGATAGTTACCATATGAATCCCTATCAAGATACTCATGAATCATGATTAACATCCCCTAAAACCAAAATAGGCTATCTATGCCACATAAGGAGAATATTTTAATAATGTAACATTATACATCATGGAAAAAAGTGCATAATTCCTTCAATAATGGAGAAAGTCATGATGTCAAGAGAGGAGATTAGTTTCAAGAATAATTAATTTAACCATGATGAACTTTTATGCCATCTCTCACTAAGAACTCCACTAAAACATGTCTTAGTTTATTTAGGACAACATGACAATACTTTCTTTTCATGATTTATTTAAGAATACTTCTATTTTGTAATAAAAAATAGGAATGTATTAACATTCATGAGATTCCTAATCTATTTCCCTCATTTATTATTCATTCTTCTATATATTTGGCTTGGAATGGCTTGTAATAGAATCCTCCATATGAATATGGTGAAGCCTTGATCCTTTTGTAAGCCTTTTAATAAATATGTGACTGATTTCTACCTTCTCCTATGACTGTGTTTAGTGTGTATTCATGAGTGGTCAATCCTATCATGTGATGATTTAGTTATCCTTGGTTTTATATATCATTTTCTCACCTCAATGTAGTTTTAAGTCTCTTTTCTATGTCATATGGCATGTGTCAAGTAGTTTTACAAAGCTTAAGTGTGGAAAACCCTCATTAGTGTCTTTTTCTAGACCTATTGATCATCCCTCTTGATTGATGTATTATTTATAACCTCCATATTTAAATAATTATACAATAAGTCCATTTTAGGAGTTGTGTATGTGTATTTTAGTCCCATGGTCTATTATTTTCCTTAAAATTAGTGGAGAATATCAAATCATCTGGTGCATCACCTTGTTTATTTTTTGGTTTTTTCTCTTTCTCCCTTTCCTTTTTCCTCCTGTTTAAGTAGGTGTAGTGTTAGTTTAGGTGTAACATCAATGGATCCAATCCTCTCTAGAGATTCACTCCACCTTTTAGGCCACCCATAGTGTAGTAGTGTTTTCATTTTTTTAGTCAAGTAAGGATACCAAAAACACCTCCTCAAAGGGTGCAACTCAAAGTGACAATAGTTTTTGGCATGCCTTGCGGGATAAGAATTTCATCTAATGAGGATTTTTTTGGTGCTGTTCTTTAGACTATCAACATTTGGAGGCATTTAAAAAAAAATCAATGGTGATTCCAAGTTATCTAAAATTTATTTAATTATTCCAAGTACTTCAATATCATCAATTGGTATGTATTTTCATCCTCCATTTTGTGAAAATGCATCTTTTATACCCCATATCCATTGCATCCAAATGAGAATTTTTATGGATTCACCTCAAGTAGCCATAAAGCATAAATATACTAATATTACCATGAAATTTATCCCCTCCCACCTATATTCTTTATTTGAATCATCTTTGGAAAAACCACATTCTTTTTAATCAACCAAAAAAAGTATCAAATAAATTAAACTTGACTTTGAGAGATAATGTATAGAAAATAATAGGGAAAGGGAATACAATAGTCACTAAGGATAAGTTTCATATTAGGATTATATCCACCAACAAGAGATAGGTTCATGGGATAGATATAATTAAGAATTCCTAGTTAAGTAAAATGAGGCTACAAAATAAAAAATGCATCAACTACCCATGAGAGCAAAAAAGAATTGAATCTAAACCTCAATTACTTCCTCCTCTCCCTATTTTTAGACAGTATTTCAAATGAGTCTAATTTATTTAAAATTTTAATATTTATGACTCCTAACCCTCTAAAATATCCTATTCTTGTGCAAACTCTGCCCATTCTTCCTCAAGAACCTCAATATTTTCAGTTATGGAAGCCTTCTTGGACCACTCCCTGCACACCAATCCAAAATTAGCAAGAGGAAAGGGTTTTAGAATTCAATCCAAGTAATTTTTTGAGTTTAATAAACACTTTACCCACCCCTCAAGTTTTAATTGTTCATAAATATCAAGGCATATCAAAATTTGAGATGTTGACTACTAAGTGGAAGGAGAAGAATGAAGAAACCTTAGCACAAGAATATTTTCCTCTTACCTAATAACTCCTAAATAAGCCCATTACCCCCAAATTCCCAAATTTTAGGAGTGCCTCTTCAACCCCAAATCTAAATAAAGATCAGCCCATAATTCCCTATATTCATATTCCACCAAGTAGACCTTCTTGCCCTCCCACCATCTCCCTTTTTGAAGGAAGACTAGTTTTATGGAAGGTAAGTGAAGATCATCTAGAGGAAGAAGAAAGTGTTTCAAGTGAGTATTATGAGCAAATCATCATTGGAAATCCCAATTATGTCAGGAATATAGAACCACAAATAGTTCTGATACCACTTTGTTAGGACCCAGAAGCATAATTTATTACCATGTACAAGCAACTAAATGTGGAATTTAACCAGAAGTAACAAGTAACTAGAATTCAAAAATAACACAGAATATGAGAGACAATACCCAATTATATTAAATACTCTTCCAAAAGGAAATACAACAAAGAAGATGCCACAGTCTTCTTCCTTACACACCTCTAGGGCTCCCACACCTCTAGGGCATAAATAATAAATCTTTCTAAGAGCTCACTCTCTCAATTACGGTCCCAAAAACAACTCAAGCATAGAGTTGTTATTCACCTCCAACCAGTCAGTATCACTACTGCTAGTACACAAGTACTCCATGTACTCCATGACCGAGTATACACACATACTCCAAGTAGATCTCACCTGATCTTGCAACAACCTGTAGATCAACTGACCTTACCACCATGTAGATCTCCCATAAACTTGCAACAACCTGTAATTCAAATGATCTTACAATTGGAAGGATCTACCTTGCCTTCCTCTTCTTTCTCTTTGATGTGTTGTTGTCACCTTTAATCTTGCTACCTCACAGATCTCCTTTGACCTCGCACACACACACACACACACCTATGGAACTAGGAGGAGCTACCCTTGCTCTCTTCACACTGAAGGAGCCAACCAAGCTCAACTCTAAACTAGCACACTTTACAATACAGCCCATGAGTCTATTATATAGATCTCATGTAAACAATAATTAGACATCTAATTACAATAATTAGATCCACAGATCAAGACTAAAATTAGCCTTTTTACATGCAAACAATGGGTTCGTTAATTGATTGTTCATCAACAAGCAGTTTTGGAACCACACAGGCGACCAACGTCAGTCCCTGTCTGTCTAGAGATGATCGATGTTGGCCAATCTCTAATTGATGCCAGTTGCTCTATACATTGGATATGACTATCATCGGTTGCGCCTGCCAACGTCGGTTGCTATAACACTGAGCAATCCTCCTCCATGTCTGCACCAGTGAATCTTTTAGCTCCACAACCTAACAAATTATACCATTAGATTAGACTTAGGATAAAATTAAGAAAATCAATCTTTTTGGCACACTTTTGATGAAGAGGAAGCTAAGCTTGAAGTAGTAGACATTAGCTCTCATGGATAAGAGGACTTTGTGAATATTTTTCTAGTCCTCATGGAAGGTGATAGTTTGGGTGCATGTTATATTGGAGAAACTAATGATAAATTTATAATAAGTGGTCTCAAAAAATCCTTTGAGGAGGCTACTCAAAGAAATTATTATTTGCATGAATAAGTTCACATTGTTTCAAACCTGATAGATCATAGTAAACACAATGAGAATGTAGTTGTAGAAGAAGAAGACATCAACTTGTTTGAAGAACTACCACTTTATGTGATATAATAAGACCTTGAGAGTGAATAAAACATATAAAATGGGCATGAGCTAAACCTTTTTTGGATAAATTAGCTTCCATTATACATGAAAGAAGAAGAAGATTAGTCTAATTAGCATGGATTTGATGTTGATGAAGGAGTTGATGATGGCATGGTAGTATTGAGTAAGGTTGTAGCAAACCTTGATGAAGATGACATTCCCAAAAGTGACCAAGGAAAATACATAAATGAAGAGTGGAAGTAATACCTTGAGATCCTTTAATATATTAATAATATTTGTAGGCCTACACCTCTTCATGAAGACATTGATAGGGTGGTTGTCAAGTTTAGATAACATGAAAAATATATTATAAATCAAAGCATTTACCAAAGAGACCTTGAAGATGCTTGTGGGAAATATTTAGGGATCTTTGAAGAGATTAAGTAGCTTGAAATAGTTGAAAACCAAAATGGCATCCCTTAAGATGTCATAGAAGACCAAGAATAGTGTCTCAAGGATCCATTAGGAGCTAATGTTACAGTTGGCACTATAAACTAGAACATGATCATTTTGTCAAGCTTTTTCAATAATAAATATCATAATGGGAAGACCAAATAACTACAAGAAAATTTTGTATATATGGGGATGTGTTTGTTTCATTTGATCCATTTGGAGGCAAGCTAAAGGGAATGACAATTAGAAAAGGAGATAATCCAACTAGAATAATGCCCAAATAATAGGTTGTTATTCATCTCTATCAACCACATGGAGAATACCAAAGAGATTTTTACTTTGATCTAAGTGGAATGGAGGTATTTTGAGCCTTATATATAGTAGGTTAGACTTTTTCTTTCTACAAGTGTTTATAGCACATTTGTTTTAAATGTTTTTTCTTCTCTTTTCCATAAACGCCTCTTGGCATAGTGTGTTTATTCTTTGTTCTATTGGTGTGTTTATAAGGTGATACTAGTTGTCTCAACTTGATTTAAGGACTTGTGTTCAATTTTTAAGGTCTAAAAAAAGTTTGAGATCAATTTTTAGTGACTCCATTCCCAATAGGCTATCTAAGTCCATTAGTCTATATGTTTAGCATGAAAACTATCCTTGGAGGTAACCAAAAATGTTGGCTAATTTAGCCAACCTTGACCAAGGTTTATTCAAACTAAGTACCTAAGTCACATAGATTTATAAATGTCTTATTGATATTTGTGTCTTGATGGCATTGATTTATCTTTCCATGTTGTCTATTAAGTTATTTCAATGTCTCAGTAAGGTCTTGTCAAGTGTGTAAGCTATGACACTTGGTTAGTCCCCTTAACATAGTCATATTAAAGGTTTTATCATTGTTTAAGGTATTTTTGAAAAAGTTAAGGTTAATGTTTCATTGTCTTATACTTGTTAATTAATTCTTGTACCAAGTCCAATTTGCTTCAATATTTTTTTAGCTACTCAAAGTAAGACCTTTAGGCCATTTGTCACTTATTGAAGATCATATTGTACTTCACTATGTCTGTACACTTAGTCAAGGTGTAAAATCCTCTATTTATAATGTACACTCACATTTGAAACTTCATTATTAAATGTTTTATATCCCAAATATAACATAACATGATGAATGGAAGGTAAGGAAGGTTATTTTCATGTTAAAATATCATTGTACAAGTCAATAAGGACTCTATTAGACATATTGTATCTAGATACAATAGAGCATTTCTTCAAAAATGACAAGTCCCTTAATGGAGAAGAGATCATGAGAGTTTATACATTATACCAAAGTATTTAGTATCCAAGTGGATCATGTATAAAAGTGATAATATCTTACCAAAACCTCCTCCTACCTTTTTAGGCCCAAAACCATGCCAAAATATAGGTTACATGTACAAAAAGGGAAATAAACTAGTCAAGGTCTCTATCAGGTCATTGGCAAAGTGAAGAAGGTCAATTTTATGAAAATGGTTCATAAAGAAGAATAAGTATTAGGAAAATTTATAATAGGGTTATATCTCACCCCCATGTCCTAAAAAATTATGTCAAAAGTTTTGTGTTTGAGGGGTAAAGCTCTATAAATATCATTAAGAAGTTTATTGCCTCTAAAACCTTACAAATCCCAAACTCTTAGCTTTATTCTTAAGAAAAAATTATTGATCTTGATGGATGTATGATAATTATTTTAAATAATATCATATGGGTATAAAATTACCTATAACATCAAACTAAACACAAGCAACCATGGATCATACGAGGACTAACAAAGAAAGCTCATTGTTTTGTTGTTTCTTAACATGATATGTAGGTTTATAGGTTGTGAAGTGTTTTCAATAATGAATGTGGATTGGAAATTATTTTTCCATAATTTATTAAACCTCATTAATCCAAATCATACTTATTAAAGGAACCATTATAATCAAAAGTTCAATGAAATAACTTGAGCATGCATGCCTAGCTTGACTGTGTCAATGATGTAGGTATAAACATGAAGAGAAGATGCAAGTTTTGTGTTGAATATGAATTTTGGAAGGTCATTAAGGGTGTGATGAACCATAAGGGAGACTTAAATATTTGTTTTACATGTGGTCATTATAATAAACCATCAATAGAAAACTATTAGGGTCAAAACTCTTAAACTGTCTACAAACCTTTGGCATGTGTTAAAGAAAGTTCTAGGAAGCTTAAGGGGTCGGTATATTTGGATAGCCACTTGGATAAATTATAATTAATTTATTAATCCTTAGGATATAATACCAATCATAAAAAAATAATTTTAATCCCTTTTTTCCTAATATACTCATCTTCGATAGGCACCTACAGGCTTATAAGCTCAAGAAGGTCATCTTCCTCACGTGTGAAGCTAGTTGAGTAGGTTCATGGGTAAAAATGTACTAAGGGATTTTGATAAGTTATATTCCCTAAAATTTTATTGTATTTTTCAATCCATCAAGGGGTTGTCCTTTATGAACAATCATTAAGAAGATGAAGACCTCATAACTACCAAGAAATCCTTAAGAGAGATCGATGACTATGAATGTTTGTATACGTGACTCAAATAGAAATAAATTTATTTTAAAATTCATAAATAACATATTAAAACATCATAATAACCTATTTTATTAACATTTGGACACATGTGGAGATAAAAACATAAAAAATAGGCCTAAACCACATTTTTTGACTAGTTTGTATGGTGTTTGGATGTATTTGAGACTCTTAACTAGATGAATGGATTTTAAAATCTTGGGAAGAGGTATAATGATCTTACACCAGCCATTAAAGATTATTTCATGGTACTAATCTAGGTTATAAAATAAGAACCAAGCCTATATGAAGACTACCCTCTCACTAGCATTGAAAAGATGAAGTTCCATACCTTTTTAAAGTCATCAATGGGAATAATAAACTTCATAAAATACTAGTATACATCTAATTAAATCCTTGGATGAATATCTATGTCAGATACAAGCCCATTCCAATGAATATAGGTTATTTTAATGGACTTATGCGTAGGTAGTTTGCTATTTTAATGGTGTTAAGAACCTTTAAAGACAAACTTAGTCCTTTGTAAACTCTTTCAATATTGTCTCATGGTAATTACACTCTATACCAAGTTTTTTAGGAAATAATGAAGGGTATTACTTGGTAAACTTATAATTTATAGTCCTAATAAGTTTATAGGAGATCATTATAAGTTAATTTTTGGTAAGTGTTCTCATGGAGAACTTGAAGTAGTTGAAAGTGATCTTGAATAACACTAAAAGGACCCAAAACACCTACAATGTTAGTGTTGAGGATACCTATAAATGGATAAGGTCCTTGCATAGTTCTCAAGTCCATATAGAGCTTCCATATCATCATGACTACCTACATAAAGGTATAATTTTGGATAAAACATGAATAAGTGTGGAGGGTTTTGAAGGATATAACATTTTTTCAAGACATAGATAATATTGTGGTATTCAAATAAAATGTTCTCAGGGTGTATATGCCTTTCAATTATTCAAGAACACTTAAATCCTCAACTTACAAAGATGGACTAATTATAGGTCTCTTGACTCCAAGTGAAGTGTCAGTAAAATTGTACTTGTTTCAAGTGAACAGTATATCCTCTATAATGCAAACCAATAACCTAAATATAATCCAACCATGAAGAGCATAAAAATTACAAGTCTTGAGTAAATAAGGTAATCAATGACTATTCAAGAGCAAATAAAAAGCCTACAATGTTAGATCTATAGATGCTTAAGCATGAACTAGGTGTCACAAATATCAATGGAAATTATAAGCAAATAAGGATGAGATCTACATGATAAAAGCATGAATATTGAAAGTAAAATGAAAATTTACCAGATGAAGCCCCATTAAAACACTCATGAATCATCATTGGAATCCCCTAAAATCAAAATAGGCTCACTCTATGCCACATATTGAGAATATTCTAATTTTGTGACCTTGTACATCATGGAAAGAAGGGCATAATTCCTTCAAGAATGGTGAAAGGTACGATGTCGAGAGAGGAGATCAATTTCAAGAAGAATCAATTCAACCATGTTGAACTTTTATGCCATCCCTCATTGAGAACTCCACTAGCAATTAGACTAGTGCATTGAAAAACAACATGAAAACACTTTATTTGCATGATTTATTCAAGAATACTTGTATTTTGTAACTAAAAAGAGGACTATAGTAGAATTTATGAGATTCCTAGTCTCTTGCCCTCCTCTATTATTCATTATTATATATATATGGCCTAAAATAGATTGTAAGAGGATCCTCCATGTGAGTATGTTGAATCTTTACTCCTTTTGTAAGCCTTTGAATCAATAAATGATTGATTTTTACCTTCTCATGTAACTATGCTTAGTGTATATTCATGAGTGGTTGATCTTATCATGTGATGATTAAAATATCCTTGGTTTGATGTCTTATTTTCTCACCTCTATGTAGTTTAAAGGATCTTCTACATGTTGTATGGTGTGTTTCAAGTAGTTTTACAAAGTTTAAGTGTGGAAAACCTTCATTAGTGTATTCTTATAGACCTCTTGATCATCCCTCTTGATTGATGTATTAGCCATAATCTTTATATTGAAATACTTATTCAAGAAGATCATTTTAGGAGTTATGTGTATTTCAGTCTCATAGTCCTTTTTTCACCTTCAAATGAGTGGAGAATATCAAATCATCTAGTGCATCACCTTGTTTTTATTTTGAACTTTTTCTTTCTCCCTTTCACTTTTCCTTACATTTAAGTAGGTTTAGCGTTATTTTAGGTGTAGGATCAATGGATCCATCCCTATCTGGACATTCACTCTACCTTTTCGGCCACCCACAACCTAGGAGTATTTCAATTTTATAAATTAGGTGAGGAGACCTGAAACACCTTCTCAAATAGTACAACTCAAAATGACAGCATGGACCTCATATCCTTGTGTAACAATTTCTCCAAGGCCATAGAGATAGCTACATATCTTTTTATAAACTTTATATAGTACCTTATATGACCCCAAAAAAATCACTTATTTATAAGTATTCAAAGATAAGATGCCCACTATGACTAATATTTTGTCTTGATCAACCAAAATACCTTCACTATAAACTACATGGCCCAACAGAACACCAAATGGTATGAAAAACAAGTATTTTTTAAATTTAATGTAATTCATAAAGCTCTATAGTGTTTTAACATTAGTTTTAGTTTGGACAAGTGATATTTAAATAAGGAAAATATAACCCAATCATCTAAACAAACTTCTAGAAAAATGTAAATAAATTCCTTGAAAGTAGTCACCATGACCCTAGAATATATAGCTGGAGCATTATTTAGACCAAATGGAATTACCTTATACATTAAAAAACCATTTAGTTTTAAATGTTATCTTTTCCTAATATTTCTTTGTGATAATAATTTGATGATTAATGTATATGTAAAGTATTATACTCCATGTCCCACAACTAATTCCAAAACCTCTTATGTGAAAGGTATTAGAAATAGGTCATTTATGCAAGCATCATTCAACACATGGTAATATCTATGTACCCTAATCTAGCCTAGATTTTTAGGTTGCATAACCATGGGACTAATCCAATCTACCTTTTTGACTATATAAATTTTCATTCTTCTTGCACATAATCCATATCCGCCTTCACCTTTAACTTCATGTTGGGAAGCAATCTATATAGTTATTTATTAATAGGTTGTGCACATTCTTTGAGTTCAATTTTCATCTCCCCCAATTATGGATCTACCACTTTCACCTCAATTAATTTAGTGCCAAAAATATCATGATAGTCCCTCAATAGCTACAACCCTTCTGAAATCTCATTCTAAGTCCAGTAATATCTTAAAGTCACAAACTTTAGCATAGACTATATCCCAATATTCTTAATATTTTTCTTCAGTACCTCATATTATATCCTAATGGATTCTTACAAAATTATATGTCCTTCCTATTCCATAATATTGAAATTTCACAACTTTTCTTCTTTAGTTTGTTTTGTGATTAGAGATTTTGATGGCTCAACTTCTTGATTTAGTTCAAAGAAGCCATTCAAATCCATATCCTTATCACTATCACTAGACCTTATCAACTCATATTGAATCCTATTACAAGTTTGTATAATAAATTATTCCTTATTTTTACTATCCTTATAATTATTTATCATCACATTTAAATCATAAATTGTTTATTTATGTGATGATGATTCTATCCTTACTTAAATCTTCCACTTTCCCATGACATAGAAACATTTTCAATTTTTGTAAAGCATTATGTGCTACAAGATTTTCATCTTAAAAATAAAATGTTTGAATAAAATATTTTCAAACCTATATGTAATGATTATTTTCACAATTGTGCTCTTAATGGATATACCAAGTAGTAAGAATCAGTGACAAAGTTTATATGAAAACATGCATGTAGTACTTAGGTTTTGCACCCTGCACAAACCATATGTCTACACATATATATACATGTAACTCTTGACATTATCATTTTTTAAAGAATGTAAAATCTTCACTTATAATGACTGGTATCTTAAAATTTACTTTCATAAATTGACATGCCTCATCCTAAGATACCTGAGTATTTCTATGAATTTCCCTCCAGGTCATGGAAATTCCCTTCAATGCATAATTAAGTGCACTTACTCTATGGTCCATATTGGGTACATGATGTTCTAATCATAAAATGAACTAATTTATATCCTTTGTTATGAAGTATTATAGTAATTTTTGTTCAATGGTAAACACTATTCATAGAGGACACACCTCATGATCTCCCCAAATTAGTTTAAAATATGTGTATCCAAATCACCACTTATCGAAGATGTTGCTTCACAAGGTAAGGTACCTTATAGAATATGATCTATGTAATCCATATCCATCACACCTATATTATACAAAAAATTTACCTCAGACCTAGTTTGAAATCACACAAAGGGTTACCTACATTCTTCAATCTAAAAATAGTGTGTATAAATTTTTTTTGTGACTAGTTTGTACACAAGTTATTCAACTAGCTATGACTATACTTGACATTATAATTGAGGATTAAATCATTTTTATTTTGTATCTTGAAAAGCATTTTTTTTTTTATCTACATTTATCTTGAACCAATATTTATCCTCATAAGCATAAGGTGACTATGGTTCTATAGGATTAAAATATGGATTATGATCAGATTTGTTCAAGGGTATTAAAATTACCTTATCTCCTTAGTGAAACTTCAATTGGTTTTGCACAATATTGGTCATAATTTGACCGTCATAATCTCATTTATTACCAACCAACACAACATCATGAGTATCATTTATTTTCATGTCAATTACCTTAAAATATCCTCATAATCTTAAGTCATCACCTTGATTTATACATATTTAAGTTGTCTATTTGGTTATACTCTTCCATAATCTACAAGACTAAGAGTAACTAGACTATAGCTAAACATTGGTCGACCAATAGCCTCCCATGAAGATATTATTATCATATTTATTATTCTCCCAAAGTCAAATAAAACATTAGGTACCTTGTACCCTATGATTTCAACATCTATTCTAGAGTTAACATCCCAAGGCTTTTTAGTTTTTAAATACTATACAACCTTGTTAGTATGTTTCTGACCTCATTATGTGCACTTGATCATAATAGGTAGAATATTTTTAATATTATATAAAATATATTCATTTCATAGATTATTCAAGATTTTAAATAGATCTATCAATATAGTCACTACTCCTTCATCTCGTATTATGAACACAATTTACCCATATATTTGTGCATCAGTAGTTTTAGCATCACCTTTCGATTCATTTTATTGTTTTATGTTCTAGAGGACTTATGTTGATTGATACATCAAACCTTTTTATCTTATAGGATCAGGATACTTATCCTATTAAACCTTTCTAATTATTTTATTTAGTGACATCTCTAATTTTGGTAATCCTTACTTCACACATTATTGCCTTGTGATTGTTTATATGAAAACATTCTCCCCAGGTTAGGAATTTATCATATTTACATTCTGCATAGGATTTTTTTCCTTTTATTATATAAAATTGGAAAATATTTATAATGATGTTACCCTATAACTCTATAATATATGTAATACATTTGTATTGAGGATTAGTAGGGTGGTTTCATGTTAAGTGGTTATATTCACCACATAGATAAAACTGAATTAGTTAATGATCTTGTCAGTTGTCATTATTTCAACCTCCTTGGTATCCACAATGGTATCATCCCATGTATCTTCCTCAATTTTTTTTAAAACCTCAACCTTGTGATTTTCCCCCCTTAAATCCTCCTAAATGTTATTATTGTACATCATATCTACCATATTTTTTCCAAGGTGACAATGGAGCCCAATTGAATTGTTGATGTTGAGGACTCAAAGTGTTTAATGATAATTTTTATTGATAATATAGATATGATATAGCATCCATTTATCTAGACCCTATGATTGATATTAAGGTGACAAAGGTATCCACTCTAGACCACCTTGTGTAACACCTGTCATTTACACCTCTAGGCCTATAATTTCCTAATTTATAGTAGGTATCTAATGCACTAAGACTATGAAGAAATTATTGGTGATATATTATTTTAATTCTTGTAGAGATAATTAAATTTTATCATTATGATTAGTTGACTTTAAAAAATTACAATACAAGTTATGTGGATTTTGAATTTACTATTGTAGTAAATGATACTTTGAGGTTATATATCCTACTACTCTACATATGTCACATAATTTTAGTTTTAATTTTAGGACAATCATTCCTAATATTTCCTTCCTTGACACACCCCATACACCATCGACCTAACTTGGGCTTATTAATCTTATGAAACCAATCCATATTTTTTACACTTGTCTATTTTTTGTCTCAATTTTAAAGCTAGTTGATGGAACATTGCCATAATTCTAAATTTGTTAAAATCAAAATTTACCTGCTTGAGCATTATTCTTAGTCAAAAATTGTGACTATGATATGGAAAATCTAATTGTCTATAATAACCCTTATACAAACCAAATATCCTTATCTTTGTCTTTCATGATAAAGTTGATCTTGTTCAGTATGTTGGAAAATCTATAATCGTATTTCCATACTGATTCTTTGTTTCGCTACTGAATCTCCTTAAGATCCTAAATGGATTAAATAATACTTAACTTATTGAATACCTATGGAATTAACATCACTTTACATATGAACTCTAAATCTCATCATGTTAAGGCTCCTATGAATTTACACTTCTTCACATCTTCATCAGTCACTCCCTTAACCTACCATTTCATATCACAAGTTTATAAATATTGTTCAAGTTTAGAGGACCCATCATATGGAGTTAAAGTAAGAAACATTCATGAGTTTAGTGTCATGCTTTGTGCACTTGTAACTTCTACTATGGGATTATGTATATTAGTTTTTATGGGTGTCTTGAACCTATTTTAGAAAGTGAATCTAGCCTCTTATAACCTTTTCTTGTCTATTATTTTCTTAGTTTATGCACTAAGTTAACCAAATTTATCTATAATTTATTCAAATCAATATATATATATATACATATATATATGTATGTATGTACCTTCTTTTACACATTTTATCTTCTCTACCAAAATGTAGGCTCAAGGTATGCATACTCTAAAAATGAATGTTCTATGTCTTTATATTCTTCTTTCTGTGATCTTGAACCTATGATACTTATGCGATTATGCATAACTTCCTTTAGAAAATATTCCTTTCCTAGTCTAAAAAATATCCTTCCTTGTAACTATGATCTACCCGTACCTTCTGACTATTCTACTACTAATCTACTTTCCTTTCTCTCCTTACTCTATTCCATATACTCTCTATCCCAATTTTTATTTTCTTCTTTCTCAAACCCTTCCATTCCTTATACTACATAATCTCCATATTCTCTAATTTTTATAACTTGTGTAGCCTCTTTTTGGCCTCCCCTATATTTAATATTTATATTTTTATCCTACTCCTATTCACATTGAACTTCAAATTATCTAATTTATTTCATCTTCTTTAATTTTTTAGCTTTCTTTCCAATCCTGTAATTTTCTTCTCACTCTGTTTCTATGTGTTCTTCATATTTTGGGTTTAGGTTCAAATTTGTATACTTGGATCTAAATCATTCACACATAAATCACATGTTCCCCCATATCACTTTAAGTGACTAATCCATGTTGGTATGGGTAGGCACCATCAAATTTTCAACAACCTACATCTTGATCAAAGTAGATAGTCACTGAAAGAACTTTCCTTGAATTCCTCATAAATAATTCCTACATAGCTTCAAAATCCAAGTATATTTATATAAACTATTTTTTGATATAACCATCAATGGTATTCTTGGTCCAATAATCTACTGCATGGGTTTAGTCAGTATCTAGAGTTCATAGGCTATCTAACTTTTCTTCCATCCAAACTATAAAATTTATCCTTATTGGATGAAAATAGTAATAATTTAATTTGGATAACTATGCAGCTAATAATCTAGATAATTCATACCAAAATATTTCATAAATTTCTCTATATATAGATCTTAAATAACTTCTTTCATAGTCTTCCTCACTCTTTTTGCTTCTTCATCCACAAAGTTTTATATTCTTTCATCTAGCCATGTCTCTAAATCTCTTTGCCCTAGCATCCATATCAATGTATTTCAAATAGAGGTTCTTGAAAAAGCCATCAAAATATGCTAATATAGGTATAGTCAAGTGATAATGATAAATAGTATAGCAAAATTGCATTTAAGATTGAACTTATCTATTAATTAACTAATATAGAAAATATAGGATTAATATATACATCAAATTTGATATAATCTACGTGACTAAAAAAATTAAAAAATAAAGTATTATTTCACATAACACAACCATAAAATATATATAAGTGAAACCATTTTAGAACTTTATAATAATCTCTATCACATCATAACCATCTCAAAATATAAATGAGTGTTTTTTATTCCCAATCAAAAATACTACAAATCATGAGGAGGATGAGGAATAAAAATTGGAAAACATAAAAATATACATTAAGGGGAAAGATAAATCCTTAGAATATCATAAGATAAAACATAATACTTATACTAATGTCTTAAAATTAGAGAAGAGAATATTACAATGGAAGGAAATCCAAAAATGGTAAAAGCAGGTTGCTATTGGGCAGAAGAAGAGGTGGAGAAGATACTAGAGTTACTAAGGGAATTTGAGGAATTATTCCCAAGAACATTCACTATGCTCAAATGAATCAAGGAAGATGTGGGTACTATGAATATCCAGTTGAAAGAGGATATTAAACCATTGTAGAAAATACTATATATATTAAATCCTAATGTTAAGGTAAAATTCAAGATTGCATTAGATATAATGTTATCTAGTGGCATTATAACTAATGTGGAAGATATTGAATGGATAACACCCATGTTAATACAAAATAATAAAAATAGGGAGATATGTATATGCATTGATTACAAATAATTGAATAAATCATGTCTACATAACCCCTTCCCAAAATTATTCATTGAAGAGATATTAGAGAGTGTTGTTGGAAGAGAAACCTAATCATTCACTAATAGAGTTTTAGGATACCATTAGGTCAAGATAACACCAAAGGATAGACCAAAAACTAGATTTGCTATATAATTGGGTATAAATTGATACCCTTTGGATTGAATAATGTACTAATTGTGCTCAATGGCATAATGGTGAATGCATTTCAAGATTTCATGCATGATTTTTTAGAAGTGTATCTTGATGATTGGATGATATATTTATTAATCATAGACCATTTTTGGGTATTGTGGATGATGTTTAAAATATGTAGACAACTAAACATTTCTTTGAATCTTAATAAATATATCTTTACTACACCCTTTAGTATTTTACTATGACACATTATATGTAAATAAGTATTGATGGTAGATCCCCTTAAAAACTAGTATAATTATAAATCTACCACCACCCAAGACACAAAAGGAAGATAGAACTATTTTGAGATATATTAGATATCATTACAAATTCACAAGAAATTACATTTCTATAAAATCACCCATAAAGGAATTATTGAAGAAGTGGTATAACCAATCATTAGACTGGTCAAGACACTGTCAAGAATCATTTGATACAATGAAGAATAAGATTGTGTATGAACCAATTCTAGTATTTCCAAATTGTAAAATCCCATTCCACATAAATTTTTATGCTTATAGAATTACAATAGTGTTAGCACCACCCTATGGAAATATAGATCATCCAAATTTAATTTATAGAAAAAATTGGCAAGAATGGAAAGAAAGTATTCCACTACAGAGAGGGATGCGCTCACAATGGTATAGGTAGTACATAAATATAGGGATTAATTTTTGAAAAAACCATTTATATTTTTTATAGATCATGAGTTAGTTAAGTATCTAATAAATAAACTAATACTATAAGGAATGATATGCCACTAGCTTATTTTATTCCAATAATTTGATTTCAAAATTATGGTGAAACTTGGGAAAGGAAACAATAGACATGATTGCATATAAACAAACTAATGAGGGAAGAAATGGGACCAATTGAGTATTATTTTCCTTAATATCACCTCTTTTGCATAGAATTAGTACCCAAATATATGGAGGGTATCACTCAATTTTTGTCTAATGGAGGATTTTTAGAAGAGTATAGTACATTATAGAAGAAAATATTGATGATCTAGGCATTTCCCTTTAGTTAATTAAAGGAACACTATAAAATAAAAGAAGGGATGGGGTATTTCAGAGAGTGTCATTATTACATGAGTGACATTCTATCTTAATATAAACCCATGATGGGGTTATAAGAGGGAATAACTCCAAAAGTTATGAGTAAGAAAATATTACTGATAGGCCTATGGTGTCCATCCCTATTTAAGGATGCACATATGTATGGAAGAAGTTATAAAATTTATTAGAGAATGGGTAAGTTGATTGCTAGATATGAGATTCGTCTCTTCCCATTCTTGGAAGTATATCCATTAAAAAATGTGAATTGATTTTATAGGACCCGTCAAACCTATGACAAGGAAAAGTAATGATAGGTTCATTATCACTGGAATGGAATATCTAATAATATGGGAAGAAGTTATCCCAATAAAATATTATACCACAAATATTTCTATGAAATGTATTTATGAAAATATAATTCTAAGGTTTGGATTCCCATTGAGTATAAGGATTTATTAGTGGAAACATTTCATTAATAACACAATTATATAATTGTTAAAACAGTTATTGGTCTAGCACCACATATACACTCCTTACCACATATAAGTAAAGGGAATTTTTAAGGTATTAAAAAAATTATTTGAGAAGGAATTAAATAAAGTGTGAAATATATATACTATTATTCTTATGAGATTATCACACTACTGACAAATTGTTGACTAAACACTACCCCTTTTAGGTGGTATATGGATTAGAAGTGGTAATGCCAACGGAGTATAATTATCAATTTTGAGACTTGTGGTAGCATTAAAAATGAATGAAAAGGTTTATATTTAATAAATATTTATAGAATTAGATGAATTAGATGAGAAGATATTCTTAGTAGTGTATAACTAAATACAAGACAAAAGATGATAAAATTTTTGGCATGATAGACATATAAGAGTGAAAGATATTTAGATTGGTGACAAGGTGTATATATTTAATGGACAGTATAAAAATATAGGCAAGATCAAAATAATATGGTTTGAACCCTATAACATGGAAAATATTTTATATCTAGGAGTGATCAAACTAAGAACATTAGTAGGTACATTGAGATAAGGATTTTTCAATGGACCCAAACTAAAACCCTAAACCATAGACAACTATGGTGGAGGGCAATAGGAACAAAGATGAGAGAACCAATGAGGTGAAAATGTCTTCTAACTAGGTGAAGTTTGGTATAAGGTACTAACATTACCTATACCAGACACTTAAGTTTTTGGTCATAGATTGTGTCACCTCCCCATTAGGTTGGCATTGTCCTCCTAAATGGGAAAGTTGAATAAGGTTATTGTAATTTCCCAAAAATAATTTTCTTCATACCTATTTTTTTATCCTATCAAAACACCCTAGTGAAATAAATAATAAGAATAGGTAACAAGACATATGTGATGCTAAAAAACAAAAACATGGGAAAAAGATTTAAAAAAAATACATATAACAAAAAGAAGATAAAGACATTGTTCAAACCTTGCATATAGATATATTAGACAGGAGTCAAAAAGAAAGATATAAATCATGTGAAGAATTAAAATATGAATGTGTGGTAAGAAATAACATATGGTGGTAATTACATGGGTGAAAATATGTATAAATAATTTCACAATTATTTATATAAATATAAAAAATGGAAGAAACAAAAATATAAAACTATAGGAAAAATAAATATAAGTCAATAATAGAGAATGTTATTTTATAGGAAAACCAATTCACAATTCATTTTACATACACATAACATGAAATAATATAAAAACATATATACATAATAAATGGATGAACATTGGTAAAATAGAAATAATAAAAACACAAAATTGTAGTATAAAATATTAGATAGCAGTAATATATCATGAGATTTTAAAAATAAATCAATTCAATTTTTTCTCTAAAGATACATAATTTGAAAAAAATGGAAGGGCCTATCTAAAGAAGTAAAATATAGACTATGGTAAGAGAGAAGGATGAATAAAACATAATCATAATTTATTTTGTTCTCTACAAACTAAAAAATTAGATAGATCAATTTAATACAAACTAAAACAAGCAAATGAGTGGATGGTGGGAATTTCACAATTAAAACAAGTTGTTAAAATAATGACATCACATAAGATAAGCATGAAATAAATATAAAAAATACATATAATTACATACCAAAGTAATCAAAATGAAGTATGGGTTAGAAAAAGTAAATGAGATTAATTAAATTAAATGGCTTAACATGATTAATAGATAGAACAAACATGTTATAAACAAAGGGTTAACTAAATATAAAAATAACAAGATTGCTCAAGCACCAAAATTCTAAATAAATTATAATAAAAAACAAAACAATGGATATTTCCCATGTTCTCATGGCTAAATAAATTACACAACCCAAATACAGGAATCATTCTATCAAATCAAAAAAGTTGGATCCATTGGGAGAATTTCCAAATGTTCCTTCCCTAGTCATAAATGCATATGATACATATTAATACATCAAAACACATTTGGTAAAAATTAATCATATATTTTTGGAGGTATAAAGAAGTGTGATGATGCAATTAAACCCACAAACCTAGCAGTTAGAATAAAAAGAGGATTGTAGGGTCATTACAAAGTTAAAATTGGTCATATGGATTAAGTTCTCATAATTCATCATGATGACAAGCATGACTAAGGTGTTACTGGGTAGAGAACATGAAGATATTTTTTATCTAGATCAATAATATCATATCACACCAGAGTTTATTCACAAATTTGTAGTCCTTCTACATGAATGACATTTAACACATAAGTATGATTTCAATCCAAATGTGAGTATGAACTCCTTAGACACACTTAGTGGAACAAAAGTTAATATTTGAGCTCCATTAATTCATAACATGAAGGATTTTAAGATTATATTTGTAAAAAATTCTATTGCATAGAAGGTTTACTACAAAAAACCATGCATGACTCAGTACCATTAAGGAACATACATATAGTATATGACATGGTCTCCATCAGGATGCAATATGACTTGGTTATCACTTTACATGAATAATTCCTAGATAATCTATGAAAAATCAAGGTAAAATTGTCCATGACTTCTGATATGGTTCACTTTTGTTAGTATTTTCCATTTGCTTTACTCACACTATCTCAAGGAATGAGAGGTGGATAGAATGGATTCTAGATTCTTCCATATGTGTACAAATAGTATATGTACTAAAGGGTATCAATATAATACATCAATTATAAAAAATTATACATTGGGAGAATATGATTAAGAGTATTGTAGAGGTAAGATACCAAACCTCAAATGAAAAGTATCCCTATAATATAATAAGTAGAAAAATTTATACATTTGGAGAAGATGATTAGGAATATGGTGGAGGGAAGATACCAAAATTCAAATGAAATTATCCAAAAATACTACACATAATTTTAGTTTACTATAGAATTATATAATATAATTATTAAGTCATATTATATAAATACAATACCTGTTCCCCCTACCCTATGAGGTTAGTTATGATAAAATTGAGGTGGTAATTACTATAGCCAAGATTATACCACTGGATTCTAGGGTAATTTTTTTTTAATGAACTAGGAATGGGATCCCAAGATGAGGATGAAGAATAAGTGGCCCCCAAATATTACACACAAGGAGAGATAATAGCATCTCAACCTCAAACTAGTACCCACATATCCTCGAGAATATGAAGGCAATTGAAAAACTTTGAAATAATCCATGAATAACATGAAGAGGAGGAAATTACTACATTTTTGGTCAAGTATTTTACCACTAGGGAGGAGTTTGGAGAAGAATATATATTAAAAAATGGGACACCCCTTGTCAGGATCCTACTGCCCACTAAGGGCACACTTGATTACCTTTATATTAGCAACTAAACATGAAATTTAACCAGAATGATAAGTAACTAGAAATATGAAACAACACAGGATATGAGAGATAATACCCAATTGTATTAATACTCATTCAAAAGAAAATACAATAAAGAAGATGCCACACTTCTTCTTCCCACACCTCTAGAGCTTCCACACTTCTAGGGTTCACTTGTAATTCTCCTTAAATACTTCACTCTCTCATCATGGTCACAACAATCAACTCAAACACAGAGTTGTTGTTCACCTCCACCAGTCAGTAACAATGCTGCTAGTACACCAAGTACACAACCATACTCCAAGTAGATCTTCCTTTCCTTACTGCCACCTGCAAATCAACAGACCTTACTTACCATGTAGATATCTCTATAACCTGAAGAACCCTTGTCCTTGCCTCACCAAGTCCTCATGATTCTTCAACCAGTACCCCAGTGGATCTCCTAGTAGAACTTGCACAACCTGCAACTCTCCCTGATCATACACACTCAACACCCCTTTGGAACTAGGAGGAGCTACTCTTGCTCTCTCTTCAAGAACAATGGCTTTCTAGCACACTTTTACAATACAGCCCATGAGTCTATTATATAGATCTCATGCATACAATAATTAGACTTTCTTAATTACAATAATTAGACTCGCAACTCAAGACCAAAAATAGTCTTTACATGCAAACTCTCAGTTCAATGAACTAACTGTTCATACAACAAATAGTTCTGGAACTACCACAGGTGACCGACATCGGTCCCTGTCTACCTGGAGGTGATCGACATTGGCTGACCTTCTACTGATACTGGTTGTCTTTCAGTTCACTCCTGCCAATGTCAGTTGCCCTCTGCACTATACTCTGTTGATGCCGGTCTCCTTGAAACTCAGCAACCTCCTCCATGTTTGCAATAGTTGAAGCTTTTAGCTCCATAACCTAGCAATCTCCCACTTAGAGATAAATAGCTACAAATGTACCTATACCTGTACACCATCTAATTCATTTCCTGGCTTGTATCCCTCTTCAAGCTCAATCCTAAAGACCAACCACCACACAACTTGTGGTGCACCTCCTATCATCCAAGTAACCTGCCACATCTGAACCTACAACTCCATGTAGTGAAGACCTTGACCCTGCGTAACATGAATCCCTCCTGTTGGTCCCTCTTAGATACCTAAGAATCCACCTTCCCTAAATTGGCTCCAAACTCTCTGACAACTCCCACTGCTTGGGAAAACTCAGGTCTACACTAGACCTCATGTGCTTTCAAACATTGTTCTAAGCTCAACTTGAACTATCCAACCCTTGGTGTGCTTACTAATTCTGCATCCTACATCTTGAACCTTGCTAACACCTTCTTCACATCAGCTCCCACTGGAGACAAAATCAACCTGTGATCTTCCATGTCTCTTATGCCAAAGAATTTTGCTACTCCCAAATTCTTCATGACATACCTCTGAACTAACTTTACCTTTAGCTCAAAAACTCCCTGTATGTACAAACCTACAACAAGCATACCATCCACATACAGTAACAAGATAATGTCGTGACTCATCATCCACCTGGTAAAGTAAACACAATGGTTACATTGACATTGACTAAAGCCCTACTTTGTCATCCACCTATCAAACCTGTACCATTGTCTTGCCGCTTACTCAAGACCATATGCCTTGGCCTTCCATCTCACGTGTCTATTCCCGCTCTTCTTTACCCTAAAAATCCATTCATCTCTTAGTGCTTTCTTTCAGTTGGCAACTCCACCAAAAACTCTCATTTGATTCTTCTCCAAGGAATCACAATCTTCATCCATGTCAAGCTCCCACTATTTCCTGGATCTACCTATTCTGCTTCTTTAATGACTTCCTGATTCTTGACCACCAGTGAGCAAAGAGTAGTGTAAAGAAGGGAAATGACAAATTTGAGGCTTACTTACCCTTTCAGTCCTCCATATGGGCAGTTGAGACTCTTTGATAGCTTGTTGTCCGCCCAAAATCTGTCTCAATGACCGATGCCAGTCACATCTCAGTCTACACCTGACCGATGTCAATTCTATGTGACTGCCTCATCACTGACATCGGTTCTCTATGATTGATGCTAGTGTTTATCTAGTCCTTGAGTTATCAATGTCGATATGCACATAGCTGACATCGGTCCCTGCCTAGTCACTGATGCCAGTTTTCTAACCGACGTCTGTCTCTGTGTTTTGCTTGTGAGCGATGACTTTTACCCGTGAGCTCCTTTTGGGTCAAAACCCTATTCAAATTAACACAGCCCTGCTCAGAATAATCTAGTTCCCATAGCTAATCTATGTCCGTCATCTCCTCCATGAATACCAAGGCTTTCCAATTCTTAAGTTTGTCAAAGACATATGTCTTCTGCTTAAAAACATGCATTCCCCTCTTACATATGTGAACAAGCCTACAAAGCCACATCTCTACAATAGAAGGTGAATCAGTAATATAAGTAGATAGATAAAGGATACCTACTTTCTTACCACCATCTAATTCAAGTGCATCTATTGTGAGAGTTATTGTGCATCTCTCATCACCCAACTTTCCTGAAGAAATTAGACTCATCTCCAAGACTGGTACTTGCATGACCTTCTTCAACACCCATGTGTTACCCGTCTGCAATTTTAGCTTCACTTCTCCTTCATCAATAATCTGACAAGGCTCACCAACCCCTAAATAAATCTCTCCAAAGTCTCTAAAGACATACCCATGAAAATATTCTTTATTTCAAGCTGCATGGAAAGAGGCAATAAAATCTATAGACCAAGATTCTACTTTATCCAGAGTAACCTGTGCAACAACACCTACAACATATGCTTCTACATGCTAATCTTCTACTGACCAACCATCTTCCTTTACTTGCTCTTTCTTTCCATCAATCTGAACATTCGTGATATTCAGTTTCTCCATTCATAGCTTACTTTCTTCTGCCATTGCTATACTCCCACTCAATTAGAAACCCCTGTGAGTACCCTGTAATCAACACACACTAACCAGATCTAAACCACCTATTAGTAACCCAACCAAAAGCTCTGATACCAACTATCAGGATCCTATTGCCCACTAAGGGCACACTTGATTACCTTTGTATTAGTGACTAAACATGGAATTTAACCAGAATGATAAGTAACTAGAAATATGAAACAACACAGGATATGAGAGACAATACCCAATTATATTAATATTCATTCAGAAGAAAATACAATAAAGAAGATGCCACACTTCTTCTTCCCACACCTCTAGAGCTCCCACACTTCTAGGGTTCACTTGTAATTCTCCTTAAACACTTCACTCTCTCATCACAGTCACAACAATCAACTCAAACACAGAGTTGTTCACCTCCACCAGTTAGTAACAATGTTGCCAATAAACCAAGTACACAACCGTACTCCAAGTAGATCTCCCTTTCCTTGTTGCCACCTACAAATCAACAGACCTTAATTACCATGTAGATATCTCTACAACCTAGAGAACCCTTGTCCTTGCCTCACCAAGTCCTCATGATTCTTCAACCAGTACCCCAGTGGATCTCCTAGTAGAACTTGCACAACCTGTAACTCTCCCTGATCATACACACTCAGGACCCCTTTGGAACTAGGAGGAGCTACTCTTGCTCTCTCTTCAAGCACAATGGCTTTCTAGCACACTTTTACAATACAGCCCATGAGTCTATTATATAGATCTCATGCATACAATAATTACACTTTCTTAATTATAATAATTAGACTCACAACTCAAGACCAAAAATAGTCTTTACATGCAAACTCTCAGTTTAACGAACTAATTGTCCATGCAATGAACAGTTCTAGAACTACCACAGGTGACCGACGTTAGTCCCTATCTACTTGAAGGTGACCGATGTCGGCCAACCTTCTACCGATGCTGGTTATCTTTTAGTTCACACCTGTCGATGTCGATTTCCCTTTGCACTATACTCTGTCGATGCCAGTCTCCTTGGAAATCAACAAACTCCTCCATGTTTACAATAGTTGAAGCTTTTAGCTCCATAACCTAACACCCCCTTACTCTTTGTATAAAAGGAAAATTACACCTAGAAAAGCATTATCACTAAGAACCAAAAGAAAAATTAAAACTATAAAAGACCAACAAGAGTCACCTACACCATCTCTAGTAGTGGGCCAAACATTTTCACAAAAGAGCAGAGGGAAAAAATGGTGGAGTTAATTTCCACACCTAGAGGTTAAGGGTAAGAAGAAACAAAAATCAATCAAACCAAAGGACCAAATCAAAACCCTAGTAACATATTTGGAGATCAAGTTATCTAAAACTAGGATATGGAGAAGATCAAGAGGCTGAGGAAAAAAGATAAGTAACCACAAAGGTACTTGATATAAAAACTCTATTATGAATGTACCACAATAAGAGTGGGATAAATAAGGTGGGAAACCTACATAAACTTGTAGATACCATAAGGAAAAATAGAGTGATCAGAGCAATTTTGGACTATATTGGTTTTAGTACCTATGAGTTATATGATGTTATAGGTAGCCTTTTGGAGTATCTAAAATATATCCTAATAAATAAAAAGGAAAAAATAAAATAATCCAAGATGAAAGTTGATAAATATTAGGAGAAGGCCCTAATAAAAATTACCATATAATCATAGATGTCTCCTACATACTAGGAGATACTAAGACAACTCCAAAAATGGAATTAAGATCTAAGATGAAGATATATTTAGTTTTTAGGCCCTAAAAATATTTAAAAAATATACAAATCCAAATAAATAGATGAATAATTATCAAATAATGTAAGAAAGTAGAACATGAATTGTAGGAATAAACTAGGAAGATCTAGAAAATTGCAGAATTAGCCACTCAAAAGAATAGAAACTATTAGATAAATAAAAAGTGGAGAAGGAAGAGGTAGTAAATAACATGATATAAAAATAAAAATAAAAATAAAATTACAATATTAAAACATTAAAATAAATAAAAATAAAGAGGAAAAAAGAAGGAATAGGAGGAGAAAAGGTAGAAGAGGAAAGATAGGAAAAAAATGTAGAAGAGGAGAATAAAAAGAAATGATGGAAGAAATAAATAAAAGAAATAAGAGGAGGATGAGGGAAAAATAAATTAATAAAATAAAATAAAACTTAAGGAAAAAAATAAAAAGTTGGCAGAGATAAAAAGAAAGAAGAAGAGGACAAACAAAACATGAAATAGAAAAGAGGAAGCAAAGAGAAGAGAAAGTGGCTTTGCAAGAGAAAGGAAAGGAAAAATAAGGTAGTTTAAGTGTTGATATCTTCACCTAGATTGTCACACCAAAATCCTGATTATAATAGGAGTAGGCCAAAGCATTGTAATAACTTCTATATATCCATTGACATGGATCAAGGCATAACTAGCAAAGGACTTCCACCATCTTAGTTATATCAATTTTACTTCAACCTATTTATGGAGGAAAATTATAGTGAATTTAAAAAAATTAAACCCTATAGAAAAAGAGAGGGTGGGAGAGACTCTTATCCAAAGTTATAAAAAGGATTGGATGGCAACCTGTGTCAATCTATAGGAGGGCATTAAGAAAATTTTATATATCTTGACCACTACATGGGCACAATTTGATCCAAACACAAATTCACAAATATAACAACATAAAGTGGGAAAAGTGCATAATATCATCATCCATATAAGATCTATGGTAGATAAAATCCCCATAAAATTAGAGGCTAAATAAGAGTATAAGGAGGAACTTTTAGGGCCACTTTTAGTAGAAAATTAGGTCAATAGAGAAAAGTATAAATCATAAGTATGGAAGATGAATAAAAAATTAGAATATGTATCCACCTAATTTGTTTACTCATTTATTTGGCCTCTATGGATATATGATAAGAAAATTGAGTTGGAAGAAATGAAAAAAATCTTTTAGTGCAGCCTTAACTATCTTTAGGCCTCAACACATACTTTTTATAATAGAATGGATGAAGAAATTATATGTGCATGAGGGGAACAAGGACAAAAAAAGAGATTAGATATCCATCTATCATGAAATGGAGAATTATGGTGATTTCTTGAGAAACAAAATGGATAAAATTAAGATTTCAATCAAGACACATACATATTATCTGGACTCACTAGAAAAATTCCAATCTAGAATGGCATAGTCATGAAAATAATGATAACATGGTCATATAGAACATTATTGTTGAGGCAAAGAAGATAATTTTGGATTGGGAGAAGTTTTTAAAGACTATGTCGAGTAAGTATGTGCAACATTTATCCAAATAATGAGAATCAAACCCATAATTTTAATTAGTTTATTGTAATAGTCCTAAATTTTTTTTATACTTAGGTGAACTAAGGAATTTTTTATACTTTCCAAAAAATTAGAGTTGCTTCAAAGATGAGACAAAGATATAAAATCCAAGTAAATATTTTCATTATTCTATATCAGCTAAGTACCAAACTACATGTACCATAAATTTGGTGTCATTATCACAATAGTATAACATTTCTTCAGCCTAATAGAATAGAGGATTGTACCAATTGGGTGCTAGAGTAAGAAATAAGGATTTATGGAAACAAGGGACAACCTTATTATAGAAAGGACATGTCTCACATATACATGACCATTGAGTTGTGTTATATTGGCTCAGCATTAATACCATAACATTGTAAAAGATTATAAATAGTAGAAGAGATAAGATACATAGAATAATTATAATAGATTACAAAGAAAATTAACCTAAGTAATTGCTTAATGTAGTATAGAGTATATGAACAATTGTATTAATCAGTTATGATAACTTTATATCAAAGAAAAGACTTAGAGTAAGATATATTGTGTTATGTCCACTATGTATGAGCTACTCTTAATATAGGCATTACTTATTTTTTAATTGGATGTTAAGTATTCTAATCAATATTAACCCTTGCACTACATTAATCTAACTAAAGTTAACTACTTCAACATACAAATATTTTTAGCCAAAAACTTTAGATTTTATGTCAACAAGTTATATCTATCTATGACCTCAAATTCAATGTTCAACTAAATATCTTACATGTGTATTTCTAATCACTCAAATTTTTACATTGATACATATAGATAGAATAGAACAGTTTCACTTGTTATATGTTCCTTCAATGTTGTTTAATTTCTTTCATAAAAATTTAGACATTTCTTGTTTATTGTGTGTGTATCTTGATCCTTGTGTGAAATTATTTTCAACATCTCTACTTGATCATTGCTTGTAATTTGTGACATTTGAAAATGTTCATTGATTTTGGCCCTTGAACTTTTATTTTGTGTGAAATTTGAACATGTCCCTTATATGTGTCCCTTGGCCTTATTGTGTGACATTGTGTGACATTATTATGTATTTTATTTATTGATATTTATTAATAGTGTCATGATACATATCATTCACTTTTTACTATGGTTACATTATTGTGTGTTTTATTTCTATACATATCTAGACTTGAAAATGGTATGCCTCACATTAAATATGTTACATACATGATTTAATGATAATTTTAATTATATGATGACATACTCTCTATATGTTGGGATTATACTACATGATTCTATCTTTATCACATGATACATCTCTCACTCAAGCTACATCCCTCACTCAAAAGGGGTAGCTTTTATTAGAGAAAAACCCTACATGATCAGATAAAAATTAAATTTGGTACATATTAAAAGTTTCAAAAATACAAAGTATAAGTTTTTAAATATTAAAAGCAATACAAAATTAGATTCTATAATAAAATACATGTTTTCAAAATATTCAAAGTGACACAAAAATAAAACATATGATAGATATTGGCACATTGATATAAATTCTAAAGGTATATAACATGCATATGTACTCACTTTAAAAAAATAAAAGTAAATAGGTATACACACTTGAATGCATATATATGAGCATATGCAAAACAATTACAAGATCAAAGTTACATGTTATAAATATAGTTAAATTTGAGCATATGGGTGCATATAATTCTATATCACTTGGCACAAATTTAATGGGTATGATACTCATTCATGCTTATGATTATTCAAATTCATAAAATTCAAAGTTACAAAATTTTAAAAAGGCATGATACTTTTTCATGCACATTTTCAAAGGTCAAAGTTTAAAGTCTAGAATACAACTATTTATTTCAATACAAGTCTATGAACAATGCGATGATGGTGGGGGAATGACTATTATTCATTATCTTTTGATCGTGCCAAATAAAATATAGATACATCTATAGTGATGTGATTTAATATCTATAGGTGATGTGTATTCAAGGGTAGTGACACTCAACAACCTTGACATCACTTCCAGTGAACCTAGCACAGTTCCACCTTTTTAGTTTAGTAAAATGGGTACTAATTCTTATCCATTAGAATTAGAATAATACATATTTAAAACTAAATACCTTGATTAATTATTAAAATTTAGACTTGATCAATCCCAATTTTCCATTGCTTCAGATTATATACGTGCTTTAATAAGGAGACACAGTTCTCCATCATTAATTATAGGTTATAGGGAAATTGGTTTGTCTTACATATAGGTATACTCCTTTCTTTATCTATTTTCAATTTTTCAATTTTTAAAGTTAAGATTTTTCAAATTTCAAATGCATAAATGACTACTTCATGAGTTATTCTAAGGTTTTACAAATTGAATTTCCTACATAATTGAAGTATCTACTCAAATACAAAGTGTGTTATACACACTTAGGTTCAATTCTATATCCTCTGATCTAGAAATTTATTACTAGAATAAAGCGGGGAGGAATTTAGACACTTAAATTTGGTCATATGTAGTTAAAAATGTTATTTTTTGACACATTCTAAAACACATGACTTACACACAAATACATGACTCTTAATCACCATTCCTCTAAGATATTTACCTATATGTGGGACCAACCCTTTATTTTCCATCATTACTTCATAGAAACTCTAGTCTCAAATGATCAAACTATCTGAAATCACCTTCAGACTCTATCCAATAGAGGATAATTGTCCCTTATCCTTCTTGATAAGTCTATAATAAGAGAACAAGAGTACATTACACTCATATCCACTTATATTTTCCATGTCCTATGTTAAATAATGGTTAACTTCCAAATTATAAATTAATTTACTAGGCCTTCTTGCACATTTCACATGGTAGACTAAAGAAATTTTTCAAAATATTGTAAATATATGTCAAGATACTAATTAATACCACCTTATATTCACTTGATTCAATATTTTAATCTTTTGAAAATTGATAAAATCTAACATATTATTTCTAAATTCAATATTACTCATAAGCAGTAGCCATAAGCTAAGTCAAGAGCCTTCATAATCAAGTCAAGAGCTATCATTTTAAAGTATCAAATCCATATTATAGTTTCATACACATAGTCAAAGGATATAAATTTCACATTCACTCTATGTGGGAGAACTATGTGGGCTTGATTTCCCTTGGATTATTAGATACATGGGCAATAGTCAATCATAAAAGGGGAGGTCAGCTCATCCCATTACATTCCCCTCTTTTCTTGTAGTTTTTCAAGCTATCAAAGTTACCTAAAGTTTTTAGATATAAAAAAATACAAATAGTTATTTTTTTCATGATGAAACCATAGTTTGGGATATCTCAAATTACTCAACACACATATGTGTGCAGGGTACAACAACTAGTTCTTTAGCACAGTCAATTGAGACAAGTCAATGGTCAAAGAACTTGAGCACACTACATTCTAGTCCTCTTATAGTGGTCACACCCAAGGATATTTTTTAATCCTAATTTTGACGTACCAAATCTAGAATTATGTCTCTGATATAATTTCATTCCATTTACTTGTCACAGTAAACTTGGACAAGTCTACAACAATTAAAATTGAGTGCACTACATTGTAGTTCACTTCTAGTGGACCTATTTAGATTTTATTTCTGATCTTGTGCATGTTACTAAACCTATACAATCATCTCTTTCACTAATTTTCACTAGACATTCATAAAAGTCAAGATAAATATGTGTGCAAGCTAAGTACACTTCTTCTTAGTGCTTTCCAAAAATAGCAACTTCCCATATTTAGAATTTGTTAAAATAAGAATATTTGATTACTATACATCTTTAGTATTATAATATTCTCTAGTTTTACACCTATAATTAAATACTATTTTTTTATTAAAAAAATAGGTTAACACACCAAGTATTGACTAGATGAGAATCATTGTAGCATGAAATGAAAAAAATAATACTCAATCAGTCTACCCCTTCATTTTTATTTGGAATCATATTTTTAAATTACTTGAAAACATAAGAGTTAGCCACAAAACATTATATGATTTTCTTCATGCATCCTTTTGAAATTTTTCTAAGTAGAATGAAGTTATTTCCTAATGATAGAGTTAGAGAAGTCATTATAATTTATAGTTAGTAGAAGTAAACCTAATTATCCTTGGATTGGATAAAAATTTGTTTTCTTACTTTAAGCCTATAACATTTAAATAAAAAATATAGAATTGTTAAGGTTTGGAAAGGAAATATATAAAATGACATGTTGTAAAAATGTTTACTAAGTTTTGAACTTCCATGATACAAAATGAGATTGTTGAATTTTTTTATTATACTTACATTTATAAGTAAATAAGAATATAATTTTGAGTTATGCCTTGGAATGTATATCCCTTTAAAATTTATACCTTCTTGTGCTTGACAATAAATAATAAGTCCACAAGAAAGTACATGCACCTATAAGCATGTTTATATAGAACACATAATCAAAAATATAAGTGTAGGTATGCATGATGTCAAAATAATAATTCCTAATACTCTATAATACTAAGTTACTAATAGTCGCAAATATCACCTAAATGTTTCTTACTTCATGTTATAGTAGCCAAGGATTTGGATTTAAAATTATATATGAATGGTTGTATTTTACCTTAGTAAGATAACATACTCATATTTTTTATTATTAAAGTCATTAACTGGTCTATATGGGACAACATTGTCTATATTAACTTTTAGATAGGTTATTTGTTTTTAGAGTTTGATATTACAACTCATAAATTGAATTCACTTTTGTATGATCTTTTGAGAGGTAAGAGATATTTTTGGATTAGCCTTGAAATTAAAAATATGAGCTTGATGTGAAATATAATAATAACTCCAACATTATTATCATTCTCTACATTCCCATATCTAAATCTCCAAGCTATGTTTTGATAATAATAGACTTTTTTTTTGAGTATGTAAGGAGATAGTTGTTTTGGTGGACAATAGGCCCTATTTTCACATTTTTGTACTTATTATGTTGTAAAATGTTTTGGAAAATTAATAATATTTTTGTAAATTTTCCATCCACTATATTTCCTAATTTTCATGTGTTAAATTGGGTTAGTATATAGTGTATTTACCTTGTTATACCTAGCTAATTGTTGTGATAATGGTTGTACATTATTATACATAGTTATCAAATGCTTTTATTTAGGAATAAATTAATTAATATACCTCTCTTATTAATGAACGGAACACTCCCAATTATAGAGTTGTGTGGGAGACCCATTAGTCTATTTTTGGAGGGAAAATGCCCAAGGATGCATTCTCTCTTGGTTACACAATTTCTATTCCATAATTTTTCCTACTCAATATTTGGCATATAAGTTTGTTGATTTTGTATACATGTACATCTTAATAAAACTATTGATATCCTTTTAAAATGATTTTTTTTAGATATATATATTAATGTATACAATGGGGTAGGAGTGTTCCCCATCAATGTTTTATTCTAAAAACATGAATGTATCCATAAACTGATTTATGGGTTTGTAATTATGTGCAAGATTTTTAATCGATGCATTTCAAATCACCATCCATGATTCATCATTAGTAAATGTTCATGAATGGAACTATAGGTCGGTTTCCTTATAAATATTTTCAATGAATGTTGAGATGCTAAATGGTTAACAATGAACATTTCCTGATGATGAATCATAGATGGTGATTCAAAACACATTGATTAAAAATATTACACATAGTTATAATCCTAGAAATCAAGTTATTCTTATTCTTATGGGCTATGAAAACATCAAAAGTCTTATGAATGTATTCAATGTAATCTTAGTTAAAAATGGAATTATTTAATCACATGATTCTAATATAGTTTCACTTAAGTATACTGATGTATATATGCTTTAATTAGTTTTTAAGCTGAGAAAATATGATTAGATTTTATAGTTTGAAAATGATATCATTATGTTACTTTCACTTTTGAAAGTCATTTTTATTTTTGTGCATTAGATTAGGTTTCACTTCATAGGACCCACAAAGTTTGGATTTGAAATGAACTTTATGATATTCATCATTATTGAATCCTTTTGATGTGTCAAAAAAATGATCTTTTTTTATGAATGTCTGGGAAGGGTATTATAGTAAATTAAGTTATGTATATGCATTTATGTTCCTTTCATTTATCTCCTTTTATCAACATTTATTTACTACCTTTTTATTATGTTTTTTTTTTCCAAATTTCCATCGTATGTTATACTACTATGACATGTGATTAAATTTGGCTAGGGCATATGTATACACCTATATTTTTTAGTAATTAATAGTTTATTTTATAAGACTCATCAACACATCTTTCTCCTTGAGTGTATGTCTTACAGAGTTCACCAAGATTTACATTGGGCTAGTTTTGGTACTTTCCAAGAAATATTTTGTCATATGATTGCATATTTATATTTACACTCATTATCATAGTTTTTATTTATTCTAACTTCATCTGGTGATATTTTCTCTACTCTTCACCTCTTCCACCTAGTTTTAGGATTCCCCCCTACTAACTCAATCAAAATTGAGTTAGTTATTTTTTGGCCCCTATGTTTATAACTATATTTTCCACAACCAACATAGTTTTTTATTCTTTCTTATTTACATTTCAAAATATATTGGTCACACTCTATATAGTTATTTGCATTCCTATACTAACTTGTTATTCCTGACATAGTATTATTTTCTATTTAAATTATTATTATATTGATATAGATCAATTGCATCAACATAATTTTTAGGTAACCTTTAAGATTTGCATTTTTATATATAGGGCTCATATGTCTCTTTTTTATAGTAAACAACGCCATTTTTCTCTTCTTGTACATGAAAACTTACTTTTAGTAGAAGAAGAGGAATTAGAATATAAGAGCTTATTTTTTTAAAGGTCTAGTCTACTCAAGGTATTTTAATTTCAATAGAAGAAACTTTTATCACAAAGGTATGACTTAGTCTTTGGATTCCCAAAATAAGAATACTTGGGTCTTCATCCTTTCCATTTGAGTATTCACATATAACATCTCTCATAAAGTGCCACTTAAGCCAAAGGGGAGATTTATGTGCTAACAAGACCCAAGGTGAGTATCCATATCTCTATATTATTTATTTTATTTAGTTTATATGCATATAATAGAGTTGCATGTTTTTTATTATTATCCATTCTTAATTTAACCTATGTGATATTTTCATGATATTGTATCTCTATTTATACACCTCTTCGTTATAACCCATAGTTTAGATGCCTCTTGGCTACCACCTAATAAAATTTTCCTATCTTTAGTTTACATTTTTTACATATTATATCTAGGTTTACATTTTTTATTAGTTCCACGTAGAGGCTTCCTCATTATATCTTTAATCCCTATTTTACAAATATCTCTTGCTTCCATCCTCTACCCTACTTTAAGGATTGGGCATTATATGTATATTGGATATAGTATAATCTTCGCCCTTTTCCTATATTATAGAACATTTATATTTATAATCATATTTTCCCATTGTACAAGTTGGATTTTGTCAACTAATTAAGCTAAAAATTACCGTATGGCCAAAATGTATCCTTTAAAAATTCTTAGTTATTTTAAGTTAGTAGGTGGAGATATATCAAGAATAGAATTTACTTTCTTAAGATCAACATCAATTCCCCACTCAAGGATAAGAAAACCCCAAAAAAATGACATCACACCAGATACATTTTTTTCATATTTAATCAAATGTTGCATTTGTTTAATCATTCAAATATATTTCTCAAGTCTTTAAAATTATTTTTGCATTTATTTTATTTTTCCAAATTATCATCAACATAATATTCAACAATATCATACATTTAATCAATAAATGTGTGATTCATAGACCTTTGATAGGTATAACTATAATTTTTTAGTCCAAATGGCATGACAACATTAAAATGTAGCCTAAGGGAGTGGTAAAAACAAAATTATATTGGTCACTGGGATTATTTTTTATTTTATTATATCCCAAAAACCATCCATAAAAAAACATCATGTACCCAATGTTATAATTAACAATCATATCAATATTTGGTAGAGGGAATTCATCCTTGGGACAAACCTTGTTCAAGTATTTAAGGTCATTTCAAATGCATATGCACCTATCAGGTTTTACAACCAAGACAATGTTAGACACCAAAGATGAATAATTGATGGTTCTGATAAACCTTGCATTTAATAACCAATGGATTTAATATTTGACTAATAAAATAAATTTAGGATGAATCTTTGGAATATATTTATTTACTATTTTTTTCATTTAGATTGACCATTATATTATCAACCACTATGGGTGGATTACTGTTAGGCATGTTAAAACAAGCCCAAGCAAAAAAATCCAAAACATTTAAAATATTATTTATGGTATCTCTCTTATTATTATTTGAATAATGTGCTAAGTAATACAAATGTTGGATCTTTTTAAGTACCACAGTAAAAATATCATGTCTCTTCATTCATTAATGTGGATTGATTCTCAATGTATGGTGTAGTGGGCAATGAATTAGGCCCATCTATTGGGATATCCTCTTTGATCAAATTAGATCACACTCACCAAATTAAGCATGATGGGTAAGTTTATGATGTTATCTCTCTTATAATGAAAAGATGGTAGATTAGTATAATATCCTACATACTCTTCAAAAACTTTATCATTTAAAAAATTATCAATTTTAAGTAGTTTGTATGAATAATTTTCATCAATAAAGTTGATATATGCACTTTATAAATATGAAACATTATAGATATTATTTTGGAGTGTTGTACTACACTTGGAAAATTTATAATTTAAATGTTTGCATATTAAAGAATATATATATATATATATATATAAAGAGTCATCTTATCTTGTTCAAAAGCCTTTTCTTTAGTGTTACTAATATATAAAAGGTTTGGTTTGAATTCATTAGGAGAAGGTATTATTGGATCAATAATTCCTTGTTCATTTTTCCCTAACCCGAACCTTTATATTTTGTGTTCTTTATGCAAGTTTAACCTTTTGTATATCACTCTGAAGTACTAGGTGACAGATCCCTAGGTTGTTTTTGTTGATTGAAACTAAGAAAAGTTTTAATAATATTTTATTACCCTTATCCATGAGAAGTGGAGTGTTATTAAACATGTATTTATGGAATACCATGATCTTTAGGAGTATAAAATATTTGGCCAATCATAAATGCATACATGAAATCACTGTACTTGGTAGGAATAATATTCAACTTGTCTAAATGCTCATCTATGTCATTAGGTTTATAATCATAAACTTCATTATAATTTAAAAAATTAGTGGAATTATTATTATTACTAAGTTCACCCACATCATTTCATGTATTCAATCTATAGGAATAGAATTTTATGGTTCTGCAATCTTAGGTTGAGATATGTTGGAATGAGGGATAATTAATTCCATATGTTCCACATGTTTTAAGTATCAAAAAGGAATATTATCCATATCACAATTTTAAATGTATCCTTCATGCAAGAATATGAAACATTTATGTAATATATAGCTAGCATCAATCACAACATGAATCTAATCTCTATAAAGGAATATTGTATCACTGACTTCATTAGATTACTTGACATTTTATAGATACAATCTTAGTTTTATCAATTAAATTCAATATAATTATTTCCAAAGGGATTTGTGATTAATTTTTAAATCCCTAAGTGACCATTTTTGATGGTGAAAGAGAATTATTATCAATTCATTATGCATTAAGGAAGGCCTCACTACATATGTTAAATCTTGAACCATTATACACTAGAACCCTCTTAAGTCCTAAGTCACTAATTATGATTTCAATGTAAAATGGAAGGCTTTAATCAATAATATATCTAGGTGAAAGTTCATGTAAATAAAATGATATGAGGTTCTCAATACATTGCAATTTTTTAAAAGTATAATAAAAGTAATAGGGGTGTATGTTGGTTGGTAAATTAGTATGACCAAAATAATCATGTAATATGTCTTTAAAAATAGTTGATTGTTTAATTAATTCTAGAATAAAGATCTAGATTTTGTATTTTTCAATTGGCCCACTAGATCATATGGCTTGTTAATCTGAATCCTAGAAGGAGGAAGCGGTAGATTTGAGGATTTTAATTTTATTCCAACTTGAGAATCAAAATTAGGGATAGTGACATTACGTGTCCTACCCCTTCATGTTGTTGGAAAATTATCTAATAATGAACCACCATACATTCAAAAATATAATAAACATCACGAAGTAATAGCAAGGTTATGAAGGGTTAGGATAATATACCACCAATGCCTTTTTTTTAAATGAATATAGAATATAAATGTAAGTTACCCATGATGTGAAAAAATAAACACAAGCATAGATATGAACCACCAAATAGAGATAATCCCATTTTTGTTTATTTATCATGATTCCAAAAAATAGGATCCTTGAAGCAAGACATAAAAAATGTATATGGTTTGTATGAAACCCTAAATCAGAAATTATCAAATATAGAGAAGTGTAATAACCTAAAAGTGGTATTTGAGTTATAAGAGTGCTACTTGAGACTACCTATCCCCAGATTAGACCTAGACCTATCTTAGATCTGATTATCACACTTATCTAGCCTTTGTGTGGGCCACATTCATCCTTATTCATCCCTAAAATAGTCTTAGACCCTCATTTCTTGATTGTGGCCTTTCATGCCTAGTATTTCACCACTTGAAACTAGCACCATAATATGGACACTATCACCACATGGATCTAGTGTCTAAATAATTATGTTAATGTCCTTTCCCTCTCTTTTTCAAAAATGGATATCTTTTCAAATATAAAACACCTTAGGGTTGGCATAAACCTCTGTTAGCACTTGCACAAGCATAAAAATAGTATTATTAAATGACTTTTATCCCTCTAACCACTAGATGGAAATTAGATGTAAAATACACATTTAAACTTAGAATAAGTTGTGCATAATTAAAGTTATAAATCCCTATTCTTCCCTAATTCTATGTACTACCATCTACATAAGTCCTAAGATCAAATTACCCATATTTCTAGTCTCAAGCACATTCAAGGCATTCAAGTCCACTATCATACTAGCTTCACTAGCACTTGCACCAGCACTTATGTAGGGAGAACTACATCAATTCTAATCCCTCCTAATAATATTGGTATGTAGGTAACTCTCATCATAGTAGGGTGTTGAGGATGTTTAGCCTACCCCACTAACAAACACACTTTACAACTTGTATCATACATATGCCCTAATAACATGGGTAATTAGGGTTTTCTCACAAATTCACTCAAAAAAAGTAATATACAAGTTTAAAAACTTTTGCACATAGGAAAAGACCTCACAGATCCAGACACAAGTACACACAAAAGCTCAAGACAATCTTTCATAGAGGACACTACATCCAATATAGGGACACTAATGCCACATTTCTAATAATGGTGATACTATCTAAAATAAGGGAGATACTATATATGAGGGGTTTGACACTGGGATCCTATTTTTAACACTCATACCAACTTCTACCTCAATTTTCACTCTCCAAATCATCTATCTCAATTGTTTTCCATCTAGGTTCTTACTTACACTATTTATTACTATTTTTAGAAAGATAAAAGCTAGTCAATTCTGTGAAAAATTAGTGCATATATTTTTTTCATATTATTACCCTTATTTATCATACTCAGTTCTTTAAAAACATAGGATTTAAATATACTAAGTCCTAAAAGGTTAAAACATTTGGTGAACCCAACTTACTTCAAACACATTATTTTAAAAACCATAGTGCACCATTAAATTTTCATTCATATTTTCAACATATACTCAGCTGTTATTTTATAACCTATCATCATGATTATCAAGACAGATGTCATTTTATACTTTATGGTACAAATCCTTTTTGTTTACTTGGCATGCTTACTATCAAACATTGGTAGAAAAGTACACATGTATATCACTCCTCTCATGGATCATGTCAGAACTAAGCTTATTTTACACATTGGTCCTCCCTCTTGTGAGTCCCATTCTTATGAGGATATTTTCTACATGGCTCACTTTGAGTTACCTCTATTTAATAATCAATGACATAGGTATCATAATAATCCTTTTGTTCCACCTCCACCTAGACCAATTGATTGTCTTCACTCCCATCTCACCTCTACTACTCACCCTCGAAAAATAGTAGATACTATAGTTTGATTTGTTACTGTATGGAATAGGGTACCTTTTCAACATATACAAGGGTAGTGTAATCCCATCATTTCTCCTCACCCCCAACACACTACAATGATATCTAGATATTAGCATAGAGAATTTGATATTGTGTATCAGTTGAGAAACACAATGACTAAGATATCAATTTTGGAATTACTTCAAAAGGCAACTATTTTCAAAGATACTCTTTTTCAAACACTCAATTATTCATATTTTCCTCATGACATAGAGATAGCTTACTTTGCCTCTATCATGAACAGTATCAAGGACATTGAGGACATTATATATTTTTCTAATGATGATTTTCCATTAAAACTAGTTATTGCTTAGAATTTACCAATTTTCATTCAAACACAAATCAATACCACCGCTATTAAATGAGTTCTCATTAATAGTGGTTTAGGACTTAATATATTTATCCTCACATTTTTATATACTATGGGGTTTGATATAGCATCGATTCAAAAGACATATAAGAATATTAGAGGTTTTGATGACATTTCTAGATAAACATTGGGTTATATTACATTAGATATTATGGTAGGGACAAAAATCCTACCTACACACTTTTAGGTGATGTCTAATTATTTGCAATGCAAATTATTACTTGGGATACCTTAGATACTTGTTATGTAGGCCTTGTCCTCTAATTTTTAAATATGCATCAACTTTTTACATGATAAATACTTATACACTTGTCTAGTAGATAATCAACCATTAAAATATTATAGATTCATCAAGCCTACTACTCTGAGTACATATTTAGATGGGACACCTCATATTCTCATAGATTCCCCATGTCACAAGATTACAATGGAGCATATGGCTACATATGAGGTTGGGGAATCCATCAAGACTATTCCTACGCCTCTTCTAGATCTTCTTATAACACAGTTACCTTCACACATGATGGAAAAATAGCCTCCCATAATACAAATGTCCCCACCCATAGTGGATGATGAGATTATCATAGCACAATTACCATTACTTATTAACTTTGAAATAGTATATATCCATAACTATGATACACATTCTCAATCCACCATAGAGGATAATCCAACACTTATTGACATTGATGACTATTTATGTGGATTAATTTTCACACTAGTTGGTTTAGGAGAGTATAGAGATGGTTTTAAGGCACTTATACCTCTTCATATCTTGTTAGCACCACTGGTTCATAATATTATAGCTAAAGGATCCCTTAATCAATAATAGTTAGTGGTATATACCTCCATTCATTTGATATATATGGTTACATCTATGGATATAGACCTAGTTATAAAGATTCAGGTAGGGATTTAATAGGATAAACCACACCAAATTCTATAGATATTATTTGATAGAATATTTATGGTGTTGCCCATTGTTCATGATAGATTCGATAGTAGATTGTCACAATAAGAAGGTCAACCTTTTTGTCATTTTCATAGACTTTTAGGACATGATATTGATACAGGCTCAACATTACATCATAAGTTAAATAAATTCAAGGCTTAGGGCACTATTTAGATTATATAGACTCCACGTCCACATATATAGGCACCACAATAGAGTCATAATCAACATATATACTCATAGAATGATCCATTAACTATCAAAAAAAAATTAGATAGATACATCCCCATGTGGATATATATGAATATTCCAATCTTAATACTTATGCTTGGCATTTTTACAACACATAGGCTATCAAGAAAATAAGCTATAACATGTCATACATTGTCAATATTCTATTGGAATATCACACTACTAGTTGCATGTGACCCCAAGGTGGCCAACACATTATTATTTATCATGATCATGGGCACTCATATATAGGTTACACTTTTTAGTACATGGTTATAGCCAATGGATGCCATAATTGATTGATCATATAGATTTTTGACATTTAGTCCTATGTGACACATGGTTCATATTTTATATGATGGTGTAGATGAGAACCATAAGTTTCATACATATACTTCATAGTCCAATGTGGTTTACCCTAGTAATGCATGGGAGGCATCTTACACAGTAGAGTAGCACTCTATTCAGATGCACCAAATCTAGAATAACACCAAGGACAAGGCTCCAATCATACATACAGAATGGTATGATGATAAAAATGATGATGACTTATTTAAGTTCAAATAGATCCAATACTTGACACTGGATAACCTCCCACCTGATCCACCATTTGATTATCCATATCCCATGGATGTGATCTTGGGTTTATAGAGATGTTGCACTTTGATTGTTGACATTGCACTTTGATTGTACACTATCTCATTTATTTTCTAGTATTTATTTAGACATGCTTTACTTCTCTCTTTCTCCTTGTGTATAGTTTCATTTTCATGTTTGTTATACATAGCTTATATCCATAAAATACAAAAAATAATATAATATTTCAAAAAATAGAAAAGCATTCAAATATTTTTACTCAAAAAACATAAAATTATAGATTGTTTGCATTTTTATGTTTAAACTTATTATATTTACTAGACACTACATATGTTAGCTATCTTAGTATAGTCAGTTTTATCATATATACATGTTTCACTTATTCTTGTTGAGTGTTTAAATATTACTAAAAAACTTAAGTCCACTATACCGATCCGTATTCACTACTATCTACCCACTATGGTCATATACACTAATACATAGGTTATTCATTTGACACATTCACCCACTTGGGACACCCTATATATAGTTTTGATTACCACGTTCTATCTTTCTATACTCTACATCATAACTTTAGAATTTTTATATCTTGATATTGATCATGATACATTTACTCTTTTTTTTTTTGAAATATTAATAATTTAGACTTAGTATATGTACATCCTAACTATTACATAGTTTTTTATTACAAATTTATGCATACTTTCATTTCTAGCTTTCCTAGTTTAGAATTGATTGTATCTCTATGTTTCTTCTATTCAAGGGAATTTGAATATATCATTTATCTTTGGCTCCATGTCATTTTTATTCATAATATGTATTCTTTGTAAATGTACCTATGTCATTTTGTGTGCCTTCATGATTGTGTATGTAGACATTTGAACATGTCTTTCTATGTGGATCTAATCAAACTTGCTTATTTCTTGCATATCTAGACACTTGAACATGTTTTTGTAAGTCTTATTTTCTCAGATTGAGTGACATGTGGCCATGTCCCTTATATTATGTCCCCTTTGCCTACTTTACATTCCTAATGTGTATTATATGTATGGTTTATTGTATGTGTCATAGCTATGACACTTATCTCTTACTTGTTACACACTCCAGTTTTAGGTGCCATGAGGGACCTCATGCATTTCCCCTTCCTACTTGGGTGTTGTGATGGACATCAAGACCCATCCCCATAGATAGATAATCAATTTTACTCAAATTTATTTTTACATACATTTTTATATCTATCATGAAACCCTTGTGAATGCTAGACATGGCATACATTACATATTAAAAATTTATGCTCAAATTATCTTACATTCTAGTGTTATGTATGCACATTATATTGGATTATTAGGTAGTTATCATATATTCTCTAGATAACATACATCTAGTATAGATTTTTTATTTTTAGGTTATTTCTTTCACATGTTCAAAAAATCCCCTCAAATAAGGTGCATTTATAGGGGTTTGTCATAGGAATCAAGCTCCTATAATGCATTCATAGTGTAACCATACTTCTCATGACCCTACTACTTATGATTACACATTAGCTCATGTGTAGACTACCAACTAGAGTTGTCCCACTTAGAGAGATTTTCCACTTTATTTGACCCTTCTCACATGATATTTTCATTCCTTACACATCACTAGTCCACCTTGGTCTCTTCTCATGTCAGATATGCCCTCTTAAGACCACTCAGGGCCCTCTTAGGGACTTACTGACCACCCTAAGCCTTAGTTTGACCCAATACATGGATTAGGGAGGAAACCCATTTCATAATCCACACATTTACTTCACAAAATATGTGGCCTAGGTAGAACACATGAAAAAGACCCCTGTTTGTTCCCAAATGGCTAGAAATGGCTAGTTGTTGGCCTTTTGGTGGATTAGGGTTGAGATATATGTCTCTATCTCATTCATTTGAGCCTCTCTCTTGATAAATTTTTTTCTTTGATCTTCCCAATTTATCATTATATTATAATTTTAGCTACCTCATTGAATCTCTTTTGATTCTTGCTTGGCATAATAGCTTCCATTGTGACAGAGGATGCTCTACATTATTGTAGTTATTATTGGTATTTCTCATTGCTATTATCAGTCCTATTAAAGTTTTTAAATTTTTCCTTTCTCCCTCAAGACTCAATTTCACCTATTTTATTCCTCTTTCATTGGCTCTTCCATAGATTGGTGGTTTCTCCTTCACATCTTTTGGCTCTTGATTTGGACTCAGCTTACACACAACCTGATCTTCTTCCTCTCTTGCCTCTTAGCTTGGATAATCAAATGGTAGAAATTACACACATATATTTGATTTGGATATGAGGGAACTTTGATTTAAAATTGAAACTGTTTATTTATTTATAATAGTATACATTCTAGGGTTTGATTTGTTTTAGTGATTTAGTTATTGTGTGCATTATTTAGAATAGTTTTTAAAGTTTATGTATTCATATGTGGTTAAAATATATATTCATTGATTGAAATATTTACCATTACATGTTATGCTTGCATTGGAAACAATTTTATTACATATTAATACTCTATATGCTCAAAATGAAATATACAACTTGCTTAAACAAACTCCCTCTTTTGCTAAACTAGAACATTGTATTGCTAGAAAATGGTAGTATTGATTTGGAAAGATAGCTCAAATATAGAATAAGCATGCTCTTGAACCCTTTATTGAAAACATATTTATTGATTAAAATGTCTTTAATTTGGCCTCAAAGTGCCTTAGCTTCTAGTTTTTCATTTTAGTTTTTATCTTTCTCCATTGGTATTGTTGTTTTCACTTTGTTTAAGCAAGCAGTAGTCTAGTCTTAGCTACTTTATTTACTGTGTTTGGACCTATTAGAGTAACTTAAATACTTTTTGTGCTTATTCATGATATCCCCAACCTATTTTGAAATTCTATCTATAGCTTGGTGCAAGTTAACAAACTAGATAGCCACTATAGATCTCTTATAGCTTGTGGAATCCCTAAGCCTTCTAGCCTCTTAGTGGTTTGCTTTAGCACCCTGCCAAACATTGGTGGTTCCATTCATATTATTTGATCCACCTCACATATGGTTTAATATTAGTTCTATCCCATTTATAGATCTCTTAGCTGATCCCCCTCTGATAGCTACAAGGTTTTTCTTTTAGTTATGTTTTGGCTCTCTCTCTAGTTGTGTGATTTTGTTTTTGGTTTTGTGTCCTTCTCCTTGTTGGTTCTCCCACTAGTTGCCTTTTTTATTATCTCCCATCTTGATCTTGTTTCATTTCATCCATGGAAAACCTCCCACCCTTTGGATGCTAGAAACATTGGATTTAGGGTCTTGTCCCTTAGCTCACTAATGATTAGGCTAAGGATGAAATGGAATACCATAGACACTATAAGGCCAAGGAGGTTATCTCAAACTAACATAGTGACCTTGACCCTCCCATTTTCCATAGGGAAAAATATTGGAAAATCCACAACCAATGGGATTAGTCACCTTTTCACAAGTCTGAGCATTATTTGTTTGATGATATCTCCCTGAGACTTGAGCCTAATTCTCATTCACCCATTTAAGGTGATGAGGATCCTCTTGCATGAATAGGGCCTTATGAGTTATGTGAAATCATATATTATTACCATAGATTATTTTAGGTGAATAAAGTGTATCCCTCTTCCCTTAGGAATAGGTGGTGTGTTTCCTTTGGAGATAGAGATCACACCTAGTCTAATTTGAATGCCTTGACCAGTTCTCATATGAGTCCCCTACCTCTTTCTAAGCAAGAGAATCTACAAAAATAACCCCCATATGTCCATGTTTTGGGTCATATGTATTCTCACTCAATGAGGTATCTTCATCATGAATATTTCCCCCATCTTCCTAGCCCTTCCTTTAGAGTTTTTGATGACCATGTTGATTTTGATCATCTATGGACTAGAGATCCATGGGATGCCTATTAGGATCATCATTTCCCATTAGTTTACCTTCATATGATGGCACATGATCAACAACATGAGTATTTTAGTCATCACAACTACCTCCATGAGTATGCCATGTCTTCCTTTCCTCCCCATGAGGAATGTCACCCATATTTTGGTCATTCCCCACCCCATGGTAGATATTATTTCCACCATGAGTGTCCTCCCTATTAGGAGCTACCTCAGCATCATCCTCTCCATGGCCATCATTATGGTGATGCTTATGGGCATAGGAAATGTCATTACAATCATGAACCCCATCTTAGATGTTATTTTGAGCCTACTATCAACCATACTTATGAGGATCTCCTTCAAAATCCTCTATCCCTTTGGGTGCATGTTATTCCCCATCATATTCCTATCCCTAAACTACCTAAGTTTGATAGGACTCAAGAATCTAGTCCCATGGATCATATTATAGAATTCATGATTGTGTGTATAGATTGAGAATAGGATGAAGGTATGATGTTGAAGCTCTTCACTTGTTCTCTATGAGATGAAGCTCTTGTTTGGTTTCAAAATCTACCTTTATATTCTCTCTAGTTTCAAGCTCTTTATGGATGACTTCCTTTAGTACTTTGATATTTCCAAACCTTTTAACCTTGGCATCCAATCACTTACCTCCATGGTATAGGCCAAGGGTGATTCAAACTTTGATTTTATGCATAAATGGTATTCAATCTTCCATACATATAGGACTAGGATCTCGAATGACTAGCTTTATTATATGTTCATGTAAGCATTAAGGTGGGAGGTTCACCTTGAGGTCCTCAAACATGAACCCACCTCTTATGATGAGGTTGTTAATGAGTGTCTAAATATCAAATTATTTGAGGTCTATGTGGGAATGTGGTCCAAACCTTACCAAAGTTCATCCTCTTTGCACAATCACAACTATAATGTGATCAATGATGGTGTCACTAATTCTCCTCTCAAGAAGAAGGACAAGAAAGATAGCCATGAGGTTAATTCCTTGAGCAAGAAGCTAGATAAAAATAAGGCTTCTAAATTAGGTATAATAAATCAAGAAATGGTGTTTTCTTATGACCCCACCAAGTTTTAAAACATCCAAGAGATGAGGGGGCATGATGATGCCAATTATGGTGCCCAAAATTCTAGTGTGTAAGCCTCACCTCCATCTCAGAGTTCTCCTCTTGATAAACCCAACCATAAGCTAAATGTGTTTAAAGAACCTCTATCTAACCATGATAAGGGGAAGATGAAGAAGAAAAAAAAGAATAAATCAAAGGATAAAGCCCTTCATTCTCCTTCTCTTCTACCTCTTTATACTTTTCTTCCTAGGTTGACCTAAGAGGAAAATCCAAGTAAAAGAGTAGCAAGGTTGTTGTTGTTATTGACATAGCCTCTACTAGGTAGGAGTAATTTGTAAACATGTGCTCTATTCAGGCCATCAAACCTATTAGAGATATTAGTGGTGGTATGCCCCCTCTCTAGCCTACGAGGGTAGGGAACCCTAAAGTTAGATTTGACTTTAGGTGTAACATCCTTCTCCAAAATTGATAAGATCCTTACTCCATCATAGAGGAGTTATAGGGCCTCTCAATGAGGATATCCATTTAAAACCTTTCACCTTTGCCTTGAGTAAAGGGGCCTCATATTCAATGAGCTTGGTCTCTCTCATGAGGGTCTACTATGAGATGATGTTGAATTTCTTTTCAACTTTGATGCATGGGAGCACCCTCCCCCTCTTATTCTCTCTTTCAACCCTACCACTTTACCAGATGCTTCAATTATATCTAAGAGGGATAGGTTATTTATATCAAGACTCCATCAATGACTATCATTTTAACAAGTACATCATGGATGAAGGATTCATGTTGAATATCATGCCCATACATGTATTCAATGAGCTTGGGATTAGTCAAAAGAAGCTTTCTAATTCTCACCATAATTATGTCAGTTTTAAAAATGACATGGTTATGTCAGTGGGAAACATGAAGCTCTAAGTCAAGTTTGGCCCCAAGATACTCAGAATCAAGTTTTATGTGTTAGACCTTGATCTTTCATACAATATAATTCTTGGCCATCCCTATAATGCTACTATGTAGGCCATCATATTGGCTACTTTTTGCATGGTGTAGTTTGTGCATGAAGGTGAGGTTCACACTATGGAGGTTGACCCAGATCCCTGGGTGTTTCTCTACATAAAGATAAATCCCATAACCAAGGCTTTAACTATCTCTTTATGGGGTTTTATGGATTCCCACACACCCCCTACTGTTAAATCTCATTTTCTCAAGGATGACTGTTTTGATCTAGTTGAGTATTGATCAATGTTCACTCCTTCAAAATTTGGTATACATCAGTTGAATCCCTCTTCCACTCAATGATGCTAGGATAGCTCATCTCATTTTAGAGACCTCTTCTAAGACATCTCCCTCAATATTGAGCTTCCCTTTACATCAAAATTTTCCCATCAAAGTATTGGCTCTCTCAATGTTTCTCTTACTGAGGTCTCTAGAGTAGCTAAGTTCGATCTCAAGTGTTATTCCATTCATGGTATATCACACAACCCAATCAATGAGAGAAGAGATTACAATAATCTCATACTCATTCATCCTATGCATTACCATCCTCTTTCTTGTTTAGGTTTAGAGGTCTCATTTAATAATAATGACCTAGTGATGCCTCTAAACGTATCATAAGTGCTCTTAGTGTCTAAATAACACTTCTCATTTTAGAACTCAAGTCATTAAAAGAATAAGTAGTAGGTTATGGTAATCTTGTTACCTGTGGTAAAATAGGAGCAAAGCAATAAGCTATTCCACAATATTTATATTGATTGGTGGTTGGGAGCCATCATGGCCAATCTAAGTGAAATGTAAGAGAAATATGTTATTATCAATGAATTTATGATCCATATCTAAAATAAAGATTAATCTAAAAAAGTATTTATAGAGAAGTTTAAACTAGAGTGACTTGGTCAAAAATAAGAAAATGGAAGGCTAGAGAAGAAAGAAGATGTTCTACTTTTTAGTCTAAATATTATGACAAAGTTTAAATTTCATCAAGACATACATTCAAACCAATACATGACATGAAATAGCTTTAGCATAGATCTTACCATGTACTAGGAAATTATCTAAAGAAAGGATGGAACAATTCAAATAAGAAAGTAGATTGAATTTAAAGATTTACTTCACAAGCAAATTACACTAGCACATCTACAAAAGAAGTAGGAGAAATGAAATGAACCTAAAATCTTCTAATTAACCTAGCATAAGCATAAATTAACAACTCTACACTCACATATTCATATCAAGAATCAATGAATACTATTCAAATTTAGACATCCAAATAGATAGATGAGAGAAAAGCTATATAACAATTGACACAAATAAATTTGGAAAAATGTCTCAATATTCCTTGTTTGTACTAATTGTTATGAGTATACAAAATAGTTTCTTGCTCTAAAAACTCTCTCTCTTTACAAACTGGTAATACTACCTTTTATAGGAGATTAAGGAAGTACACTAATCAGTCATGAGATTACAAATGTACAAAGGTAAGGATAGTTGTCCTTTTTACAAAGTTCTAAAATACATTCATCTTTCCAAAGTGGACTAACATATAGGCAAATATATAAAAAAAATTAGTGCATGCCTTTACAAAAATAATATTCTACTTTTAAATATTACAAAGTTTCCTAACAAGGTAGAATATTATTAGCTAATTGGTGGGCCCTAAGTTGAATAACCACCCTATTATTCCTAAAGAATCTTCATGGATTTATGATGTTCATTGACTAGCCTTAGGTTGATAGTTAGCTCTAAAAGGTACTCATCCTCCTAGTTTGCCAGGTCATCAAAATCTCTATCATTCTTGGCTATTGCTTCCTTGATACATCTTACTTCAAAAAAAATATCCTCTACAGTCAATATCATGCCCATGATCCTATTGTTGTCACTCCCAAACTGGCCATGACTCTTACTCCTAACCTCTTTCATAACTAAAGTGACCATATGCTTATAATCATCATCAAAAATGATGCCTAGGGAGCTAAGTGTGGTAGGAGTGGCAAGCATGGTCCTAAGGAGTTACTTAATCCTACCTATCAATTTTTCATCATCCCTCCAGATCCTCTCCAAGTACCTTAACCATGCACTTAGATCTTGGATATTATCAATAATTATTCCCGTAATTTAATTTATATTTTCCAATCTAATGGTCTTGATCTTGCCCTCAGCCAGTATGTCAATTATATATTTCATTTTGTCTTTTAAACTCTGTCATTGGGCAAATAAACCTTTGGTTACTTCATCTTAGTGAGCTAATAGGTTCTTCCTTATCTTAATCTCCTTCAAGTATCTAAACATGTCATGGAAATATTCTTCAAACATATTTATAATTCCCCTAAGACTGATAGGATAACCTGTCTCTAGATTTTCTTTTTACTTTTGCAGGTTTTTTATCCTTTGATATAGGCCTTTGATGCCTAATTTTAGTTAGGATGAATGGGCATAAACTAGTCCAACTATGTCTTCCTCATGGATTGGGTGTTCATTAGGTTCATGTCCTCCTACTAGATTTAATCCCATAAAAGGTCCAATTCTTTAAAAAGTGAACTCTTCATTCCCAACCATGGTCTTCTTTGTAGTTACTCTTTCCAAGCCTATTGTCTCTAGATTAAATTACAAAATTTCTAATGAATTTGTGATCTTTGGAGTTTTGGGACTTCCATATGTGTGTTTCCTAAGGCTCCAAGGATTTCTACATGAGTGTTATTTGACCCCACAAGGGTGGCCATCCTTATTTCCTCATCTTCTTTCATTAGAGCCACTATACATGGCTTCAGCTCATCAGGAATAGTGATGTTAATTACATTGATCAAGGTTCATGAATGTTACAATTCTATAATCTTTTACATCTTCCCATAAATTAACTATTCAGGGATGATTGGCCCATGGATGGAATTCTCATCACTGAATAGGTTAACCTCACTCAAAGGATGAGTGAAATTTAACTTTAACTTCTTTATAACTGAGACCAATACCAACTCACCCTTCCTCTTGTGTATGGGTACAACTAGGATCAGGTTTAGGGCTATCTTCTTCACCTTTTACTATTTTGCTTCATCAGCATGGGTTGAGGGCTCCTTAATATATTCTTCTTCCTCATCTAATCCATATGCCTCAACAAACACTTTAAGGGCATCCTCCATTATCTCCCTAGGATTTAGTGCAATCATGTTAATAAACTCAATTGTGGATTCTAGCCTTTCAGGCTAAATAGAAGAAGATGTTCCCTCACCATGCCTCTCTTCCAACCTCTCCTTTTTAGGTCCCTATGAAACTTGTGCTTGGGTTTTTTATAGTGGTTATTATGGAGGAGGTGTAGAAGAATGTATAAATAACAAATGGTATTATAGGGGCCCCATCTACCAAATCTTACCAAGTTTTTCATCTCTAGCTAGCTTAGGTTCAAGCCTAATGTTGTGTTTCTTCAACTTCACCAAGACTTCTATGAAATTAGTGGCACTAATATACATCATGTCATGAAAACCAAGCCTATGTTCATAAGGATAGTTCATTATTTTTCACTTAAAATGTTTTTTGACCCTATCATGAGGGTCTCACTACCTCAAATCAACTAATTATAAGTTGAAGGAGTCTTTGTGTTTGGTGATGACATCCACATGCTCCCAATTCTATATCACAATCCTGATAATGGTCAAAGGAAAGGGGTGAAGGAGTCATTTCCTTTTTTTCTTTCACACACCATTTATGTCATTATAAATTTGGTATGCAAGCTCTTATTCTACCAATTTGGTTGGCACATGGACCGATAGTTTAAGGGGCTAAGTTAAGGTCCCTTCTATTCTAATCACTGTGCAATCTAGATACAACCAAATATCTCCAATAAACTCCACATACTTCTTGAATAGAGGGTTGATCTTTCCCATGAACATCCTTATAATATATTCTACCAAAGTTGGATATACACAATCATAAATGAATTATATATTATGTCTATACTTGAATATGTGCAATTTAGAATAGTGATGGGAAATAGTATATTTCCCATTAGGTGAATAATTATTTATGTCAGGGATCTTTGTTATGGCCAAGAGGGCATCTATAGGATAGGACATCATGAAGAATTGGTTGTTGGTTTTCTTATTCATGGTTAAAAATTATTGTTTCAAACAAATGTTGATCATCTCACCTAATGGGAGTGAGTCCTTTCTCTACCATGAAGTATACATAAGGTACCCAGATTTTATTAACATGTATGATGGAAAGGCATCTAAATAATTTATTCAACAAGGTTTTGATTATTTTGATTCCTTCCCTAAATTAGATAGTTGGGATCTTCCTAGTGGGGTCTCAGATTACATGGGTTCTAGTAAATAGCCACAGTGTAAGGGTAGCATTCAAGTCATTCTTGCTAGTCCATGTTCTGATTGTAGGAAAGTCTATATGGGGTTTTCATAACTCATAGTAGTTTTAAAATGCTAGAGGGGAAATATTTTCTATCTTTTTTAAAATTATGTTCATGGACTATCCAATCCTAATCAATTTTACAATCTTTGAAAATGGGAGTAATAACATCAATACAATGTAATACCTTAGGTTTTGTAGCATCATAGTAGAGATTGGTCATCTAGATGGAGACTAGGTCATTGTATCTCTAGAGGAGCATAGCATTCTTCTACTCTTCCCTTGTAATGGCTTGTATCTCCTCAATGGTCTAAAAAATATTAGACCAATATTTTTCCCATGTTTAATGCCACAACATCAAAGTTTGTATCCTTGAAGACTCTTCCTTCATTGTCTAAAATTAGATAAAATTCTGTGTCATCCCTTTATTGCTACCTTTGAGCTACCATGACTATGTAACTTATAAAATGCTCACTAATGGTATTCAAGTAGCATTTGGATTAGTTTGTTCTCACTCAGATAATAATTGGACTCTTTTGACTCGATTGTGACTGATTAGAGTTCAAATTAGGGCTTCTTGTGGAGGCTAGGGACTTTTTGTAGATTTAATGTTGATGGTAGCTTAGACTTGGTGAATTCATGCCTTAAATTTGATTTAGACCCCTGTCTTTAAACATATGCCTTTTTGTTCTAGCCAAATCTTTGACTTTATAATTTTTTGCTTGTGTGGCACCTATGTAGCATCTATTTGACAACTTTCATGGAATTTTCATAAATTCTTTAAAGGAATTGTTGATGCTTAATTTTGAAACTAATCACTGTAGACACCCAAATTGGCCACTAATGACCTCTAACTAGGACTTTGACCAATTTCCACCAAAATGCACAATTTGGCCTAAAAACACTAAAACATGCTAAAGGAGTTGAAATTGATATATTTAAGTGTCAATTTTGGCTAGTGTATCATTAAATGGGGTAATGTAATTTGTGGGCCATCCAACTTTGATCAGATCATTTCACGTCAAAATGCCAATTTTGCACCTAGGTTCTCTAGATTGCTCTTTCTTATCAAATTTCTTGGACAAGATGCATGCCTTTGTTATTTTGTGTTGACAGCATCTTAAATGGGATAATAGTTCCAATACATGTGACATTAACTTCCAATTCGAATCCAATCAAATTTTGGACCAATAACAAGGCTTTCTAATCAATTTGAGTAATTTGTGCATAAAGTGCTTAATCATGCTTAAGAACTAATTAATCCAAGTTAGAATCAAATTAATAATTCCATGGAAACTTGTTGAATACTTATTTTTGGAAATAAATATTGAATATCTACATCATCAGGCAACCTCATTTCTTGGGAAGACATCCCTAGGCCATAAATGCCATAAATATCAAGATTCATGCCTCCCATGCCTCATCAAAGCCCTTCATGCCTCTTAATTTATCCTCTATCCCAAATATTGATGAGCCTATTTATCAATTTTAATTTCATAATTGGATTAATCCTTAGCCACACATCTCAATTTTGAGATGGATGGTTCAAGTTGATTCTGATTGATCTCAAAAATCTATAAATAGAGAGGCTATGAACATCATTTCTAAGCTATTTTGGTGCAAAGTTATTATGCTCAAATATCTTCAAAAGTCTTGATAATGCAAAGTTATAATGCACAAATGATTCCAAAATCCATTGAAATTAGTGGTACCATGCCAAATTGATTCCAAGCCAAGCCAAACCAAAGCCACAAGGTGCCAAGGAGAAGAGGAGATAGCCAAGACTCCTTTGATGAAGACTTCATGAGCACAAGCTAAGCAAGGCACTACAACAAGAATTTTGGAGCAACCAAGGAAGGTAAAAGAGGGTTTCTTTTGCATTTTAGTTATGTGTTTTATTCATGTTTGTTAACTAAGCTCTCCCTAGTGTCTAGAACTAGAGATGTTATGCTAGTTAGTGTGTTTCTTTTATTTTGTTTTCATTTTGAGACTAACACAATATTAACCATCCTCTCTTGAGTCAAATTACTAGATCACATAATGACATGCCCAATAGGACTAGATGTATCCCACACATGAAAAAGATCATTATGCAACTTTAAAATCCTCATTTGGATCATTAAAACTCTTACAATTTGAATTTTTAACTTTATTTTGCCATTTTTCTTTGTCACATGTTTACACAATAACCATCATCAGTTAGTAAAACCATCATCCATTGGCATAGTCATCATTGAGCACTGTTAGTATAGCTATTGTCAGTTAGTATAACCATCATTGGTTAGTAAGTGTAACTGTCATCAATTAGTATAACTGATGTCGGTCATTCTATTTTTCTTAAAAAACACAAACTTGAGAGCTAATAAGCCATTTTAAAATTATTGGTTTTATGTCATACAGACTCCATTTTGGATGATTTGTTTTTTAAAACCACATGTTTTCTCCTAAATTTTTAGAATTTGACATTAGTTTAGCTTAAAATTTCATATATTTTTCACAATTTTTTTTAAATCTATTTAAAATGTTTCTAATCTAACATATTTGCTTTTGGGGTGATGCTTTAAGGGTAGACAAGTAACCAACAGACTTAAAACTTATTCAAACATGCTATTAAGAAATATTTGGAATGATTATAAAATGAATTAGGAATACATTTTTTTGGTTCTTAATGAAACATTTAGGTGAATTTTTTCATAAGTTAAGCTTTTACAGTTCACAATCTTAAGACCAAGGGGTCAAATGAACACCACCCAATCTTTCAAATTTGGTGCTTAAAAATGAACTCATTTTTCTAAAAGTTTTTGGTATTCAATAGTTGTATCATCTAATTTTGTTTAGAAAAGAGAGGGGTGTTGTGTGTATTCTCTTTCATTTATCCCCTTTAGGGAACCCTTAGAATCAAAAGCACTTTCCTTATTTGTAAAAAACCTAGTTCAAGGCTTAGAAAGAATGTCATCTAAAGCACTCCCCAAAAACTCATCAAAGTTTACGTGACCTTGAAAATAACCCTAAAGTCTTTCTTTGTATGTCTTTCATTTCATTGTATCTTGGCTTGTGAGGGGGATGTCATTACCTTTTATGATTTCTTTAGGGAAGATTTGACTTGAGGTTTCATCTCCTAGCATTGACTTTACCCACTCCTTCTGAGTTGCACATGGGATGTATCTGCATTTGGACATCACACTATACTGAGAAAATAGTAGTATATAGTGGTTGTAAAAAAGACAAGACCTTTTTACAACTAGCCAATGTTATGATCACCTAATTTTTGTGCTTGTCTTTTACATCATTTAATGTGAAAGTCATTGTGTAATTGATTCCCCTATAAATGTTTAAAAGCTTGCTAGTTTAGTCAACCCCACATTGCCATACCCTTTTTAGTATTTGGATGATTATACTTAGAGTATTTTGGTCATTTTTTTTTGTATGTTTTGAGACTAAAACTTATTTGTTTATTCATAAGCCATGTCAAAATTAATTTGTCTATACGTTACTCTTTTGTCTAAAGAGGTGTTATGCTAGCCTTGTTACACCACACTTGTACCTTAAAATTTTTACTAAAATTGTTTGTGTGTGTGTCATTTGAGTTGAGGAGGGTAGTGTTATGCTACCCAAATAATTTCAAAACCATTATGCATTTGAGTCTTTGAAATAGAACATAGATCACATCATTCAATCATGCTTACACCGTTAGGCTACTTAATTTGTTTCAAGACTAGTTTACCTTGTATCAAAGACCATTATTTCAAACCATTTTATGTATACCATTTAGACCTTTATCTTGTACTGTCATGTTGTCCAATCTTGTCTAGATTTTTTGGTCAAATCTTAGTTTTCAATGTTGATTTTTCAATTATCCTTGTCAAGTTTGGATTCAAACATTGATTTTTGTTCAGGCCTTAATTCATGGGGTTGATACATAGATATTTCTATTTTGGGTTGCATAACTTCAGTTAATCAATTACCTAAATTTGAAAACTATTGATGATTTATTTGTTCAATACCTATCCTTATCATTATTTATGCCTTTATTTGGAAAAACATAGTCTTTCTTCAAAGAGCCTTGTGTCTTATGCCTTATGCTAACTGATCATGTTTATGTTTGATTCCATGTGTTAGGTTTATGTCAAAGTTGTTTCCAAACTTGTTAGATTAAATCAAATCACATGATGCCTTTGTTTCAAGCCTAGCTTTTGACATCATTTGGCCAAAATTCCTAGCATATGCCTATTTGTTTGAGCCTAGATTTTGACTTCGTGTTTGGACAAAAGACCTAGTAGCTCAACTTTTTCCCTTTACTAGTTTAAACCTTGTTTGGAAAGACTTTGACTTAGACCTTTGACATGCCAATTTTTATTCAGATGGTTGACCTTTTGTGCATATGAAATTTGACATTAGACATTTGATGTTAGACTATTTTATGCCAAGTCTTAGAACAAATCATTTTAGAGATATAGATCTACATTTAGACCATATTAGAGATACAACTCCACCGTTTCACCCAAGTTAGACCAAGTTTGAACCATTTGTCCTTTGGACAGTTTTTTAGAGTTTGTAGAACTCTAATCCTTTTTGTTTTGAAACTTTCATCATTTATGTGGATATGTCTATCTACATTTATGATGGAGTCATGTACAATCCAACTTATTATAGAATGGCCACATAAAATACCATTAGGAACCTCTATAGAGAAAGATTTTCTAAAGAGTTTTATTATTCTGCCTACAACACTCTATATGGGAAACATAGTCAAAATCCACAAAATACGAATTGAGACCTTGATTGGCATGAAGAGGCTTGTGATGAGGACTTTGAAGACTAAACAATAGATTATTTTTTTATGATACAGATCCATACCCTTTTTACAATAATTAGTATTGGCACATAGTCAAGAACTAGTTTATGAGCCAACTCATGATTGGGATGATATGGTTTATGAGGAAGACTTAGATGCTTTGACTTGTGTAAGCAATCAAGCTCTATAATATCCTTTTATTATATTATCATCATTTACCCCTAACACTCTTTTAGATTATATAAGCTATCAAGCTCTACAATATCCAAGGAATACCATTACCATTCCTAGACCTAGTCCTTTAGCTTGTATGAGCAACTAGGCTCCATAACACCCCATTATCATTCCAAGACCTAGTCATTTGACTTGTGTGATCAATCAAGCTCCCCACCACCCTATCATTACCATTTTAGGACTTCATCCTTTGACTCATGTGAGTAATCATGATCCCTAATGCCCTACCATTATCTAACCACAAGCCATTCCTCATCCATTCAAACCTCAATCGGTCAATCCTTTAAAGACCAAGCTATGTTAAAAATTAATATTTTTCAACTCATTAGAAACTAAATCTATGACAACCAACCAATCTAAGATGTTTCTATTGAATCAACCATTTGTGATAAGTCAACCTATGATGAATCACCTGTTGATCCTATACCAGTTACCGAGAAGTCTCAATTTAATGAGTTAGTCTTTGTTGAGTCACTTCTTAATGATTATAACCACCTCTAGGCAAATCATTACCTCAACCATGTGCCTATTTTTCAAGACCCTCCTATTGACAATCCAATCTTTGAGGATTCGTATCTTAACCTTTTTCCCATTTTTAAGGAGTCCCACTCTACCAAACTAGTTCTTGTGGAGCCCATTATGCCATGATAGGCTATTACTTGTCCAAAACCAAATATTTAACAAGACATCATTATAATAGATTTCCCATTAGATAAAGAATTAGAGTTAGATTCAAGTTCTATTCTTGAATTGACATCAAATTTAGCATCAAACTTAGAATCAACATTAGTCTCAACATCAAATTTAGAGTCTATTGAGTTTGATTTAGATTTAGATTTAGAATATGTTCATAACTATTACAACATTGATTACACATGCCTCACAAATCAATTTGAATACATTTTTTATCCTTTTACAATTTTTCAGGATGAGTACTTTAGCTTCAACACAAGTTATCCTAGTATATTCTATGAGGATTATGTAACCTCTTCCCATTCCATTACCATCAACCAACATAGCCATATTATTGACATTCCATCTCCCATAAGTGTTGATTGAGATTGATAGAATCACACTTTGTTGAACTACATCCATGGTGACATAGCAGTTGAAGAAGAGTAAGGAGGCCAAGACCACATTCATGTAGAAGAACATTCTCATAGTGAAACCTTTTTGAAGACATTGGGGGACAATCAAAGTCAAAACTTAACACCTTTTAGTGAAGCTTTTTTGGAAGCACTAGAAGATAATCAAAGAAAAAATTCAACATTCTTTAGTGAAACCTTCTTGAAGGTGATACAAGACAATCAAGACAACTTCATTGGTGAAAACCTCATTGAGGCACCAATAACTGAGCACAAAAGCTCTTCACTATTTCATGAAGACAAAATCAAAGATCAAATAAAAATAGCTTCCTATCTATAGTTTAATTAGATGGTAACTACTTTCAAGCTCAAACAACAACAAAAAATTGATGGTCCTATCAAGAGAACAAGTCTTCAACCCTCACACAACTAAAATTATGTCAAATCTGACATCAGCAACATTATATGTGACTAAAAGTCTTGATCTTCATTTATTTCCCCACCATTATACATTCCATTATCATCTATCATTCCATTTTACAATCAAACCTACCATTAATTATTTGTCCTTATTTACCATCCATGGCCATACTTTCCTTTTTAGAGGCTACAAAGATACTTGTATCGACACTTGAAAGAATTAGAATCAATGACTGATGAAGATCACAAAAGCATTCTCAGTATCCAAATATGTAGGTACTTATTGATGAAGCATCTATTTAGATGAGGTGTGGGATAAAAATTAACTTGATTAAGTATTATATTTATATCATTTATTGATTAGGATGTGCATCTCCCCATCAGTAGGAACAATAGAATCAAAAACCACACCCAGGCCAAAAACATGTACCATAGCATTTCACATTGCCATGTCACTACCATTGTTACATATCCATTTGTCATTATCACATATTCTTGTTACTCACCCTATCACATGGGAGTAACACTCTCAACATCCTTATTTACAATTTTTTCCATCCTATCATTCCATTCCTATCTAGACCAAAGCCTATTTTTAGTCATTCTACCCAATCTTATTTTGATCTTGGTTCATTTGTTTCTTCCCACACCTTTTGTGAGAGGATTTCAATCAAGTTTCAAAAATCAATCCAATATATGTTTCAATGACATCCTATAAAATTAGTGTGATAGTTAATATGGCAAGATATCTTTCATCTTATCAAGTTTGTTTATGTGAGCTTGATTATAACCGCATATGGGCAAATCAGTGTCTCACTAGTCTTGTTACTAATTATAACCACCTATGGGTAAATTAGTATCATTGACTTATTTTTTTGTATCCTAGTTATAACCACCTATGGTAAAACTAGGAGTAACACTTGTTTGTCATGCATTGCCACATAATCTTGCCATTATTATTCTCATTTGGCTAGCCATTTGTCATATTTGAGAACTTATTGGGACCTAGTTGGTTTTTCCCTATCTTTTGTGTAGATGGAATTACTATGACTTGAGGTCATTTTAGGACTATGTGGGTCATGCTCAATTCATGTTTAGGTTACCTCAGTCCCACTTTCTATATGCTCTCACCATTTTATGATCAACCTAATCCAAACACTCTTGCCATTTTGTGAGCGGGTGTCTTTTCAAACTCTAATGAGTTAAGATACATCAAAATGCCAAAAACATTCATAATATTTCAAAATTCAAAAATATTTATCTTGTCTATCCTAGTCAGTTATTCTCGATTTGCCTTACTGGAGCATTGTCATTGTTAGGATGCTTTCTTTTGCTTTTGTTTTCAGGGTTTTTATTTGTTTATTTAATTCAAGTTGTTTATTCACTTGCCTATTTATTTGCTTTTAGCACTGTTGCCTCAACTTAGTCTATATGCATTCATGGGTGATTCTTTGAGCACATTATTCTTGAGTCTATCCATATTCATCTATTAACATTATCATCATATTTTTTATCATTGGTGCACTATTTTTGAGTGTTTATTGGATTGAGAGTCAATCCTTATGCATATTTTTGGATAGTCTTCATGGTGTTCTATCATGAAGCCTACCAGCACATGTTATAGAAAAAATTATCTTTAATAAGGTCTACAATCAATGGAGAGACAGAAGTTTCTCCTTAGCACCTTGTAAAATCCTTCCATCCCACCCTTGATCAAATTAACCTATTGACCATTCTAGTTGTATCATTACTAATAAGGATGAGCATCTCCTCATTCGTAGGTACAACTGAATCATTACTATGATCAATCTTATTTTTTTATCTATCTCTTTCATCAATTTACACTTGCTCATATTTAATCTATATTCCAAGTTATATCCTTGAGTTATGATTTTTAATTATCCCTAACTGGGGCACTATCAGTTTTAGCTAATCTAGGTCTGCTTAATGATTATAACTACCTATGGGCAAATCATTATTTTGACTTTTATTCTTGATTATAACTATCTTTGGGAAATTCAACATCTTTTTTACATCAATTTATGCAAGCATTTTCTCTTTTGGATTAATCTCAACCATGGGTTAATTCCACCTTTCTTCTTATTTCTTTTTGAAGGACCATCCATCAATAAATGTGATGGCCACTCCCTCAAGGGGGCATCATCATAGGCTTCCCAAAACCATTTGGAGATTTATTCTTTAGCCATCATCTTATTTTTAGCATGTAGGACTTTTCTCACTATTTAAGAATACATTGCTTTATCTATGATTTGCAATGCCTTTCCAAATAAGGGCAAACTGTCGACACCTAAATTTGGCCACTAATGACCTCCAACCAAGCTTTTGACCAATTTCTACCAAAATGCATAATTTAGGCTAAAAACACTAAAACATGCTAAATGAGTTGAAATTAATATAATTAAGTGCTAATTTTGGCTAGGGTATCATTAAATGGGGTAATGCAATTTGTGGGCCAACCAACTTTGATCAGATCATTTCAAGTCAAAATGCCAATTTTGCACCTGGGTGCTCTAGATTGCTCTTTCCTATCAAATCTCTTGTATGAGATGTGTGCCTTTGTTATTTTATGTTGATGGCATCTTAAATGGGATAATAGACCCAATTCATTTGACATTGACTTCTAATTCCAATCTAGTTGAATTTTGGGCCAATAACAAGGCATTTTAATCAATTTAAATAATTTGTGCATTAAGTGTTTAATCATGATTAAGAGCTAATTAATCTAATTTATATCCTAATTAATAATTCCATAAAAACTTGTTGAATACTTATTTTTGTAAATAAATATTGAATATTTGCATCATTAGGTAACCTCATTTCTTGGGAAGACATCCCTAGGCCATAAATTCCACAAATACTAAGATTCATGCCTCCTATGCCTCATCAAAACCATCCATGTCTCTTAATTACTCCTCTATCCCAAATATTGATGAGCTTATTTATCAATTTTAATTAGCTAATTGGATTAATCCTTAGCCATACATCTCAATCTTGAGATGGATGGTTTAGGTTGATTCTGATCAATCTCAAAAATCTATAAATAGAGAGGATATGAACATCATTTCTAAGCTATTTTGGTACAAATTTGTTATACTTAAATATCTTCAAAATTCTTGATAATGCAAAGTTATAATACATAAATGATTTCAAAATCTATTGCAATTAGTGTTACCATGCCAAATTGATTCCAAGCCAAGCCAAGCCAAAGCCATAAGGTGCCAAGGAGAAGAGGAGATAGCCAAGCCTCCTTTAATGAAGACTTCATGAGCACAATCTAAGCAAACCACTACAACAAGCATTTTGGATCATCCAAGGAAGATAAAAGAGGGTCTCTTTTACATTTTAGTTGTGTTTTTTATTCATGTTTGTTAACTAAGATCTCCCTACTATCTAGCCCTAGAGATGTTATGCTAGTTAGTGTCTTTCTATCATTTTGTTTTCATTTTGGGACTAACAGAATACTAACCATCCTCTCTTGAGTCAAATTCCTAGATCAAAATCACCAGAGTCATGGTAAGTTTCAAAGATCTGGGACTTGACCCTCAAACAACCTCTTGATTTTAAAGAAATTAGCTCTTCTCTTGGGGTTTGGTGTAAAGGGAGAGAAAATAATGCATAAAGATTATTTAAACTACTAAGGTGATACATCAATATTTGGATTCATTTACTGGATAGCACTATGAAGAGTATTAACAAAGTTTATGAAAAAATTAAAAATCTTAAAGCATGATCAATAATTTCAGTAAATACTATAGACTAACTAATGGTTCATAATATAAAGTAACTTGAATTGTCATCATCTATTTCTAATAGCATAGTATTAATTTCAACAATTTTTCTTGAAAATATTAAAGAGTATGCAACATGGTTAATAATCTCAATAATTTTTTGAAGCTGACAAAAGGATTATAATAGAAAATGAGAAGAAATATTGAAAGTAGACTATTATTACATAGAACACCACTCTCTCTTTATATATGAATAAAGTGTGTAAGGCAAAATGCACAAAATACAATCTTCACACCCTTAATAAAGGTAAATATTAAGGCAATCCAATGCTTCCATCAAAATCACTTCTAAAACTCTATATATAATCTAGATGATAAAAATACCCCTACTCTAACTTATTTACAACTACTTATAACCCATAAAATACTACCTTGAGTCTTTGCCACTTATCCAAGTTTAACCGCTTGTCCATAATTTTTGGATCTAAGAAACTACATGTTGTTGGAGTTGAACCACTTGGGCCCTTTTTCTATCAATTCTACTAACCATCCCTCTCACTCCATTTCAATTGATAATCCTTGTTTTTTTATCATTTAGTCTTCCCAAACATGGACACGTGGAAGCTTCTGCACCCTTTTGGAGTCACTGAGACTCTTTCCCACTCTTTGCTTAGCTTTTAATTTTAATAGCTCTTAGAAGCTATACACCCTTGGATCCAAAGATCCTAACCAAACCATAAATCCTTTCTTTGTTTTTTGTAGGCTACACATGGAAGCCTTCAAAATTTAGGAGGTCTTCAGCTTTTTTCCTTGATTGAATTAAGCATAGTGGTGACACATGGATACCCTCTAATTTTCATACTCTCTTGCTACTTCTTGACTCAAAATAAAACACCATTTAACCATGTGTCAGTCTCATGCTCAATGGAAGATCTAAAAAGACTCTTTTCCTTTAAAGGAGTGTCAAGGTGACAAGTGGCATTAATCGTGTTTGTGTGAATCTCAAAACCTTTTACTAAGCTTTACCAAAAATGGGACTCCATGAAACTTAATGTTTACCACTTGACTCACTATCAAGACCTTTACTTTTACAAAAAGGGACCACCATTTTACCACATGTCTATCAAGTGTAAGTTGAAGGCTCTTCTTTATTCTTTTGAGCTATAAAAAACATCGAAGTGACATGTGGATGCCCTTTGTGCAAGGATCTATACTTAAGTTATTTTATCCCTAATACTTAGAACCTTACTTGTGGTCATAAAAAGAAACACAAGAGCCCCAATAAAAAAACAAACCTTGTAGAAAATAATTGTATAGTTTATGGCAACTCACTAGGGAATTCAAGCCTACATGGAAGAAATATTAGCCTTGCCCGACCAAAAAAAAAAATGTGGTTCTCGTCATTATTTTCCTTAGATTTTTTGTAGTGATGTCTAGTACCCAGTCCACTCTACCTCTATCGGGTACTCTCACTTCTATAGAGCTTGAAAATCTCTATCCAACTTGATGATTTCCGTATGGGAAAAGGAAAGGATTGGAGACCTTGCACCATAGAATGTAATTGGTACTCTATTTTGGTCATCATAACCAAAATTGAGTCCACCTTAATGACATCAAAAGAGTCATTCAAAGACTAAAAATAGTCTAATCATTTTGCTTCTCAACCAGTAGATTCTATTTATGGTCTTCCATCAAGATAGTGGTGTCATTAAGGAAAGGGGAAGGGAGTCCCAAGTGAACCAAACCTTCAATGTGCTGCTTCATTCCTTTGACCCCTTCCCTTAAGAGATTCAATAGATTCTTACATTTCAAAGTAGCTTTATTGTAGCTTAGAATCTCACTGACCTTCCCTATGACTATCCTCCTATTAGTGACTCTAGCTTCCTAAAGGTTCTCTTCTATTGCATCATATAATTTATAAATCAATAGTTGTGATTTAGGAACCTTAGCTAAAACTGATAATAGGATCTTCTTGATAGAGGACTCCACCCTTAAGCATAATTTTTGTGCATCAGATATGAATCTAAGTGTAGGCCTGAGTTGCGTAACATCAGTGGAGATTTTTGGTAGCAAGAAAAATAAATCCCACTTACCATTTTTATAATACCTATTGCCTTAGGTTACTATGCCAATTATTGGGTCAATTGGGTCGTGTTATCCTCTATTGCCTTGTACCTAACCTGCAAGCTAGTCTTTTCTAATACTATAGAATTTAGTTTCTATTGAAGTTATGATGCCTTTATTTCCTTATCATTGCTCTACATCTCCAAGAGCTTATTATATTACTCCAAAATTTAGGTAAATGCTTTGATTGAATTAAGCTCATTTTGGATTGTGGCTTCTTTTTCATTTAAAGTCTTCAAAACCTATTTGGATATTGCCCCTTTTAGTTTATTGTTGAGTTAGGCAATTTCTTTGTCATTAGACTTAAAATCTAGGCTTAAGTGGATTACTATGTTTTTGGCTTGATTTAAGCCTGATTTTGCTTTCTAGAACTAATTTGAGATCTTCAAATAAGATGTGGCTACCACAATAGTAGTCTTATTCATTAACTCCACTTTATCATGTGATCTAAACTGGGTTAGGTCCATCACCAGTGCACTCATTTTGTAATCCTTGAGCTGCATTTGCTTGAGTGGATTGCTTACATTACGGACCATGTGGGTGATAGTGAGGGAATTCTACTTGTGGTCATAAAAATACCACATTTATTATGTGGCCATAGACTTTATTTCTTTGTTCCTCTACTTCTCTTTTCTAGCCTCTCTAGCCCTCCTTGCCAAGTCAGATAGGGCATGGAATTCTAAGGGAGATGCCATAATACCACCCATAAAAGGAGACCCCTAAGATAAACCATAAGTTATGCTAATGGATTGTTGGGGCTGATCTTGTCAATGGGATGGGTTTGTTAAGACCCTAAGAGAAAAGGTTAGCAAACTCAACTATTGAGAAGCAAGAGTGAAAGGATAACTAGATGGCATTAATGATTGAGTAGGTAAATTCAAGAAGGTTGAGGGTACTAAGCCATGTGAAGAGGGTATATTTAATAGAGCCTAAGTTGAAAATTGAGGTGGAGAAATGTATGAGGCAAGTTGTGCCTCTTTCTCTTTGTCTCCCTCTAGAACCACTATCTTTCACTTCTTTTTCTCTAGGCTCTTTGAGGGATCCTCTCCTATTATTTGGACTATTGCCAACTAAGATGAGTCCAACACTTCTTGTGTAGAAGAAGGTACCTAAAGGGTATCTGAAAGGGTCACCACTGTAGGGAGTTGTGAACTAAATTAGGTGCCCCTTTCCTTTTCCACTTCACTTAGTGGAAGTGGCTAGGTTGAAGTAGCATGTACCGCTATAGATGTCTCTACCTCTTGAGGCTCATTTTGGGTTTTGGGATCTCACTGACATCTGGAAAATAAATTAAAGAGGTATGAGACTCATCCCAAAGGGTTTCCCATTGGGTATCTAATGGTATATCTTGAAAACTTAGGGATAAATCACCAATCTCTTGCCTAGACCTCTAGTAGGTGGTTATTTTTTCTTGACTCCAATCCATCTTGAGTAAAGTTTGTCTCATCCCCTAAAACATTAGCTTCACTAGGTCAAAACTATGAGTGGGTTTATAAAAAGACTCCCATGTGGTATATAGGATGTCCTTTAGCTCTACATATAAATTATAGGTATCTCTCCTTGGAGACCTCTTATCTTCAAATGTTTCATCACATGAATCTAATTATAGATATGGATATGGATTTTTCATCTCCTTCTACTTGCCTTTTCCTTATGGTTTGGCTTCTTCATAGGCTAAGAAATCTCTTACCTCAGGGGTAGGACTCTAGTCAAGGAGAAGTGGTAGCCTTCCCTCAGGGGTAGGTCTAGGCTTGGGGTTTTGGTGCTTTGGTGAGCCTTAAAGCTTATTAGAACACTCTCCTTAGGCCCTCATTCAATGGATTTCCCCTCTCATGGCATCCATCATTTGACCCTTGTGGGTTTCCTTAGTTTTTTAGCTTGTTCACTCCTCTTTAGATGTACCTTGAGCTAGAAGGAGAGTCTTTTGATTTTTTTAGTTGGTCTAACTACTGCTTACTAGTAATTATCCCTCTCTCTTTTGTTGCAGTCCCTATAGGTAGTATGGGTTAGTGGTTGTGGTTGTTTATACTTGATCTATCCATCCCTAGTTGGTCTTCATCTATCATGGGCCTTATACCACCCCTCCTCCCCTCTCATTAAATTTGGCATTGAGACACTCTCCCATAATTGACCCTCACTTAATGGTGGTGGTTCCATCAGTTGAGATGTCTTTCTTACCTCTAGTACTTTGAATCCTCCTCACATTTGTACGAGAGACCAACATGACCTTGGATCAATTATGCTCATATTAGAAAAAGAAAACTATGTTTTTTCAAGCTTGAAAATATGATTTTATTATTTCTCCCTTTCCTTTCCTTTCCTTTCCTTTTTGGGCTAGTTTTAGGCCCTGCTGATCTCCCCAAGCCTTTTTTGGCCCTTCCTAACCCAAGCCATAGGTTTCTGGGCTAAGCCACAACTTAGTAGTGGATTAAGCCACATCCCCTACATCTTTGTAGTGGTCAAATATATGATTTTTCCTAGGTATGCCATATCTTGGGCGTGAAGCCTTCCTCTTTCCCTTTTTGGGCCTTTATTTGGCTCCATTTTTTGCTCCTAGAACCTCAGAACCTTCATTTGAAAGTTTTTGGCCATTTTAGATGCAATGGCAGAGTCTATTTCTCTCTTTTATTCCTCCTTGGGTGAATTTTTATACCATTTTGATGTCTTAGATCCCTAGGTCTTCAATCTTTTTAGGCCCATGTACTCCTTATCAAATGCACCTTGTGGCCCTTTTGGCGGTTTTTTCTTGTTTTTGTGTTTTAGATCGCAAGACCTCCATATTAGGGGTTTTGGTGTGTTTTAAGTGCATTGGTGGCCTCTTTTTTTAATTTGAGACTCTTTTGGGCCTGATGCATCCCCATTTTGGTTTATGAGACCCCTTCTAGGTCCCCATTGACCGCCTACACATGTGCCCCATTTTGTGGGCACCTAGGGATAAAAGTTACTTGTAATTCTTTTAGTTAGTAATTTCTTTGATTTTACATAGTTGATATGTTATAACTCACTCTCTTTCCTTATGTATCATGGTTTTAGGTAGGTTTGTCAACTAGTGGTAGTAGTTTGGGACTTGCTCTAGTCTTATTAGTTAGTCTTTGTCTTCTCTGAGCTTCTCCTTGCTTTCCCTTGTTACTTCTTACCATAGTCAGTGTTTGTCAACCATTATGATTATGGCTTGATTTCATTATTTGTATCCCTAATGCAACTCACTTACATTATTTCACTTTGAGATCACCTTTTTGAAGTCATTCATCTTGCATCCTTAACCCCCATTATGTTTAACTTCTTAGTGGTGATTCACATCGATGGTGGTAGTTAGGGCAACCCTGGACCAGTAGATATGTCTTAAGTTATCAATGATTAGTCGGTCCATGAGATTATTGTGTCTAGTTTCTTTCTTGCCATCAAAATGAATAATTCCATTGAATATCATGCAATCATATGTGCCTTGATTGAGACCTATGAGTTAGGCACGTGTTATGTGTAGTTATTATCTGACTCACTCTTAGTCATTTCTCAACTCATCAATGTTTGGTCTATCCTTATCTTTGAGTTTCTCCCCCTCTTTGAGGTAGTGCATAATTTTATCTCTTTCTTTGAGGATGTTTCGTTCACCCATATCCTTCACAGGGAGAACATTAGGGCTGATACCGTGGTGAATGTAATTCTAGATAGTAGGTTGTGATTTGATGTCACTTATGTCCCTTTTTATAGGAGATAGATTTAGAGCTATATCTAGAGCTAGAGTTGGATTTTGGATTATGCAGCATTTTCACTCTCACTCATGGATCGTGTCATCGAATTCTTTCACACCATCCTTATCTAGTAAGTGAAGGTAATGTTTCCTTTTATCTTTACATGTATTGATTTTCTTTGATTTAGTGTGGCTTTTAGGTACTACACAACACTCCTTGTTCATTCAAATAGTGATTACTTGTACCTTAAGGGCATATGTAATCATACTTCCCATGAGCCTACTCCTCCCTATGATTATGCATTGGCTCATGTGCAAACTACCAACCTTATTTATCCTACTTGGAGACATATACCACTTACTTAAACCTTTACCACATGATAATCTCATCCCTTACACATCCCTAGTCAACCTTAGTCTCTTTTCACACTAGACAGGCCCTTTAAGGACCCCCAAAGGCTCTCTTGGGGATTTGTTGACCACCTTAGGTCTCAATTTGACCCAAGCCATAGATTATGGAGGAGACTTTCATACTAAGCCACATGTTTTCTTCATAAAATCCATGGCCTAGGTTGTGGTCTAGGTATAATGCATGAAAAAAATCCTTGTTTGGTCCCAAATGGCTAGTTTTTAGCCTTTTGGTAGATTAGGGTTGAGATATATGCCTCTATCTCATTCATTTGAGCCTCTCTCTTGATCACTTTATTGCTTTGATCTTCCCACTTGATTAGTCTATTAAAATTTTGGCTACCTACTTAAATCTCTCTTGATTCTTGCTTTTCACAATAACTTCCATTATGATAGGGGATGCCCTACATTATTGTAGCTATTCTTGGTGTTTATCATTATTATTGTCAGTGTTCCTAAATCTTGTGGATTGATCCTTACTCCCTCAATACTCCATTTCACCTATTTTGTGCCCCTTTCTTTAGCTCTTCCACATATTGGTGGCTTTTCCTTCACCTCCTCCATAGCTTTTGGCTCTTGGTCTAGACTCAACTTATAAATAACTTGATCTTCTTCCTCTCTTACCTCTTATCTTGGACAATCAATTGGTAGAAAGTCTACACATTTCTTTTAATTTGATATGAGGGCACTTTTCTTTTCAAATTGAAACTCTTTATTTATTTGTAGTAGTATACATGTTAAGGTTTGATTTATTTTAATGTTTTAGTTATTTTTTGCATTATTTAGAATAATTTTTGAAGTTTATGCATTCATATGTGGTTAAAATATATCTTCATTACTTGAAATATTTACCATTACATGTTATGCTTGGATTGGAAACATTTTTATTCCATATTAGGACACTACATGCTCAAAAAAACTATATAACTTACTTAAATAATATCCCTCTTTTGTTAAACTAGAACATTACATTGCTAGAAAATGGTAGTATTGATTTAGAAGGATATATCAAATCTAGAATGGGCATGCTCTTTGTTGGGTGAATATTTTGTCACCAACTAACTGATGGAAAAAATAGGTTTTTTCAACCACAACATAAGGAGATTGATCGGCCAAATGTGAAAGTTTACCACATCAAAAGGGGACAAATCTCTCCTCTCTTCAAGGGGAGGTTCCCTATAACTATGAGGTGTTATATACTATATATATATATATATAAGTAGAAAATAACACTCAAGGGTAGGACAACACCATTCATCTCTCTTTTTTTAGAGATGATGTTCACAAACAAAGGAGAAATCTTGGTGAAATGATAGAAGGCACTTCTCTTCTTTCAGAAGTAGTTTGTAGTAAATAGTAGAAATTCTTTCTGGTAGTGACAAGTAAATGTAACAGGGTGCAATAACAAAATAGAATGAGGTGTATCATAAATTCTCCACCTCAACTACCAAAGAGTGAAATATGGACAATGGGGGCACAAAGTCATCCCAAGATCCTTTACACAAAATCAAACTAAAAAAAACACACACACTAAAGACAATTGTGGCAGCACAAAGTCTCTCCATAGTTGGCTTCAAGACACCTTCCTGATTACTTCCACTAGTTCTACTTATTTAATTAAAATGGACAAGAATGCATTCAATAAATAGACATAAGAACAATTTCCTCAATAACACAAGTTATTCTAGCATAAAGTCTGAAGAGTCACTTGCTTTCTCATTCAAATAACAAAATGTGATTAACAATCTGAGCTCAAAATCTCAGTAATGCCTTTCAATTTGGGTAGATTTTTGATTTCGATAACAAAAAGATCTCCTTTGCATAAAATAAGAGATTAAAATATATAGCATTCCAAGAAAGACTTGGGTGTTTTGTTTCATGGAATGGCCCATGCTACATTCAATGCCTTGAATGCATTTTTAGTTCTGTGAAGGGGCCATGCTAGAATAGGGCATCAGCCTTGACTTTGGTGTATAGAATCATCTCAAATGTCTTCTCCTAAGTAGGGGTCATCTGGCCTATCTTTAGATATGTATGCAATTGTCCACTCACTTTTATTCAAAGGGATAAAAATAGGCATCGCCTTTTAATGTTTGTGTGCTTAGATGTCTACTTGGTAGATTGTTCCACCTACTGGAATAATTCCCCTATAGATATTTTAGTATCTCCTATAGATTTCCCTCTCTCCTATTGCAATTTGAGCTCTCAAGCTATCTTCTTACCTTCAGCAAGCTCTTTCAGCTTCTTTCTTCAGTTGTTCACTGAGTTTTGTTCTTCAGGTTTCGTGCCATATTTGAAAATAAATGGGCATTTCATTACCTTGAATTTGAAGTCCATGGGGATGTCACTAGTTTCTAGTCACTTAAACCACATTGAACCTTGAACCTTTGAACCATGAGAGTTCATTGGTTTAATGGTTCAATGGTTTGGGCAGTCCTATTGGCTCCTTAGTTCAATCGCTTCTTTCCTCTTTAGTTGAACCTTCTCTTCGAACTTGTCTCTGGAATCTTCCACTTCCTATCTTTAGACACCTTCCTTTGGGCCTTGAGAATGGTCCATTTTGTGGTTTTCAAGAGTCCCCCACAAGGGTACTTGCCTTTCGAGGTCCTTCAAGTAGCCTTGTTCTTCAAATCCTTCAGAATTCCTTCAGACATTTTGTCTGAAGGATTTCTCTTGTGAAATTTATCCATGGAAAATCTTTTCAAAAGATATCCTTTTATTCCTTGACTTGGAAATTTCTTCAGACAAAATGTTTGAAGGAATTCCTTCAAACAATTTATCTAAATAAATTCATCCTTTGCTTTTTTGAAGAAAACCTTACCCTTTCGGCCTTCTCTTTGATCCTTTTGCAAATGTTCCCTGCCCTCCACAAGGGCACTTTTCCTTTGGGCTTTGGGAGACTCCTTGGAACCTTTTGATTGAACTAACTAATTGAACCATTCAATTGAACCAACCAATTGAACCAACAATGGTTCAACATTTTAATACTATTTGTTTGACTCATTCAATTGACCACTTGAACTAACCGCTTTGAACCATTCGTTTGAACCAACTCTTCAAACTTGTCTCTGGAATATTCTGCTTCCTTCCTTTGCTCAGACCTTTTTTGAACCTTTGAACCTTTGAACTTTGAACTCTTTTGGTTCAAGGTTCAATGATTCAATCTTTCTTCTTTAAATTCTTCTTTTCATTAAGTCCTTCGAAGCCGTTGAACTTTTTGAAGCGGTTAAACTTTGAACTTATCAAAGCATTTAACTCTTTAAGTCTATCGATGTCATTGAACCTTTAAACCTATTGAACATTTGAACCTTTGGAGGTGGGGTTAAATTGTTAAATGGTTCAATGGTTCATTCCATTTGTTTGAAGCCTGCCAATGGACCTTTTGGTTGAACCTCAATGTTGAACCAACCTTGAAATGCCTAAGTGTTGGGAACTTATTTCTTTGTGAGAGCTCACCTGTTGAAGTTGTTAAACCTGTTGAACTTGTGAGTCCCTTAGCTAAAAAAGATTGAATAATTGGAGAATTGGAGCACTCAAAACATTTTTTGAGAAGGGAAGAGAGAATTTTGGCATGTAGGACCAAAATAGTTTATATGTTTTCCCCAAAAATGAGTGACAAATTTTGGTAACAACAGTTGGCTCCAATTGGGGAACTTCCATCAATTGTAAAAATAATCAAAGGGAGTAAAATCTAGAATCTCTAGTGCCTTTAAGTATGTCATTGGGCTACAGAGTCATGCTACCCAAAAAGAAAGGTGCTAAAAAGAAATGAAAATGAACAACACAAAATTGAACTAAAGACTATACAAAAATTATACATATATACAGATGATCTTATCTGATACTTCAAGAATTGAAGTGCTTCAAATGCTACCCATTTTGAGGTAGAGAAAAGGGCGTGCCATCTTGATACTTCAATAGGAAACTATTTTCACCATTGAGCTGATGAATAGCAAATGGGCCTCTCCATAGGGAATCGAATTTCCCATGCATTCCCTTTGGTTCTCTTCTCTTATTCCATAATAGAACTTGATCACCAATATGAAAATCATGGGTTTTTGCTTTTTAGTCGAAGAACTTCTTCACCAAACTTTGATGCACAACAATTCAGTCCACCACCATAGTTCGCTACTCATCTGGTTCAGTCAGGCACATGATCCTTTTGTTGATGGAGCTCTCATATTTCTGATCTTTGACTGCCTTTGCCAATTTTAGTGCTGGCAATTCTAGGGTAATTGGTATCTCTACATTGAGACCATACAAAAGTTGTAAAGGTGACATACATATCACCCTCTTAGGTGTAATTGTATCTACCCATAAAGCATCAACCAATGCTTTATGCCATGTTCGTTGGTTGTCATCCACCAACTTATTGATAATGGTCACCAAGTTCTTGTTGCTTGATTCTACTTGGCCATTCCCTTGTGGAAAATAATTAGAGGAGTGGGAGGGGGTAATCCCATAATAAAAATAGAACTGAGTAATCTCATGGGAAGAGAAATAGGCTGCATTATTTGTCACAATCTTGGTTGGGACTCCAAACCTAGAAATGATGTTTTCTTTGAGGAAATTGCATACTACTTCTGAAGTAGCATCCTTGGTTGAAATAGCTTTCACCCATTTGGTGAAGTAATATGTGGCTATGAGGACATAGTCATGCCCAGCACTTGAGGATGGGTTCATTGCACCAATAAAATCAATACCCCATTGTTGAAAAGGTTCTTTAATCACCACTAGCTTAAGAGGTAAAACAGCTAACTTGGGTCTTCCAATGAATAATTGGCATAGTTCACACATTCATACCCATTTGTATGCATCTTGAAATAGAGTAGGCTAGTAATACCTAGCTCGTAAAATCTTATGGGAAGTGATAGGTGCAAAAAAATGTCCTCCACAAGCCAAATTTTGGAAGGATTTCAAAAGTTGGTTCTACTACTCTTTATCCATGCAGGGAAGGAATACCCCATCAAGGTTCCTCTTATACATCCCATTGTCCCACAGGACAAAGTTGGCAGCTTTCAACTTGATAGTCCTCATTTCTTTATGAGATAGGTGAATAGGACACTCACCATAAGAAAGGAAATGATCAATACTCAAATACCAGTCATTCATGGTGGAGATAAAGAGGACTATTGGCATGTCTTTAATTTTTGCTTCTTCATGCCTTGTTTCTCCTGGTCTGTTATTAGCAATCAATTGGTAGAGGCCCCTTCTCCACACAAGCTTCATTAGTTTGATAATAATATCAAACTCTTAGATTTTAGCAATCTAATTACCCCTTTTGGTTCCAAACTCCTATTGAGTTAATATGGATTTAATTGTGGTATCAAGAACTAGGGTAATAATGTGTGAATTTAGAATGTAAAAATGGAAGTGCTTTACTACCTTTACCACTGCATAAGCATGCTTCTCTAGATTTGAATATTTCATTTCATGAGCTTTGAGAGGACAACTCATGAAGGATATGAGAGATTCCACACCTTCTTTGTTCTATTGAACCAGAACTACTGAAAGTGTGTGCTTAGAATCATAAATGTACATTGTGAAATCTTTGGTATAATTTGGGCAAACCAAAATTGGGGCATGGCCGATAGCTATCTTGATGTCTTGAAATGCTAATTTGCCTTCTTCAGTCTAGCTAAAAGTGGCCCTTCCCTTCATCATGTTCACAATGTGGTGAGTCTTCTCAGCAAACTTAGGAATGAACCTTCGTAAAAAATTCATATTTTGAAGAAAGAATGAACTACAGTCTTACTTGTGGGTAGAGTAAGCTCCTAGATGGATTTGACTCTTTTTGAGTCAATCTTTATGCCTTCTTAGGATACAATGTGTCTAAGAAGTTTCCCTTCTATTACCCCAAAAATAGACTTCCTAAGATTTAGAGAAATGCCATTCTAGTGACATCATTCCATCACTTGATGCAAATGGTGTACATGATCAAGACGATGCTTGGAAAAGATTGTCAAATCATCAAGGTACACCATAATGAACTTACCCATTTCATCTTTGAAAGCAAGGTCCATAGCTATCTATAAAGTGGTGCTAGAATTTAGCAGACTAAATGGCATTCTTTGATACATAAAGTGCCCCAAGGCATGGTGAAGGTAGTCTTATGTTGGTCTACTTCACCAACTTCCACTTGATTGTACCCTGAGAAGCCATCTATCATTGATATCATCTCTGAACCAGTCACCCTTTGAAGGACTTGATCCATGATGGGCAAAGGGTAATTATCCTTTAAGGAGGATTGATTCAAATTCCTAAAATCCATGGAGAGGCAAATTTCACCATTCTTTTTTCTCATAGGAACTATGTTTGCAATCCATATGGAATGATGGATTAGGAAAATTATTCTAGCATTCAGCATTTTTTATATTTAGATAGAATAGTTCTTGATATATTTGGATTGTATTGCCTGGATTTCTGCTTGTAAGGCACCGAATCACTCTTGAAAAGAATCTCATGGTGAATTTCTTTAGACCTGAGTGACTTTAGATCATCATAGGAATATGCCAAAACATCCATGTAATGGTGAAGCAGGTCAGTAAATTTGAGTTTCTCCTCCAGAGTGCAGCACTTCCCAATGTTAACCATCTTAGGATTTTCCTTGGTACCCAAATTTATCTTATCAAACTCTTGGGAGGAGCTTAAATCCATTTGTTATTATTTAATGAACCTGTCATGCTTGTCAAATAGTTTTTCAAGGGAACCCAATCCTTTGGGAATTTTATTCCTTTTTAGCTGTAGGAATTCTTCACTTGCGTTTGAACTTGTTTTAGAGGCTGATTCAAATTTTTGAGGCTCACTGCCTTCAAAGTGAAGCTATTTAAAGCTGTCTTTTTATTCTAACAAGGCAATAATTTGGTTGTTGCCATTGAACACTTGCCAATTATTGGCATTGTCAATCACACTTGGTTGAAAGACTAGTTTGATAGTGTACCTGTCTCCCTTAAAATCTTGGTGAGGAACTAAGAGAGACAAAAATAGCTAATACATCAGCTTGGTCATTGAATTCCATAGGTACTATAGAGATACTAAAAGCATCAAAGATTTCAATTTGATCTCAAACTAGATTGTGGTAATGGCGCAATCTCTCATTTTTGGTTTGGTATAGGTTCCTCACCTAGAAAACACTAGCTCAGCATCTCCTTTAGCGTGAAGGAGTTTGATGCCCCTATCTTGAGCAGCCTTTAATCTAAGCAACAATAATTCATATTCAGTAGTATTGTTGGTGATGCTGAAATACAACTTGTATGAAGAAGGAAAAATATCTCCTTGAGGAGATATTAACATAATTTTAGCTCCAAAACTGGTAGAGGAATAGCTACCATCAAATTCAAGAATCCAGACATCATCAAAAACTAATTTTTTCTTAGATTTTCTTTTAATTAGAGGGGAGGATTCTTTTTCACTTGTACTACATTCTACCAATCCTTCTACTATTCTATCTGAACCAATTTTCAAATTGTCATCTTCAAAAAAATTATTAGTTAAGATAGGAACATCCTTTGTAGTTAGAAAGTAATTACCCATGCCTGAAGACTCAAACAAAATTTGAGATTTAGGCACTGATGTTTAAGTGACAACATATTTTCCTCCTTCTTAGGGAGCAATCTCTTCATGACACCTTTGACCAGGATCCTTGCTTTAGACAGGTCCATACTTAACTCACAACTAGCATCTTCATAGAAATTTTTCTCAAGAAGAATGTCGTATGAGGCTGGGACATCAGCCACCAGGACTGTCATCTTGATTCTCTTGTCTAGGAATGTTGTAAATGTAAATTGGGCATCCTTGATTTGTCCCAGTAGTGGCACTTGTTTGTTCTCCATGGAGAAGCATCTCCCAAATGTCTTGGTCAGTGTGAGACCAAGAGATTCTGCCACTTTAGTAGGCATGACATTATTAGATGACCCTGAGTCTATGATACAATTGTTCAACTGGTGTCTATTTATCAATAGGGAGACATAAAATGGTTCTATCCTCTCAAAAGTAGTAGGATGAGTAATGATAAGGTTATTCTAGGTGGATGTGGGAGTCACCTTTGGAATAGCTAGTCCTATAGGGATAGTTTTATTCTTTACACACTAAACCAACTTATCCAACTGCTTAGGGTTGGATTGCAGGAATTCAAATTTAGACATTTGAATTTTGGTTTTCTTGACATGGTCAATTATATGAAATGTCTAAAATGAATTAAGAATAGCAAAGTCACCAAAAAATGTTGGGTGAATATTTTATCACCAGCTAACTAATGGGAAAATTAGGTTGTTTCAACCACAGCATAAGGAGATTAATCGACCAAATGTGTAGGTTTACCACATCAGAAGTGGACAAATCTCTCCTCTCATCAAGGGGAGGTTCCCTATAACTATGAGGTGTTATATACTATATATAAGTAGAAAATAACACTCAGGGGTAGGACAACACCATCCATCTCTCTTTTTTTAGAGATGATGTTCACAGACAAAGGATAAATCTTGGTGAAATGACAGAAGGCACTTTTCTTCTTTTAGAAGTGGTCTACAAAAAATAGCAAAAATTCTTTTTGGTAGTGACAAGTAAATGTAATAGGGTGCAATAACTAGTAAAACGAGGTGTAGCACAAATTATCCACCTCAACTACCAAAGAGTGAAATATGAAGGACAATGGGGGCACAAAGTTGTCCCAAGATCCTTTACACAGAAATAAACTAAAAAACACACACACTAAAGACAATTGTGGTAGCACAAAGTCTCTCCACAGTTGGTTTTAGGATGCCTTCCTGATTACTTCCACTAGTTCTACTTATTTAATTAAAATGGAAAAGAATGCATTCAAGAAATAGACATAAGAACAATTTACTCAACAACACAAGTTATTCCAGCACAAAGTCTGAAGAGTCACTTGCTTTCTCATTAAAATAATGAAATGTGATTAACAATCTGAGCTCAAAGTCTCAATAATGCCTTTCAATTTGGGCAGATTTTTGCTTTCGATAACAAAAAGATCTCTTTTGCATTAAAATAAGAGATTACAATATATAGCATTCTAAGAAAGACTTGGGCACTTTGCTTCATGGAATGGCCCATGCTGCATTCAATGCCTTGAATGCATTTTGATTTCTATAAAGGGTCCATGCTAGAATAAGGCATCAGCCTTGACTTTGGTGTACAGAATCATCTTGAATGTCTTATCCTCAACATGGGTCATCTAGTTTGTCTCTAGATATGTACACAGCTGTCCACTCACTTTTATTCAAAGGGAAAAAAATAGGTTGCACCTTTTAATGTTTATGCACTCATATGTCTACTTGGTGGACTATTCCACCTACTAGAATAACTCCCCTATAGATATTTTAGTATCTCTTATAGCTTTCCCTCTTTCTTGTTGCAATTTGAGCTCTTGAGATATCTTCTTACCTTCAGCAGGCTCTTTTGGCTTCTTTCTTTAACTATTCATTGAGTTTTGTTCTTTAGGTTTCGTACCATATTTGAAAATAAATGGTCATTTCATTACCTTGAATTTTATGTCTATAGGGACGTCAGTAGTTGCTGGTTGCTTGAACCATATTGAATCTTGAACCTTTGAACCATGAGAGTTCATTAGTTTAATGGTTCAACAATTCGAGCAGTCTTATCAGCTCCTTGGTTTAATCACTTCTTTCCTCTTTGGTTGAACCTTCTCTTCAAACTTGTCTCTGGAATCTTCAACTTCATATCTTTAGAACCCCTTGAAGGGAAGGTGTCCCTTCAGGGCTTGAGAATGGTCCATTTCGTGGTCGCTGAGAGTCCCCCACAAGGGTACTTACCCTTTAGGTTCTTTCGGGTGGCCCTGTTCTTCAAATCCTTCGAATAAAATGTCTGAAGGAATTCCTTCAAACATTTTGTCTGAAGGATTTCTCTTGTGAAATTTTGCCATGAAAAATCTTTCCAAAAGATATCCTTTTATTCCTTGACTTGGCAATTTCTTCGAACAAAATGTTCAAAGGAATTCCTTCAGACAATTTTTTTAAAGAAATTCATCCTTTGCTTTTTTGAAGAAAACCTTACCCTTTCGGCCTTCTCTTTGATCCTTTCACAAATGTTCCCTACCCTCTGCAAGGGCACTTGTCCTTCGGGCTTTGGGAGACTCCTTTGAACCTTTAGATTGAACGGACTAATTAAACCATTCAATTGAACCAACCACTTGAACCAATAATGGTTTAATGGTTTAATAGTTCAATACTATTTGTTTGACTCATTCAATTGACCACTTGAACCAACTACTTTGAACCATTCATTTGAACGAACTCTTTGAACTTGTCTCTAGAACCTTTGAACTTTGAACTCTTTTGGTTCAAGGTTCAACGGTTCAATGGTTCAATCTTTCTTCTTTGAAGTCTTCTTTTTGTTAAGTCCTTCGAAGCCATTGAACTTTTTGAAGCAGTTGAACTTTGAACTTGCCAAAGCATTTAACTCTTTAAGTATGTTGATGTCATTTAACCTTTGAACCTGTTGAACCTTTGAACCTTTGGAGGCAGGGTTCAATGGTTCAATGGTTCATTCCATTTGTTCTAAGCCTACTCATGGACCTTTTGGTTAAACCTCAACATTGAACCAACCTTGAAATGCCTAAGTGTTGAGAATTTATTTCTTTGTGAGAGCTCACCTATTAAATTTGTTGGGCCTGTTGAACCTGCGAGTCCCTTAGCTGAAAAAGCTTGAATAATTGGAAAATTGGAGTGCTCAAAACATTTTTTGAGAAGGGAAGAGAGAATTTTGGCCTACAAGACCAAAATAGTTGATATGTTATCCTCAAAAATGAGTGACAAATTTTGGGAACAACACTCTTAAACCCTTTTTTGAAAAATTATTTATTTCTTAAAACATCTTTCATTTGCCCTCAAAGTGCCTTAGCTTTTAGGTTTACATTTGAGTTATCTTTCTTCATTCAGTATTGTTGTTTTCACTTTGTTTATACAATCAATAGTCTAGTCTTAGCTACTTGATCTACTATGATTAGAACCATTATAGTAAATTTCATGCTTTGTGTGACTATTCATGTTAGCCCCAACCTAGTTTACATGTCTATCTATAGCTTGGTGTAAACTAGCAAATCAAATAGCCACTATAGATCTCTTATAGCCTATGGAACCCATGAGCCTTTTATCCTCTTAGTGGTTTGCTTTAGCACCCTGCCAGACACTAGTGGTTCCATTTAGATTATTTGAGCTACATATAGTACATTTTTTAGCACACAATATTAGATTATAGAAATCAAACTCAAGTAAATATAGTGGGAAAATAGTGATACAAAGATCAGTACAATTACATAGAAATTAGACCAGAATGACACTAGCACCCAAATTGGGATACTATCATCACATATCTAATAATGGTGTTATTGTCCAAGACATGATGTTATTTTCCAATATCCTCAATTTTAAGAAAACTTAGATTGGCTAGAAAAGTACAATAGGTATAGTACAAGTTTAATTATAAATTGATCAATTTTACCTAGTTTTGCTTAGATTCATGTCAATTTAGATCATATTCATACTAGTTTGCTCAAATTAAGGGCATCAAGCATCAAATTACCATTCCCATGTTGAGTTTAGATGCTTAGATATAGATTATTACAACTCAGTCTAGAATCTATATGCTCAGATATTAAATTTAGGGGCATGTGTATGGCACATTGTTTCCATATGCTCACTTACACACTGGTTGATTATATAGAATGAAAAATTCCATGTCATTCTCTACAATGTATAAATATGACATCATATTCTATTTTTTACATTAGTTTCATGCCTTACTCCATTTATAGTGGTTATAATTCTTGGGTGGCCCAAAGCCACCTAATATACCTGAGTGGATGTAGAGCTGACATACCTAGTTAGACATTTATAGTTACATCACACATTTTTAGTTTTAAATTCATATACTACACATGGGTGGGAAATGATGGAATCATATCCTACTTGAGTTATCAATCCACCTACATATTGTAGACACCCCATGTGTAGTATATGCATTTAAAACTACACATGGGTGGGAATTGATGGAGTCATATCCTACTTGAGGTATCAATCCACCTACATATTGTAGACACTCCATTTTAGCCACAAATATGATGAAATTGGACTTTAGATTGATTTCTACCAAACAATTCAAATAAAGCCTAGGAATCATTGAATGTCTCAATTTAGTCCACATATTAGATATTAGTGATTATAATTATGTTGATGCATACCTATTTGGGGTATTATCATGTATGAAATAGTAACCTCTCATGGATTCATCTCTAGTCAACTTTCAACCTAGCAAATTGGTAGTTTGGCCTTTAAACCCATTAAGTGGGGCCCTTGAACAATTTTTAAAGTGAAAAAATGATAAGCATAATGAATTAACTAATCAAATAAAATTAAATTATTAAGTGGAATTTCTCTGTGCAATTAGTGAAAATAAATTTAGTATAAATTAAATTCTAATAAAAATGAGGTTATAATGATGTCATCATCCTCAAAGTTAATGAATTGAAAATATCTCCCCAAAAGCCTTAAATTTAGAAATGGAGAGCCATGTTTAATATTTGGGATCTCTATCCCAAATATTAATTGCTTGTCCCCTCCTTAACTCAGCTAAGGTTAATATAAAATTAGCCATCATTAAATCTAACGTAACTAAACTTGGGTTAGATTTATATTGAAAGGCTATAAATACAAGGCTTCACCCATTGTTCAACAAGATCTTTTGGTGTAATTCTATGATACAAAAATACCTTCAAAGACCCTCTTTGCAGTGTTATAATGCTCATTTTTTTGAGAGAGAGTCAAAGCCAAAGCCAAAGCCAACATTGCAAAGGTGATAATGAATGATGATGCAAGGAGCACCATTGTCAAAGATTATTTGATCACATGACCAAGCACATTCCTTTATGGCCAACATACAACTTTTGCTCTCAAGGAAGGTTAATATTGTTTGTTTTGTATTCTATTGATATTTCCTTGTGTTGTTATCTTTCTCATTGAGTGTATAGGCTTGAGGTGTTAGTTTTATTAGTGTATTTTTATTTTATTTTGATCATATTAACAATATACTAATCTCCCTTCTTGTATTCTTATTGATCACATAATAGCATACCCGATGGGACTCGCACCCCATAAAGCTCTTCTAACTACTTTTTAAGATGTTTTACTAACTATTTTTATGGTAAGTTTATTATTTAATTCTCAAAAATGTGAATAAGTTTGAACTCTCATCCGAGTCACAAGGATCAATCAAAATTACATAAAATTGGGGTTTATCACTAGAATCGACATCAATCGATATAATTGGCAACAATTTTGTGTCAAAAATATAATTGAACCAAAAACCAGAAACCTAGAAAAAATCAAGCTTTTCTTACTTTTTCTTGGTTCCTAACACCTATTTATTACTGGTCTAACTTCTTTCTTTTAAGGTATTGAATAATTTTGAGTTTAAAACATTGTTTGTGAACCATTTTTATGTCAAAATATGTTTATTTTTACTATGATTGCAAGAATTGACAATGATCATAATAGAATCAACATCAATCATGGGAATTAGCCATGATCCCTACTGATTATTGACAATTTATCTATGAAATTATTTTTTAGAAAACCCAAGAGTTGAATTTCTATTTTTTTAGTTAACTTTCAAGTATATAATATTAGCTCAAACACAAATCAATCCACTAACTTGTTTACAAGGAAATAATCCCAAAAAAAATGTTTGGGTGGTATTTTAATCATATTTTCATTTTACAAAGTCAAAATTTTATAAATGTTAAAAACTCATTCACATTTGGTTAAGGTTTCTTAAAATTCACTAAAAATTTTTGTTTTTTTTAACATTTTACAAGTTTTTACAAATGCAAACATGGCCAAGGAGACAAAAATTTCAAAACACATTTCAATTTGGTGTTGGTAAAAGGAAATTACATTTTTAGTTAGATCTTTTAAGGGTTTTTTTTTTTTTTTTGGTTCCTTAGCTTAGTTTTAATTTGCTTAGATTAGTTTATCTTTATTTAGGAAAATAAGAAATTTTAGCATGTATGTTTTCCCCCTATCCACTTTAGGGAAATCGGGTAACAAAAAATGCTTAGTTTATCATCATTGTTTATCAAAATTATGTTAGAAAGAATGTCTTGTATGATCTTCCCAAGTTTTGAGTGAATTGGGTGATTCAAAAACAACCTCTAATGTCTTAACCTTTTTCATTTGTTTATTTTTATGCACTTGTCTTGTGGGTGGGAGTTCATAGCCTCCCCATGATTTCTTTAGAGGTATGTTTACCTCAAGATTTACCTCCCAACATCATACCAACCCCACTCCATAGTGGGGTTTACAAAGTGGGTAGAATATTGGATGGGATAGTGGTGAGAGGTTAGCCTAACCATCCAAATAGGTACTCAAGCCATGTGGTAACCAGACATCAGACTCCACTAAGTAGTACATGATTGGAGTTGTTATGTAAAGGAATAGCCCTTGTGTAGTAATTTAGGTGGTTTGTATTCAATTGATGTGATTTTTCCCTTATGTTAACCACACTTGAGACCATATATAATGTATTAAACTTATATTTTTTAGTCAAACCTCATTTGACATAGAATTTCATGCTAAATTTTGAGTTTTCCTCACTCTAAGTTCATGCCACATCCTAATGCTTGAGAGATATGGGTGTAAAAATTCTACCTATGCTTGTAATCTAATTTTTGGATTGACACTTAATTCCTATAAGCATTAGTATATTGATGGAAATTTCAGCTAAATCTATGCACAACTATATCAGTTATAGGGATAGGATGAGCCATTTGTGTTACTTCTATTTTTATTTAACTTACATGTGTATTTTGAGACTAGGAATTGTTTGTTTATTTGTCAAAATGAGTCATAAACCAATCACATGTTTTAACGCCACTTTAGCCTAAGAGGTGTTATTCTATCTATTTGATACCACACTTTTGCCTTCAAATTTTTCAAAACATTTGTGTGTGTGTCACTTTTTTAAATGGGGCATCTTTATGCTTCCCATTTCATACCAAGTGTTTGCGTTGTAGTTTTGAAAATAATTTTCATACCTTTTGAGCAAGGTAGCATCATTATGTTACTTGTATTATTTTAAAAACATTGCCTTGTTTCCATCTAAGTTCAAAACCATGTATGAATTTGGTCTATAATTGGTCTCGTTATGACATCTATTTAGGTTTATAATGTTATCTATTTGAGCAATCCAAGTCTTTTAAACCAAGTTCAAAATTTGTCTTGTGAAGTTCATATTCAAAATTGAGTGGTTTATAACTATTCTTTGTTTAATTTTGGCTTGGGTATGTACCTCTTACATTTGAATTTTGCAACTTAGACTAATTCCTTACTTGCTTTAAATATTCCTTTGCTGAGATCTTAGAAGTGGTCTATTTTTTATGTACCTTGCATATATTTATTGCCTTGACCTAAGGTCAAAACCATCAGTATAACTTTAAGTATAGTTAGTATACATTGGAGCCTTACTTATCACTAAGGCTTAAATTCTTTGCTCATTGATCTTATTTTTACTTCCTTGGTATTGAATTTCCCGATTAGTTTTAAGTGTGTGCCTAGGGTGAATGTCTTATACCAAGGTAAAGTTTGTTTTAAAATCCATGTGCTTAGATTGAGTCAAAGTGTTTCAAATTATTTTAGAGTTAGATTAATTTCCTTGAAGGTTTTTACCTCGACCTAGTTGTTTTAAAGTCTAGCTTTGTGCCTTATTTCCAAATACCTAGCATTTACCTTTCAATTTTCAAACCTAGTTGTTTTAAAGTCTAGCTTTATGCCTTATTTCCAAAGACCTAGCATTTACCTTTTAATTTTTATACCTAGTTATTTTAAAGTCTAGCTTTATGCCTTGTTTCCAAAAACCTAGCATTACCTTGAAAAATTTAGATTTCATTCATGCCTTTAAAGTCTAGCTTTATACCTTGTTTCCAAAGACCTAATACCATTTTTAATTTTTAGACCTAGATTAGATTTGTTCAAAACACTTTGCTAAAACTAGGATTCAAATTTACTACTCATTTGACCATTTATGTGCAAGACCTTAGACCTTGGAGATATTTGAGACCAAGCTTATCGTTGACAATTTTGGGGAACATCTCCATTTCTAGGCCAAGTTTAGACCATTTGAAACAATAAATTGAGTTTTCCATTTAGGCCAATTTTATAGACATAGAAAGCATTCATAAAAAAATTTAGTTCATCTTTCAATATTTTTTTGAACTCTATACCTTTTCTTTGTGAGATGTTAGTTGTGGGTTTGGATATGCCTCACCACACATATAGTGAAACAATGTACAATTTTATTTACAAAAATGTAATCATGAATGATGGATTTGTTCAAGACCCATATGATGATGACATAGTTTGTGATATGGATCCATATCTTCCTTACACTACTCAATATATGTAATAAGGCCCCAATATGTTAGCACACTACCTAGTTAATACACCTCCTTATCTGGGTAAAGAACAAGAACAAATAACTTTGTACCTAGCTAGTGTGTCATCTATTATCTAACAAGTTATACAACAACCTTACTACATTACCATGACATTAACATTTAAACCATACTTTTTCAATTGTAACTTATTTGAAAATATGGTTGAGGTTTTGGTTAGAAATGTAGAGTTAGGGGCCAAGTTTCCATAAGACTTTCTCCACGAAAACCTACTTAGTCTAGTTAGAGTGCCTAGAAATGTACCGTATACCCAAACCATCGAACAAGCCTCTACTAGTTACTCACATTCACTCATGCCAAATTCATATAAGGATCCAAATATGATTTCCAAAGGAAAAGGCCCCATGGTAGACCAATTTTTAGAAATGCAACAATCATATCAAACCTATCTTAATCTAGCATAGAATTTCAATGCTATAACCATATCAAATACCCTACTTATAGAGTTAACTCCTTTAATAAGAGTGTCAGTTGATTTGTTAGTTCATGTTAATCTAGGTGTGGACCCATATGCCTAAATTAATTTAGTAAGCAACATGTTTAATGTCCTAGTCATTGAAGAAGTGGCTATAGCTTTTACTTAGGACCTTGTGTGTAATAAAGTGGATAGCACACAAGTGTCTTCCAATTCAGGCCAAGGTGGTTTAAATGCACTACCAAATAATCTATAAAAAGTATCTCTTTCCACTACCATGATTATTTCACAATAGCAGGGGTTAGGAATGCCTACTGCCTAACCAAATTAGATTTCTCCTACTCCTCAACCAACTTCTTCAAGTACATAACAATAGGGATAAGTAATGAGGCATCAATTGATGTTTTACCTCAACAAGCAATAAATTTTATCCCATTTTAATAGGTAATGGATAATGTTCTATGACAATATGCACAAAACAATTTACAACCTCATCAAAGGTAAAACACTATGCCACCTCAATAGATGGCAAAAAATGTTCCACCTCAATAGGTAGGAATGAATGTGCTTCAACAATCATAGACCAATATACCTCAAAAATAATAGACATCATCTAATAGACAATGAATTATTATTGGTCAATGGTAAATTCCAAACACCCAACAAGCATCTATTTCATAATAGGTGTTTTTTCAATAAAGAAGTGTCAATGTCCAACAAGTACTTATTATTAAACCATTGCCTTTTACCCAATAGATGCCACATATTCAAAGATAGGGTCTTATTTAATAGTAATACCATTTATACACCCAATTTTGGTGAGTCGGTAGCAAGTCCATACTCAAACTCAATAGGCATGGTACATTCCAAAAATCCACATACCTCCATCATAATCCCAATTCCCTCAGACTCAAATCCATATTTTAAATCTAAATCATAATATTTACCAATAATACATGCAGTATCAACAACCTCATCCTAATATGTGGATGCATATTACTAGTCAATTGTTTTATCAAACCAACATTCCATAATACTCCATACCTCCATTATACTCTGGTCAAGGTAACACACATTTGATCTCCTAGTCACAACCGTAACCAAATGTTCCATCAACTTTTTTTCCCAAGAAATGAAACAGATGAAGGATGTAATCATAACCATTAAAACATGAAAGCAAACAAAGAATTTCAAATTGGATTATGTGTGTTTAAATTCATTTAATATGGAGTATCTTCAGATACTGTTTCCATAACCTACTAGATAAATAATTGGCATATGTGTTTACCAAAAATATACATAATGAAATATCTTATCACTTGGAGCTTTAGTGTGCTCACACATCCAAAGAGATAATTGAAAAAGGTATATAGATTTAAAAGTCCCTCATCAACAAAGGGATTATCAAGTTGTTTTATTCAAATTAGATCTAAAATTAGAGCCAAAAATAGAAGTCAGATCCAAGTCAGAACCCTAGCCTAGTCCAAGCATGAGAATTTGCCCCAGCTCAAAATAATAATTATGAAAAACCTAAGCCTTATAACCACAAAAAAAACATTGTTGGTAATGGAGTAACTAATTTTCATCATTTTCAAAAGGTGAAAACACTGTCTACTTAGCCTATGCCACCAATGTAACTTATTCCATAAATGCATCCCATCCAATAAATGTAATTTATGCCTCAACCCAGACTAGCTCCTCAAATGCTACAACTACCACTTTATAAACCCCTCCACTAAGAATAAGAACCACTCCGATAGTTTTCAATGACCTTAGTGAGCTTATTAAAGTAGTTTTTTGTAAATTAATCATGGCTAATATGATTAGTTGGTCGATTCCTAAACACTTTCTTTAGGGAATCCCCTATCCAAATTTTTATAAATAAAATGAGTTATGTGAATGACATCATGTTCATGGACATTCTAAATGATGTTGTGTGTAGTTGAGGCATCTTATATAAAATATGTTATAAAATAGAGAGATTCAGTTGGATAATAGAGCATTTACTTCCAATAAAAACCTATGCATTTACCAAATTCTTTTTCCACAACATAACAATACCAATCAACATTATCAAAAATGAAGACCACAATAACAACCACAAAAACATCAACCATAAAATGGAAGGAACCAAGGTCAAAATTATCCCAATAACTAATAAACTTATCACATAATTGCACATGACTATAATAACATTGTAGGTCATATTGTGGGTGGTCATATTTCTACCATCGCCATTAATCCTAGACCAAATGCCAATATATTAGGACCATTGCTTAGCAATTCTAATCAACCTACCAATGTTGATAATCCTTTCTTGACCTATGATCATAGCCAAGCATAATAAAAACTAAAGATAACCATTTTAGGACCTTTTGCATTAACTCTTCATTGCCTTGTGACTAAAACTAAGTGCACTTATAATCAAGACATACCCTCTCATGCTCATTTCCATCATTTCCTTGTTATGACTATCTTATATCCAATGTATATTGTGAAATCACAATTCAATGGTCTAAAATCACCATCCTAGACCCAAAACCTCTTACCAATGAGCTAATCCAACCTATAATGCCAGCTAGGAGTAAGTCCATTATCATTGTTAGGGGAAAATGTATGACATTGTGGAACCACTCCAAAAGACACCCACACAAATTTCCATCATGGATTTGTTATGTATGTCTACCATCCACAAGTATATCCTTATAAAAATCTAGGTCAACCCTAAGTGCCAAATGACATTACACCAGACAAATTTAAATCTTTGGTTGGACACCTATCCCTAGGCCAATAGTTGACCTTCAACCAAAGTGATATGTCATCCCTTGGCCCTCTCCATAATAACCCATTATACATTGAATTTATCATCACACAAAACAAAGTTAAGCTTGCCATCATAGATAATCATTTGGGCCTAAATATTGTTTCACTAAAGCTAATCAATCATCTGAGATATACAATAGTTGACATTTATCTACATACTATTACTATCAAGGCCTATGATAATGAAGAGTGGGAAAAATAAGGAACCATAAGTTTTTTCATGATTATCAATCCTTTTACCCATGATACACTTTGCTATGTGCTCGACCTAGATTTATCCTACAATTTATTTTTGATTATAGCATGGATACATGAAATCTATGCAATTCCTTCAACATTGCACTAATGTATCAATTTCCCTAACTCCATAATGGAGGTAACCATCCATGGGGATTTACATTCATATGAAAATTACAAGCATTTGGAGGTCGAATATGAAATCTAAAATTACCATTTTGGTCTAGACCCAGTACCACAAAAGGATAAAGACAATGAATTACTTGTTGAATTGCTAGAGGCTAATTGTATAGACCTTGATAGTCTTGCCTTATCTTCATATACATATCCTATTAAAATGTCTAATAATTTTACCATTTCAGACAATGTTCTAAGAGGATATTTTACCTATGATACATTCCTTATTTCCAAGTTCCCACAAAATCCCAAGACCTATGGAAGGCCTAAATCTAAGACAATTTGTATGAAATGGAAACAAAAGGGAAAATTAAAGATGCATAGCCCAACACCTATTATTTTCACACCAGCCACTAGCCAGGAACAAGACCCACTTGCCAATGATGATTATTGGTTAGACAATGACAAATTGGTTGATTATTACTAGAGCACAAAGTATCCCATCCCTAACATGATCATGGATAACCAATCTTATGAAGGTAGAGTCCTAGGGGCAAACCAAAAAGGTACTATCAAGCCCATATCGATGGCTAAATATAAATGAGCTTATGGTCTTGGATTTAAACTACTTGGGAGTGACCCCATGTATCTTATCTATGATCTTACATCAATGACTAGTGATTAAAATTCTGGTAGCAAATCTAAGTCTAATCATAGCATATACAAATACCTTATTAGTACCAAATTATTTGACCCATATACCATTTGCACCATTACTCTAGTTTTCTAGCATTCCCCACTTACCCTTTATCATCCTCAACTAATAGGTTGGGACCAACAAGAACCCATAGTACCTTTAAATGAGTTTGAGAATCTTTTGTGATTTTCTAGGCCTAAGATATAATTTTCCATTGGGAGACCACAAAAAAGGGTTCTCTATCAAAATAGATCCTGCAACCTATTTTAGATAATAGGTGAACACCCTTAGCCAAAAATAAAATAATAAAACATTGAGGTCCCAAAGTGAAAACCTCTTTGAGGCACTTTTGGACTAGGGTAAAAATAAAGAAAAAGGTCAGTCTCTTATTGAAAACATGTCACAAGTGTCATTATATGGGGATGTTCACCCTTCTTTGAATTAAGCTTGGGAGACCACCAATAGTGAACTTTATTTTGGGTATGAGCTCACTATAGATCAACAACATGCCTTTGATTAAATTGTTTAAGAATGTCCTACAGTGTTTGTTACATGGCCCTTACCACCGTTAAGAGATTTAGATTCATCTTATTTGGGAGAGCCTGAAGGGCCCATCTAATTAGATGACTTTGTCATTACTATCCAATTCTCATCCTTACCAACTATTATAGAATATGGCTCAACTCTCCTAGTAGAATATATTACAAAAGTTAACATTGGGACTTTATAGGACTTGAAGTGGTTAAAGTTAGGTGCATACCTCATTAAAGAGGAAAGTGAAGTTTTTACATCCCTATTGATGGAGTTTGTTGGCATATTTTCATGGGCCTGTTAAGATATGTTAGGTTTGGACCCCACCTTGGGTGTGCACCATCTTATCGTACATCCTAATGTCAAGCCTTATAAGTAGAAACTACATAAGATACATCCTTATATTATTTAATTAGTTAAGAGATATTTATAGAAACTCTTGAAATTGAGATGCATCAAACCAATTTACTATTAACAGTGGATCTCAAACATTATGCCTATCAATAAAAATCTACAAGGGATTAGAATCTGCAATAACTTTAGAGACATCAATAAAACTACCCCAAGGATGACTTTTCTCTAGTGAATATTGACATGATATTTGACTCCACTATCAAGTAAGAAATGTTTTTCCCTCATGGATGGCTTTTTAGGATATAACCATATCAGGATTGCACCAGAAGACCAACACAAGAGAGTGTTCACCACTCTTTAGGGAAAAAATTGCTATCAAGTCATGTCATTCAGCCTCAAGAATATTGGGGAAATGTACCAAAGGGATATGACTATTATATTTCATGACATGATGCATGATATTGTCGAAGACTATGTCAAAGACATAGCAGGTAAATATAAGACCCATGAAAATCATCTAATCATGTTATGAAGGATAATTAAAAGGCTTCATGAGTACAAGGTTCAACTTAATACCAAAAAGTGCATCTTTAGTGTCATTTTAGGCAAATTTTTAGGCTTTATTGTCTCTCACCATAGCATTAAAGTTGATCCTACCAAGGTATAAGCCATTACCAACATGTTACCACATTCTAATTTGAATCAACTCTATAGTTTTCAAGGTAAAATTTTGTCTATCAGATGCTTCATTTTATAATTGACTGATAAATGCCATCCTTTCACTCATTGAAAAAAAGTATTACATTTATTAGGATATAGACTGTCAAAAATACTTTGAACACCTCAAGGAATACCTAAATAATCCACCTATTATATTACCAATATTGTTAGGGAAGCCACTTTTATTGTACCTATCGACCACTGATAAGGCCTTAGGGGCACTTTTAGCTTAGCATGATGAAAATGGGAAAGAATAAATTGTGTACTATATAAATTATACAGTGGTAGCGTATGAACATAACTATATGCCAATAAAAAATATTGTTTATCTATGGTCTTTACAACCTAAAATTTGTGCCATTACATGCTTAAATACAAGACCATAGTCATAGCCAAAGTAGATCCGCTCAAATATCTACCATCTGTTGAGGTCAACATACCCCTATTTATGAAAATAGGGACCCTTGTGAAAACTTTGAACCTTAGCATTGAAAAAATTGACATATTTTATGCATTATTTGAATTTGAATATCATCCACACCTGTAAGTTTGGCCTATATGTTCATGGTCCTGATTTAACCTTCCCTGATGTTTCTAAGAATGGATCTTCATGTTTTAGTTGTAGGTTTCATGGGACCCTCATGTATTGGGCTACACTTGGAATTTATAGATTAATCCTATTTAGGATTTTATTAGCCTTTGGTATGTAAGAACTCAAAGTTGAATTCATGTTCTGAATCCCTCCTTCAAAAAGCCCTAGCTTAGACCCTTGGTTCAAATCAAATTTGGCGAGAATGTTTTAAACATGCTTTAGACTTAAGCCTAAATTTTATACCAAGGTTCATTAATGTTTTTCAACATGACCTAACCTTGGTCTAAAATTATAGGTTTTGTCCTTTTATATTCCAATCCCCATTGACTCCCCTTTTATTATAAACAAGAACTAACTTTTATGTTTGTAAGGACCTTTTGCTTTCCTAACCCGACCTCTTTATATGTTTCATGGTCCCTTTTGGTACTTAACCTAACATCTTAATTCTAAGACCCCATTCATGTTTTTCAACATAAATGAGACCTTATCCCTAATATTTTAGCCTAAGTCTTTATGTTTTCCCAAACTCTAACTTAAGTGCCTTGCTTCTTCTTAGGATCGATGGTTTGTGCTTCATCAAGAGACATTGATTGGATAAAGTGAAAATAACCTAATGAATATAATCCTTGATCCATCAAACCATTATTATGTGATCACCCAGATCAAGATCAATGATCTATGTTTAATTAGAGGTCAATGATCTGATAGAGTGAACATAATGTTATAACATCAAAGACCCACAGAAGTATTAAGAGGATGTTAGGTGTCACCATCTCAAGAATCCAAATCAAGATCAGTGGCTTGTAGGTCCTTCCCAAGGTTAATAGGGTCAAAGCTCAAGATCCCTATGAGATCACCATGTGGCATTCCCCCATTTGAGCTTAAATACTAAAAGGGCCCTGGGTATTAAAATGTAGACTTAACCTAAGTTTTTACCCTAAGATTTATTGTATTTTTTTTATATAATGAAATCTTAGGCTAAAACCTTAGATTATGATTATAATATTTGAAGGGTCTTATTTTATTATGCTTTGAAGAATTAGGCTTATAACTTAGTATAATTTTCATACATGGCCCCAAGATAACTCAATCCTCTTCATAATTTTAGGAACCAATAGCATGCATCTATTTATATCATGATTTATGGTTTGTACTTACTCGCAATGGATGATCTGATAGATTAAATTAGACCCAGGTTTCTATGGTATCAACTATGATTGAGCTTTAAATTGATGCCCTCTCAGCCATCATTTGACATCTATGAGACCATCAAATTTTAGCCCCATATGAAAGGTTAATATAGCTTAAATTTGACACTCTCACACTCTTCATTTGACGTCTATAAGGCCACCATTGACATGTGTAAGGCCATTAAATTTTAGCCTCATACAAAAGGTTAATAAAGATTAATTTTGACATTCTCATGAATGTTATTTTAAATCCATGAGGCTATCAAAATTTATCCCAATAGCTAATTGCACCCAAGATAATAACATGCTTAAACCTTGTTTTTCAATGTCAAAATTGGTCTCCCATAGACTAATCTGATTTATTTAAAACCATGTTTAAACTCAAAATCCTTGTAACTAGGTTTGGATTTGTATAAATTAGGCTTTAATATCCTATAGTCATGTTTTAAACATTGACCTGAACCTTAGTCTATATTCACCCCATGGTCTTTAGAGTCCTATAGGCTTAATTCAATAAGAGGCCCCATTTCCAAAAAACTTAGCTAAAATACTCTTAGCCTAAATTTTTACCAAATTTATTAACATGATAAAACCCTAAGTCAAAGCCTTACATTAAGTCTATTTATCACTCAGGGGAGAGGGCCCCTTTATATTATGTTCTAGGAATTAGCTTAAATACTTTAGCCTAAAGTTTATATCATGTTTATTAACATGAAATAAACTTTAACCTAAAGTATTTATCCTATGTCCCTTTTTGTATCTCAATGTTAATTAAAATGCATACACCTTTGTAGGATCAATGCTTTGTAGTTAATCAGATCACATTAATTAGACTAAGCATAATCAACATTGATTATTCAATGGAAACTCTAAAGGCCCATAGGTTTGACACATGGTAAACATGCATTTATTGCATAACTAATAAGATGTAGAGCCTAGGAGGCCTACAAGGATGCCAAGTGGCATGTCCATAGGGCCCAATCTAAACAAGGACCAATGACATGTAGGTCCCAAGATAATGATCAATGATCTACATTAATTCATGTATGAATATCTGATAGCACAAGACAAAGTAAATAATCAAAAGGGCAATAATTAGTGTTTTAAAATCATTATTGAAAATACCATGAAAGATACTAGGTGGATGCCACATAGATACCACACAAGAATAAAATGACAAAATCAAAGATTTTATGGGCACAAATAGGCAAAATTATAAATGCATGGGTCTAAATCAAATCCAAGCCATGAATTTGCCTAAGCCCTAGAAATTGTCATCATTAAATCTCTATACAAAGCCCTAGACTTCATAAAAATCCCTAATTTAATCTTAAATCAATCTCAATCAAACCGGAGAGAGCCTTATTTCCATCTAGATGAGTGTGAACTAATCCAAAGTTAGTTTATAGGTTACTAGTGAAAATTTTACAAAATTCACACTCATGGTGGCTCAAAGACAACATCAAAGGGAGGACATAAAATTGTATTTAACCTCTGAGATGGAAGGAAGGGTCTTCAAGGACATAGAATTTGATGCTACATCATTAAACATCAAAAAAAAAAAATTGGTCCAAACTTTTATAGGCTATTGAAGAGATGTAGACCATCACAAAGGAAGGGGCAAAATATTTCCACAATCAACTAGAGATATAATGATTTGGTCTCCATTCAAATGACTCATCTCTAGTACACAACAATAAAACTTGAGGTATTACACTATATCGATGTCATTGATCCTATTTTCAAGGATTGTAAGATTGATCAGGACATGATAGTACATGAACATAGTTTCAAAAAAGTAACTTATATCTCTCCTATTGCATTTGAAAATTATTATAAGCTATGCAAGCCTCAGGTGGATTTCCCCATAATTAGAGAATGGGAAAGCAAAAATGACATGAAAGCCATCCTTACCCCATGGCTATACTCAAGAACCCATATAGTCATAGACCTCACTGGTAAGATCCCAATTTCCCAATTTAGGGAGGGAATCAAAATGACCATGACCCTACTAAATAGATTTTTTGGGCCCTCCTCCACCACCTATGTCAAAAAAATCTAGTTGTCTTATGTATATTGCATGGTAAAAAAAGGACTCACTCCCCCAATATGTGAAATGATCAACATTTACTTGAAACAAAAATTCTTAGCCATAAATAAGAAAACCAACAACCATTTATTTATGATGTCTTATCATTTAGACATTTTGATAGCCACCACCACATTCCTTGACATGAAGAATTGATCACCTAAAGGCAAATAAACTATCTCCCATCACTATTCCAAATTACATTTATTCAAGTATAGACATAATATACAATTCATTTGTGATTGTGTTTATCCAAGTTTAGCAGAAGCCATTATAGGGATCCCTATGGGTAGGGTTATCCCTTTAATCAAGAATTATGTGGAGATAATTGGGGATATCTGGTTGTATCCAGACTACATGGTAATTAGAATAGAAGGGACCCTAACTCAGCCACTCAAATTACCAATCCATGTGCCCACTAAATTAATAGAGTAGGTAATTGCATACCAATTATTCCATGGTATAGATGGAATATGTAATAGAAAAAGGAAGGTACTCTTGTACCCTTTTCCTTTGGCCATCAGTAGGACAATATTGCAAAGTTAGGATCAAGTAGAAACTATCTCCAAACATAGAGACTCCTTTAATTTGCAATTAGGTGAATTAAGGCAATGGGACCATTATGATAGGGTTGTGAAGCATTTAAAATCAAAAGAAATAAAATATGCCTATGAACACTAGCTTGATGTTCATAAAAAAATGTATATCAAAGCCTCTGAGTTCACAAAAGTATTAGCCAAGTTGAATAAGCATAATATCAAGCTTGAGGCTAGGTTGGCCAGAGATGAGAAACCACCTACTGAGATATGGTAGATGGGACCCTTAAAATACCACTTATTTCCTAGACCTTATTCTAGGCCCCCTTCAAAATAGCCATAAGTAGAAGTACAACAACCTCAAGTGCAAGTTCAATAGAGGTTTGAGAAGGAAAAATTAGAAGAAAGACCTAGTAAGGGGGCATCACCTTCAACCCAACCCAATAGACCAAAGTCCTCAATCAAGTACATTGACATGATTGCACTATCTCCTGATGAGATGGTGGAGGATTCACACAAAGTACTTGTTGATGCCTATGGATCAGATAAATAAGATGGACAAGTTTAAGAACCTTAAACTCAAGTTGAAGAAGTAGAAAAGGAAAAAGGTAAGTAGATATCTTTAGAGCTAGTTCTAGTTACACCCCTACAAAAGAGGAAGGTTGAGTTAGCATTAGTCCCAATTGGAAAGAAGAAACTAAAGTTAACCTTCACTTATCCTTTGATTGAAGTTAATGTATTTAGTGGTGAGAATCCTATTCATGGGCCAATCATCCTTGAATGGTTCCTATATGGGAAAATGAAAAATATTCCAACCCTACATCATTCATGGGATATGACCAAGGTAGTCAATATCATTGTCCATGATGAGCTTAAGCCATGGATAGTTGTCCTAATGAAGGAAGATCAAGAAATAAATATGGCATCCCCTCAAAAGTTAAGTGGCATTCAGGTGGTCACTCTTGTAGCCTCAAAAATAACACAAATGGAGATTCTAGAACCTCCAAAGGTGACAAAATGATCAGTCAGTGTGTAATTAAACCTAGAGACTATAGGATTAGAAAGAGTGATAATGATTAAATCCATGGTTGGGGGTGAAGAACTCACTTTTTAGAGAGTTGAAAAATTTTTTGGATTAACTCCAGTAGGAGGTTAAGGACCCAGGGAAGACCCAATCCATGAAGAGGATATGGTTGGATGAGTTGATTCTCATTTAGCTCAAATAAAAGTGAGCATCAAGGGAATGTATCTAAAAATAGAGAACCTATAGAAACAAAAGGAAAATATTGAGAAGCAAGTTATTCTATCAATCCTTGAGGAGATGATCAAGATGTTTAAGGCAACTTTTTATGATATGTTTGACTCCTTGAAAAAAATGAATTAAAAGTAGAGTTGTTTGGTCTAGTAGATGCAGTAACCAAGGGTTTAATATCTCAATGGTAGGATTCAAAGGATAAAATGAAGGAGATAATTAGTATATTATTCAAGGGTAAAATTTCTAGCCTCAAAACCATTAGTATAACCCATTTAAACACAATCATGGGATTAGTTGTTGACAATATCCAAGGTTTGGGTACATGGTCAAGGAACTTGGTGAGGCTCCTAAGGGATGACAAAGAGTTGATGGATAGAATTGAACAACTCCTTAGAACCATGATTATTAAACCCACAAAACTCATCTCACTAGGTACCATTATAGATGATGAATACTATAATAGAGTCACCTTGGTCATGCAAGACATAATAAGTAAGAATTAAGGCAATTATGGGACCAAAAATAATAGGGTCATGAATATGATCATAACTATAAAATAGAATATTATCGAGGCAAGGAGCATCAAAAAATCCTTGATAATAAATGATAGGGATTTTGAATATTTGGCTAACCAAGGAGATGAGTGCTTCCTAGAGTCAACTACTAATTTAAATCTAGTGGATGAACAAAACCAAAAGGCCATGAAGATTATTCAGCAATAATAAGGGAGGTCTTTAGTATAGGGCCCACAAGATAGCTAGTAATATTCTATTTAGTTGTAGACTTGTAATATTTGAAAATGGAATATTATTTTTAAAGGCACGTGCATTTTATTAGCATGTTTCCTAAAGGTTAGTTTATTTAGGAAAGTTTAGTGTATTTTAAAGAACTTTGTAAAAAGATAGTTATCCTTATACACTTGTTAGTTGATGCAAATGACCAACATGCTTCCTAGAAACCTATAAAAGGATTATTGTCTATTGTAAAAAGGGGAGGGAGTTATTATAACCAAATTACTTTGTAAACTTTGAGCAATTAATATAATCAAGGAATTCTACAAAGATTGTCCAGTATTTGCTTGTGTGAAATGTTGTGTGGTCTTTCTCTCACTTGCTTTGTTCCACTTTCAAATTTGAATGGTTCTTATGAATTATTAGTGTGTACATTTGATTATAGATTTGTTCACTTGTGGTAATGCTAGGTTAATTGAAGGTTCCTTAGTTTGCTTCATTTTATTTGCTATGCATTTGTTGATGTGCATTAACTATCTGCTTAAAGAAGTAAATCTTTAAAGTAAGCCTGATTCTAATATTCATTATTTTTCATAGTCTTCAGAAGTCTACTTGATGTGTGATGTGATTTGGTCTTAAGTTATTTCATGTCACATATTGGTTAAGCACATAGCTAGATGAAATCTGAACTTTGTAATAATGTTTGAAACAAGATCAACACTTTCTTTATGCCTTACCCTTTCTTTTGCTCATTTTTTTAATCAGATCAATATAGCTTAAAATCATTGTAAATATTCATTCTAGAATAGTATTATATTAGATATTGATCGTAATTCACCAATACAATCATAAACATTTCATGTCATGTAAACAAAATTAAAGACCAAGGTGGCTCCCAAACCACCAATTAATAAAAATATTATGAAATAGTTTGTGTGCTCTACCTCTATTTCATCAAAGATAATTCAATTATCATAACTTGTAACTCATGATTTGGACTCCCTTGAGTTCTAAAATGAGAAGTGTTCTTTAAACATTGAGAGAACCTATGGTACACATAGAGGCATAAACACTATCAAAAATATCTTTGCAAGGCCACATGGCTAAGTGGATCATGCTTATGAGTTAATTTGAGATTGAATATGTCAATCAAAAGTCCATAAAGGGATAAGTAATTGTAGATCATCTTGATGAAAACCCCCTTTTAGATACTAAACCACTCACTTTTGCATTCTCATATGAGTCCATCATGACCATCATAGAACCACCTCCTAAGGAGTAGCACTAGAAGCTATACTTTGATGGGTCATTCACATCTCATGGAGAACGAACATGCCTATTATTTATTACACCACATGAGGATCTCATTCCCAAATCATTTTATATTAGTTTTCCTTGTACTAATAACATGGCTAAATATGAAGCACTCATCATAGGGATTCATCAAGTAATACAATTGAACATTCAACATCTCTTAGTTCATGGTGATTCTTAGTTAATCATCAATCATGTCACAGACTAGTTCTAGACCAAAGATGATAATTTTGTATTGTAAAAGGCCATGGTGGACATTCTAAAGTAGTATATTGCTAACATTCAATTTGAACACATACCTAGGGCCAATAATAGCATAGTAGATACCATGACTACCATTGGTTGTTTGATATGTAGCAAAAATAAGACAAAAGACTATCAGTTCCTTGTGGAACATATTCTAACACCTTCTCATCAACCTTTGACCATTTAAATGATATATGAGATTATTGATCCCTATTCTATTTGGTAATCAAACGTATATAACTACCTTCACAACCATGTCCTTCCACCAGACCTTTCCTAAAAATAATAAAAAGAATTCACACACCAAGCCTCTTAATATACCCTACTTGGCCCAACCCTTTACCATAAAAACTTTGATGTAACTATGCTTTATTGTTTGAATTTAATAAAATCCACATTAGCATTGTGGGAAGTCCATGAATGGGTTTATGGATCCCACACCAGTAGGGCCATCCTTTCCAAAAAGATCCTATGTACTAGTTACTATTGGCCAACCATAGAAGTAGATGCAACTTCTTATGTGAAAATATGTAACAAATATCAAAGGGATGCAAATTTGATACATGCTCTAGCCAGAACACTCAAACCAATAACTACACCATGGTCATTTTCAATGTAGGGGCTTGATATCATTGAGAAGATTAACCCTACCTCTTCAAATGTCCATAAACATATTCTTATTAGCACTAAATATTTCACTAAGTGGGTTGAAGTTATACCCCTCACTTACATGATTGGAAAACAAATTTCCAAATTCATCTTTAATCATCTCATATGTCGCTATGTTATCCCATCTAACATTATATTTGATAATGCTAGATCATTTAAGAACAAGGATGGCAAATCACTTTGTGTTGAGTTTAACATTACCCAACACTTTTCCACTGCATATTACCCACAAGGTGATGTCCAAGAAAAGGCATATAATAAGACCATTATCAATATTATTAAGAATATTTTCAATTATGTTGGTTGTGATTATCACTTACAAATTCCATGCCATTTGGGATTATCATACTTTAATAGGAGCCACACCATATTCCTTTATCTATGATACTAAGGCCATTCTTTCCATCTAGTTTGAGTTGCCTTCTATGCATATTTCATTGACGCACATCCTTGATGATGAGAATCACAAAGTTGTTCCTCTACAAGAGATAGATTTATTGGACAAAAAATGCATGGCCACTATAAATAAACTTAAAGCATATCAAGACCAGTTACATGGTTAGTATAACCAGTGTGTCAAGCACATAGATTTTTATCTTGGTGATCTTGTCCTTAAATAAAATTAGAAGAGCACCATGATTGAGAAAAATAAGAAAGGCAAGTTAAAGTGTAATTAGATAGGCCCTTATGTCATTATTGTTAATTATGGATCTAGGGATTATAGGTTAGCTACACCATAAGGAGATGAATTTGATGAGCCCATGAACATAATACATCTCTCAAATTTAATTTCACTTGAGATACCCATAGTATTTTTATAAGGATCATTTACATCATATTAAAATATCACCTTCCTTATACCATACCTATACCAGTCCTACCATACCTTCCCTAATTGATCAAATTTGTTTACCCTCCCCCACCCTTTTTTACATTGGTTTTGATCCATTGGTTGTTTGTGCATATTCATATATGGGATTTAGATTTCATTTTAGTAGTTGATTCAATATTTTACAATTAGAACAACATGACAGTGGTTTGGGAATTGCATTCATCATTATTGTCACATTTTATCTCATTTTCAGTGCTACTAATTATAACCATCTTTGGTAAAATTAGTATCACTAACCCATGCCATTATTTCCTCATTATAACCACCTTTGGGAAAATTAGGAAAAACCCTATTTTTATCCATATTATCATATCCCTATGGCATACTATGAAATTTACCTAATTCATGAACTTGTTTCTACCTAGTCAGATTCTTTTGGTGTATAATGGAACTATAGTGACATGAGGTCTCATTTGAGACTATGTAAGTAGTACTCAATTCAGATTGAGTTCAGCTCAGTCACCAATTTTCCATACTCTCACCATTTTGTGATTTTACCAATTTTGTGTCTCTTAATTCTTCATTGAGTGGAGATGCCTAAAAAACCTAAAAGCATGGATGCATGGACAACCATTTATATTCTATTGCCACTCAAGATGTGTATCTCTTATTCGACTAGTGTAACTAGAGTGTTCTCATATATTTCATCATGATAATTTCCATTTGCATGTTCTATTTTATGATCATATTTCATCATATTTATAGGAGAACTAAATTTAGGCTAAAGTTCATGTTGGACCTTGTGTCCATGGAACTATGTAGGTAGTATCCACTTGCCTAGTGCATTTAGAATCAGCTCGACCAATTTTGGTGATTGATTTTCTTAACCATTCTCTTGGATCATTTCTTCCTCTAGGTTTATCTCCACCAATGCTCTCATCATTTTGCACATTATTTATTCTCTTTCAATTTTGGGAGTCATCGACCTTTTACACTCTCATTATTTTATGAGCTTATTCTCATTCTCAACCTTAGACATAGTAAGCATTATGAACCTAGTTCATGTATCAGCATTTTCCTATTGTCTTTTAGTGTGGTTTTAGCCTCAATCATACTCTCACACTTGTAAAAAAAATTGTTGACACTTTCATGTTTGTGAGTGTCACCCCTCTATTTTCTTATGCGCTCACTATTTGTCAAGACCATTCCCATATTCATCTACAAGTCAATCATGTTTTTCTTATCATTCATTTTATTTTATTCCATATCCTAGGATAATTACATTTGACCTAAAATTTATGTTGGATCTTACGTCTATGAAATTATTTAGGTAGCATCAACTTACCTTGTGCATCTAGAGTTACTTCAACTACCTCTTCATTTTTTCTATTCCCCTCCATTTTCTTTGTTTGTGTTATTTTATCCAATAGCCTAGGGGCAATGTTTGCCATCTTATTCGTATTGTTATTCCATATAGCCTAGGGGAAACTTTATGTCTTTTGTTATTCCATATAGCATGATTGAGATATCTAGCTTAGCAATCACCTTGTTACCTAGAGCAACACCTCTATTACACATGCATGAACAATTCATTTTTTTTGTACTAACATTGTGATTAACAACTATTTGTATTTTTCTTTTATTTATTTAAATAATTTGTTTATTGCACTTTTTATTGATTTAAATTGTTCTTTTCTATTGTTTATGTTGTTTTGTTTATTTACGGCCATGTTTTTTTATGTTTGTTTATTGATGTTTTATTGTGTGTTTATTTTTGTTTATTGGTGTTTTGTTGTGTGTTTATTTTTATTTATTTGTGTTTTGTTGTGTGTTTATTTTTTTGTTGATATTTTGTTTGTTTTATTTTTATTTTACCTTTTTCCCTTTTTTGTTTATCAATTTTTGTAGGATTATTACACTTTATTTACACTTAAGTCTTGATTACCCATATCTTTTACTTCAATTGTGAATTAGTGTATGTTCCTACACTGAATTTATTTCATTATATTCACTTGGGATTTGATTATTCATACCTTATGCCTAAGTAATTTATATTTACATTTAAAATATATTTTTTATGCTTTGGATACACATTTTTATTATAGTTGTCTATAACTATGATATATAATATCCCAAGCTACATCAAAAATTAGTTCGATGGAAATTACAAGTAATGGTTCCACAAAAATATTCTCCTAGTTTATACTTTTAAAAATCCCTGACCTACCCAAATGCTAAGTAATTAAATAAAAACTAAATAACTAATCCCTGCTAGTTAAGATGAGCATATCCATACTAGTAGGTAGCACAAATTCATGTTTCTCCTTTGTACCAATTGTTAGGACTTGTTCCAAAGTCTTAAAATTAGGTTAGATTTTTTGGTAGGTAATAAATAATTATTGTAAATGGGGCATGCATCTTTTAGTAAAGACACCCCCATAAAATAAACTTACTTAGTTTAATTATTAGGTAGTTTTAATGTTTTATATTTATTAATTAGAATTACCTTACAGGTTGTTTTCTCGTATTTAGTTGGTTATAGGATTAGTTGTTTTTACCGGTCATTGGTAAAAACTATATAAATCCATGTTTGCATTGTAAAAGAGTTAATGGAGTAAAGGCACCCTTATGTACTTGTTTTTTTGAAATTGATAAAATACTTGTGCACTCGCACTAAGCGGGGACAAGGTTCAACCTATTTTGGTTCAGGAGTTATCAGTGGTATCAGAGCGTGGTTATTTTGGGAGCTTGGTGAATTCAAAGGAGCAAGGTGAAAAATCAATTCACGTGATATCATTTGGCATGAAATAAGGTATGCCATATAGTATTGGTTAAATTTTTTTGAAAATTTATTAAATTATTTTAATTTTTCAAGTATTATTTATATTTAAACCTGTATATTTTCCATATACCACAGTCTAGTCTTTTTTGATCATTCATACTCCATTCTCTTGTGTTCAAACCTCCTCATCTAGCATAAAAATGAATTTTTAGCATTTTAATGTTATTAAATTCATTGTTTTTTGGCCAAAACTAGATTTGTACGGCCTATTTATTTGAGAAAAACCTCTGTAATATTTATTCATGGCTGCCATTATTGATTCATCTCATTCTCAGGCCTCTTAATAGCTAAAACACTTGCCAATCTTGATCAAATGATATTAAACCCCTATTTTTTGCATTCAAATTGTAAATTTGAGAATTTTTTGAACTTGTACGGCCTGTGGTATGGCCTTCCAATGCCCAATATATATTTTGATCTCATTCCCTACAAATACACCTCAAAAAATTTGCAAAAACTCAGTGAAAATCCTTTTTACCCAGCCTATATGGATTTGTACAACCTATGAGAGAGAAAATAGGTGAAAAAAATTCCCAAGAGCTGCCATGGCATCCCAAGCAAACTTGGCACTGCAATAAAATTTAGAAATTTATTTTTTCTATTTCTAATGTTTTTTTATATCAAAAATGTTAGGTTGTGGAGCTAAAAGCTTCACTGATTCAGACACGGAGGAGGTTGCAGGAGAGTTGCTGAGTGTCAGAGACACCGACGTCGATCAGGCCAATCGACGTCGGTAGGATAGGGCAGGAAGGCAACCGACGTCGGTCAGAGATCGGCCGGTGTCGGCAACCCCCAAGCGGATAGGGACCGGCGTCGGTCACCTGTGTGGTTTGACTGCGAGTTAATTATGGGCAGTTGGTTGATGAACCAAGTATTTGCATGATGAGTGCTAATTTTAGACTCATAGCTGCGGATCTAATTATTGTAATTAGATGTCTAATTATTGTTTGGATGAGATCTATATAATAGACTCATGGTTGTATTGGAAAAGTGTTCTAGTTTGAGTTGAGCAAAGTTTGTTCCTTCTGTGTGTGAGGTGAGCAAGGGTGTTCCTCCTAGTTCCACAGTACTAGGTGTAGGTGCTGGTTTTGGAGAGTCAGCTGGATTCTTCAGGAGTGTAGGATCTTGGTCACAGTTGCATGGCCTATATAGGAGATCTACATGGTAAGTAAGATCGTTGATCTGTAGGTGTATGTGTGTGCAAGGTCAAGGTTCACAGGTGAGCAGAACTGTTGTTTGATTTGTAGGTGTGCAAGATCATATAGATAGCAACACAACAGGGAGCAGTATCAGGCAGGATCTACTTGGAGTACAGGTATGTACTCGGATAGAGCAAGACAGGAAGGCAAGGGAGTTCCTTCCATAAGTATGGTCTGTTGAATTGTAGGTTGTTGCAGATTCATGGGAGATCTACTTGAAGTACCTTGAGTACTTGTTGAGTACGTGGAGTACTTGTGGAGTGCGTGGAGCACTTGTGTCGTGCGTGGAGCACGGGAGGTGAACACCAACTCTGTATTTGAGTTGGGTGTTGGGACCTAAGAGGGAGAGCTTTGGGGAGAAGAATTATTGTTCACTTGAGGTGTAGCGAGCCTCTGAAGAGGTGGTGGAGAAGAAGTGGCATCTTCTTTATTGTATTCTTTTCTGTATAAAGTATTAATACAATTGGTGTATTGTCTCTCATATGCTGTGTTATTCTGAATTCTAGTTACTTGGTGAATCTGGTTATTTCTACATATTATAATTGCTTGGTATTTGGTAATCAAATTGTATGCTTCTGGTTTATTTCCCAACAAGTAGTATCAGAGCCTTGGTTGTAGGTTCTTGAGCTTGATACCAACAAGTGGTATCAGAGTTAAGGTTGCAGGAAGCAGGGTTGTGTTTGGTTACAGGGCACTCTCAGGAGTTTCTGATCAAGTGGGAGTAGAGCAACCGCAGATCAAAGTAAGCTAAGAATGGAGGAGTTGAAAAGCACAGACGGTCACTCACAGTCTGATGGAAAGAAAGAGCAGGTAAAAGGATATTGTTGGTTGGTAGCAGATCAGCATGAAGAAACTAAAGATATAGATGTTGCAGGTGTTGTTGCATAGGATGTGTTTGCAGGTTTCTTGGATAAAGTTGAATCTTGGATAAAAGATTCGGTTGCCTCTTTCCATGCAATCCCAGGTAGAGGAGCTGGTGAGCCTTGCCAAAGAATTGGCAAAGGGGAAGTGAAGCTGAAATTATAGGCGGCCAACACACAGGTGTTGATGAAGGTCATGCAGGTCCTAGGTTTGGAGGTTTGGCTAATTTCTTCAGAAAGATTGGGTGATGAGAGATGCACAAGAACTCTCACAGCGGTAGCACTTGAATTAGCTGGTGGTAAGAAAATAGGTATACTTTATCTACTTGTTTATATTACTGATTCTTCTTCTGTTGCAGAGACGTGGCTTTGTAGGCTTGGTCACATGAGCAGGAAGGAGATGCATGTTCTTAAGCGAAAGATAGATATATTTGACAGGCTTAAGAACTGGAAAGCCTTGGTGTACTTGGAGGAGATGGCGGATAGAACCCAGTGGATGGTGCTGGATACTTCTGAGCAGAGCAGTTTGGACATGGGTTTTGATTCAAAGAAGCTCGCGGGTAAAAATTCATCACTCACAGGTGAACACAGGTACCGGCGTCGGTCAGGAGGAACCGGCATCGAACAGACAGGTGCCGATGTCGGTCATGTGCAGACCGAAGCCGACGATGTCAGGCAGGGTAAGACCAATGTCGGTCATGGGACTGACGTTGGCAGTATGTAAGACCGATGTCAGTCAGGAGGACTGACGTCGGCACCAGGGACACCAGCGCTGGCAGGTTGGTAGTCAGGGATAGACGCATGAGAACCGACATCGGTCAGATGCAGACTGTGGGGTGGTCGAGGTCGGTCACTGTAACAAATTTTGGGTGGATAGCATGCTGTCAAGGAGTCTCAAACACCCATATGGAGGACTGAAGGCACAAGTAGGCCCTCAAATTCATGTTCCTCTTCTTCATACTTGTTGTTGATTGTAGAGCAGGAAGGATCCAGGAAACAGGTGGGAGCTAGGCAGGGATATGATGCAGAACCAAACGGAAGTTTTGGTAGGTTTGCTAGCTGGATGAAAGCACAGAGACGAATGGATTCCTTAGTAGAAGAATAGAGAGAACGGATATGTGAGACGGAAGACCAGGCATATGGTCTTGAGGAGCTACAAGACAGTGGTACAGGTTTTGACAGGTGGAGGACGAAGCATGGCTTCAGTCAATGTCAGGGTAACTACTCTGGTTTGTCTTACCAGGTGGATGATGAGTCGCGACATCATTTTGTTGCTGTATGTGGATGGTATATTTGCTAGCAGGGTTAGTACATACAGGGTTTTGCTGAGCTAAGGGTAAGATTAGTTCAGTGGCATGTCATGAGGAGTTTGGAGCAGTAAAATTCTTTGACATGGGAGGCATGGATCACAGGTAGATTTTGTCTCCAGTGGGAGCTGATGTGAATCAGGTGTTGGTGAGGTTCGGGATGCAGAGCCGAAGCACACTAAGGGCTGGATAGGTACAGTGTCCAAAATCACATGAGGTCTGGTATAGACCTGAGTATTCCCATGCAGTGGGAGCTGTCAGAGTTAGGAGCCAATTCGGGGAAGTGGGTTCTCAAGTTTTTGAGAGGGACCAGCAGCAGGTGTTGCTATGCAGGGTCAGGACTTCACTACAGGTGTTGTAGGTTCGGATGTGGCAGGGTACTCAGATGACAGGTGGTACACCACGGGATGTGTGGTGGGTTGTCTTTAGGTGGGAGCTTGAAGAGGGATACAAACCAGGAAACAGATTAGATGGGGTACAGGTACAGGTACAGTGCAGTTGTTTATCTCCAAGTGGGAGATTGTTAGGTTGTGCAGCTAAAAGCTTCACTGATGCAGACACGGAGGAGGTTGCAGGAGAGTTGTTGAGTGTCAGAGACACCGGCGTCGGTCAGGCCAACCGACGTCGGCAGGATAGGGCAGGAAGGCAACCGACGTCGGTCAGAGATCGGACGGCGTCGGTGACCCCCAGGCGGACAGGGACCGGCATCGGTCACCTATGTGGTTTGACTGCGAGTTAATTACGGGCAGTTGGTTGACGAACCAAGTGTTTGCATGATGAGTGCTAATTTTAGACTCATAGCTGCGGATCTAATTATTGTAATTAGATGTCTAATTATTGTTTGGATGAGATCTATATAATAGACTCATGGTTGTATTGGAAAAGTGTTCTAGTTTGAGTTGAGCAAAGTTTGTTCCTTCTGTGTGTGAGGTGAGCAAGGGTGTTCCTCCTAGTTCCACAGTACCAGGTGTAGGTGCTGGTTTTGGAGAGTCAGCTGGATTCTTCAAGAGTGTAGGATCTTGGTCACAGTTGCATGGCCTATATAGGAGATCTACATGGTAAGTAAGATCGTTGATCTACAGGTGTATGTGTGTGCAAGGTCAAGGTTCACAGGTGAGCAGAACCATTGTTTGATTTGCAAGTGTGCAAGATCATATAGATAGCAACACAATAGGGAGCAGTATCAGGCAGGATCTACTTGGAGTACAGGTGTGTACTCGGATAGAGCAAGACAGGAAGGCAAGGGAGTTCCTTCCATAAGTATGGTCTGTTGAATTGCAGGTTGTTGTAGATTCATGGGAGATCTACTTGAAGTACCTTGAGTACTTTTTGAGTACGTGGAGTACTTGTGGAGTGCGTGGAGCACTTGTGTTGTGCGTGGAGCACAGGAGGTGAACACCAACTCTGTATTTGAGTTGGGTGTTGGGACTTGAGAGGGAGAGCTTTGGGGAGAAGAATTACTGTTCACTTGAGGTGTAGTGAGCCTCTGAAGAGGTGGTGGAGAAGAAGTGGCATCTTCTTTATTGTATTCTTTTCTATATAAAGTATTAATACAATTGGTGTATTGTCTCTCATATGCTGTTTTATTTTGAATTCTAGTTACTTGGTGAATCTGGTTATTTCCGCATATTATAGTTGCTTGGTATTTGGTAATCAAATTGTGTGCTTCTGGTTTATTTCCCAACAACAAATTTGTCTTAGTGGGTCCCACAGGAGGAAGCTTGCTTGAGAAGGCTGTAAAAAGGGAAAAAATTGAATTTATTTACTCATATGTAATTTTTATTTTTTTTCCCTCATACACAAAATCTAGAATAAGTAGAAATTTTTGAGTGTAATGTTCTACAAATGCTCTTAGAACAATTGGTTAAGCTTATTTTGTTAGAAGCTTGCAAAGGAGGAGGTCAAGGGTTCAAATCCCTTCTTTTTGGAGAAAGTTTTTTTTTTTTTGCTTTGGAATATGTTTTTTTGAAAAAGGAATATTCCCTTTTTAAATCTAAATATTGTAAAACACATACTTATTGTATTGTGTTATTTAATTTTTTGAAAAAGGGGAAATTCAATCATATTTCTTTTGCATTGTTGTGGTGAGATAAGGGTGTAATTGGTGGAATAAGGTTGTAATTTGGCAAAATAAGGGTGTAATCATTGATTTTTTGGTGAGGTTAAGTGAAAAACCCATCAAAAATACTTATTTTTCTTTTACGCTCTATGCGGAAGTTAAGTGCAAAACCCCGTAGAAGCAATGTCTTGTGCAGTGAGTGTGATATTTGTTTCATTTATTTTGAATTTTGTTGCACTTTTCTCTACTACACTTGCTTTCATTTCAAAATGCCAAAATTTTAGAATTTTCTTTCAGATGGTGATAGATTAACAATTTCCAATTATTCAGATTGGAAACGATTGATGGAGGCTTCACTAGTGTTTAATGAGTTATGGGATATTATTAAGAATGAAAATCCCACATTGCCAACAAAGCAGGCTAAAATAGATATATTCAATTTGCGTGATTCTAAGGCCTTAGCTCTCATTAAATGTTTTTGTACTCGTGATACTTATGTTCATATTGAAAATTCTCCTCATAGTTACACTGCATGGAAAACATTGTCAAATTTGTATGATAAGAAACCTAAGCATAAGAAGATAGATATTCATATCCAGTTGTTTACTTTGTCATTAGATGAAGATGGGGATATGGGAGAATATATGTCTAAGTTGAAAAATATCACTACTGAGTACACTAAGGCTAATTTTGGAAAACTAGATGATGACCTCATAGTTACTGCTACTTTGAAAGGAATACTAAGGTCCTATAAGAATTTTGTTGGAATGTTGCATGTCTCTGACAAGATCACAGGCATCACCTTTGATAAGTTTGCTGAGTTGCTCATCCAACATGACCTCTCTCTACCCAATAAATCTAAGAAAACTGAAAAAGCCCATGTTTTAGAGTCAAAGCCTAGTTCATCTTCATCTAGGCATCAAAATAATAAAGGAAACAGTTATAGAGGGGGTCGAGGTTACAAAGAAGTTAGATATCAAAATAGAGGTAAGGGTCATTCAAATAATCAACAATTTAATCAATCACATTCACATGAAACAAGTGATCGAGGACATGGTCACAACTCATATAGGGGCAGAGGTCGAGGTAGATCAAACATTCAGTGTCATAGATGTGGAAAATTTGGTCACATTGCCTCACAATGCAGGATTCCTTTTGATAAAATTTAGAGGCCATAAAAAGTGACTAAGACTAACTCTACTCAGTATGTTGATCATGATTATGATGAATCTAGTAATGTTGCCCATGAATCTGCATTCACTACTTTAGGGCACATTGATTATATTGAATATGAGGCTAGAGATGAGCTCATAGATGTATTGGTTTTAGACACAAGAGCAACCAAACGCATGACATTTAAGAGAGATTTATTTTGGTCTTATAAGGAAGCCTCTCTCTCTCTCTATTTGCCTTAGTAGATAAGTTTATGCATACACCACTAGGACTTGGATCTATTCGGATTTTTCTTCTTAATGGGTCTATAAAATACTTGGAGGATGTTTGGTATGTTCCCACATTGAAGAAACACTTACTTTATTTGGTAACTATTTGAAAGAAAGGTTATCAAATTGTGCTTGAAAATGGGCTCATTTACATCAACTCAATGAAGGATGAGTATAAAATAATGTATATAGGATATGAAGATGGAAACTTGGTTAGATTGCATTATAAGGTGCTTCCTCCCAATATAGAATTTGCAGCAGTTATTAACATAGGTATAGGTACTATGTCTACACAGTAGTTATGGCATCTCCACTATGGACATTTGAATATCCACTCTTAAGTGGATTTGTAGAGATATGGTATGGTGAATGGGTTGTCCACTTTTTGCAAAGATAGTATTCTTTGAGTCATGTGTTTTGGGAAAACAAAATCATGAAAAAATTCTTAACATTCATCTTGGAGAGCTAACAGATGTTTACAGTTAGTTCATAGTGATGTGTGTGACAAGAAAAAGTCATCCATTAGTGGGTGTAGATACTTTGTCTTGTTTATTGATGACTTTTCTAGGATGACTTGGGTACTCTTTATGTAAAACAAATCTAAATTTTTTGCTAAATTTGTTGATTGGTTACACTTAGTCGAAAAAGAAATAGGTTCACATTTGGCCACTCTTCATTTAGATAATGGAGGTGAGTATACCTCTAATGAATTATTAGATTATTGTCAAGAACATGGTATTCATCGACAATATAGTAATGCTTATACTCCACAACAAAATGGAGTATCTGAACGAATGAATAGAACTTTAGAGGGCATAGTATGTGCCATGTTGCACTATAAACAACTTGATGATAAGTTTTGGGCCGAAGCTATTGGTACTACAGTGTATTTGAGAAACAAGTCCCCCACAGTTTCACTTTTGGGACAAACTCCATATGAAGCATGGTATGGATTTAAACCGAAAATTAAACACTTGAAAGTGTTTTGATGTGTTTGTTTTGCTTTGGTTCCTATTAAACATAGAACTAAGTTGGAACCATGAAGTCGAAAATGCATCTTTCTTGGTTATTCTGAAGATAAAAAGGGGTTTCATTTGCTTGCACAGGATTCAGGCAAATTCACAGTGAGTCGAGATGTAATATTTGATGAGTTTGGGACTATGAACACTGTAGAGATTGATTCTCAACTTGATAGATTAGAGAGGAAAAATACAAAAAGAGATAAGGGTTTGATTAATGGGGATAACTCTTCAAATTTATTGTATGAGACTCAAATTCCTTCACTTTCCTCTCCTTCATCTATAAGTTCACAAGTTGATGACTTAGAAATTGTTGAAAATTCTCTCAGTCCCCCTTCGAATGATGCACATGTTGAGAATTTTGGAGTCCCTGATTTGAATAATTTGTCTAAGTATCCAAAATGGGCTCAAAGTACTTTTTCTGACTTGACAGTAGATGAAGTTGGTTTAACAAGCCCAAGAATTCTCAAAAAAAGGTAAACTATGCTATGGTTATTACTACTTCTTCCACTGAGCCATCCACTTTTGAAGAGGCATCTATTGAACATGTTTGGTGTAATATCCCCTGTTTCCTTTGAAATCTGAAACTGAATATTATTGAATTACTTATCTTTATTCATGTAAAATATCTCCAAATAGATAAATAAATCACAGTATAATCTCTTATTTATTCGCTCAAAATGATTACAATAATGAATCTTTGGCATGCATATAAAGTTATACAAATATCATCTCAAAACCTGATCTTTTGCAAATCTGGAACAGCTCTCAGGTTTCTGTGTCAACAACACAATCGCCATCATCAATTGATATACTACCAACATCAGTCTCTATCAGTCAGCTACTCTACTGATGTTGGTCTTCAAGCGGCTGATGTCAGTCACTGGGATGTTGATGTCGGTTCTTGTGTCCCCTGCGACGCTGTCTGACCCATGGCAGAATGGTATAAAATTGTACAGATCAGTAAAAATTCTATACAAAAGCAAGATAATATGTTGTGGCTTGTATTCTAGATACCTGATTTGAAGATCTCTATCTGTATAATTTATTGAATCAAAACATAATGAAATAAATACCTAAAATACCTGTGATAACTTTTGTGTGAAGTTATCTCTCAAACCTGTAAATCTCAGTGATAGCTTCTGTATGAAGTTATCTCTCAAATTGGTAATAGATTGGTTGATATCTCACAACCTCTAAATTGCACACACTGAAGAGTGGACGTTCTCCAATGCAAATGGAATCCTAGAACCCTTGGCTCAGTCTTCACAGAAGAATTCTTAGCAAAAATCAATAATCATAATCATTCATCTCTCTCCCATGAGAAACCCTTATACCCTCAAAAAAGTATGCTTGCCCTAATTAGGTTTTCTTAAATTAGAATTAGGGTTTCTTAAATTAGAATTAGGGTTGCACAATTAAAATATGCTAAATAATTAATATTTAATTAAATCAATCAAATATTAATATCTCCCTCAATACATGTCTGATCTAGCCCAAACGAAAGCCAACTGTAAAAATTCTGCTAAACGAAGCCAAGCCAATCTCCATCAAGACCCTATATCCATCCTATCAACCTACGAGGGTTGTATAATAGGCTAACCATCAACTCTGGAGATGTCAACTGAAAAGGGGACATGACATTTGGCAACAGGCAATGAAATGTGAGTATGATTCCATACTTAACAATAATACATGGGTTTTAGTTGATCCTATTCCACATGTTAAACCCATCAGATGTAAATGAGTTTATAGGACTAAGTATAAATCAGATGGCTCCATTGATAAACATAAGGCATGACTTGTTGCAAAAGGATATGCGTAACAAGAAGGTATTGACTATGAAGAAACATTTGCACCAACTGCCAAATGGCACACTATTCATATGGTACTTGCCTTAGCAGCACAAAATAGTTGGAAAGTATATCAATTGGATGTTAAAAGTGCTTTTTTAAATGGTGATTAATAGGAAGAAGTCTATATGAAACAACCTCAGGGTTTTGAATAGGTGGGTGCTGAACACAAAGTATGTAAATTGATAAAAGCTTTGTATGGACTCAAATAGGCACCCAGGGCTTGGTATGAGAAAATGGATTCATAATTGAAATCCATTGGTTTTCAACACAGTGAATCTGATGATACTCTCTATTTTTGAGTGTAGGGTAAGAAAATGGTGATACTTGTTCTCTATGTCAATGACTTGTTTCTCACAGGTAATGATGAAAACCATAACAAGTCTGTGAAGAAGGAATTAAAAGATGGGTTTGAGATGACAAATCTTGGACTTCTTCACTACTATTTAGGCATAGGGGTAACTTAGAAAGAGCATAGTATTTTCATTTCACAAACTAAGTATATTTCTGAGTTATTAGAGAGGTTTGGCATGAGTGATTGCAAACCTGCCCTCACTCCCATGGAAAGTAACTTGAAATTATCTAAAGATGATAGCAGTGCCTTTTTTAATGGCACCACATATAGACAATTGATGGGAGGTTTGATATACTTGATGACTACCAGGCCTGATATTTCATTTTTAGTTAGAATTTTATCTAGGTTTATGCATGAGCCTTGAGAAATTCATTGGCATACAGCAAAATGAGTACTTCATTACCTTCAGGGAATGAAAACATATGGCTTTGAATACTGCCTCAATAAGAACTTCAAATTTGTTGGATATTGTGATGCATATTTTGGCAGATGTGTGGATGACAGAGTGTCAACCATAGGATACACTATGCATATGGGTTTAGCTTCCATTGCTTGGTGTTGTAAGAAGGATACAGTGGAAAATTCATCAGTAGAATCAGAGTATATTGCAGCATGGGATGCTTCCAAAAATTGTTTACCTTCATCATATTCTTGAAGATTTTTAGGTTTCTTAGTTTGCTCCTACACAGTTATACATTGATAATCAGAGTGCAATCAAGATGTCCAAGAATCCAGTGTTTCATGCCAAAACAAAACATATGGATGTCAAATACCATTATCTATGAATGCTGGTGCAAAGAAAACTCTTGATCCAATATATTTCCCAACTGTCAATCAGACAGCTGATATCTTCACAAAACCCCTTGAGAGAATCAAATTTGAAAAATTTAGAAAAATGCTTGGTATGTGTCCAAAGACCTGACTTTGGATCATAGGGGGGTTTGTTAGGACTTGTTCCAAAGTCTTAACGTTAGGTTAGATTTTTCGGTAGGTAATAAATAATTATTGTAAATGGGGCATGCATCTTTTAGTAAAGACACCCCCATAAAATAAACTTAGTTTAATTATTAGGTAGTTTTAATGTTTTATATTTATTAATTAGAATTACCTTACGGGTTGTTTTCCTATATTTAGTTGGTTATAGGATTAGTTGTTTTTACCGGTCATTGGTAAAAACTATATAAATCCATGTTTGCATTGTAAAATGGTTAATGGAGTAAAGGCACCCTTATGTACTTGTTTTTTTGAAATTAATAAAATACTTGTGCACTCGCACTAAGCGGGGACAAGGTTCAACCTATTTTAGTTTAAGAGTTATCACCAACTTACTCTTACCCCATGAGTATGGATTCAGTATGTGAGCCCCCTCTTTCTTGATTTTTCATATTGGGAAAAATCATGTGGACCTTTCCTAATCATGTTTTCCCTATTGGGGCATTTTTTATTGTGTTAATGATTATAACTTCTTTTAGGAAAATCATTATTTTCATCTACCCTATTGTGGCATCTCATTGTGCCACTAATTATAATTGCCTTTTGGAAAATCAATATCTTCTACTCCTGTTACATATTAGTTACACCATTTTATTATTTTTGAGGGAACAATCATTGATTTTATTTCATCACCTGTTCCCTCAAGGGGGCATCTAGGGCTCATCCATTGCCTTCTAGGGCATTGGCCAAAGCATTAACAAATTTTTCATTTTTTGATAAGACATTATCATGCCTATTTTTCATAATGCCTTCCCAAACATGGAAAAACTATAGACACCATGTTTTGGACAAAGTTGTTATTGAACTAGACTTCAGATTGATTTCTACCAAATAGTGTAAATTAAACCTAGGAATTACTGAATGCCCTAATTTCATCCGTACATCAGACATTAGTGCTTAGAAAAATGATGAGGAATCCTTATTTGGGGTATTATAATGTACGCAAAGTAACCACTCATGGATTCATCTCTAATAAAATTTGACCTAGCAAATTGGCAATTTGGCTTTTAAACCCATTAAGCAGGGCACTTGAACAAGCTCTAAAGTGCAAAAATGCTAAGCAGAATGAATTAACTAAGAAAATCAAATTAAATGCTTAAGTGTAATTTCCATGTGCAATTAGTGAAAATAAATTTAGTAAAAATGAAATTCCAATAAAAATGAGGGCATGGTGATGTCATCATCCTTAAATTCAAGAAATTAAAAATATCTCCCTAAAAGCATTAAATTCAAAAATAGAGAGTCGTGCTTAATAAATGGGATCTTTATCCCAAATATAAATTGATTTTCCCCTCCTTAACTCAAGTATGATTAATGTAAACTTAACTATGGTTAACTCTAACCTAAATGCACTTGGATTAGAGTTAGTTTGAAAGGTTATAAATACAAGCCTTTACCCATTGTTTAACAAGATCTTTTGGTGTGATGTTATGATGAAAAAAAACTTCAAAGAACCTCTTTGTAGTGTTATAATGTTCATTTGTTGAGATATCCAAAGCCAAATCCAAACCCAACATTTCCAAGGTAACAAGGAAAGATGATGTAAGGAGCACCATTATCAAATATTCTTTAATCATATGACCAAGCACATTACTCCATGTCCAGCATAAAACTCTTGCTCTTAAAAAAGGTAAATATTATTTGTTTTATCTTTTATTGATAGTTACTTATATTTTTATCTTACTCCTTAAGTGTCTAGGCTTGACGTGTTAGTTTTATTAATGTGTTTTTGTTTGATTTTGATCATAATAACACAATACTAATCTCCCCTCTTGGATTCTTATTGATCACACATAAGAGGGTTGGACACACCATCAGTCCAATTCAAGCTATTCAAAGGTCATGATCTACCAAGAAAGTGTAGGCAATGATGGAATCAAAACTAGATTGAGTTCTTGAGCCACCCATATATTAGGATTGAGTAAGCCATCATCTCAATTCAAGTTATTCACAGATTGATCACTAAAAACACACACACACACAAAAAAAAAAAAATGTCACCAAGTTTATGCATTAGTTCACATATCTAGTGAGGTGTATTCATTCCTTTTCTATTTCTTATCTCTTTACTCAGTTTTACTTGGCTTTGATTTTTTACTTAGTTTAGTATTTTGATTTTGATATATCTTAAGGACTGATTTATACATGTTTCACTTTCAAGACATGAATTGGAGAATGAAACACATACTCAAACCTAGATTCACATACTTAGACCTAGATTCACAGGCTTCACCTCTTAGGTAAACCTAGGTACACTTATTTTTCCTTTATCCTAGTCATTTCACTTTGTTACATTTATATAACAAAGGGGGGAATGTGATCATATAAAAGTGGTATTTTAGTTTTAAGAGTGATAATTGATACTACCTATCCTTGGTTTATCCCTAGAACTATCCTAAAGCCTATTATCACACTTATCTAGCCTTCATGTAGGCCACATGTGTCCCTAGTCATCCCTAAATAAATCCCAACCCCTCATTTCTTGATCTTGGCCCTTCATGCCTAGTGTTATGCCACTTTGAAACTAGTACCACATAGTGATAGTGTCACAATAATGTCACTAATGTCATTTCCCTCTCTTTTTCATAAACATATATCTTTTCAAATCTAAAACCCCCTAGGGTTAACCTAGACCTCTTTTAACACCTACACTATTGATGTATGTTTTTATTATTATGATTGAGGCATTATTTTTGTAATTAATGTCAAAGGTAATTGAGTTTCATTGATATCCTAGAGGTGATATTATGAATATGCATGGTAAGTAATCATGATGGATTAAGCATGATCTAGTAGGTCCTTGAGTTATGTATAAGATCTTGACATACTGTTGTGATATGACAAGATAATGAGCAATGTTGTTTTTTATTGCTATGAGAGATGATCAAAAATATATTTTTAAATTGATTTTTTTGATAATGTCATTTTTGACCAAGTTCAGAATAATAAGTCTATGTGCACAAGATGTATTGAGAAGCCTAGTCTTATTTTGGTAAAGGCTTGAATAGTGAAGCTTGGTGAAGTGAGTAAGTTGAGGATTGTGATAAGATGTGAGGTAATTTTTTAGAATGATATGAGGTTTTTTGGCATGATAATGAGTTTTATAATGCATATATAAGGATAGGAAGGTCTCAAAGTGGTATGGTGCCTAGTAGGTCTATGTGATAGACTAGTTCTTGAGTATGAATATGGATTGTAGAGGGATGATGGTGGTGATATGTATGTCTATGGAATTTAAGTTATTTAATAAAATGTTAGAGCATAAGATAAATATGTAGAGTCAGTCACATGACTCTCAAAGAGATCTAAAAGGGTAAGTTATTCATTGGTGGTCTTCTCATAGACCTTGTCTTAAGACCCTACGTGGTATGATGAGGCATCATGATCAGGTTTGGAGGTTTGTGACATCATGTGATATTTTTAATAGGTGTAATATGTTGTTTAAAGAGTGATAGTGAAGTTTTAGGTCTTTTATTGAAGGAAAAAGCATACAAAATAAATTTAAGGTCACTCAAGTGCTAGAATGAGGAGTTACAAACCTAAGGACTTTTTTATGCTTGTTGGCACATGTGATTGTTGAATTGGAAGCTATTATCTTTGGTATAGATTTAAAATGGTCCTAAAAATTATTTCCAAGCATTAGGAGTTAGTTTTAGTGGCAGAGCTTTATGAACAAATGTTAAGAATGGAAATTGGTCTAAAACTCTCTTAAAACCCTCAAAGTGACCTGATATGGAATATCTTGTTGAAAATGGGTTATAATGGTTTGTATGATATATTTTTATGATTTAATAATGTATATTACTCTCTCAGGTACCTCTAGGTGGCATTGGTTTATTAGAATTTGACCTATCACAAAAAGGGCCTAGTGAGGAAGATAGTGAGAAAACCAAGAAAAAGTGGGAATGAGATTAGAGATATGTTGTTGAGGATTAGGGATGTATAAAATTTCATAGATTTTTTGTTCAAAACATATAACATATGTCCATATTTTTATATGTTTTTTAGGTCATTAAAAATCTTGTTCACAAGATAACCTGTCTAGTGAAGATGAGACAGTGAAGATGTAAGGTTCAGAAATTAATCTATATATCCCATATTTACCATTATAAATATATATATATATATATATATATATATATATATATATATATATATATATATATTTGTGTTTTAATATGTTATAATGATATATAATCATCATATTCATGCATTATTACTTATTTACTATGTCTAAATAGATGTTGGAATGCATAATAATCATGATTGGTCCTCAAGGTAGAATGATAATTCTGGGTATGCAAGATGGAATGAAGAGTTTGAGACTCTATGATAGGATTCAATGTATGTAGTACACATGTTGATGTTTTTTTGGATATATATTACCTATAAATTATATATATAATGTTTATATTTAGTATAATAAGTTGAAATATGGAATCCAAAATGGTTTATCTAGATTTGTAAGAACTGTGAAAAAGAAGCTCAACAAATTGTTCTACAAGACCAATAGTTGACACTATATCTTATGATATATCTATTTTATTATGTTATATGGGTCATATAATAAATATTAATTTTAATAATTATTATTTTAATTATTCGTACAATATTTAAAAACAACATTCATCAAGATTTTGTTTTCAGGGTCTTTGGCAATTTTATGTGTGTTAGATTGATGTTCCTATGTCATTATGATAAGTTTGGAACTGTAAAAAGATTTTTTTTTTATGTATTATATATTCCATGGGATATTATACATTAATTTTTAATGTTTTAAATATTTTATTTTGATGGTTGAGGTCAAATTGCTAATGACTGGGTCCTGATCAAATTGACAGTTCTAAGTAAGCTTTTTGATGAGGTGTTCCTGAGTCTTTAAAGCTTGAGTGATAGATTCTAATGAGATTTACAATTACCTTTATTTTATTAATTTTTAACCCATATGTGTATTTTTTCTATAATATGTTTCTATAGTTTGTATGAGGTTCATCTTTGAAGACCGTGTTTTTGGGGTAATAAGGCCTAATAGGTTTATAAGACCTAATGGTTCTTTCAAGGTGCGACTGAAGGATTTATGACTTATTGATAATGGAAGAGGTTATATGAGGTTTAAATATAAGTGTTTAAAATGTTTTATTTAATTTTTTATGGCCATTTGGGTGATATAGGTTCAAGTTTTTCTTTGGAACTGATAGACCTAATTGCAAGTAGGTCTCTAAGTAGGCCTAAAAGAAGAAAGAGGTCTAAGTGAGTTTGGTTGAACTAATGGTGATACTATTTTGATTGATTATTTTGTTTAACTTATTATAATACATGTTTTGGGTCTGAACCTAGTGTATTAGTTATTTGGAAAACAAATAGACGATGCAAGTAAGTTAAGTGTATTTATGCAAGGCCTTATTGGGCTAACTGTGTGTGCAGTAGATAAGAGACCCAATGAGAGAATAAAAGGGTAGAGTGTGAAGGATGAGGATGTATTTAAGACCATAAAAAGATGATATAGATACTATGATTAAAATATAACAATGTTTATGCATGTGGATATCAAGGTCAGTTAACCTAATAAGCCTAGTAAGAGGCATGATGGAGCGAAGAAGCCTAGAGGCTATTTTGAGAGGGATAGAGGGGTGAAGAAGAGAAAAATGAGTTGATTGTTTTTGAGAGATTATAATATCTTCATCAAATATGTTTTTTTAATTTATGATATTAATTATAATTGAAATAAATAAGATAGAAAGCTGAATAAAAGGTCACCATCTCTTGGTTGAGAAACAAGGTGTCTTGAGGTGATAAAATTGGTCTTAGTTGAGTTGGTGCTTTGTCAAGATGGAGTGAAATCTGAATTTCAATTTAGTGTTTTTAGAAGTGTTCTTGAAGTGTCTAAGTTTGTTTTGATTCACTTATGGGTTTAGTGCCTCTTTTCAAGTTGGTGCTTATTAAAGACTATTTGAGTGGGTGCTTGACAAGGTAGGGGTTGGTGATCTTTATGGAGTTGGTGTTTCATTAAATTCAGATCTTGTAATTATATGATTGTAGTCCATTTTCAAGGTTCAGTGTTTTTTATCCCCATTGAGGGTTCCCACATATATGATGTATTGTGGGTTTCATACTCTTATTTATGTTTGTTTATACATTGGTTGATTTATGTGTTTGAATGAATGCTTCATAAGTGATAATTGGAATTGAATGTATGTTTGAAGACACTGATTCAGCCCCCCCCCCTCTCAATGGTTTTGCTTCCAATAATTTGGTATTATATTTGGTCCTTTGGGAGATCCTTACAACCTAAAAGGTGATCCTAAGAAGTACAAGCTTGAAGTATGGTGACGATAATGTTTATCATGATTGTAATGATGGTCTAGCCAAGAATGATGGTACTTGCAAAATTGACTAAGAAGAAGAATAAGGATGAAAAGATGAGGCATGATCAAAACTTGAATCAAGGTGAGTTATGTTTTATTAGGGGACATAAGTCAAATTTTAAATAATGTCAAAAGTGTTATTTTCCAGTTCAGAAGGATTATGTTGAAGCCAAGTCAAAAATCAAATATAAGTTAACAGTCAAAGTCTAGAAAGACATTGAAGACACATTGAGATAAAGAATCAAATAAGAGGAGATTTATGTTCTTTGTTGATATTTAGATCCAAAGTTTAGACATTAGTCTATAAGAGGTGTGATTACAAGAGATGGGTTATAAAGTGTTTTGTATGATGGCTTGATCAAACCAAGTCACATTCATGATAGTGTCTCAATATCTCATGGATATAAGGGGATCCAAACTTGATCCAAGAGTAGGTGTGTATGCCAAGAAGATATGTAGCATTCATGAAGACTGTTGGTTATGAGGCTGATCTATGTTGAGGTTTGGAAGTGGTTTCAAGAGCTTGTTAAAGGTGGTTAACTATGTAATAATGTGAGTTTCCTATATTCAATGTGAGATTAAGTTGAAATTTATGGATTATCTTATGAGGGTATCAAGTATAAGAATAAAAGGGGACCTTTCTATATGTTCACTTTATTCAATTTAGTTTTTTCAATATTTGAAGATGCATTTGAGTATATAAAGACCTAAGAAGATGATTGTACCTTATGGGCATATTCAATGGTGAACAAGGGTAAGTAGCAGAGTTATTTTGTTGATCATAAACATTGAATGATTTTGTCCTATGCATTTTAAATTTGACCTTAAGTTCATAAAGAGAAAGTATATATTTTATGTATAGTTAGTTTGGGTGATGATGCAGGTGCTTGAAGAATATGACATGACTGACCTATAATGAGAATTTCATGACTCCAAGAGATAGTAAGACCTAAAAGATCTCTCATGAAGTGAATGAACTTGTAAATATTTTTAAAGCTCAATAAACATCAGATGGAGTGTTTTGAAATGAACCATGTGGAGTTGAGTGATCTTGGTGAATGTCAAATTGACAATAGGATCATGTAATGCATGTGGACAGTGTATAAGGTCCTTGACAAAGTATGTGAAGTACAATACTAATTAGATTACTCTTATTCATAGGTCTGATATGCCATAACAATCTTGATATAGTTTGATAAATGTTTGACAAAGGTCTACCATAGAGATTGAGATCTCACTAACCTAACTAGCAGTTTGCTACATGTTATAAGCTAGTTTGAACCATGGTGGATTATGAAACATAAAGGGGATAGACTGATGCATGAATAATATTTTGATATGACATATGAACATTTAATATGTTTATGTATGGATAACCAAGATTGTTATTTGTAAAAATGTTATTGTTTACAGATAGGTCTAATGTGTGTAGGTCTCTATAAGATCTAATTGAAGATGGTTGTCATTACCAAGAAGATGATTTGTCAAAGATGGAGTTCCTTCTTTAGGTGTTACCATATTTCAAGCAAGGAAAGTGATGTTCATGTGTATGAAGGCCTATGATGGTTTGGGAAAACTTGAAAAGAGAGTATGGTCTTAGGGGGAGCTTTTGAGCTATGTGATTGATAAGTTGTCTACTTCAGTAGATATGAGCCTAAGGTGAGTTGAGAGGAAGAATGATCTTGTTTGGAGAGAAAATTTGTGTTTTAAATTATTTCAAGTGCAAGGATCAGAAGTATTGTTAAATTTGACCCCTTTTCATTAAATTCAAAGGGGGAGAAAGACTTGATTGGGAGAAAAAATAGTTTGAGGGAGATCTAGCTTGGCGATATGAGAGTGATCTACTTTGTTAGAATGTTTGTCATTAATGACAAAGGGGATATTTTTGAGGTATGTTCTTGTTGTTGTGATTAAGGAATTAATTTTGTTATTTATGTCAAAGGTAATTGAGTGTCATTGATATCCCAGAGGTGCTCTTGTGAAGATGCATGGTAAGTAATCATGATGGCTTAAGCATGATCTAGTAGGTCCTTGAGTTCTGCATAAGGTCTTGACACAATGTTGTGATATGACAAGATAATGAGCAATGTTTTTTTGTATTACCATGAGATATCATTAGAAAGAGAGTGTTAAATTTTTTGTTGTGATAAGGTCATTGTTGACCAAGTTCATAAAAACAAGTCTGTGTGCACAAGACGTATTTAGAAGCCTAATCTTGTCTTGGTAAAGGCTTGAATAGTGAAGCTTGGTGAAGTGAGTAAGCTGAGGCTTGTGAGAAGATGTGAGGTAGTATTTGAGAATGGTATGAGGTTGTTTGGCATGAGAATGAGTCTTAGAATAAATCTATAGTGATAAAAAGGTCTCAAAGTGGTATGATGCCTAGTAGGTCTGTGTGATGGACTAGTTCTTGAGCATGAATATGGCTTGTAGATGCATGATGGTGGTGATATGGATGTGTATGGACTTGAATTTATGTAATAGAATAATATATATCTGAGTATATATTTAGTTAATGTCGATTCTATATAAAATAATATACTCACATATATATTTGTATCTATAATATAGTCATATTTATACCAACTACACATGTTTGATGAATTGACAAACTTAATTATGACTATATACATACATACATACATGTGTGTGTGTGTGTGTGTGTGTGTGTGTAAATACACACACACACACACACACACACACACACACACACACACACACACACATGTATGTATGTATGTATATAGTCATAAGTAAGTTTGTCAATTCATCAAACATGTGTAGTTGGTATAACTATATACATACTTGATGAATTGACAAACTTAATTATGACTATATACATACATACATACATGTGTGTGTGTGTGTGTAAATATATATATAAATATAAATATATATATATAAATATATATATATATATATATATATATATATATATATATATATATATATATATATATTATTTACACACACACACACATGTATGTATGTATGTATATAGTCATAATTAAGTTTGTCAATTCATCAAACATGTGTAGTTGGTATAAACTTAATTATGACTATTTACATACATGTGTGGATGAGTGTGTGTGTGTAATTGTAATTCATTAAATCAAAATTTAAATTGGGTGTATTATAGTTAGAATATGTTTTTGATATTTAACTGGGCTTAAATATTAGTTGGTATTTAAAATCTTGGTTATGGGATCCTAATTATCCACAATAGATTTTATGTAGAATTTTGATCTTCTCCATAATCATTTGGTGTTACCCATGTACGAGTAGATGAATAATTTGACTATAGGATTACTCTTTGGTTTTATAAAAATATGAATATTACTAGAATAATAAGGTTTTATGACTAAGTTTAATTATTTTTTATCATACACGAATGAGGATTGTGTATATTTAAGATGAACCATGTATCTTGGTTATTAAGTTGAACTATGTATATATACTTTTCATAGATGTATAGGGATTGAGTATATGAGTTCATAAGGGTTCATTTGCATAGCATTTTTGATTACTTTGATATGTTTTGAGTTTGTCTTAATTGGCCAAATATGTGAAATTACCATCGATACCTAAGAAGGTTAAATGCTTGAATAAACCCTGAATAGGGTGAAAGTGGTTATGTTTAGTCATATTTGCACTTATACAATAGCAAAGTATGAATGATTATTTTTATTTAATATGATATGAATATGTTGAAAGATAAATACGAACTAAGTTTGAATTATAAAAAAATTTATGCATTTATTTATTATAGGAAATGGAGTGTTTGTAGTTAAATAAAAGGTTATGGAGCCTTGTTTTAAAGTAATTGTATACTTCACATATACAGTACACACTAAGGCAAAATATAGTGGATGTCACCTTAGTAATGTATTGTATAAATGAAGTATGTGTAATGTAATGGTGTGTGTGTGTGTGTGTGTGTGTGTGTGTGTGTGGATGGATGGATGGTACATTCAGATGTGTTATAATTGTTATAACAAAAAGTAATGGATGTTTGATTATATTCATATTTATAAAAGCATTAGAATGTTTGAATATAAGGCATTCATGGTATTTATGAGTAAGGACTGGTTGTTATATGTGGACTATGAACAGTTTATTAGCTAGAATTATAATATTATTTCATAGAGAAATAGTATTATAAGCTGCTTAATGGATAAATCAATTGATGGTCTAGATATTCATTACTCAGATGGTGTGTTATATTGGGGACTATTTTTGTATTCTATTTATTATATATAATAAACTAGATGATTAGATTCCATTCACTTCATTTGATAGACTAAATGAATGTTTGTGATATTTTATTTTAGTATATCTTTTATTAGCTAAAATGAAATATTAAGAATTAACATTTTGGTTTTGAATATCATTATTGATTTTACTGAATCTTACATTAATGACTCTAATTAAGTAGTGGATGGATTCCACTGCCTTACTATGTGTCATCAATGCAAGATAAAGGGTAATCCAATCAAGTGGTGTATATGAATTTGACTGATCCTAGAGATCATTTATTATTGAAAACATTGGCCAAAATAATGTTTAATAAACATTATCATTTTATATGTTAATATAGTTTTCATATTTGTGTGATATCATATTAGAATGGATTTTTTTATGGTACACATTATATATTAGATATCTTTGACACATAGGTTTTGGTTTGTTACTCTGGATTCCTATACCATCATTATCTACCCATCCATGAAGTGAGGGTCATCTCCTTGTTTGAGAGATAGTGTGGGCGACCTATGGTCATTCGTTGGTGTGGAAAAGTGCTCAAATAATGCTCTCCCTCCCAGTTCGAGTACTATACTTGAGCTTACATATTGATACTTGAGTCGTGGAAACTCTGCTCAAAGTAACTTTGTATCATGTTTTATCATTTGAGATATTTTATGTATTGTTAAAACTATAATATTTATGTATTGTACTTCCTATAGTAGAGGCTGTAAGATTGTATTATTTATGATTGAACTTGTACTATATCATTTATGTTGAAATGCAATAATTATGGTTATTCAATTTTTTAATGATTACTATATTTGTGCATGGTGATCCTTAGGTAAGTGTATTAGCTATAATCTTGATGGTTAACTAAATTAATGCAGTTAGTTAAAGATCACTAGTTAGGATTTCTAGTGGTGAAATCTATATATTGAATGTGTATTCAATTAAAAAAATGTTACAATATTTCAATAAAACCTAATGGAGTTGTTACATTTATAATAATACAAACCCTACATATCTTAGGGTTTCATGGGAATTAGAATGAGTGCCTTTAAGTTCTTATTTTCAAACTCAGGTTATCATGTGGAGACATAAGTTTCAGTTGGCTGAGGCTTAAAAGGCCATAAGACCACAACTTAGAGCACACATGCATTGGTTAAAAGCTGGGGATAAAGTGACTAAAGAATTTTTCTCTCTCCTCTGTTCAAGACAAATTATAGACAAAATAAAATCTATTAGATGTGTTTCAGATAGACTTACCAAATTCCATGACATCTTACAAGCTTTTGTGTGTCATTATCATGGAGTGTTTGTTGTGCAACCCTCCTCCCCTAATCATGAAGTTGCTCTTTCTCAATGCCTTGAAGTGGTCCCCTATAAACTCTCATAAGCTCAAAGAGTTACATGTGATAATCCCCTTAGCCTTAGTGACCTTATATAAGTTGTAATGCAGATGGTTGCTGATAAGGCCCCATGAGTTACTAGGTTTCCCTGTGAATTTTATCAAACCTTATGGGATATGGTCAAACTTGATCTTCATAAAGTCTATTCTAGAGTTATTTTTTCCAACTCTTTGGGGAATCTCATTAATCAAGGAAACATCAAATTCATTCCTAAAGCCAGTGAAACTGAGGTTATTACCAACAAGAGGCCCATCACCTTACTTAATATTTCTTACAAAATAATAGCTAAAGCTTTACCCCTCATAATCAAGCATTTGCTCCCTTTAATTGTGAGAAGTGAACAAATAGGGTTTATTCAACATAGATACATATTGGATAATGTTATTGCTATCTAGGAAGGTATGGAATGGGCTGGGATATCCAACTAGAAGGCGTTATTTATCAAAATTGACTTTGAAAAAGCTTATGATTAGATTGAATGACATTTTATCATAGCTATGCTATAGGGTCTCAGGTTTGGCCCCAAGTTTGTTTACATTGTTAATATGTTGTTTTAGGATGTGGGTGCTTATATTACTATCAATGGTTCTCAATCCCAACACTTTGAGCTTTATGGATCTATCAGATAGACCTACTCAATGCCCCTTTGTGCCTTCCCTTTATGTTTTGGTTGTTGAGGGCTTCAATTACCTTTTGGATAACCATGCTTCCATGGGTTTGGTGAAGGGTATTTCTCTCCCTAGCTCATACCACCATTTTATCAATGGGCACTTTGTTGATGACTCCTCCCTCACTCTCCAAGAGGATGAGAAATCTATTAATTATGTTATGGAATGTATTAACATTTTCTACCTTACTTCTGGGTCTTCCATTCAATGGTAGAAAACACAATGGTATTGTTAGTCCCTCTCACCCAAAAATCCTTGGTTGGAGGGATATCAATGGAAATGGATCCTTCTTGGGGTCCAATTTGAATTCCTATGCATTCCATTCAATTTTAGATCCTCACCTACAGAGTTGTGGTCATATGTGATTAAAAGAGTAGAGAAACAAATCTCTTTCTAAATCACCAAACCATAGACCTTGGCTGGGATATTCTAGATCTATTCTAACATGGTCAGTGTTACTCATGTTTACTACTCATCTTGTAGGGAACCTTCCAATGCCTCTTATGTGAAACTGGAAAATATCCTTAGAGACTTTAAATGGACCAATTCTAAATGGCACCATGATTTTCACCAAGTCTCTTGGGCTATTTATTGTTGCTCTAAAGAAGCTGGTGGGCTTGGTCTCATTGATATTAAGTTTTAAGGGTTTGTTCTTGGTGTTAAGTGGATCATCAGAAGCTTGGAAGGGTATGAGGCTTAGAATATTTTATTAAGGCATTGCATCACTCAAGTTTATCTCCTTGGTAGAAAGGCCTAGCAAGGGATTGGTTTGAAAAGTGTACTCATCACTCCTGTGTTGGTTAAGATAGGGGGCACATTTGTCATGAAAAGTATTTGGAAGGACTGGGAGAAAATCAAACCTCACCTAATATGGGTTGGGGAAGGGTTTAGAAATGGTCTTTGTCTTAATTCTCAATCTCTATGGTGGTTTCCCATGTTGAATTTTCACAATGTCCCCTTTGACATGATCCCTTGGATCAAAATCCTAAGGTTGTATAAAAAAGGTATTCGCATGATTGGAGACCTCTTCTGTAAGGTTACCTAGGATTGGCTTCCTTGGAATATGGTTAAGTCTAAGTTCAATCTAAATAAGGAAGATGTTGAATCCATTTATGAAATGCAGAGTTCTATACCTAAAGAGTACTTACACAAAATTGGAATTTCCTCTCTTACGCCATGGTAGAAGGACTGGTCTTAGCCAATAGCTATGTTGTTATGTCGTTACTCCCCTAAGATGGGTTATAATCTTATATCCCCTCATCATATTGACACTAAAGCCCTCAATCATCATTGGCCTCTCAATTCTCTATTCCTTTGGTGTATTATTTACTAAGGTCTGCCTATGGGGGACCAACTTAAACACATGGGGGTTTTGAATCCCACTTACCCATCCTGTCACCACCTAGAATCCATTAAACATCTCTTTTGGTTTTGCCCTCATGCCTAGCCTACCTGGGGATGGATTCATACCCTTTTCAAACCCTTTAGGCCTGAAATGTTCACTTGGAAGATGGATTTCTTGGGGGACTCCTCCATGCTTCCTACAAGATATAACATATTCTGGCATATTTTCTGTACTAACTTTTTTTTTAAGATTTGGAAATCTAGAAATAAAGCATGTTTTAATAGTGAAGTTATGGAAAAATATTTTTCTATAACTAACAAAATTGTTGTGATCACTAATGTTACCCTCTAGATTCAAAATCAAATATATAAGGTTCGGCTCAAGATTCACCATCTACAACTCTTCCTGGACCATTGGGGGAATGCTCCTTGTGCGGTTCATTGTGAGCTCCCTGATCCACCTCCCCACTATTCCTCCCAAGAGAGTGGGTGTGGAGGGCGGTGTCATCGATCTCATAGTAGATGGTATTAAAGATGGAAGATCACCTCTCCTTGTTTTCACTAGCCATCTCCTCCCCGAGGATCTAATAGGGGCAATAAAGACAATGGTCGTGGGATAAGTGAGGGGGGAGGGGATGGAGGCTCCCTTTGTAGTATAAGTTCTCGCAGCTGGTGTTGGCCATTTCTCCTTCTAGAAAAGAATCCCAACAATAGAATGATACTGAAATTAACTAGCAAATTGATGGTTGGGACCCTGTCTCGATTGATGAATACCCCTCAGCTCCGAGGGTGGGGGAACCCTTAAGATCCTTCGCCTTCACCCGTTGCCATGTTTGTTGTTGTTGCTTAATGATTTCTTTCTTGTTTGTGTTCTTATCCTTTTCTTTTTTTATTGATGTGCACTTGAATTGACTTAACCATGGTTGTTTGATCATTTGGTGGCTTGGTTTGGACTTTGCTCTTCTCGAAACTTCTTTAGATCGATTTAGTTTTCTTGGGTTGTGACTTTTTCACCTATATTTTTTGCATGATTAATGATATATTATATTTTATTATATTAATTAAAATATGCTTTTCATTAAAAAAAATTATGAATGTTTCGAAAAAAGAGACATATAATCCATTTCATGATCCCTAAAACAATCTTAACTAAATAAATATTAATTTATGAATTAAATTAAATTAAGTAAAACAAGCTACATGCAAATGCATCATTCACAATGTTTTTTAAAAATCCTTTCTAAATCTTCATTTCACAATCCATTATTTTCCAAACACTTGCCTCTACCTCTGCCTTCCCCTTCCCCTTCCCCTTTTTCTACTCATAAAATAAAAAATGTAGTGACACTTTATTATAACTACACAATTAATGGAAGTTGTGTGAAACATTTGGTATGTGTAATGTACATTTTAAAAATTGAATTGGTATTAATATCAATTATCTTTCTTCTAATACATTTTTATCATTACTCTGTACATATCTAAAAATACATATTTACAAAGGCATATATGAAATTTATAATTTCTACATAAAATTAAATTGGATAGAATCATTAGAGCTATTGAAAAATAACACATCATTAAATAGAGTACTATCTTTAAATTGGAGATTGAAGTATCTTTTCATCAATTTTACATAGAGTCAATGCACTTTATTCTTTCATATATACATATACATATACATATACATATACATATACATATACATATATATATATATACAATTTGTAATAATTAACGAGAATGTATTTTGTATTTAGAAATTTAAAATATTATAAAATTTTCAGAAATTACATTATCTTATTATAAGAAATCAAAGCTCTATTTGAGAATAACACATCATTAAATAGAGTACTATCTTTAAATTGGAGATTGAAGTATCTTTTCATCAATTTTACATAGAGTCAATGCACTTTAATCTTATATATATATATATATATAATTTGTAATAATTAACGAGAATGTAACTTGTATTTAGAAATTTAAAATATTATAAAATTTTCAGAAATTACATTATCTTATTATAAGAAATCAAAGCTCTATTTGAGAATAACACATCATTAAATAGAGTACTATCTTTAAATTGGAGATTGAAGTATCTTTTCATCAATTTTACATAGAGTCAATGCACTTTATTCTTATATATATATATATATAATAATAATTAACGAGAATGTATTTTGTATTTAGAAATTTAAAATATTATAAAATTTTTAGAAATTACATTATCTCATTATAAGAAATCAAAGCTCTATTTGAGATCTTATTCATTAGGAATATCAAAAATATGCAATTCTAATTATTAGAGAGATGACCCAATAGAAACTACAACTCTTTATTTCATAATTCAACTTTAAAATTTATTTTTCAATTTTAATTTCTAAAATACAATAAAATCCACTTTACTACTCTCTATTAATTTATTGTATATATTTTATTTATTTTTTTCTTATATATTTTTATTTGAAATATACTTTTCTTACCATCATAATTACTATTAACCTATTATAATAGTTACTATAAATTCATATTTGTTTTAAAATAAAAATTATAAATAAAGTAATAGAACATTAATAATATTCATATTCATATTTATTTTATAAAGTAATAGAACATTAATAATATTCAAATTCAAAATTATTTTAAAATTAATACGAAATTAATAATATTCAAATTCATAGGTATTTTGGTATAAAAACCATAAACGACTCTTGCAGTCTTTGCGATAAAAATTATATATATATGCAGAGTCGTGTATAACAGACAAAATACACTAGCAAACAAAAGAATATCAGATCTTCTTTGACCTAAAATGATACGGGCAATTCTTTAATCCCTACTGTGAAAGGCCGCTTTCCCACCTCACTAAAATATAATTTATGGAGGTGAACAATTTAACCTCAGCGGAATTATACAAAACAATAAATTTTCTGATTAAAATTTATAATTAAAAATATAAACTATTATGCAACATTGACAATGTTTATGTCAGCTCGAATCATCCTGGTCCCATTATTAAAATATTTATGCACCGATGTATTTTGTTTTATATATATATATATATATATATATATATATATATATATATTTGTGGGGAAGGCGACGGGCAATCAAATTGACAATGACCCGCCTTGACCTAGTATTAATTTGCTTAGAGCTCAAAGATTACTTCACAAAATTAATTGAGAAATCAATTGTAACCAAAAGTAAGGTCGACCTTCACAAACATTCCAAAAACAAATAATAATAATAATAATAATAATAAAAGCTGGTGATATTATAGGCATGCATTAATATTACAGACTTGATATGATATCCCAATGAAGATCTTGTGCTAATGAATGGATGATCTGGAGCGTAGGCTTCTGAGGAGGGACCCACTCTTAGTAATCTCGTGCACTGGCCTGTCTGTCAAACGAATCATATCATATGCCAATGCCCCTGCAATTGCACCGACTGTGGGAGCTATCATGTAAATCCAAAAGCTGGTGTATTTGTTGCCTGCTACTGCAGACCCTATGCTCCTGGCCGGGTTCATTGATGCCCCTGATATTGGCCTGCAATCAATACAAATGTTAAAAACACTATTTTTGGTGCACTCATCCAACACCAAGATTGATTCCTAAGGCAGAGTGACATACCCGGCTATAAGAACATTCATTGCTATGGTCGTTCCAACTGCCAATCCTGCCATTTCTCCCACCTGTTCAATTCAATATCCAACATGGACTCAATTGATTAACCATTCTATAAATAATTAACCAATGCATGGCCTATAATATGGTTACAAAGTAGGGACTAGAGAATGGATAAACAGGGATTTAAGTAGGGACAGTGGCATCAAGGGCTTATCCCAATCATTAATGATTCTGAAGGGTGCAAGCCAGGCGATGAAGTAATGCTCAAGAGTCCAAGGCACATGGATAATATTTTGCATCTACTGGGTATGACCATATGAATCGTATGGACTTAAATGCATATGGCTATGGATATACTAGCTTGGCAACATCCACTCATACAAAACAATTATGTTCTGCAAGATAAGTCAAAACTGAAATTAATGATTAAAATGCTACTGAAAGATACGTACCGCTTTAGTATCAGTGGCCACCGCAGAAACCACAAACATTAACAGAAATGTAATCAGAACCTCCAAAGCAAATGACTGCAGGTCTGATCCTGTTGGCACAGTTGCTGCCATGTGTGCTACTTCTCCAAACAGCAACCGGAGCACATATCCAGCAACTATTGCTGCAACAACTTGGGCTCCTATGTATCCTGGAATCTGTCATTTCAATGCAAATAACAACACCCAATATCAACTGCAATACCAAATACCATTCAAATTACAGTAATTGCATTACACATAGAAGATAATTGTATAAAAAAATATTGACAACAGCCAATATGGATGAAAAAATTAATAGGACCGGCAAAGAAAACAAACTAGTAGACCCAAAAACACAAAAGAAAATCTGAAAAAAAAAGCATGCAGACATTAATTAATGGAAATTTTCTGGTAGTTGCAAAGCCTAAAGTGACTGCAGGGTTGAAGTGAGCCCCAGAGATGTGGCCAACAGAATAGATCATAATCATCACTGCCATTCCCCACACAAGTGACACCCCAAGATGTGTTATGGATCCATCACTCTTCTTATCAACAACAACCGACCCGCATCCTGCAAGTATCAGGAAAAATGTACCTATAATTTCTGCTCCCACCTGCAAATATTAACAATTCAGAGTTAAAACTTATAATTATTAAAATTTGACCTTCTTCGATTTAATGTTAAGCACTGAAGGATAATCATTCTACCAAATCCCTTTTGGGTACCCAAGATCAAGATGTTTATCCTAAAAAAAAAATCATTGAATTTCACACTTTTAAAAGTTAGTCTTCAGAACCCACAAGGGCTGCATCCCTATTTGATTTGAAGCAGTCATCTTTGTCGGAGAAAATGCTTATTTAGACAAAGCTGCTGACTGTTACACTAAGAAAAAAGTTCAGCAATATCAACAAAGATACTGAGAGTCAACTCCCCATGAGATAAAGCCACATATGTTAAGCTGTCTTGATTTTTGTTTTGAAAAAAAAAATTCCTACCTATGTAAGGCTGGCGTAAGATTGATGCAACTTTTAGGTTTCAAGAAGAACTAGAGAAAGCGTTTGTTTTAGAAACAAAAACCCATAAAAATATTACTCAACCCAATGTGATAAAAGATGAAGCTCTAAGTCAAAAATAGCACTAATGGGATTCTATACCCAATTTTGTAATGTCACAGAAAACCCAAGAAAGAATAATTGAAGATTCTCGTCTTGTGGGCAAAGCACAACACTTTTTTCTGACAGTTTAAGAAGAAGCTCAAATCGAACTGTGCCCACTAGGCGCTTTTGTTGCTTGTTTTTTTTTTAAAGGTTTACGAACCCACAAAAACAACATAGCAAAAAATGCTGACACTTTGATCAGAAAAGGAAAAATAAAGGGAAGCACCATGAAAAGGCCTTACAAAAGGAATAAAAGCCAGAGGCTAACCTTCTTGACAAATTTAGCTGAAGGCATGACAGATGCAGAGGTTACAGGAACATGACTCAGGCCTCCACCCACTTCCAAATCCCCTCCACCAAAACTTTTTTCATCACCGAAACCCTTAACAAGACCACCATTTTTATTGCCATTACTGGTCAAAGCCCCAATTTCAGCAGAAGACAATTCTGCAGCCATGTCTAAACCTTTGAACAAGCAGTCCCAACAGGCCTCTATTGTCCTAGAAAACTATAAACCCAAATGACTAATGCCCAATTCACCTTACTTGAAATTCTATTTATAGCCCCCAACAGACCATCGTTGTGCATCAACGTGAGCTTGGTGTCATATTCCAATTCATGAGAACAATTTACTATTTAATATGGCATGTGGAGCAGTGTATGTATCCTCATAAACTTAGAATTTACACTAGCTCCATAAATAAATCATCTTGACTGGATTGTTTCCCATGATCACAAGGGTAGGGTCCAAGATTTAAAGCCGGCATACACTACAGTTAACGAACTGGGTAGGAGAGAAATTTAATGCTTGAATCCTTCTTTTTTCCCCTTGTAAGTCATTTTCATGCGGGTCTCTCCACTTGTTATACAGTGGAAAAGGCGCGAGATTAATGTTTTCAACGCTGAGCTTTCATAATGAAAATTAATACAGGGAGACTCTTTTGGATCTGACCTTTTCAATTTCTCAACAGTAGGTTGAGGTTATGTTCATATGGAGGTGACTGCGCTTTTTATAATGTTTCCTAAATCCCCTGCTATACGTGGCAATAATGTATTGGCAGGGTTTTATTTAGATTCTACACTCACATGCACATGCACATGCACAGTACAGTTTAATCTTTTGCAGTCATTGAAGAAAAAGCGCCTCCTGTTTTCAGCTGAAACCCATCATATCAAAGACGCAAGAAAAATTCGTTCTTATCTTTATTTTAAGTTCTAATTTTAATTATAATTAAATTTAAAATTATGTCAATGAATTATCATTAAAATATTCTTTATAATTTTATTTTAATTGATGATAAATTATGTCAATTTAATCATATTAATATATCAATTTTTTATTCAATAGTGATAATATCAATTTAATTACACTAATAAAGATTAACTTCTAATTTTAATTATAATTAAATTAAAAAATATATTAATAAAATATCCTTAAAATATTTTTTTGTAAATTTTTAGTTATTGATAATAAATCATGTCAATCTAATTATACCAATATATCAATTTCAATCTTACTATACCAATAAAAATTAATTTCTAATTCTATCTATAACTAAATTTAAAATTATGTCAATAAAATATCATTAAAATATTTTTTATAATTTTTTTATATATTGATGATAAATCATATCAATCTAATCATACTAATATATCAATTTCTTACTCACCAGTAACAATATCAATCTAATTACACTAATAAAGATAAACTTCTAATTTTAATTTTAACTAATTTTAAATTTATATCAATAAAATATCATTAAAATGTTCTTTGTAAATTTTTTACTTGTTGATGATGAATCATGTCAATCTAATTATATTAATATATCAATTTTTTAGTCACTAATGTGAATATCAATCTAATTACACCAATAAAAATTAATTTATAATTTTAACAGATAACTAAATTTAAAATTATGTCAATGAAATATCATTAAAATATTCTTTATGCATTTTTTATTTATTGATGATGAATCATGTTAATCTAATTATACCAATGTATCAATTTCTTACTTACTAGTAATAGTATCGATCTAATTACACTAATAAAGATTAACTTCTAATTTTATTATAACTAATTTTAAAATTATAGCAACAAAATATCATTAAAATATTCTTTGTAAATTTTTTACTTGTTGATGATAAATCATGTCAATTTAATTATACTAATATATCAATTTCTTACTCACCAGTAACAATATCAATCTAATTATACTAATAAAGATTGACTTCCAATTTGAATTATAATTAATTTTAAAATTATATCAATGAAATATCATTAAAATATTCTTTGTAATTTTTTTACTTGTTGATGATAAATCATGTCAATTTAATTATATGAATATATCAATTTCTTACTACTAATGCCAATATCAATTTAATTACACCAATAAAAATTAACTTCTAATTTTAACTATAACTAAATTTAAAATTATATTAATAAAAATAAAAACATAATAAAATTTAAAAATAAAAACATAATATTTTTTAAATTAAATAAACTATTTAAATTTATAATATTTATGTTAGTTAAAATTTTATTACAATATTTATTTATTTTTAATTATTTTTTATTTAATTTTTATTTCTTTTATTTTCTTACAAATATGACTTAAAAGTTACATGTCTTTATTAAATTATTTTTAGTATTTACAACTTACTAACATATACACTCTAAATTGAAAAACAAGGTCACTCTAATAGAAATTTAAACTTTAAAAGAAAGTTGAAAGTTAAAAGTTAAGAATCAATATTTTATAGGGTCTTCTCCAAAAATAGAGGTATTTAGTAATTGAGTAACAAGATTTTTTTTATCTTTTTATTTATTTTTCATTTTTAAATTATTTTTAGCATTATTTAGTCCATGTTTAGGGACCATTTTGCAATTAATCAATTTCTTTTTAGTCAATTAAATTGTTAGAAATATATATATCACAATAAAAATGCAAAGATTTTTTTTAAAGATTAAAATATAAATAAAAGCATATTCCACTTAATGTTATTAGAACATATTCTATTATATTTATTGTAAATTATTGTTTGTAATCTCAAAGAAAATTTTCATTTATTTATATAAGTATGTGTCAACAAAGTTTAGTAGTAGGACACATTAGTGAGATACTTTTCATGACAATGAGTATCGTACAAAACCATGCAATCGCTTTTTTATGACAAGAAGATAAAACAAGGCATAAAAACCATAGTCAAATTTGATGGCAAGAGTGGGACTAAGGTCGTCGTATTTATTTTTTAAATGCATCAATTGGTCGTTGAGGTTACACCAACTTATTATTGCAAGATATTGTATCATTTATGATATGCAAACAAATGTGCTACAAATATCAATTATGTTTCCATCTAATGATATATTTTAGATGCTTTCAATAAATAAAAAATTAGAATTAAATTTTATGGTTTTTTATATTATATTTATTTAATATTTGATTGGATCTTCTCTTTGTTCTATATTAATATATGTTATTGTCTATTATTTAAAGATACAATAAATGTGATATAATTTATTTAAAAAAACATTTATTTTATTTTATATTAAAACTTTATGCTAAATTCATCAGTATTATTATGTTGATATCACATCAATATATCATGTTAATGTTAGCAAAAAAGGTAACAAAAGTGATAATCAAAATCAAATTGTAATAACAAGTAACACAATATTAATTTTATATTTTTAAATTCAAATTAGTAAATCAAGCATTCTTTGCAAAATTATGCACAAATACAAGTACAAACAATTTTTAATAGGGTAAGGACTAACCACTACTTAACCCTTATTCATATAGACAAAGACTATATTACTTTTATGACATAGACTATAGAAACACTATATCCCTAAGTCTTGTCATTAATGCTTTTATCTATTTATTATTATTAATTTTTGTACATTATTTATTATTGTAGCAAGCTTAGATTACAAATTTACATAATTTTTTGCATATTATTTATTATGGTAGTGAGCTTACATTACAAATTTACATGCAAACCCAATTTTAAACAATTTACAATACAAGAGTAGGGACTAGCCACTATGTGACCCTTATTTCATTCATGGTCAATCCCTCATAATATAGGCTCTAAAGTAGGAAAAAGAATATGTATAGTAATCCTATTAGTGACCTAAAAAAACTATGATGAATAATATATAAGGTAAATAAAAAAACGAACCCTTTGGTGACTTGTGATAAATGATATATAAGATCAAAATAATTTAAGTATTAGTAAGTTATTGTATTCAATTTTTTATCTTTTATAAAAAAGAGTAATATAAATATATTGGCATCCTTTCCTTAGAAATTTCACATTATATATTACTTCTATTTAAAAAGGAATGAAATAGTTGTTTGCACAAAAAAGATTGAGTTAGTTGTAATTTTCTAATTTAGAAGTTATTTGTCATCACAAATTATTTTTTAGCATGTTAAGACTTTAACCATCATTTCACTAAATTTGGACATATTCTACAAAATCTAGACTTAAATAACTCCAATAAATTGATATCATTGGATTCTAATTTTGCTCTTTTCAGATTTTAATATTGCTACTATTGGATTCTGATGTTGTTATTATCAAATTCTAATATTTCTAATATCTTATTTTAATATTGTTATTATCATATTTTAATATTTTTACTTTCAAATTTTGATATTACTAATATCAGATTCCAATATTATGATTATCTGATTCTAACACTACAAATATTCGATTCTAATAATCTCATTATGGTTTTCACATTTTCATTCGCATCTTAAAGTAACAAGAATAATTTAAATTGAAATTTAGAAATATCCTTGACTACAAAACTAAATATTATTTTGATATCATAAATAAGTTGAAATTTACATTGTTACATGTTTATATTGTTGGGAAATACGGAAGCACACAATTGATTACCAAATACAAGCAACTTACATGCGGAATTAAACCAGAATCACAAGTAACTAGAATTCAGAAACAACACAGAATATGAGAGACAATACACAATTGTATTAATACTCTTCTAGAAGGAAATACAACAAAGAAGATTGCCACAGTTCTTCTTCCTTACACACCTCTAGGGCTCCCACACCTCTAGGGCATAAACAGTAAATCTTCCCTCAAAGCTCTCTCTCTTACGGTCCCAACACACAACTCAAACACAGAGTTGGTGTTCACCTCCAACCAGTCAGTATCCACTACTGCCAGTACACTAGTGCTCCACGCACTCCAAGTAGATCTCCCCTGAACTACAATAATCTGCAACCCAAATGACCTTACTTATGGAAGGAACTGCCTTGCCTTCCTCTCTTGCTCTAGACCGAGTACACACCGTACTCCAAGTAGATCCCACCTGATCTTACTCCCTATTGTGTTGTTGTCCTCCCTGATCTTACACACCTGCAAATCAATCTGGTTCTACACACCTACAAACCTGGATCATGCACACACATACACCTACATATCAATGATCTTACTTACCATGCAAATCTCCTAATGTGGCCATGCACACCTGATGACCAAGATCATACATACATGAATAACCCTTATGATTCTCCAAACCAGCACCCACACTTGGTATTACTGTGGAACTAGGAGGAACACACCTGGCTCTCTTCTCTCTGAAGGAGCTAATATTTGCTCTCTTACTCTCTAGCACACTTTTACAATATAGCCCATGAGTCTATTATATAGATCTCATCCAAACAATAATTAGACATCTAATTACAATAATTTAGATCCGTAGCTTCTAGTCTGAATTTGGCTCTTGACATGTAAACACTTGGTTCATTAACTAACTGCCTGTAAAACTTGCAGTTCTAAACTACACAGGCAACCGACGTCGGTCCTTGTCTGCCTAGAGGTGATCGACATCAGCTGATCCCTTATCAACATCAGTTGCTTCTCTTCACTAATTTGACCAACGTCGACTGATCAGACTGATGCCGGTTGCTCTGCAACTCAACAACCTCTCAGCAACCTCCTCCCCTATTTGCATCAGTGAAGCTTTTAGCTCCACAACCTAACAATCTCCCACTTGGAGATAAACAGTTGCACTGTACCTGTACTTGTACTTATACCCTGTCTAATCTATTTCTTGGCTTGTATCCCTCTTCAAGATCAATCCTGAAGACCAACCACCACATAACCTATGGTGCACCTCCTGTCATCTGAGTAACCTGCCACATCTGAACCTACAAACCCATGTAGTGAAGTCCTGACCCTACATAACACGAATCCCTGCTGTTGGTCCCTCTCAAATCTCTGAGAACCCACTTCCCTGAATTGGCTCCTAACTCTCTGACAGCTCCCACTGCTTGGGAAAACTCAGGTCTATACCAGACCTCATGTGATTTTGGACACTAAACTATCCAGCCCTTGGTGTGATCTGGTTTTGCATCCTACGTATTGAACCTCGCTAACACCTAATTCACATCAGCTCCCACTGGAGACAAAATTAACCTGTGATCTTCCATGTCTCTCATGCCAAAGAATTTCACTGCTCCAAATTCCTCATGACATGCCACTAAACTAACCTTACCCTTAGCTCAGTAAAACCCTGTATGTACAAACCTGCTAGCTAGCATACCATCCACATACAGTAACAGGATAATGTTGCAATCATCATCCACCTGGTAAGACAAACCATAGTAGTTACCCTGACATTGACTAAAGCCATGCTTTGTCATCCACCTGTCAAACCTGTACCACTGTCCTGTAGCTTCCTCAAGACCATATGACCTGGTCTTCCATCTCACGTGTCTGTTCTCTCTATTCTTTAACTAAGGTAGTTATTCATCTCTATGCTTTCATACCAGCTAACAACCCTACCAAATCTCTCACTTGGTTTTGCATTCTCATCATGTTATGCTCCCACTGTTTCCTGGATCCTTCCTGCTCTATAGTGAGCAATGAGTATAAAGAAGAGGAACAACAAATTTGAGGCTTACTTACCCTTTCAGTCCTCCATATGGGTGTTTGAGACTCCTTGATAGCTTGTTGTCCACCCAAAATCCGTTACAGTGACCGACCTCGATCACTACACAGTCTGCATTCGACTGACATTGATTTCCATGCGCCTATCCTGACTACCAACTCTATCGACATCGGTGTCCACCTACTGCCGACGTCGGTCCTCTTGACTGACATCGGTCTTACCTATTGCCGACGTTGGTCCTCCTGACCGACGTCGGTCTTACCCTTCCTAACATCACCGGCTTCAGTCTACACATGACCGACATCGGCACCTGTCTGTTCGACGTTGATTCCTCCTGACTGATGCCGGTACCTGTAATTTCCTATGAGTGATGACTTTTTACTCGTGAGCTCTCCATGGATCAAAACCCTATCCAAATCGCCCTGCTCAGAGTTACTCAGCCTTTTCCACTGATCTTTGTCTGCCATCTCCTCCATAAACACCAAGGCTTTCCAGTTCTTAAGCCTGTCAAACACATCTGACTTCCTCTTAAGAACATGCATTTCCTTCTTGCTCATGTGACCAAGCCTACAAAGCCACGTCTCTGCAACAAAAGAAGAATCAGTAATATAAACAAGTAAATAAAGAGTACCTGCTTTCTTACCACCAGCTAGTTCAAGTGCATCCGCTGTGAGAGTTCTTATGCATCTCTCATCACCCAAATTTCCTGAAGAAATTAGCCATATCTTCAACACTGGGACCTGCATGACCTCCTTCAACACCCATGTGTTGGCCGCCTGCAATTTTAGCTTCACTTCCCCTTTGCCAATTCTTTGGCAAGGCACACTAGCCCCTAAATAAATCTTTCCAAATTCTCTAAGGACCTTACCATGAAAAAATACTCTATTTCAAACTGCATGGAAAGAGGCAACATAATCTATAAAACAAGATTCTACTTTATCCAAGAAACATACCAGAGCATCCTGTGCCACATCACCTGCAACATCTACTTCTTCAGTTCCTTCATGCTGATCTTCTACCAACCAACAATCTTTCTTTTCCTGCTCTTTCTTTCCATAACACCGTAAGTGATCCTCTGTGCTTTTTAATTCCTCCATTCTTAGCTTTCTTCTGCCATTGCTCTACTCCCACTTAATTAGAAACCCCTGAGAGTGACCTATAATCAAACACAAAACCTGCTTCCTGTAACCTTAGCTCTGATACCACTTGTTGGGAAATACGGAAGCACACAATTGATTACCAAATACAAGCAACTTACATGCAAAATTAAACTAGAATCACAAGTAACTAGAATTTAGAAACAACACAGAATATGAGGGACAATACACAATTGTATTAATACTCTTCTAGAAGGAAATACAACAAAGAAGATTGCCATAGTTCTTCTTCCTTACACACCTCTAGGGCTCCCACACCTTTAGGGTATAAATAGTAAATCTTCCCTCAAAGCTCTCTCTCTTATGGTCTCAACACACAACTCAAACACGGAGTTGGTGTTCACCTCCAACCAGTCAGTATCCACTACTGCCAATACACCAGTGCTCCATGCACTCCAAATAGATCTCCCCTGAACTGCAACAACCTGCAACCCAAATGATCTTACTTATGGAAGGAACTGCCTTGCCTTCCTCTCTTGCTCTAGACTGAGTACACACCATACTCCAAATAGATCCCACTTGATCCTACTCCCTGTTGTGTTGCTATCCTCCCTGATCTTGCACACCTGCAAATCAATATGGTTTTGCACACCTGCAAACCTAGATCATGCACACACATACACCTGCAGATCAATGATCTTACTTACCATGCAAATCTCCTAACGTGGCCATGCACACCTGATGACCAAGATCATACATACATGAAGAACCCTTCTGATTCTCCAAACCAGCACCCACACTTGGTACTGCTATGGAACTAGGAGGAACACACTTGGCTCTCTTCTCTCTGAAGGAGCTAATATTTGCTCTCTTACTCTCTAGCACACTTTTACAATATAGCCCATGAGTCTATTATATAGATCTCATCCAAAAAATAATTAGACATCTAATTACAATAATTAGATCCACAGCTTCTAGTCTAAATTTGGCTCTTGACATGTAAACACTTGGTTCGTTAACTAACTGCCTGTAAAACTTGCAGTTCTGAACCGTACAGGTGATCGACGTCGGTCCCTATCTGCCTGGAGGTGACCGACGTTGGCCGATCCCTGACTGACATCGGTTTCTACTCTTCACTAATTTGACTAACTCCAGCTAATCAGACCGACGCTGGTTGCTCTGCAACTCAGCAACCTCTCAACAACCTCCTCCCCTGTTTGCATCAGTGAAGTTTTTAGCTCCACAACCTAACATATATTTCTTATTATTTTATTTTTGAGTAAATATAAGAAATTAGGTTCACTCTAGATCTTCTATAATTGGTCAAATAGCCCAACAAGTTATGATTTAGAAGATAGTTTTTCACAATATAATATGATCAATACTTAGTCAATTTTAAGATTTCAGTATTAAACGTAAGAATTTCATGGCATAATTTTTATAGATGACATTCATTTTGGGAATATATATATATATATATATATATATATATTCATTTTTAAGGTTTTGGGGCCTTCTATATTATGTGTTGACATTTCTATAAGTTCTAGGTTTGTCAAAATTAAAATTTATAAACCAGTGCACACCCAACCACCCTTTTATGCTAAGTTTACTTACCATTAGGTCTCTTATAGGCCAAACATGACATAACAACACCATACTAATTTTCAACCAAGGTAAATGTGGATAATTTAGGGCACATTTATGTATGGCCATGCCAATTTAGTTTGAAATCATGACAAAGTTGTGTGAATGGATAAACATGGGATGCATTGGTGACCCATGCACACCGAAATAACTCTTTATCCAAATTTTACTTGTGATTATCTTATAGGCCAAAAGAGACACAAAAACACCATATCCACTTGCAACTAGGGTAAATGAAAATAATTCTAGGCATATTTGTGCATGATCATCCGATTTCTATTTAAACTCAGGTTAAAGTGGTGTGTTTGGGGAAATACAAGTTGTATTGTGACCCCTACATAATCAACCACTCATTTATGTTTTTTTTTACTTGTGATTATTTCCCTCATAGTTCAAAAGTGACACAACAACACCATATCCATTTATGACTAGGGAAATATGAATAATTTTAGGCACATTTGTGCAAGATCACCTTGATTCACTTAAAATTTAAGCTAAAGTGGTATGATTGGGCCAATGTAAGTCATATTAGTGACCCACACACATCCAACCATCCTTTTATGCTAATTTCACTTGTGATGAAGTTCCTTATAATCCAAAAGTGCCACAATAACACCATATCCACTTATGACTAAGAAACAAATAGTAAATTTAGGGCACATTTATGTAGGATCACTCTAATTCACTTCAAATTCAAGCCAAATTAGTTGGATTGGGGTAACATATGTCACATTAGTGATCTGCACACACCCAACCATTACTTTATGCTAATTTTATTTTTGATTATGTCCCTTATATGCCGAAATTGACACAACAATCTATCCAATCACATTATCCTAATCACACCACTTTGGTTATAAATATAAGTGAATTGGGGTGATTACTCATAAATGTGCCCAAAATTATCTATATTTCTTGATTATGAGTGGAGATGGTGTTTTTTTAACTTTTATCCTATAGCAGACCTAATCATAAGTAAAATAGACATAAAGGGATGGTTAGGTGTGCACTAATCACCAATGTAACTTACATTTCCCCAATCAAACCACTTTGGCCTAAATTCTTAGTGAATTGGGGTGATCAAGAATGAATGTGCTACAAATTATCTACATTTTCCTTGGGCACAAGTGAATATGGTGTTATTGTGTTGAATTTGGCCTATAGTCCCCATAATAATAAGTAAAAATGATATAAAGGGCTGGTTGTGTGTGATAAGGTCACTAATGTGACCCACATTACCCCATTTACATAAATTTACCCTAAATTTGAAGTGAAATGGGTGATCACACACAAATGTGTTTCAAATTATTCTCATTTTCCTTGGTCACAAGTAGATATGGTGTTTTTATGTCAGTTTTGGCTTATAAGGGACCTGATCAAAAGTAAAATAGGCATAGGCATAAATAGGTGTTTGGTATATGCATGTTACCAATGAAACCTACATTGCCCTAATCACACCACTTTGGCCTAGAATTGAAGTGAATCAAGGTGATTAAGCACAAATGTGCCTAAAATTATCTATATTTTCTCTATTCACATTGATATGGGTTGGTTATGTCACTTTTAGCTTATAAGGGACCTAATCGTACATTAAATAAGAATAAAGGAGTGGTTGTGTGTGAATCAGTTATCAATGGGAACTAAGTTGTCCCAATCACATCAATTTGGTCTCAATTATAAGTGAATTAGGTTGATCATGTGTCAGTGTACCCTAGATTATTTGTATTTTGCTTCATCACAAGTGGATATGGTGTTGTTGTGTTGCTTTTTCCATATAAACCCTTTAATCATAAGTGAAAATGGCATAAAATGGTTATTTATTGTGCGTAGGTCACCAATGCAACCTATGTTTCCATAATCACACCAATTTCACTTGAATTATAAATTAATTAGGGTGATATTGCATACATGTGCCAAAAATTATACTCATTTTCCCTAGTTTCTAGTGTTGTGTCACTTTTGCCTATAAAGTACCCAATTGTAAGTAAAACAAACATAAATCAATGGTTAGGTGTGTATGTGTCATAATACGATTTACATTCCCCCAATAAAACCATTTTGGTTTGAGTTTAAAGAGAAATGGGGTGATCATTCAAAAATGTGCCTAGAATTATTTATAACTACCCTAGTCACAAGTGGATATGATGTTTTTGTGTCTCTTTTGGCCTATAAAGGACCTAAAATTTTAATTAAAATTTGCAAAAAGTGGCATTTTAGTGTGCACAAACAATTAATGCATCTTAAGTTTCCCTGTTCACACCAATTTGAACATGAATTAAAGCTAATTTGGGGTGATTGTGCTTCAATGTTCCCTAAAATGTCATGATTTACCTTGGTTATAAATTATCATGTTATTGTTGTGATGACTTTGGCCTATAAGAGACATAATGTTAAGTAGAATTGGCATAAGGGGGTAGTTGAGGGTGTGCTAGTATGTAAAATTTAGTTTTGATAAACCCAAAACTCTTAGAAATGTCAGCAAGTAATCTAGAAGGCCCTAAAATCTTTAAAATGACTATATGTTTACCTAAAATGGACATATGATGCAAAAGTTATGCCCTAAAATCCTTAGGTTAAATATTGAAATCCTAAAATTGACTAAGAATTAAGTAGATTAAATTTTAAAAAAATATTTTCTAAATGGTAGCTCATGGAGTTGTGAGACTGATTCTAGAAGATGCAAAGTGACCCTAACTTCTTATATTTACTAATATAAGATTGAAGTATAAGGAATATAAATGTAATAGTGTAAATTCTAACTTGTACACATTATCACATGTATATACTTTACGGTCAGTTATAGCTAAGCCTAAATCATAAAAATGCATATGTGTTTGCATTCAAATCATGTATGCATTTACATTTAAATCACATTTTTTAAAACATGTTTTATTTTTTGCCCTCCAAATTTCTACACTTATCATATATTCATCAATCAATAAATATGAACCCAATTACTACTAGGTTCCCAACATTGTTCATTCCATATAATGGCTATCAAGAATCTATCAGTTGTTAGGTTCCCAAAAATTATTACGTAGAGATGATAATGTTAGGAATGCCATAGACACTATCTTTCTAACAATCCTAATCACATATAATTATTGTTAGGATCCTAGTGGTTGCTCAATTCCCAATATTCATAATTACATATCACAGTGGTTTGGAGCCTAATAGTCACCATGTTACCAACATTATTCTTTAGGGATAACAATAATAGAAACATATCTCCCGATAGTTCTCTAACATTATCAATTACATATAATGGTTTTTAGGAGCCTAAAAGCTGCTAGGTTTCCAATATTCATAGTTAAACTTTTGTGGTAATTGAGAGATTATCATTAAATACATGAATGTTAGGCTAATTAGTAGTTGCTAGCTTTATAACATTGTTATTTATGGATGAATGTTAGGAACCAAATGTTCATTGGATTTCCAACATCATTATATAAATATAATGGATTTCATAAGCCTAATGATTACAATGTTTACATTATTCATAATGACATATAATGATTATTTGGAGCATAACAACTGCTAGGTTCCAAATATTTGTAATTACTTATCATGGATGTTGGGATCCTAACATGCACTAGGATATTGATATTCCTTAATACATATAATGATTAATAAGACCCTAATTACTAATAGGTTCCCAACATTCATAATTATGTATAATTATTATTGATACGCTGGTGGATGATAGGTTCCCAACATTTGTAACAATATATAGACGTTGTTGGGATCCAAATGACTACTAGGTTTCAAACACTTGTAATTACATGTTATAGTTGTTGGGAGCCTAGTGGCCACTAATGTATGAACATTATTGTTAAGGATTAATAGTTACTATTTTATTTAGGAAAGCCAAATTTTTTCATATGAGTTTGTTTGTATTTAAGTATTTGCTTGATTCCCAACATTATTCTATAGATAAAATAGTTTTTGAGAGCTTAGCAACCAAAAAGTTGATAATATTGTTCTATTATATATAATGTTTCCTAAAATTATTAAGGATAACCATGTTCTTCATAAATATCTTATTGAATAGGACATAATCTAGGATATCAACAATGCCATTTATATATAATGGTTGGTGGGACCCTAGTGGCCACTAGATTTAAATATATAATGGTTTGTATTTCTATGAGAAAGAAAAAATAATGTTCTTATACTAACATTAATCATATTTTCATTTAAAATAACAATACTACAATAGTACAGTCTTATACTTTCATAGGCATGCCAAAGTTTAATATTCCATTCACATTGAACAATTGTACAAAATTAAGTTCTTATAGTAGCATTGTAATAGAAATTTTATAAAACCCACATCCGAGGCCAAGATGATATCATGATGTTGAGAAGACTTACCATTACCAAAACCTATATTATGTTAAGAATATTTAGCTTCCGATTTCATGTTCTAGTTTTTCAATGTATACCTTAATGAAATCATACCCTCTATCAGGTATTTTAAACTTACCAATTTCTATTTGGTGACCAATCCCAAATGATGTTATCCAGACTAGTCTCAGATGTTTCACCTAATTTTCTCCACCATTAAATTGGCCTTAAAAAGTTTTGATACAAATCCTTCCATTTTTTCCCTCTCCCAATAGGTTCCTACCATATAAATATCACATTTTTACTAACATTATCGTCATCATTTTTATATTAAATATTACATTTCTCCTTATGCATCCATATTTTAATTTTATCACTAGGCCATACTATAAGCATTTATCCATCATAGGCATATTTAAATGGATAAAATTCTTATTTAGTTATTTCACATAAAGGCCCAACATAAATGCCATTACTTATTGGGGAATTTTTAATTTAGTAGTTTTTCCTATCAATTGGAATGGCTCCCATTATTTGATCATACATGTTTAGGTCCTATATTGTTTTTGGCCAAAATGATCTTCTGACTTGTTGCTATAATGGACAAAGGTTTATCCAATGTACACAACATTTTTCCAATACCTTATTTTTAGACCCCATAATTCCACCCATGTCTCTAGAAATATTATCCCAATTTGTAATATATTATTGAATTCCCCTTTTCAAATTATAATCTCTTTGAGATATTTGAAAGGTGCTAGTGGAAGCTACCCTACAATACACTCTCATCTACCATCATTCAATTTATGCCAACTTTTGATTAGAGGGGACCATTTTGCATCCATGATTAGTCCTTTTTACTCCTTCATGGGTATGTTCTCCACAACATGGAATTTAAACATTTGAGGTATTATAATTCCTGCAATCATGTGGTTTCCATCCAACAAGTGTGGATAAACAAAGGCCTTGAAGTTATATACTTCCTCAATAAATATGTAGTAAATGTATTTGACCCTTGTTAGCATTTATTTTAGGTGTCTATGATATGTGGAAAATAAAATTTATTTATTTTAGATAATGATTTTGAAACTCTACTAAAATTCCCATATGTGTGCTCATGGGTGTGTCCTATTAGAAGGAAGCTTATAAAAAACAATGTTGAAAGTCTTCCTTTCTATCAAAATGAACACAAATGCAAATAAGGTACAATTATTTTTTTCATTCAAATCATTATCTAGTTATAGGTAGAGCATTGATGTTTTTTTAGTGAATCCCATGAAAAATTTCACCACATATTCCTTGTGCCCATTGCATTATTCATACAATTAATTTTATACTTGTGGATTATGCAATGGCTACTTGTATGAGATCCTTTATTATAAAATAAATCACCACAGTCATTAATATCAGGTTATTTGTGCTTCCTAAGATACAAATCAAATTATATGACTATTAAGTTTTCTCCTTGTTTAATAAATGATATGCCAAAGTGGCCAAAACCCTTGGTCTTGTGTCCATGTGTTAAAATACTAGTTAAAGTAATAAGGAGGTTAATAAAATTAATTATTAACATTTATTTTCTTCTCATATTTGGTATGGAAGTTTTTATTGTGTCCATTTTATCTTTCATAATGCTTGAGAATGATCTAGGCAACAATTCGGGTGACGGTTTTACTCCAATTGATGACGGAACTTCTGGGAGCCATAACTTTTGCACCATAGCTCCGATTGACTCCCCATTTGAACCATTGGAAAGATAAGAATGATATGAATGTAGTGATATGGCATGGAGATCCACTCAATGGGTTTTGACCCCTGAAAACTTAATATAAGTGCCCCAAATTTTAATTTTTGTAGTGTAATCTAAAAATAGTAATTCATCGAATTCTATATTGTTGTAAATCATGAAAGTTGAACCACTTAATCTCCCTCAATAATGGTGAACTTCCACATTCTCCTTATTCCTTAAAAATGTGTATAATTGAAGATTTAACTTGAAATGGAAATCAAACATCTCTTCCCAGAGATAAGCATATGGTTGTATTTGTAATCTTGAGTAATAAAACATCTATTCATAGAGAAATAATTGTTACTATGTTATTTTCATATTCTTGAAATATCTATCAATAAAAAATTCTAAGTTTTAGATAAAATAATCCCATAGTTTGTTTATTCAATTGTGTTCTATAGGAATATTATTGCGTGTAATAAATTTGAATGAATTCATTGAGCCATTTTTATTCTTGATCAATTTTTTATATTGTTTCAAAACATAAGGTGACCATACATCTATCTTGAATCTATTTTCAATCATCAAACTTGGAAAATAAGTTTTTTTTTGAAATATAAAATTATGGAAAAATATGTTGTGTATATTTTGATGATGTGTGACTATAAAATTGGAAGAAGATCCATTAGTACAAGGTCCTCATTGCAATTCTAGCAAATTAAAGAGTAGTTTATACACCTAAATTTGGTATAAGACTAATTTTTACAATGTGTTTATGTGAATTTACATATATAGACTCTCAATATAAAATAGGGCACTTATTGGCACATTTTCAAGGGTCTTGTGTCTATTTTATTTACTTTATGTGATTGTGTAGTCATCTATTTTTCTCTATTTGTTTTCCTCAACCTAGTCACAAGGATTTATGGTATTTACTTATTAGTTATTTATATTTTCCTTAGCTTCTAGAAAAATCCAAAAATCATGGATAGATCTGTTATCATAGAACCATCCTTAAGTTATAGATATATCTAAATGCATCTTGCAAGTTTATTTTGGGTCACTTTATTTTACACATTTAAAATTTATTGGGTTGGATTTTTCATGCAATTAGTTCCCCAATTCAAAATTTAGATCTATATATGAAAATCCCTTAGAGTAATTTAAATCATTTATTTAACACAAGGCACATAATAGTAATCTAGCTTAGGTTTATTCTAATTTTGAAGTTTCTAAGAGCGGTATCTATTTTCATGATTATACCAAATGGGGGCCTAGTAAAAATTGCATTTATATTTGTAATTAAATGATCTGGTACCCACACACATGTTATTAGGTTATATACATGTAGGTTGAACCCTCTTAAGAGTATTGGTAATGTACGCAACACTCAACTAGTCATTGGGGATTGGTTGAGGTCATATCAACCCATCCCCTTTACCCATTATCCCCATTTCACATTGATCATATAATGCATAGATAGTGTACGAAGTCAGGGGAAGAAAAACATATCCATTCACATGGGATTGAAGACATTTTCATATACATAATCCCTAATTAGATGTAGGTGCAACAATTAGGACTCCCACAAACAAGTATAGACATGTAGGATAGTTTTTCACCCTAACAAATAGTTTCATTTTACATAGGCATATATGAAGCATCAACTTGTCTTAGCTCACATATAAATGGTATTTCTATATCTAAGAATTCATAATCCTTTTCCTAATGTCTATTAATGATTATGCACTATTGAATACCTATACATACTATAAATAAGCTAAGTACTTAATTCCTCTAACATTTTTTTATAAATAACATGTTACTATATTATTCTAGTTACAATTAGTTTTACATGTGAATTTAAAATCTTATAAAATATGGATTTTATAAAGTTTTATCCTAGTAGGGTTGCATTAATCCAAAAATAAATAAAACATATTGGTGAACAAGTTCTTTGTCTAGAACATAGCACACCTTAGGTCTTATTAGGGTTTCTTCCTTCTAAAACTAGAGTTTCATATTTTGGTATTTAGTTCTATTTTTCAAATCTAATTTCCCCTTATTATGTGTATTCTTTCTTAAGGTCTCCATTTATAAGACCTTATATCTCTATGTTTACCCTTGTTAGGTGTAGGCTTTGTTCTTATTTTCTTTTTCATTCTAGGGTTTGGAAAAGTTCATATGAGTATGCATCCTCAAAACCCTAACAAGTATATCTCTATGGAACCTTTATCATTAACTCATGCCATAACCAATAGCTATGATAATGAATGGAAAAATCATGATGTAGATCATCATGCTTGTGTGCCTAGTAAAAATGTTTATGTAGACAAGGAATATGCATGTACAATTGAAATAAATGATTATGATAGTTATGATCATGATGATGTTGAAGAGTGGAATGCAAGTGATATATATTTCTATAATTATAGTGAAGAATAAGAATACAATGAGATTAAAATGCAAGAAGTTAATTATCCTTCTACCTCTATACATTATTCAACTAGTCATTCATTATAACAAGAAGAAATCAACACTTGATTAACTAATACACTTTGTATTATAGTTTGACTTAATAATTATGTTACAAGGTAAGTGCATAGAATTGGGGGCCAAAAGGGGGTCTTAAGTGGACATGTTTTACCTAAAAAATAATAAACATCTCAACTTGTAAGGATTATTTGAGACACTTAAATTCAAAATTTGAAGATGTCATAGGAACATGAATTATAGAATTTAGAGTCTATTTTATAAAATACTAATGTTTTTTCTAAAATGGTCAAGTAGAAGTAGGTCAAACATTAGAAATTTGAATAGGTAGTATTATTTTTTAGAAAAAACCAAAGTAGATAGCTTTTTGTGCAACCCATAATTTCTTAGCATCGTTTAGTTTTTTCAAAACCCTTTGGTAGAAAGTTAGATAAGATCATATAGTTTGCAACCTATATTTTTTAAAAATTAATTAATGAATATTTATTCTTTTACTAATTTCATGAGTCAATAGACTATGAAATATGATCAATAATGTATAGTAGGCCATGCAACCCCCACAAGAACCTTAAAAAATATCAATAATTATATTTTTTTGAATGTGTATATAATCAGGGATAGTTTACAACCATATAATTATTTTTGGCTTGAATCAATGAATCAAAAGGTACTTAAAAAAATATAAGCATGTATAATTTTTGGCATATAGCACTATAAAAAGACATACTTAAAAATAAATATAGATAACAAACTTAATGTAATAAAAATATAAAAAAAATCATATATATTTAGAAAAAGGAGAGTGTAGTCAATGTTTTAGTCATATTTTAAATATTGTTTTGATAAATTTCATAGTGTCTATCATGGCCGAAGTTACATTTTATTATTTTTTATTCAAAAACACACATTCGACTATGTGTTTGCAGGTCCATGCCTCAGGCTCAAGAATCCAAGCCATTCCCGAGCCTTGAGGTATGTGTTTTTAAATGTTAAACAATAGAAACCCATATGCATAATTATCACATACGTAGAATATTTTACTATTAATAATTAAAACTGTGTACATGGTATTGATGTTATAAAAGCACATACACATAATAGTTTAATATTACATTGACATGCATAATATATAAATAAAATAAAAATTTAAGTCTATTGACTTGTGAAATTAGTAAAAATATAAATATTTATTAATTAATTTAAAAAAAATAGAACATTCATTAATTAAAGTATATGTTTATATTTAGATAGGGACACATAGTTTATACTTTAAGTTATAATTTATTTATATACCTTTAGGATGTTTAAGAGTGATTTCAAAACTCTAGAAACTATAACACAAATTTTAGGTTTTAGAAGATCCTATCATATTTCAAACTTAGTCAAATCCTAGGGTTTTAGGGTTTCAAACTAAGCCATATTTTAGGGTTTTAATATTTTAGGAGACATCATAGGACGTATGAAGGCTACATGAAGGGATATAGGTATGATAGAATAGTATGAGAACATCTCTCAAAAAGTGCCATAAGTTGATCCCATCCCATTCCCTTTGCACCCCTGCATACACTCCAAGAGAAATGCATCGATGAGCTCCTAATACATATTGGAACCATCTGAGACATGAAGGGACACACAACATGATTTCTAGTTATGGGGTATGTTTCTAACATTAATCCTGAAAATAAAATACATACACCACTTCTTTCATTCTATAGATCATGGATATTTTAACCATATTTTGATAAATTTAAGTAGTAGTCAATTGGGGTAATTAATGATGTGATTTGGTCCAAATTGAGCCCTATGAACCTAATTCTTAGTCTAAATGATGTTAATTGGAGGCAAAATGATTGGTTTAGGGTTTAAAGAGTTTATGATTTAGGATTTAGTGTTTAAGGCTTAGGGCTTAGGGTTTAAGTTGTATGGTTTATGGTATAAGGTCTAAGGTCTAATCATGAAAGCATTTGGGGCCATTTTGAGCTTGTTAAACCTACTTGTGACTATAGAATGTGATTTTGGGCACAATTAGCCCCAATGCCATCATAGGTTAAGCTAATTAGTCAATTGGGGTAATAAGTGATGTAATTTGGGACAAATTGAGCCCCATGAAAATAATTATTACTCTAAAGGATGTTAATAATGGCTAAATCAATTGATTAAAGGTTTAGGGTTTATGGTTTAGGGATTAGGGTTTAGGTTTTAAGGATTAGGGTATAGTGTATAAGGTTTAGGTTTTAGGGTATAGGGTCTAATAAGAAAGGCAATTGGGGCCAATTTGATCTTGTTGAACCTATTTGTGACTATAAAATGTGTTTTTAAGCTCAATTAGCCCCAATGCCATAACAGATTGTACCAATTAGTCAGTTAGGTCAATCATAATTTGGGATAAATTAAGCCCCCTAAACCTAACTTATACCCTAAAAGATGTTAATTTAGGCTAAATCTATTGGTTTAGGGTTTATAATTTTAGGTTTAAGGTTTAGGGCTTAGGGTTTAAGGTATAAAGTTTAGGGTTTAGGGTCTAATTTCAATGGTAATTGGGGATAATTAAGATTATTACACCTATTTGTGACTACATAATATGATTTTGGGCTTAATTAGCCCCCATGTAATCATATATTGAGCTAATTAGTCAATTAGGGAAGTTAGTGATGTGATTTTAGTTAGATTGAGCCTAGTGAACCTACTTCTTAGTCTAAATGATGTTAATTAGGGCTAAAATGATTGGTTTAGGGTTTAAATAGTTTATGATTTAGGGTTTAAATAGTTTATGATTTAGGGTTTAAGGTTTAGGTCTTAGGGTTTAAGGTATATGGTTTAGGGTATAAAGTCTAATCACAAAGGCAATCAAGGCTAATTTGACCTCGTTGAACCTACTAGAATGTGCTTTTGGGCATAATTAGCCCCAATGTCATGATAAGTTGAGCTAATTAGTCAATTAGGGAAATAAGTGATGTGGTTTTGGCTAAATTGAGCCTTATGAAAATAATTATTACTCTAAAGGATGTTAGTTGGGGATAAATCAATTGATTTAAGGTTTAGGGTTTATAATTTAAGGTTTAGGGTTTAGTGCTTAGGGTATAAGGTTTAAGTTTTATGGTATAAGTTCCAATCACAAAGGAAATTGGGGTCAATTTAAGCTCATTAAAACTATTTATGACTATAAAATATGATTTTGGGCTCAATTATCCCCAATGTCATCATAGATTGAGCTAATTAGTTAATTTGGGCAACTTATGATACGATTTGGGCTAAATTGAGCTTTGTGAACCTAATTCTTACTCTAAAAGATGTTAATTTGGGCTAAATCAATTGGTTTAGGGTTTATAGTTTAGTGTTTAAGGTTTAGGTAATACCGTTTAAGGTTTAGGTTTTAGGGTATAGGGTATAGGGTCTAATTATAAAGGCAATTGGGGATAATTTGAGCTTATTCAACCTATTTATGATTGCAAAATGTGATTTTGTGCCCAATTAGCTTAAACATCATCACATATGAGCCAATTAGTTATTTGGGGAAATTAGTGATGTAATTTAGGCAAAATTAAACCATGTAAACTTAATTCTTAGTTAAATAATGTTAATTAGGGCTAAAATGATTGGTTTAAAGTTTAAAGAGTTTATAATTTAGGGCTTAGGGTTTAAGGTAGATGGTTTAGCATATAGAGTCCAATTGCAAAGGCAATTGGGGATAATTTTAGTCATTGGACCTACTTGTGACTATAGAATGTGATTTTGGGCACAATTAACCCCAATGGCATCATCTGTTGATCCAATTTGCTAATTTGGACAATAAGTGATGTGATTTGAGTTGAATTGAGTCCCATGAAAATAATTATTAGTCTAAAGGATGTTAATTGAGGCTAAATTAATTGATATAGGGTTTAAGATTTATTATTAAGGGTTTATGGTTTTGTGCTTAGGGCATAGGGTATAAGGTTAAATCATGAATGTGATTTTAGGCTCAATTAACCCCAATATAATCACAAATTGAGCTAATTAGTCAATTAGGATAATTATTGTTGTGATTTGGGCCAAATTGAGCCTTGTGAACCTAATTTTTATTGCAAAGGATGTTAATTTTGATTAAATCAATTGGTTTAGGGTTTACGATTTAGTGTTTAAGGTTTAGGGTGTAGGGTTTAAGGTATAGGGTACAGTGTCCAATCACAATGGCAAGGATTGTTTTAACTAGATATTAATCGACAGGGATGGTTGATTAACCATAAATACATGACAAAGTAAAAAATATTTAAATTTATCAAAATATGATAGAAATATCCATGATCCATTAAATTAAATAAGTGAGGTGTGTGTTTTCTCCATGGGATTGCTATTATAAATATATCCCAAAACTATAAACCATGTGATTTAACTTTTTAGGGTTAATAGAGTTTAAGCCCTAAGTTGTTAAAGGGGATGAGTTTAGTAAATCAAGGTAGAAATATGTAATAAATATAACCACTAATTTGTAATAGAATTGAACTATTTTGACCTTTATAAAAATAGAAATAGATAATGTAAACATGTACTTAACTAGAAATTAACTGATATGGAAGATCTAGAGGCTACAATCTAAGATAGGAGATGATGTTAGTGTCATAAACATGATCCAAATGTCAAAACCCTTCTTGGACATTATCATCCTAGCTCGATAGTATCACCAATGGCACCAGTGTCCCCCTTTTGGTGCTTATGCCTCTGTGCAAAATTATTTTGAGCTTCTAGGTGCACCTGTGTCTAAGTCTACCAAGTTTGTTCTTATGTGCATGAGTTTTGATTCCCTATCAGTGACCTATTTTGACTAATTTTATATGTAAACCCTAAACCTTCATGTTGTTAAGGAATCTTATTGGCACAAGTAGAAAAGTGTGATATTAGTGGAGTACGTTGGACATCTTCAACACCTCGTTATGATGAGAGTTGCCTACATAAGGGATTAAGCCCGATGTAGTTCTCCCCACTTAAGTGTTTGTGAAAGTGTAAGAGAAGCTAGTATTAATGTCTTCTTGAGTTCTTTGAGTGTGTTTGATACTAGAAATATAAGTGATCTGAGCTTATGAATGATATAAATGGTTGTATGTAGAATCAAGGTAGAATAGGGACTAATAACCTTAATTATGCACAACTTATTTTGAGTTTGTTTGTGTTATTTGCATTTTATTTCCATCTAATGAATAATGGGATAAAAATCATGTATATATACTATTCTAGTGCTTTTGTGGGTTTTAAAATAAGTCTAGGCTAGCCCTAGGTGGTTGTTGATTTGAAAATATATTTATTGGTGGCCAAATGTAGGAAAATGAAAATAGCACCCAAAATAGGACAATAGTGGGCAAACTGAGACACTAGCTCCATTGGCATTACTATCCAAATTATGGCACTATTGCCCATGTGGTATAACCTAAGGCACTAGGGTCTATAATGCTAAATGAGGGTCTAGGAATGCTTTAGGGATGCATGTGGCTATCACAAAGGTTAGATAAGTGTTTAAATAGGCCCTAAAATAGGTTTTTGTCTAAGCTAGGGATAAGTGGTCTCAATTAACACTCAAGTGTAAATTTTATATGATTACACCATGTTGTGTAAGATTTTGTGCATTAGATGGATTTTGAATACATTAGGGGCTCACTGATGCATTTCTTCCAGAGTGCATGCCTTAACGGGTTCATAAGGAATAGGGTGGGATCTACTTGTGGAGCTTTTTGGAAGATGATATCATACCTACATACTTTCATGCAACCTTCATACCTATTATGATGTCTCCTTGAAATCTTGAAACCCTGAAGTATGGCTAAGTCTAAATCTCTAAAACCCTAAAATTTGACTAAATTTTAAATATGATAAGATCCTCCAAAACCTATAATTTGCATTATATCTCTTAGAGGTCAAAAACCACTATCAAACATCATGAAAGTATATGAATAAATTATAACTTAAAGTATTATAAACTATATTTCTATATATAAATGTAAACTTATACTTAAATGTTTATTTTATCTATATAATATGCATGCTAATGTAATAGTAAACTATTATATATACTCACTTTTATAACAAAAATATCATTTACATGATTTTAAATACTAAAATCATGTACGTGGTTTTATATACTAAAACCACGTGTGTGGTCCTGGCTCAATAATTATTGAGCATATGTGCTAAAACTGTGTATGCACTTTTTAAAAACCATGTACACAAAAATATTGAAATTGGTTTAAATTCAAAATGTGTCCACTTTTTGGCCCCCCAACTCTACATACTTACCCTAAATTAAAACAATGGATAGATAATTTACATACTAAATCAAAGGGTGTTATGCCTTGTAATGCTATTTATACATGTCATGATTCTAGTAATACAAAATCTAATGATATTCCTCTTACTTCAGTAGACTATGGTATTCCTTCACATGATACTTATTAATGTGATGCCCATCTTTCTAATTTAAAAATGAAATGTAATGTTATTATTCCTCATTTTTATTCTTTAGAAAATGTGATGATATATTAAAATTATGCAATGATATTTCTATTGAGAGTGATTCTATGCAAGACTATGATAGCAATGTGTAACTACATAAATATTATCATAGGTACTTGAAAATATTAAATATTTACATATCTTAAACCACTTGACATGCACACAAATACATGATTTTTACATAAAATTAATTTGATCCATTTATCTATGTGGGCTAAACCATCCATTTTTTGTCAATACTATACAAAATTTCCATGTCAATGTTCAAACCTCTCTATATCACTCATAGACTACTTCCCATCTTTGGACATATGCCCCTGATTTTGTGGGAAAATTTTGTTCTAGGAGGATACGTCTAATACAATGGATTTATCTAATTAGTGTGGCCTCGTCCCACACCAATTAATGGATAGTTTCCAAATTTATAAATATTCATTTGGGTCTTCTTGTAGGTTTTGTAAGGTTGGATAAAGGAAACTATCAAAAGGTTTCACTATAAATATAAATCAAAGGTCATTCATTATTCCTATCTTAGAACTATCTATTTAGAATTTATACATTGCTGAAAATTTAGAAAATATGCCTTATTTTATCTAAATTTAAGATCATTCACTAGGAGAGGTCAAAGGCCATGTTTGAATAATCTCAAATCAAGTTAAGAGATATCATTGTCAAGTATCAAATCCAAATTTATATCTACATACATATAGTCAACTAGCACAATTGAAAAATAAATTTATGTGTGAGAACTATGTTTAGCTTGATACCTCCTTAGAGTACCTAAATGCCTAAACATTGGTCAATCATCAAGGGGGTGATTGGGGTTATCTCAACCCATTAAATTATCCCTCTTTTTTTCATGTTTCTAGCTCTCATAAGACACCTAGGATTTCCAAAGTAAAGATAAGGGTAAAAATGATCTCCCCATGGGACAAATATAATAAAAACAACTCATCCCATTCATAAGACATTAACACAAAAGGAAGAATAGTCATTTTTTCATCACAGTCAGTGTGGACTATAAGTCTTCAGCCAAAGGACATGACTAGCTTATACCACTATCCAATGAACACAAACTTATCTAAAAACATTTTTAGACCCTGATTCTAACCTTAAAAAGTCACAATCCTATTTTTTGTTGATTTTCACTACCAAATATAAAAAATAGTCAATAAAAAATCCATAACTAAACTAATTTATTTTATTTCTAGTGTTTTTAAAAAATAACATGTTTTTATATTTAGAAAATTGCAATGAAAATTATTAATAAGTTGTATATCTTTAGCATTATAATATTTCAAAGTTTTATACCTATTAAATAAATATTTCATTATTAAATAAAAAACAAGGTGAAACATATTGGTGAACATTTAAATTATTTGAGCATTTTATTTTCTAATTTCCCCACTAAAGTTTTATATTTTTATTGAAATTCTTTGTGTAAAAATATTTCATTTTATTTACTATCAATTTATTTTTCTTGCTTTATAGAACTATGTTCCAATAGTTTTAAAATTCATAAGAGTTTCCATTATGTGTAAAGAGGTCATCATTTTTACCCAAACCATGGTGTGAGGCATAATGCTACAATACTCAAACTATTAGACAATACTATATATGGAATTTATTTTCCATGTACCTCATGGTATATCTAAAACACATAAGGTTTTAATTTATTCATCCATACAAAATCTCTGTCTTTTATCCTTGTATTGCATTGATAATTAAATAACCATGAGATATTAATCTCAATATGGTATATATATAAGATAGTGTGGCTATGAGATGGTGGATCCCTCCACAATTATTTCCCCTTAAGGCCTTGTTCACTATTTATGATTGGGATCAATATATCTAAGAACTTGGGTAAGTGCACAAAGTTGGGGGATAATTCCATGGACATTTTATGTAATGTGATCATGTTATTAAATAACATGATCATGTCATTTACATAATGCAATCATGTTATTTAAATTATGGATTGATAATTACTGAGCCATAATGCGATCACATTAATAGATAACATGATCACACTAATAGATAACACAATCACATTATTGTAAAAATAATAATGTGATCACATTACTATTATTTTTCACATTAAATTAGTAAACATATATTTGGAATGAACCTTGGTGAATAAATAAGATGATCATATTTAACATGATCACATTCTTGTTATATTGCACTGAAAAGCATGTGGACATGTACATGAAGGCAAATTTGGGTAGAATCTTCTATTTACTACTCTAAATGTCAAGAAATTATTAGAGTCAAAGAGAGTTGGTCTCATAGTTGCACACCTTATGATGTAGAAAATAGTTTTTCAAAATATAATATGGTCAGTACTTAGGCATTTTTAGGGTCTAAGTAGGGATTTTAGGACATAATTTTTGTAATTAATGTCCATTTTTGGTAAACATATAGTCATTTTAAAGGTTTTTGTGCCTTCTAAATTGATTTTTAACATTTATAAGAGTCCTAAGTTTGTCAAAATTGAATTTTGAAAAACACTCACTTTGAAAATAATGCAAAGTGGTGTGATTGGAGTATCATAGGTCACATTGATGACCTACACACATCAAATGACCACTTTATATTAATTTCACTTGTTCATCATACCTCCTTCATCCCTGATCACTTCTTACTCATGATTCATTACCCATAATCACTCTCTCATCATTATTCATTGTCCCTAATCACTCCCTCATTAACCCTCACTATCCTTAGTCATCTCTAATAACTCCTTCATCATCCTTGATTACTCCTTCATTGACCCATATTATCCATCATCATCACTAATAACTCACTCTTCATTCCTCATCACTACCTCATTGAACCTCACCATCCCTCATCATATTTAATCACTCCCTCATTAGCTCTCACCATCCCTCATCATCCCTAGTCACTCTCTCATCATCCCTAATCACTACTTTATCATCCCTAATCACCCCCTCTTTATGCCTCATCATCCCTAATCACTCCCTTATTCAACCTCACCATTCCTCATCATTTATAATCACTCCCTTATTATCCCTAATCACTCCCTCATTGACCCTCACCATCCCTCATCATCCATAATCACTAATTCATTATACCTCATCATCTCTAATCACTCATTCCTCATCCCTCATCACCCCTAATCAATCCCTCATTAACCCTCTCCATCCCTCATCATTCCTAATCACTCCCTCATCTTCCCTAATCACTCCCTTATTGACCCTCACCATCCCTCATCATCACTATTGACTCTCTCATCATCTCAAATCAATTCCTCATCATCCCTCCTCTTCCTTAATCACTTCATCCAATACCTTGATGGTGGTATTTTTTTGGGGTTTAACAATGCTGGGAGTTACAAGTGGAGAGTTGAGTGCTAGCATAAAGTATAAGATATAGTGATCAAAATGATGTGAAGGAAAATATGAAACATAAATGTTTAACACCAATGAGAAAATATGGGCCTATTATAAATGATTTAATTCATAATTAAAAATCCACTAGAAAAATGGAAGCAAGTAAAACCACCATAACACCAAAAATGGGTAACAAATACATGAGGATAACTAAGCTATGTGATTTCCTAGAACCAATCAATTGATTTCCATATGAGAACATTTTATGATCTGCATAATTACATTAAAGACATTTAATTTGTGTGTCTATGATTTATTCATCATATTAGAGAGTGGAAAATAATTTTCAAATGATTAGAACAAGTAGTGCAAGATTGGAAAGTGGTACTTAATTCATAACTTCAATATTCAATATAATGAAGAGTGTCACACTATTATCTCTCTACTTTCACATCTTGAGAAGTGGGTACAAGTTATCTAACACTATAAAAAGGTAAGTAGATAATAAATTATGATCCCAATGATATGGTCAGTACTAAAATATCTCTTCTTCTCCCAACAATAAATTATATGAATTAGAAATATTATTTCATTAATAAATGTAGATCAATGCTGAGCCAATATACTTCATCATTTCCAATGTAAGTCAGAAGAATTTAATTTCTCCTAAAGCATATTTTCAAAAATTAAACTTGAAATTTATACATCATCCATAACCATATGCTAGTGTAGACCTTAAGAAATGGATCACCTAGTAGTGTCACTTGGTGTACAAAATCAAACTTTTTAAAGATGAAATATTTTGTAACATCTCACCATTAGATGTGTGTGATGTTTTACATATGGTCAACCATATATTTAACATTGACATGTAGTCTATGAAGTAAATCCTTGAAATATTGTGATAGATTGTCATGATCTATAATAACATATATCGTAGTTAGTTCATAAGTCTTCAATAATTAGTAGTGCAAGAATTTTATTAATTATTTTAATAAGTATAATCTTTATGCTAAGCAATAAATGTAATAACATCTTTATGTCACCATATCATAGTGTGGTTTATCCAACAATAACAAAGACAAAATAACTAAACCATAAACTAGATGAATACAAGGACATCTTTCAATCACCTAAATAAGTTCCTACATATTGCACACTAAACAATAATATTGATTTGATCCCTTAACTACCTCCACCTCAAACCTATTTATACAAATTATCATTTCTAGATAATGAATAGATAAAATGGTAGATCCATAAAATCATGGATAATGGACACATCATGCCCAAATCATTGCCTTGCAGAAGCCGATTTGTGTTTATGCCAAAGTTATGAATCAATCAAAAAATATTAACAATATTAAAGTGAAGAACTATTATCCTCATTTAAATATTAAGGCATTTTTCTGCCATATCCATGGTATAGAAGTATTTTCCAAAATTGATCTTAAGTTTAAGCATCATCATATTCATGTTGAACCTCTAGTTATTTGGAATATAATCTTAAAAACAAAGGAAGGATTGATTAACTAGTTGGTTATGCTAGGGTTTTAAGTTAACTCATGTAGTTAATTCATTCATTGAGATGTTAAACAACATCTTTATATCCTTTACCTATGTCATTTTAAAAATATACCTTGATGACATATTAATCTTTAGAAAACATGGGATGAACATCTAAACCATGTTGAACTAGTGTTTCACATTTTTTAGAAACATATTTTTATGATAACATGAATAAATGTTCATTTTTCATGCAAGAGATAAAATATTTGGGATACATTACACACACAAGGAGTGCATGTGTGAACCTGACCAAGATTCAATTCATATAGGAATGGGATATAGTAAATAACTTTGTATCTAATTTAAATCTTCTCAAAATTAGAAAACTATTCAAGAGAATTATGTTTAATTTTTATCTTTTGAACCAAGCTACCAAAGGTGAAACTAAATAAAGTTTCATCTAGTCAATTTCACAAAAAAGATAATTTGATGAACTAAAATTTAGACTCTATTTTGTGTTAGTACTTAAGTTACTTGACTATAAATTTAGAAGACCATCTAATTCATTTAGTAATAAAATTAACTATCACAAATGGATATTGACAACACAAGTCATAGAAAAGAGTTAATTTCTATTATAATGGATTAAATAACATATGATTGGAATCAAAGATATCTTAAGAGTATATACCTATGTTAGTTGATGAGGGAGTGATTAGGGATGGTGAGAGTTAATGATGGAGTGATGAGGTATGGTGAGGGATGGTGAGGTTCAATGAGAGAGAGATTAATGATGATGAGGGATGAGGAAAGATTGATTAGGGATTATGAGGGATGAGGAGGGAGTGATTATAGATGATGAGGGGTGGTGATAGTTAATGGAGTGATTAGAGATGTTAAGATTGAGTGATTAGAATGATGAGAGATAATTAAGGTCAATGAGGGAGTGATTAGGGATGAGGAGGGATAAGGAAAGAGTGATTAGGTATGATGAAGGGGAGGAAGTGATTAGTGATGATGAAATATAGTGAGGCTAAATTGATGAGTGATTATGGATGATAAAGGAGTGATTAGAGATGACTAAGAATAGTGAGGGTTAATGAGGAAGTGATTAGGGACAATGAGGAATGATGAGAGAGTGATTAGAGGTAATTAGGGATGACTAAGAAGCGATCAAGGATAAATGAGGGATGATGAACAAGTGAAATTAACACAAAGTGGTCATTTAATGTGTGTAGGTCATCAATATGATATACACTACCCCAATCACACCACTTTGGATCAAATTCAAAGTGATTAGTTTTCAAACTTCAATTTTGACAAACTTAGGTCTCCTGTAAATGCCAAGAATCAATCTAGAAGGCACAAAAACCAAAAAAATTACTATATATTTACCAAAAATGGATATCAATTACAAAATTTGTATACGTAAATCCCTAGTTTTAATACCTAGACCCTAAAAATGCCTAAGTACTGACTAGATTGGATTTTGAAAAACTATTTTCCACATCGTAAGGCATGCAGATTTGAAACCAACTCTATAAAATGTAGAGTGGCCCTAATTTATTATATTTACTAAAATAAATTTAAAGTATAAGGAAATAAATGTAACTTATACTTGACATTTCGAGTAGTAAATATAAGCTTATGCCCAAAGTTGCCTTCATGTACATGTCCACATCCTTTTATGTGTAATATAATAGGAATACAATCATATTATGTTGCCTTCATGTGCATGTCTACATGATTTTATGTGAAATATAAAAGGAATTAGATGAAATTATCAATAATGTGATTGCATTATAGATAACATGATCATGTTATCTATTAACCAAGGTTTACTTTTCACTTTTTTAATGTGTAAAATAATAGTAATGCGATCATTTTATTACTTTTATAATAATGCAATCACGTTATCTATTAAAATAATCATGATATTTTAACTTGAATTCATATCTCATGCCTTTTGGCTCAAGAATGGATTAGATTCCCAAGCCTAAGGCTTGGACTTGTCAATCTATAATCGAGTTTGAGAGTTATGATTAAAAAAACAAAATTCAACTTTGATTGCCAAATACACTACAAATTTTAATGTGAAAATTAAAAAATTTAATACCATCATGATGAGCACACTCTCCTCTTTCTAAAAATATGATTTTTATAATTTTTGGACTAATTTAATGTTTCAAACTATGTTGATTTTTAACTATACCTTTTTAGGCCACTACATGCCTATACATGTTCATGTAATTTATCTTTCATTGATCCAACTGAAAAATAATTTATATGGTCGCAAACTATGCTTAATTCTATACACATTAAAAAAAAATTATTTTTCTTTAGGTAGTTAGGTGTGTCACACGGATGGCTATCCATTTTTTTTAATGAATTTTTAGGATTTATTTACTTGTAAAATTCATTAAAAAAATGTATGCATTGAAAAAATATAAAAAAATATATCTCAAAAAATAAAAGATCTTATCTAAATTTTCTCCAAAAGGTTTCAAACAATATTAAATTCTACTAAAAAAAAAGGTGCACCACATGGCCATCTATCTACTCTATTTTCTTAAAAAAAATAGGAGTTCCTCTTCAAATATTATATGTTTGACCTTGTTATACTTAAACATTTTAAAAAAAAATAGTGTTTTGGAAACTAGACTCAAAATTCTGCATTTTATGTTGTCACACCATCTTCAAATTTGGAGTGTAGATATCTCAAATTATCTACAGAAGTTTTTATTTCTAAAATTTCAAGAAAATTATGTCCATGGGTAGGCCATTTTTTGTCCCCCAACTTTATGCACTTCACTAACAAGTCAAACACACCTTTCCTAGTTACAATCATTTCCTATTAGGGTTATTCATTGATTTATTTTGGATAAATAACTCTATTTTTAAAATTATTCAATATATTTTTAGTCATATTTAGTAGTTTAAAAATGTTTTTTTCCATCAAAATATTGTACGTATTTTTTAGATTTTATAATTTACCATTTCTAGTAAATTTGACCTAGAGGATGAATGGTGTACTTATTCAAATTAATATCCTAGTTTCATTTATCTATTATATTTTTACCAAAAACCTCTTTTTATTTATAGAACTACCTCATGGGTTTCATGGTATGGTTGGTTCTTTATTTTGCACCTCATATAATGGCTATATTGGATATTCATGGTATATACTTTATAATTAAAGTAATGATTGTTCTAGTTGCATGGTGTTAGCCAAAAATATTCAATATATTTCATAATCATGAAATAAATTTAGGAACACTAATTTACAATATAATCAAGGCAAAAATCAATCATAATACATCTTATATGTCTATGAAATCCCAAGTGATCTATCATATAGTTCAAAATGAAGGAAACCAACATGTTTATCCCAAAACCCATCCACCTCCAACACATCCTCCTGATGGTTTTTGTATTAATATTCAATTAAAGACACCTAAGTCTTGTTCTTTTTAATCCCTTTAGTATCAAATAATCACTATGAGAGCATTCATATAAGAGTTAGAAAATTAAAATCAATATTTGAGTTTAAGAATCACATCACTTGAAAAAATTATCACATCACTTAAAAATAATATCACATATAAAAAAAAATCATAGAGTGCTAGTGTTAATCATATATTTACATCTCCATCCAAATTTTTTGTGCCTAAAAATATTTCATCTCAAGATTGGAAGCTAAAACATGATATATCTACAATTAATGATTCAAAAAGTACACATATAAAAAATAAAAGTTCAAGTGAGATTATAAGATAAATTATTAAAAATAATTTAATCACATTAACTCATACACATCATCTAAGGAAATAAAAATACATTGTGCTTAGCATAGAGTTTTTGGACATCATACATAAAAATTTTAAACTTTGAAGAATAAAATACAAAGTGTCATTGATAGTGGTGATCTTAACTAGATAAATCAATCAAGAAATACATTCACACTATGATTGCACATCCTAAGTAACATGTGAAAAAAGATAAAAGGGAAAAATATAGAAAGAAAGACTAAAAGGGGAAAATAAAAAAAATGAAAGGTTATTGAAGGAAAAATCAGAACAAGAAAGCTTGCACAAATTACATCAAGAGCATTTACACTAAGAGAAGTTACATTAATAGATGTTACATCAAGAGAAATTACATCAATATAATTTATAAAAGATCAATCACCAAAAGAGTATTTGAGAAAAAAAACTCAAGATAAGCAAGAAAGCATCTTTAAGAAACGGTTTCTCATGAAGGAATTTCAAAAGCAACATATTCCTAACAAGACTAATGGTAAAAAATGTGGGTTTTAAAGATTCAAACACTATATATATTTCATATGTACAGAAAAAAATAAGGCCAATACTAAAATAGCTATTATTACATATCCAAGTCAATAATTTAAATAAGAAACCATTTCTCTTCCTAGTATTCAAGTAATGATACCTGATTCTTCTCTAGTTTTAAATGAGATGAAAGATTATAACAATGATGAACACACTCAAGATACAAATAAATCCAATAAGATAATTCCAATGTATGGTGCAATAGTTTTACATATATTGATGCAAACGATGATAAGAGTAGCATATCACAATTTTAGGATCAAGAGGATGATTATGATAATCTTGAGTATTGGTACAACAAAGATGAAATCAATTAAATTAATGATTTTTGAAATAGTGATAATGAATAATTTAGTGGATGATGGACTTGAGTAGTGGTATACCTATAATCTATCATGAAAACTAGTCACCCCCTTATTTGATATAGGACCTACATGGGGGCATTCCATTGATGGGGTCATCAGTTAATAAGAATAAATTCCATTTTACATAGTTTCTTGATGATTGCTTAATTTTCTTATCCATTCTATCCTTATATCTTAGCACACATGTGATTACATAGACCTTTCTTGTAGTCCTTATATTTTTTTAATATGCACTTATCCTTCGATTGTCTATCCTGATTTAAACATTTGTGACACTTTTATTACAATAATTATAATACACATATTTTATGGCATGCTACTGTCTCATTCTTTCATATTGACTATACACATTCTTTGGATACCATTTGATAATACTCCTACTTATACGTAATACATAAGAACACATCAATTCTTTCCCACTAGAGGCATGCATAATTTTATCTCCACATAACATTGATCTAGATTTTCCAATTCATATATAGTGGGGGCATATTTCATGTTTTCACTTTCTCCAAATTTGCATGTTATCACAAATAGTGTACACTATGCCTTGATACATGTTTTAAATTATTTAGATCCCTCATAGTATTCTATTTTATAATTATTTCTATTAGACCATGCATAGATATCAAAAATCTATAATGCATTCAAATATGTCAAAACTTTAAAAACATTCAAATAAGTCAAAAATTAAATCAGAAATTCAAATATGTCAGAAAATTAAAAAAAAATCAAATTTGATACAAAATGCAAATACTTTCAAATATGTCAAAAAATACCAAAAAATTCAAAATATTCTAGAAATAAAATAAAATCAAGACCTGAGCATGACACGAGTTGCTAATTCATTCCCTTACATATGCTATTTATCACATATTTTGGTAGAAAAAATATTATTTTGTATACACATACATTTCACAAGATATATGAGTGTGATTCAAGACATGCATATAATGTATGTATTCCTATACATTGGACTCTCTTATACCCCATGTCCATTTCTATGTTGGGTTATCTTATTCTATAGGTTATATTATCACAAGTTATAACTTTTTATGACTTATCTAACATATCAAACTACATATCTTAGAAATTTCTTGCTAATTACTCATATCTCACACTGTTCTACTTGGATATGCTATTTTTCTATAATTTTACATTGATACATATGTATGGTGTAGAATAATTTTCACTTTTATATGCTCCTTCAATCATGTTAATTTATTGAAAGATAAACTAGACATTTCTTACTTATTTTGTGTGGTCACTTGACCTTTTGTGTTCAACATATTAATGTCCCTTAATTATGACATTATTAATTTCCTATGTGTGACCCTTGGCCTTTTTTAGTGAGAAATTTTTATTTACTTTACATGAGGCCCTTGTTTTTTCTTATTATGACATGTTCATATCCTTTTTATGTGGCCCTTGGCTTTATGTGTGACTTTGCATGATATTGTATGTTGTGCTTGACTAGTGGTGCCTTGATCCATATCATCCACTTTTAATTTATATTCTAATGCAAAGATGGTTACTTTATTGTGTGTCTAATTACTATATATATTTAGACATAATACTTATATGCCTCACATTACATATTTTTCATACATGTTACAATGATAATTACATTACTATGATGACATACTCTCCACATGATGATGTGATGCTACATGATTATATATTTATCACATGCTATTATTAAAGATTATTTTGGGATGAGTGACATGGAGGATACATCCTCATATCAAAATGGGAACATTATAGTGGACTTATCTTAGATATCCAAGCCTACATAAAATATAGGTTTCAAAGACTCAAATTAATTCAAAAGTTAGAGTTTTATGATAGAGTATAAGTTTAAAATACTCAAATTAAATTCTAAAGTTAGATACATGATATATATTAGTACATTGATATATATATATATATATATATATATATATATATATATATATATATATATATATATATATATATATATATATATATATATATATATGGGCATAGGGCATGCATATGCACTCACTTTACAAAGACTTGAGTATAGATTCAAAAACACATGAATGCATATGCATGAGTATATGTAAAATAGTTACAAAAATAAAAAAATTACAAGTTTCAAAAATGGTTACAATTGATCATACATTCTATATCATTTATCACATATTTAGGGGGCATGAATCTGCTTCATGCACATACACACACTTTTTAAAATTCAAAAGGCATGATACCAGTTCATATACACATGCAATACAACATAATTCATATTGAAAGATAAATATTTGTTATTTCACTTCAAATATATTTTCACTGAGATAATGATGGGGGTATAAATACTCTTCATTAGATTTTGATCATGCAAATAGAATCTAGACCCATTTTTAATGGTGTGATTCATTCTATTACAGGTAATGTAAGTTTGATTCTAGTGACATTCAATGACCTTGACATTACTTAGAGTGAACCCATTATGTGGTTATATCTTCTATTACATGTGATGTGTGTTCCAGTCTAGTTACACTCAATGGCATTGGCATCACTTCTAGCGAAGCCATCATGGTTCCACCTTTTCTTGAATTAGTACATTGGGTAATTATCTCCATTCATGATTGGATCATATATCTTTCCAATTCAAGGCCTTGATTAGTTATTCGAAATTAATACTTGATCACTCTAAATTAGATAATTGTTCAACATGAGAAACCATGTCTTTGAGTGTTTGAGTAAGGGGGCATGTTTTTTCAATACTTCACCATATTTTATAGGTTACATGAAAATATGGTTTCCTTTCCTTACAATTTTTCTCCTTCCTTTTCCTATTTTCAATTTTCAAACATTTAAAAGTTTTAGATTCCAAAAATTTAAAATATAAATAATGACTAATTCATATTCAATTAAATGATTTTATAAATTTTAGTGCCCTGCATAATTGGATTGTGCTATCAAAGACAAAGTGTGTTGTACATACTCAAGTATTTTTTTCTCCTTTAATTTATTAATTCCATTACTAGAATAAAAGGGGGAAAATGAAGATACCTAAATATGGTCATAGGTACTTGATAATGTTAATTATTAACATATCTTAAATCACTTAATTTATACCTAGATACATGACTCTTGATTTCCATTCCTCTAAGTCATTTATATATATTCAAACTTGACCCATAAGTTTGTTGTCAATACTACATAATTTTTTAAGTCAATGCTCAAACCTCTATATATTACTCTCATACTACTTCCCATTTCAAGATAGATGTCCTTGATTCTCACACACACACACACATATATATACTCATACTACTTCCCATTTCAAGATAGATGTCCTTGATTCACACACACACACACACACACACACACACACACACACATAGAGAGAAAGGTCCATTTTCATAGACTTGCTCACCTAGTTTGGCCTCATCCCACTCCAATTCATGACTAGTTTCTAAATTTTGAAATCTTCATTTGGGTATTCCTATAATTTAATAAGTTTGTATAAAGTAAATTATCAAAAGGATTTTACTATAAATGAAAATAAAAGGTCATTAATTATTCTTAGATTGGAACTATATATTGAGTACTTATACACTATTCAACATTGAAAACATCTACCATATTCTACCTAAATTCAAGATCATTCACTAGGATTAGTCATAAGAAATGTTTGAATCATATCAAAGAAATTAAAAATCTATCATTATAAGTTAACTTTATATCTAAATTCATATAGTCAAGGAGCATAATTTCACAATAAATCTAGGTGGGAGAACTACATTTAAATTGATTCCCTCATTAGAGTATCTAGATACGAGGTAACAGTCAATCATCAAGGGGATTATTGGGGTAAACTCAGTCCATTACACTCCCCATATTTTTTATAGGTTTATATCTCTCATAATATCCCTAAGGTTTCCAAAGCAAAAAGAAGGAAAAAAATGATCTTCACATAGAAAAACTAAATTCAAAATATCCCAGCCTTCTCAATAGAGATAAGTGCAAATAGTAGAATAATTAAGTTTTTCACAGTCAATGTAGACAAGTCCATAGTCAAAGGACACAACTAGCCTATATTACTTTATAGGGAGTACTATCCCATCTGAAAGCACCTTTAAACCCTAATTTTGATTCTGAATAGTCATAGTCCTATTTTATGTTGATTTTTACTATCAAACATAATAAACAATCAATAAAAAACCCATGTCTAAGCTAAGTTATTTTATTTATAGGGTTTTCAAAAAATAACATGTTTTTATATTTAACAAGTTGTAATTAAAATAATTAGTAAGTTGTATATCTTTATCATTATTATCTTTTAAAGTTTTATACCTATTAAACATACATTTAATTTTTAAATCAAAGATAGGGTAAAACACAATGTTTGAGATCAATTTCTTATCACTATATCTAGTATAATGGATCATTTGTCTAAACCATCTTCCCCTTTTTGAAATAGTATACCTATGCAAAAGATTAATATTAAAATTCAACCATTGAATGAGCCCCTTAAAAAAATATTAACATGCCTTCCCAATAAGTCTTAGACTTCATACTTGTTGTAAGTACTTTACAACAATGAGTGCATCACGTCTCTCTAAAAATAAATGCATATCATGCTTGGGTAGATTATAATTCTTATATTTTGGAACTAAATAGTGCACAAGAATCTTAATTTGTCATTAACACATTATCACCAACCTGAATTGTAAGAGGAAGGGAGAGGACAAATATTAGTTCATGGGGAACTCCACTAAAGGAAAAGTGAACATCAAAGGTGAAAGTTTGGTGGCCAAGAAATTGGTCATTTGTTCTGAATTAGACTAGTCGGTCTCTTCTCTATTTCTTTTTATTTCCCTGGGACTTTTGGCTGAAGTTTCATGTCTTTTTGGTAGAAGGGTGTCTTATATCAGGTCTTTGTTTGTTTCTCTAGGTCTTGTTGCTTAGTCATGTCTATCTTTTGGATTTTTTTTATGGGAACAGGACCCTATAACCTAATTTTAACCAACCAAATAAAAAATCATTAACATATGATGTTATAATGCCTACATTCAAATTTTTAGATGGAATTAGTGATCTATTTATGCATCTTAATAGTTTAGAGATTCTATGAATACATATAATAATGATAAAATTTTACTCAATTTTTTTCTTAAAATCTTAAATGGTAAGGCTTTGTATTGGTTTCATTATCTTCCCAGTGGATCTTTGCATACATATCTTGAGCTAGAAGAGACATTATATATATATATATATATATATATATATATATATATATATATATATATATATATATATATATATATATAATGTCTCTTATATTGGTTTTATTATCTTCCAAGTGGATCTTTGCATACATATCTTGAGCTAGAAGAGAGATTATATATATATATATATATATATATATATATATATATATATATTCAGAATAAGGGACCTTTAGCTACTTATAGGAATTTACCTTCTCTACATAGAATAAATTCATAACTAGTTAATGATTACATATTATGATTTAAGACTTATATACATCAATCGATCTATCAACTAACAAATTTAGATACAATACATTTTTTATAGAGGACTTATTTTTCCCTCAAGGAGAGATTTATTTATCATAATTTTGAATCATTTAAATTTCTTTGTTTTGACACTATTACACTTGAGAAGGAGCTTGCATATGTTCCAAATTAGGATCATGGAATACAAAGAGAGAATTAAATAAAAATAGTGTTACACATGAGGCAATTGTTATTGGTTAGAAAACTCATAAAAATGAACTATAAAATAAGAAAATGAATAAGAAAGAGGCACCAATAAATACCACTTATAAGGCATTAAAGGAAATGAGTTAATCTTATTCAAGTAAAATTAGACCAATCAAGTTTGATCATCTTAAGGATAGGCTTAGTGCTATCTTACAGACATTAGTTGATAGTAAGTTGATTTGACTATCTCCTAATAACTATATCCATTCTCATTGGCTTGAAAAATTCAAGGCAAGACCATTATATATTTATCATCATATTAATAGACATAAAGATAATAATTGTTATGCATTACAATACAAGATTGAATAACTTATGGATAAACGTGTTATTACATTTGAAAAATTTAATAATGTTTCCACACATTCAACTTCTCCTTCTAGTTCACATTTTAAATAGTGTGATAATTATTAGGAAGTTCCTATAAATAATCTAATGGTCATTCATGTTATCATAGAAGGTGAAACTAGAAAGGGAATCATTATTGATAATAAAGTACAATGCAATGCACACATAATTAGATTTATTAAAGAATTATAATATGATGAGAAAGAATTAAAACATATAAATATATATGATAATGCAATTGGGCATATTATTCTACAATTTATAATGTCCTAAAAGTGGTAATTGGATGCTAAGAGTTTTGCTTGAGTTACCTATCCCTAGGCTTATCATAGACTTATTCTAGAGCCTTAGACTTTTATTTCTAGCCATTCAGTAGACCTTTTCACTTAAAACCAATCAAGACCCTAAACAATCACCTCTAACCCCAATCCAACTTTCCTAAAATTCTTCCAAAAATACATTAGCACCACATTTGGGACACTAAAGCCACATGACACTAGTGTCCTTAACTGGGCACTACTATATTTAGCCCCAACTCTTTCCAACAAATGCCTTTTTAAATGTGTGCCCCTCCTAAGATCAGCTAAATCTCTTTTTATTATCTACATAAGTAACAAACCCTATAAATACAAGTCTAATTCACATCTATACATTAGATGGAAAATAGATGAAAAAGCTATTCAAAACTAAGATAAAAATGTGCAAAAAAGGGTACATTATCCCTATTCTACCCTTGTTTCTATATACTACCATCTAAAGTAACCCTAAGTCTAGTTTTCAAGCATTACAAGGCTCAATCACATTCATGTCATCCAAGGCCACTCTCATTCTAACATTCACTTGCACATATATCAAGCACTAGGTGGGATAAATAAATTAGAATTGATCTCTATTCAAATTATTGGTATGTAGGCAACTCTCTACATAGTGGGGTGTTGAGGATGTCTACTCCATCCTACTAACATACTCAAATCTTGATCATATCATACTTACAAAGAGAACTAGGGTTTGCACATGAAATCAAGCTTTCTAGGTACAATACACAGCTATATGTTTTGATCACATAGGAAGAGAGCATAAAACATAGGCATATGTGCTCTTCAGAAAATGAGAGCAGTCCCATAAAGGGGACATTAGAGCCACATCTTGTACACTACACATGGATGGTGCTACTATCCAAACTAGGTGCTAATATCTAATGAATATATGAATATCAAAATCCTATTTTCAATTCTCATAAATGCTTAGATCCCAAGTTTTAGAACCTAGATCATCTGCAATAGTCTATTTTTAGCTAAGTCACTATTTCTCCCTATTTATTACTATTATTAGAAAGTTAATAAAATTCAAAATCATTTACAAATTAGTATGTTAAGTATTGTAATTTATTTAATTGATTTAGATAAATGAGCCCTTTAACTAAACATAGGTAATTGCTCATGTAAAACCCTAAAAAGTTAAATCATTTGGTGAACTTATCTTACTTCGAGAATTGCATAAAACCCTAAATTACATCAATTCTTATTTTTTTGAAATAAAATCAAGGTTGAATACTTTTAATTTTTATGATTTTATTTAAACAACCTAGCTAATTAAAATCTAGTTTACATTGGGGTTTCAATTTATTTTACATCTAATTTAAATTATTGTAAATAAACCATAGATTTAAAAACCCTAACCTCAGGCACACTTAGGGTTTGTATCCTTTTGTATATACTTAGATTAAATTATAAAAATATTCCAAATTTGTTGAAATACTTAAATTTTGAAAACTTTCATAAAGTTACTATTATTAAAAAGTCTAAAATATACAAAACTTATTTTCTTACCTTCAACCTATAATGGTAGAATTTAACAACAGATTTGATGAAACTGATAAGCATCAATTACAATACTTTATGTCTAAACATAAGGATATACAAGATGATTTAATAAACATTCTTCAAAATAACTCCAAAAGAATAATACTGATCAATCTTCAACCCCTCCAGTTAATGATGTTGTTACACCTTTAGTGGGGCCCATTCAACTAACTCAAATAGCATAACCAAAAATTGTTATTCGACCATCTATGACAACTACTCCAATTATGGATAGTTATTCTCCTCCTTATATAAAATACCTTATGTAGTAGGTTTTTTCTCTATAATCTAAGGTGTTACATCTTAATCAAGGAGAAATTAAGCCTTATTATGCCTTAGATTCCAACATTCTTTTTCATACACCATTGGCACATCACATTATGGTAATTCCTTTTCTATCTAGTTTCGTAGAACCTAAGCTCACATTATATGCTAGAAAGGGTGACACAAATCATCACCTTAGAGCCTTTCACATATTAAGATTGGACTATGTGCCTAATGATTGGCTTCTTACAATGCTCTTTCCACAAAGTCTCAAGGATTATGCCCTATAGTGGTTCTATGATTTTCCTAATCAATCTATCACAACATTCAATCCTTTAGTATATATGTTCCTAGCACACTTCTCTATCAAAATTAGTGACAAGATATCTTATGCATAAGTTACACAACTAAAACAAAGGTCAAATGAGCAGATAGCTAATTATGTCTTATAATACAAGACAATCCTATCAAAATTGACTAGCCCTATGGCAGACAAAGAGCTTAAAGATATATTCAAATATATTCTATTACCATCACATCATGAAGCAATATTATTTTAAAAATTTCCCACATTTATAGACATGTGCCATATAGTTAAGGAAAGAGAGGTTAAGTTCTTAGTAATGGGCAAAATCAAATATATCAATGGATTATATTCAACTATTAAGAGTTCAATCAAACTTGCATATAAGGTCAAGACCATAGAGAACAAAATAGATCAAATGGCAATAGTCAATGTAGCTTCAAAGCCTTCTAACAAATTAGTTTTATCAATTCCTTAGTGTAGAGTATTCACTAATCTACCAGAGTCACCAACATGAGTTCTACAATAACTACTATAATGCAATGTCATATCTCTCCCTCCCATTAAGGAGGTTGATACGACATGACCTCTTCCAAAGAGTTACAATTTAAATACATTCTGCAAGTATCATAAAGCACCATGCCACACCAAAAATATTTGAATTAGCCTAAAGAATAAGATACAAAACCTTATTGAGGCAAGCATTAATGATGTGGGCACACCCACCGAGGTACCAAAATAATAAATAGAGGGAAAGGTACTTAAGATATTTTGGAATCCTTTTCCTAAGTATATAAATAATGAGGCAAGGGGAATATTAGGTGTTCATTATACATATCAAGCTCATCCACTACCAACTTCCTATCACATACTTATAAAGGAGACACATCCCCTTATAATATTATTAGCATGTATCACACTACAGTTCCACCTAGACCACTTATCACTTTTTTAGAGTAAGAGATTATGGATGGTGACGCAAATTTACATACACTATTCATATGAACATATATAAACCACCATCCTATTCATAGTGACATGGTTGACAATGAGTTGAGCATAAGCGTGTGTACCATGACACTCCTATACTATGTGGGATACACATAGTGGGATATATTCACTAAAAATATAATTATTATTGGTTTTAGTGGCCACCTTTAGAGCTCCATCAGGGAGATAGTGCTTCCATTACATGTGGGACTAGCACACATAGCCACTTGATTTATAGTAGTACCTAGTGAGGGTATATTTAACATATTTTTGGGTAGGCCATGGTTACAATAGATGAGAGCTATCCTATCTATATTACACTGATGCCTCAAGTATATACATGCTGACCAGGTGGTTAATTTTTAGGGTGTCCCATATGAGTATCCTCTTCCCATCCTAGAGGCAGTTCCAACATAGATTCCAATAAATCTTCCAACACCGACACTAGTTATAATTATAGTTCCATTATCAAATATTACATGGCTATCCATATCAATAAAGAGTAAAAATCATATGCATACATCATAGTGTTCAACAAAGTCTACAAAGAAGGCCAGGTTTACTTATATAATTTCTACATGCATGTATAATCTCCCTTAAAGACCATTACATCAAATATATGTTAAATATTCTATAGGACCTACCTCTACATAGTTCACACTAAGATCAATTATATTGGGTTCTAGGGGTTCTCAACATATGGCACCTACATCACCTATAGCTTCTACATCTACTAGATGGGTCCCTAAGACCCCTAAAGTTCGCATGGCATCACAATTAGTGCCACTCATCATAGCATCACTACTCAAGTAGCTTTAGGTTTGGATTATACTAAACATTAGATCATGGACCCATAGTTTCCCTTTCACACTACATGCATGATCATTTTTCCACTCTTCAACACAAGTCATGGTAATGGTGAGTCTCCCATGAGACTCATGGGTTAGTATGGTTCCTACCCTTATACATATGTCCTTCTCTCTCTCCTTCTTTGTACATAGTTTACTTTCATATGCTTGTACATAACTTATACTCAGAAAACACAAAAATAATATAATATGTCAAAATAAAAAAAACATTCAAATATTTCAAAAATCTATTTTTTTTATAGATTGTATGAATTGCTTTATTTATATTCCTACTACTTGCCAAATATTTCATATTGATAGCTATACCAGTGTAGTTGGTTTTATCATACACATATGTTTCACTTATTCATGTTGAGTGGTTGTAAATTATAGATAGGAATTTCATCAATTACATTGATCTAGATCTACTATTATCTACCCATGGGGGGTATTTACATCGATCTAGTTTTATACATTGCTACATCTGCCCACTTTGGGGCATTTCCTACATAATTGATATAACTAGGTTTTATCTTTACATACTATAATTTCTAACTATCACTAGTTAGCTTCAATATATATGCGCCCTAGCATTTACATAGATGTGTATTACATAGTTATACATGCTTTCATTTCTAGTTCCTAAATTAGACTTGATTGTGTTACTATGCTTCTTACATCTTCGATGGCATTTTAATATGCCATTGTTCCTTGGATTCTATGCCACTTATCTATTTGTATTCCTGAGACATGTGCCCATGTCCCTTGTGTGTGTTCTTTCATGATTTTATATGCAGACATTTGAACATGTCTTTCTCTATGGATCTATGCCAAATTACTTGTTATTTGTATATATGGGCATGTGAACATGTCCTTGTATGTTTTCATTATCAGATTTAATGACATGTGCTCATGTCCATTATATTATGGCCCCTTTTCCTACTTTTTGTTTGCCTCATATGCTTGCTTATTTGTATTCCTCTACACCATGACACTTATATTTTTATTATTACACACACACACACACAAGTTTTTGATGCCATGAGATATCTCATGCATCTACCCTTCCTAATTGGGATCCTTAATGGACATCATGCCCCATCCCCATAGGTAGTTACTCAGATTTTACTACTATTATATATTATTTACATCTATCTTGACACCCTTGTCTAATGTTAAATTACAACATACATCATACATTTCCTACTATTGTTTAGATATATTTACATTTTGATGTTATGTTTGTATATTATATTGGAATATCATGCTTTAACTAACACAATTTATTGATCTACTTCTTTACAGGGTAGTTCTTCCATATATTTCATAGCTACCCTCAAAAGAGGAGGCATTTACAAGGGTTATCAAAAATATCAAGCTCATATTTTGCTTTTCACAGATACATTTCAGCACATAGGCTTAGTTATAAAGATTAGACTAAGGGTAGACACATAATAGAATAGAGGTTCAATAGTCAGCCCAAACCCCACAAAGATTAGACTAGGTAGTCATTAGTGCCTAGATTGGGACACTAGCACCATAGGGCACTACTATCCACTACAAGGCACTATTGTCCAATAGCCCTAGCTTTAGGATATTTCATATCATTCAGACTAGTATACCAAGTATAATATATATTTGCACAAATATAGTCACAGGCTTGGTAGTTACATTTAGATTTAGCTCATACTTAGTCATTTCAATTTAGATTCATAGTAATTATTTAAATTTGTGGGCATCATGTGTGACATGATCACTTATACATTTAGATTAATACATATATTCAACTATCACATACTTGATTCAAATTCAATATACTTAGATACTAGATTAGAGCCATGTGCATGGCACATAGTTTCCATATACTCAGCTTCAGACAAGTTGATCATATGGAATAACAAACTCCATGTCATTATCTATGCTGTATACACTTGATATCACATTCTAGGTTGTCACTAGATTCATGCCTCACTCCATCTATAGTGGACGACATTCTTGGCTGGCCCAAAATCACCTAATATACTCGAGTAGCCCAAAGTTGCCTAATATAACTGAGTGGCTACAAAGCCAAATACATAGTTAAATTACTCAGTTGGATACTTTCATCACTTTGCATAGTATATTTACAAATGCATATACTCCACATAGGGGGAAATGATGGAGTTATATCCTACTTGAGTTCTTCAGCCACCTATATGAGAGGGTTTGACACACATATAATCTTATCCAAACTATTCACAAAGATCAAGATACACCAATTAGGGGTAGGAAATGATGGATTCAAAATTGGATTGAGTTTTTGAGCCACCCATATGAGGATTGAGAAAGCCATCATCTCAGTTCAAGTTATTCAATGATATGATCATTATAAAATTTCACACACGTAGGTTGTAATCAATTTCATTTATTGGTTAGCATACCCAATGAGGTGTATTCATTCCTTTCCTCTCTCTTTACTAATTTATTTCATTTCAACATAGTCTTTTTCTTTTGATTTTCTCATTAATAAGGATTGATTTTTTCATATTTCATTCCAAGACATTGCTTTGGATCATGTTTCACATATGCAGACCCATATTCACATATTCAAACTCATCTACACAAGCTTCACTTCCAAGGTAAGTCCAGGTATGCTTCTTTTTCATTTATACTAGTGATTTCACTTTATTGCATTACTAGCATAAATGGGGGGAAAATGTAATCACCTAAAAGTGGTAATTGGATGTTAATAGTGCCATTTGAGTTACCCTATCCCTAGGCTTTCCATAAACCTATTATAGAGCCTTAGAATTTTATTTCCAACCATTCATCAAACCTTGTTCGCTTATATCTAGCCAAGATACAATCCCTAAACTATCACCTCTAACCCTAATCCAACTTTCCCATAAGTCTACCAAAAGGACAGTAGTGCCACATTTGGGACACTACAACCACATAGTGTTAGTGTTTTAAATTGGTCACTACTATCCTTAGACCTAACTCTTACCAATAGATAATTTTTTAAGTTTTTCCCCTCCTAAGGCTAGCCTAAGCTCATTTGCATATTTGTACAATCAATAGGACCCTATAAATACAAGTATAATCCACCTCAATTCATTAGATGGAAAATAGATGCAAAAGCTATTCAAACCTAGCACAAAGTTGTACAAAATCAAGGTACATTATCCCTATTTTGCCTTAATTATTTCATACTACCATCTACAACAATATTAAGTCCAATTTTAAATAATTTTAAGGCTCAATCACATTCAAGGCATCCAAGGCCACTCTCATTCTAGCATTCACTTGCACATACATCAAACACTAGGTGAGAGAACTATAATGGGCTTGATCCCTCTTTGGAGTATTGATATGTAGGAAACTCTCTACATAATAGGTTGTTGAGGATGTCTAGTCCATCTTACTAACACACTCAAATCTTTCTCATATCATACTTACAAATAAAACTAGGGTTTGTACATGAAATAAAGATTTTTAGGTACAGTACATAGCTATAGGTTTTTGTCATGTAGGAATAGAGCATGCATACAAAATCATAGATGCTCCCCAAAAATAGGAGAAATCTTGTAAAGGGGACATTAACACCACATCTTGGACACTACACATGGATGGTGCTACTATCCAAATTGGGTGCTACTATTTAGTGAATACATGAATATCATAATCCTTCTTATGACACTCAAAAATGCTCAGATCCCAAATTTCAGAACCTAGATCATCTACAATGGTTTGTTTTTAGATAAGTCACTATTTATCCATAATTATTTCTATTATTGGAAAGTCAATCAAAGTTAAAATCATTTACAAATTATTAGGTTAATTTTTGTAATTTATTTAACTGATTTAGACATCTTAGCCCTTCAACCAAACATAGGTAATTACTCATGTAAAATCTTAAAAGGTTAAATCACAATTACTCTTGGGATTCAAATAATAAATACATTATTTTTTATGCAACATAATATTATATGATGTAATGCAATTTTGTGACAGCCATGGTTGAAACATAGACATGTAAAATTGGATAAAGATAGTACAAAATTATTATTTAATTATCAAGGTGGTTAACTTACATATTAAGGAGATAGAATAAATATGAATATCATTTCTACTAAGACCATTATTACGTCTCACACTACGCAAACATGGATACTAAATTGATTAGTCACACACTTTTACTAAAAATATATTTTTACATTAAGCCACCTATTATGAAACTAAAAACCAACCTTGATCTTGTGTAATTATAACCCATCCTTGAACCATTCAAAAAATCAATGATATGGTTTCCAAATGATAAAATATGGTGTAATACAATCTATCATCATATGCCACTACTCATCCTTATAATGTGGACAATACTCACCCACCTTTAAATATATGTAGGTGAACCCAGTTAGGATGTGGCATATCTATAAGATAAATCATTGAAATGTTATTATACACCAAGAATGCAATAATGAGGCTATCCCTAGTTATCCCCCATAGTCCTCTCTAGTATACCTATAAAAGTATCTATATAAGTGTCCCAACATGGTGTGCCCTTATGAATACACTATATCATGTTCCTTAATATTTTAAATAATAGTGGGCATATTGTATGAGATGGCCATGCCACTCCCATATACAACTATAAAATATACTAATAGTTCAAAAAACATTTTACACCTATGGAACATTATATATCATAATTTCAGATAGCAATATCATCAAATATATAGAAGTATAATGTGTTCTTTTAGCATGACTAGTCACATAAAGATAAGATCATCCTTTCAAGCCTTATCGTTCTATATCATGTATAGTCGATCAAGTGTCAAGTAGTGGTAATTTCATGATCCTCCAAACATCCTCTAGTGTTACACTAATATCCCTAATGGTAATCTTTATTTTAATTTTAATAACCAATAAAAATGCATTTCTTCTAGATAAAATCTATCTTATTTATATTTTCATCTAAAAAAGTCATAACCTATGGAACCAAAAATATCAAATGTTTGACTTTTGGTTTGAAACCATACCAAAATTCATATTATTTTTCACCGACTAGAGATGATATCAATGATCTATTCCACACATGCACATTCATTCATATTCACTACTTAAACCCAAAACTTAGATGGAAAATTATTATATTACATCATGAATCTTAGAATTCCTTCCAATTTTTGATGCATCCTCTTTACTAATCTATTTTTCTATGAAGAATATATATTGGAAAATTATAATTTGATGCCCTATTAACTATTAAATTTTAGAAAATCATTTTAAATTAAATTCACATCCATTATCAATTCATAAATTATCATACTTAAATATTTTTCCTTTTCAAAAAATATCTTAAACTCTTTAAAAAAATGTGTTTTTTTCAAACTTTTTAAAATAAAATACACCCATGCCATTTGATTGAAATAACCATTAGTTAAATGAAAATAGTGACAAAATTTTCTAAAAATTATTCTTAAAAAATGGCACATACACATTCAAAACATTTTCCCAATAATACAAAATATTGGCACAAATAAAATTAGGTAACATATAATGATTCATATATGTCTATTATGGATAGGATTGGAGAGATTAAACTAGGTAAACTAAAATGATAAAGATATATGTGTACTTTATTTATGATTTATTTGAGGTTTGAAAGTAACTAATAATATATGAAATATGTTCAATACTAATATATAATATCTCCAAAAAATATGGTAGTGATCTATGATGATAAATAGTTTCATATTGTTCTAAAAAGGGAGTGACTAGAATCAAAATTCAAAAGTGATAATTAAGCTTAAAATCATTTAAGCAGTTCTAAATTGACTCTATAAATCCATGGGCTCTAAAAATTTATAAAAACATTCGTCAAGATCATAAGTATATAATGCTAAATTTGATAATAACAATTGTGGACACATGCATCATAATATTTTCTACTTTAATACAACACAAATACAACCTCAACACATAAAAACACATCAAATACAAAGGGAATTATGTAATGTAAATATGGTTGGGCCCATTTGAGTGTTATAACTACATATCAGTGATGATAACTAGGGATCAATGTAGTTATAGTGTATCCAAGTTACTCATTCCAATGCGAGAGAATAATCCACCTCCTCTCCATATGATAATGATAATTTTGTATGCCTCTTCACTAAATGGAATGCTCTTTTATGATCCAAAAGACTTAAACAAATTATAAGGGAAGAATATGATCAATTTTTAGGCTCCTTAAAAATAACAAAAAATATATGACCAATGGGAATAGTATTCAAATAACTTAGGGTAAATCTATATTTATATTATATAAGTAGCTCTAAATTCAAATCGAGACACATTCATGCATAGGCCAACAAATGAAAGTTGTCACTCAAGGCACATGAAAACATGTAAAATGGAAAAAATACTAACAAATGACATGACCATTATTTTATTGTTCTAAAAAAATTCAAGACCACTTTTGGATTACAAAAGAGGAAAAGAAAAATAACCCCCAAAATAATGATTTAGACATTCTAAAAGCATTCATGGTTGTACTGAGAATATAAAAATCAATTTTTAGGTTTTCAAGCATTCTAGATTGAATGGAGGTATTATCATCAACCTAAAGTGAATATAAAGTACATTTTAAATAAAAACCTAAGGCAAAGGAAGATAATACAAAACCTAATAAAAAAATGAAATGTACCAACAAGAATCTAATGTAATAAAATGAGACAAATGTATGGAATCATGATAAAGATATTGGAACTACATAAATTATTAAAAAAATTAGGTGTCTAAAAAAAACATATCCATATCACATACATCAATGTAAATCAAATATAGACATTTGTGATCTCTCCATTCATATGCATTTGGAAATATTTCATTGATTTTCTTATCAAGAATACAAGATTCCAAAAAAGCATTTTCCTTTTGAAAATTAGGAAATACCCTCATTATAAATTTTGTCTAAAAATCAATTAAACTTTAAACATTTACATTCCCATACTTAAGATTCCACAATGACAATTTTTCATCACCCCTATCTTTGTAATATGTCCTTGATCCTCAATCCAAAAAAAAATATACAATATATATGAATAAATTCCCATCTTCATATTGTGTATATATAGTCTTTGGATTTTTTTTATAGAATTTATTTTAAGTAAAACCATCCTTAATCACAATTTTGACATTTTTAAAAAAATAGACAATAAATAAATTATTTTTTTATGGTCAATTTTGGTAATTTAGTGAATTTACCTCAAAATATTATTGGGAAAAATATAATTTAATTTACCAATGAAAACTATTATGACTTGAATTATCAATAAGAGTAATTAGGTTTAGTCTAATGGTCTTGTAATTCAAAAATAATTCTTTTCTATAAGTCATGATTTATAGCTCATGAATCTAACAACCACATATTAGTAAGATCATCTAATTAATGTGAATGAACTATTGATAATGTTGCATCTTCATCATCAAAAGATGTGAAAAATTATTCACTTTTTCTTGAACATATTATGAATATTTATTTTTAATGTTTATAAAATGAAGATATACATTCATTGAAAAATACCCCATTTTACTGAATTTATAGGATTCGCTATAATTTTATTTTCCATGTACATATAATTATGAGGGAAGATTTTTTTACCCTATTACATTTCCATGCAATTGATCTTGCCATTCTCCTGAATCACTTATTTAAGATTGATCACAATAAACATTATGATAAACTTCTCATCAAGTACTAGGATGTCCTAGACCATGTCCTTAAGAATTTTGAATTGAAATCTAAACAAACACATTCTATGTTATTTTCATTCATATAAAGAATATTATTTTGGTGTTGAATAATAATCTTTACAAAATTTTTGATTTTTACATTTTCTAATTTATTATAAAGTTGTAACATCTCTAATAAATTATTAGAAGATTATTGATTTCAACTATAATTATAAAATTTTCATCAAAAGTAGAATTATAAATCCTCTTTATTTACAATATAAAAAAATTTAAGTTATTAGATGTACTCATGTGCATTTACACCTTATACCATATTTTAATGAAACAATTGATTTTGGAGTTGAATTTTCTTATACTTTGATTTTTTATCATATAAATATGTCAAAAGATGTCATGTTTTAACAACCTTCATAGAAACTTCAATATGAAAAATGATCTCTAATAAACATGAGCTTCATATTAATGTGCAAATGTTCTATTATTATTGATATCAAACAAGGATTTTTGCTTTGTCAGTTTTTTAGTAGATGGATTATGGTATTTCACCTCTCATTTATAATTTAGAGTATTTTGCATTAAATTTTTTCAAGTGACCTGACTTAATCAATAACACCTAAAGTTTGACATATTGACTCAAAATGATATAGGGGAGATTTCCCAGTAAATGTAAACCCTAACTTTGGATAGAGAATTAAGGTGCCACAACATCACATTAGATTTCAAAAAATTTACCCATTTTAATATACCATCTTAACTACTTATAACTAAGGTTTCAAGATCTAACACATTATACATTTTATGATATAATCAATTTTATGATGATAGGTCATAAACTACATTTTTTAAACCTATGACCAAAACTTAACCTTTGAAGTACCAATAGCTGTGCATTAGAGTATCAATACTTGAGTCTTACTTGTAAAGATGTGATTAGTTACTTTAAATTTTATAGAATTAATATTGAATACATATTAGATAGTACATGTTTAGCTTTTAGTGCACTTTAATATTTATACACACCAATATGTTTCATCGATGGAGCACATGTTAACAAAATCCCTATTCAACAATTGGAACATACAAAGTGATTGGGATCTTTCCCCTACCTATTTTTTTCATACTTGACTTGAGTTAATTAAATAAAACCAAAACAATAAAAATTAAAATCACTTAATGTAGTTGTTTACCACAAATAAGGTTTTAATTTCTTAATTATAAATAATTATTTTAAAAGGTAATATAATAATACAATTATAAAAGTATATAACTAAGATTTATCTAATTGGTTATTAATAATAATAAGACAACATCATAAATGAATTAGGCTATGAAAATTAAGTATAAAGGACAAGAAATTATTAGATCTAGTTATAGTAATATAAATATATGTCTGGAATATGACTATACAGACTTATCAGAGACTACTATTGAAATATAGGGCTCTTCGATAAAATTTCACTCTTCGTGTGTTTGACCTATTTAAACTCACATTGTGTCAACTCACATTATCAAGTCTAACTTTTTTTTCTCTAACTCTAATATATGCAGGGTTGTGAAATTTGATTATTTTTATGATTAGTTTGATGCTTGATTTTTTATCTTCTTATATGCTTGCCTCAATAATTAGTGAGGAAATATATGTTGATGTTTTTATTCCTCCTATTTGACCTATCTTATAAATTAAAATAAATAAGGGGTTATGTATTCAGGTAACCACTGAAGTAACATTAAAAACTATGTACGCCACATATTATAATGATACCTCCATGCAGTTTTGAGTGAATGTAAATGGAATAGCTTGAGCAAGGATTTTAAACCTCCTCTTCTCTAATAGTGATGATACAACTACATTCAAGCTAAAACTTTAAATTGATATCATAGAATGATGAGATATCAAGATTATTTTTTTACATGTGTGAAAGATATGACTCAATAAATCTCTTTTTGAAGTAGGAGGAATGATTTAATTTGGTGTTTGGATTTGTTTTAGGTTTTAATCCTTGATAATGTTATTTTGTCTTATTTATTGATATCCTTTAAGATGTTTTAGGATGTTCTAGGAAACTAGATGCATGTAGGTAGACTTTATAAATCATAAGGAGTAAAGCTAAATTTGAATTATGAGTGGAAATAGGAAAAAATATTCATTATGGTGAATGTGTCAGACTCACACATGTAGTGTGTTTATCCAGGCTAGTCTCATGTAGGGTGCAATTATGACTTAGAATTAACATAGGATTAGATCTCAATGAGGAGCATGATAACATATGGAATCTCATCCAAGGTTACTCATGGATAGATTATAATAAGTTTAATATACACTTTTAAGGATCATGGGCTAAATGGAGACCAATTAAAAACCTAATAAGTCCTATAAATGTGAAAATATACACAAACAAGAAAAATATGATAAAATTTGGGAACCAAATCTAGGTATCTATATAATTACCCTAGTTTGACATGTGTATGTGAGTGTGAGTGAATGCAATATGTGCATAAAATTATAAATATTAATAATTTCAAACATGTACAGTCACTTACCTAAGACAAAGTAGAGGGTTTTTATCCATACTCAAAATAATATTCTAATCACATAGGTTTCTTGATTTACTGAAATAAGTGAAATTTTTTACAAGTAATAAATGATCATGATAGATAATATAAATATAAATTTTAAATTTTGAAATTTTTATAATTTAAATTTTTAAAAGAGATTATAGGATCAAATACACCTGACTGGTATTTTCCCCAAATTATCAAAAAATGATTTTGGTAGTAGACTTTCAACAGGTGTTAAAACCTAGCCAATACTTCTCTAGGAGTTACTAGGGCCCAATCCACTTATTTATCATGAAAGTATATAATTTATTTTTAAGTTTTCTCAAATTTAAAAAATTTCCTTGTATATGCCCCCCTTTTGAGGTGAGAGATGAATATATATGGGTCAAAGCATAATAGTGTGTCCCACTTTTTGGTATAAAGAGGTCACATACACTTCAAATCTCCCTTCACTATATTTTGCGTTTGTGTCATTGATATTATTCAAACATTTATGTTTTAGCATATATATATATGTATATGTATATATATATATGTATGTATATATATATGTATGTATGTATGTATATGTATATATGTATATGTATTTATACATATATATATGTATATATACATATATATATATATATATGTATATATACATATATGTATATATATATATATATGTATGTATGTATGTATACACACACACACACACACACACACACACACACACACACACACATACATACATACACACACACACACACACACACACACATATATATACCCATACATATACATATACATATACATACATACATACATACATACATATATATATATATATATATAATATACATTTTTCTAAATTTGTAAATAATTGTTAATTATTTTGTAGGATTTAATTTTGAATTGTTTTTTTTTAAATTTATTATATTCACATAGTGGGACACAATATTATTATTTACTGATATGTTATAATCAATCATCTCAAAATAAAAAATTTAACTCTATCATATGTTAAGGAAATAATATAGTTGAAGCATCAATATATTGAAACATATTCATATTATTTCTAAAATTCCTTAGAATAATCAAATTAACATCTAGTTGTGATATGTTAATGTAGATATCTTTAAAACACTTCCCACATCCATTATACTAGAATCAAAATATGGGAAGTGGAAGCAGAACATATAGTATGAAAATTCTAGAGTTTTTTTTGTCAAAACTACATGAAATCAGGGCATGTTTTCACCCAATGCAAGGCTCTTAAATGTATCCAACCTCAAAAGGAGGTATATATGGATCTAGTTGAGACCATGGATGATTACCCCTTTAAGGGAGACATCCTCCATATCATCACTTCCCCCATATTTATCTAGGAAAGAATTTAGAGGTGGTTGGTAAAAGGAAAGGAAACCCCTAGTCCCTCCTAGAATTGGAAGTGGAGATTCCCTTTGGGGATATTTAGGGTTTGGTTTCTAGTGGAAATGACCAAGGCCTAGGTGAGAAGGTGTCTAAGGGAAACCTTAACAACCAACTGAAAGACTTGAGTAGTGGACATGAAGAAAGGGAGGAGGGTGAGCTATTCCAACTTACTAGAACTCCTTCGATTGAGATGACTATAATGAAAACTAAAATAGATATAAATAGCCTAAAATTAAAAATAGGGGAATTAAATTTGGAAGCAATCCCTTTACAAAAAAATGTATCCCTATCCTTAGGTGCATGATATAACAATAATGTAGAGGAATTAGAGAATTGCTCCACTATGAAGAAAAAAGGCAAGGGTAATAGTAGAAAGACAACGAATGTGGGGGGGGGATGTACTAGGGGCATACCTTAACTCATGCAAAAAAGGCAAAGAGAGATGGAAAAAGAGATTTCTAAGGGCAAACAAACCACCTTGGTAGTCCCCCTTGAGAAGACTAAAAAATAAATATAGTTTCTTGGAATATTAGAGGCCTAAATAGCCCTCACAAGTAATTGCTTGTTAAGAAATGCATTTTAGACAATAAAGTAGATATTCTATTACTTCAAGAAGTCAAGATGTCTGAGGAGAATTTCAAGATAGTGGTGAGAAATATTTGGCCTAATGCCAACTATGCCATTAGTGAAGCTTAAGGAGCTTTAAGAGGTATTTCCACACTACGGAGCCAGAACTTTCAAGGAAGGGTGGTGGACTATTCCAGGTATTTTATTGAAATTTCCTTCTAGTGTAGTTATATTTAGTGGATTTAGTCAATGTCTACACCCCAAATACTTGTAGTGGGAGAAAATAAGTCTTGGATAACCTCTTGATAAAGATAAAATTTTTTGGGGGAACTGGATGGATGGTGGCTAAGGACCTAAATACCCCACTCTATTTGTCTAAAAAAATGGGGGGTCTGACTAACCACTTTGATAACATGGCAAATTTGGTGGAATTTCTTGCTAATACTAGCCTAATAGATGTAGATATTGAGGTCTAATATTTTACTTGATCCAAAAATAGAAAAGGGAGTAATCTTATTCAAGTAAATCTTGATATATTATTAATATCTTCTAGTTGGACCATAGCCAATTTTGTTCATCTGGTTACTCTTCCTAGAGTTGGCTCTGACCATAACCCTTTAATGTTAAACTGATAAGAAAAGAAGTCCAAAAGCCACTTCACATTCAGATTTTAAATGATGTAGAAGCTCAATCTAGAATTTAGGGGCTTCTTGGATGAATGGTGGAACATTTCTATCTAGGGTTTGACTATGTATAGATTGACCCAAAAACTAGCCAATGTAAGGAACAGAGTTAAGAAATGGAACAAATACACTTTTGGTAATGTTCTAGTTAGAAAAATTAACATAAAAGAATAACTACTAGAAGTTCAAACAAGGATGGAGCAGGGGACTCGTCAAAATAGATAAAGACGATGGAAAATTCCCTATCAAAAGATTGGGTTTTAACCCTAAAAGAGGAAGAGGCTTATTGGAAACAAAAATGTAGGATTCAATAGTTGAAAGAGGGGGAAAGGAACATGTCCTTCTTCCATTAGTCCACACTGAAACATAGAAAGAGAAATTATATAAGTAAGCTCTTGAATGAGAATGGGGATGTGGTAAAAGAGGATGAGGAAATAGGGAAGGTGGCCTCCAATTACTTTGAGAACCTTTTGGTAGCACAATAGGTCAACATCCCATAAGGAGATAATGAGTTCCTTCTGGATGCCATCCCCACCATTTTATCTGATGATGATAATATCCTATTGACTAAACCAATTATAGAGGAGGAAATTAGGACTACTATCTTCTCAATGGGGGCTTTCAAAACTCTAGGCTCAGATGGGTTCCCCCCAGGTTTCTTCCAAATATTCTAGGAAGTTATTGGGAAAGATGTCATGAATGTGGCAAAAGATTTATTTTGAATAGGTAAAATATTGAGGTAGTTGAATAGTAATTTTATATCTATAGTTTCAAAGAATATAGGTGCCTTCTCTATGTCAGATTTTAGACCAATCATCCTCTATAATACAATGTACACAATTTTCACTAATATTTTGGTCTTCAGACTCCAACCTCTATTGGATAAACTCATTTCCCCCAACTATAAAGGATTTGTTCTAGGTGGGAAATTTTTTGTTGTGGTCATCATTACCCATGAAATCATTCACTCAATCTCCAAAAGCAAAACCCTAGGTATGATATTCAAATTAGATATCTCCAAAGCATATGATAGGGTCAATTGGGAATTTTTGATTAGAGTCCTTAGGAAATTTGGCTTTCAAGGCTGAGTGATTAACTTGGTAACGGAGTGTATTTATACAGTCAAATTCTTTGTTCTAGTTAATGGTTCTCCCAAAGGATATTCCCTCTCTAGGAGAGGCCTTAAATAGGGTTACCCCCTTTTTCCCTATCTCTTCATTTTACTGGTGGAAGTCTTGAGTAAGAATGCTAGAAAATTTCTCATGTAGGGGTATCTTAGAAGCATAAAGCCTACTTCCACAACACAACTTTTAGTTATCCAATAGTTTGTTGATGACACTATATTATTTGGAACTAATTCTATTATGGATGCAAAAATATGACAAATCTTACTTAACACCTATGAAGGGGACTTTGGACAGAGTATCAACTTTGAGAAAATCCATATCTATTTCTTGAATACTCAAGAGGACCTTCAGTAGAAAATCACTAGAGCTTTAAGATGCTCTGGTGAGAAGCTACTTACCACCTATCTTGGGCTCCCACTAACAATATCTAAAGTCACATCAGATTACTGAAACATGATTATTGAAAGGATACAGAGAAATTTGGTGGGTTGGAAAGGAGCCCTATTGATTCAAGCAGGTAAATTCTAACTTCTCAAATCTTATCTTCAAGGCATTCCTAACTACTTCCTCAGTATATTCAAAATCTCAAAATTTGTGGCTAAGAAGATTGAATAAATACAAAATAAATTCTTATGGTCAGGAGTAGAAGAAAAGAAGAGGATTTCACTAGTTGGATAGGAAAAGGTTTATACTCACAAATATCAGGGAGGTCTCAGTTTAAGGAGGCTACATCTCATGAACAAAGCCCTCATGGCAAAGATAAGGTGGAACCTAATTCAAGAGAACAAAAATTGGGGTGACATCATGATAGCTAAGTATCTCAATGGGGATACTGGTAGCAAGATACTTATGGAACAAGTTCTTCCTAAAGGATATGTAATCTATAATGGGACTCTCAAAACCCATGGTCTCCTCTATAGAGGCATTATATGGAAGATTGGAGATGGAAACAATGTTAGATTTTGGGAGGACATATGGTTGAAGGATCTTCCCCTTAAATATTTGAATTATGGATAGATCTTGTAGTTTTTTTTGAAATATAGGGGCTAACATGAGTTGGAAAAACATCATATATTGTGTCCCTAATCAAGAGGAGATTAAAGAGGTGGCCCTTCAACTACAAGAGGATTTGGTTGAATTTAGACTCTTTATTTTTCCCAAACAAGATCAGATAATCTAGGTTAACAATGACAAGGGGTTTTACACTGTTAAAAGTGCTTATGAATTATTGTTAGACAATGTTGAGGAAAAGCTGTGGAGGAAAGTTTGGCAACCAAAAATTCTATCAAAGATTAATCTATTTTGGTGGATATTAATTCATAATAAAATTTTGACCTTGGACAATTTAAAGAAGAGAGGATTTCAAATTCTAAATAGATGTATTCTATATGGGGAGAAATAAGAAATGACCACTCACCTCATGTTGCACTATAACTTTGCTTGGGAGATTTGGAGCCTTATTATGCAAAGACTTAACTTGAGCTGGGTTTCTAATGGCACATTGGTGGACCTGATTATAGATTGGAGTCCCCCTTTCAGATTTCATATAGTGAGGGAATTATGGCTTCAAATTCCCTCTCACCTTATGTGGAAATTATGTAAAGAATGCAATAATAGATTTTTAGGGAAAAATATAAAACCCCATTGGAGGTGTTTTAGACATTCTCTAAACTACTGGCAGAGAATATTAATACCAGTAAATTTAAAGCCATTGAGAACCCTCCAGCCCTAGAAGAACAAAGAATATTGGAATAATGGATAATAAGCCCAAACATTTATCAAATAGATAATTCTAAAAAGATAGTTAGGGCCAACACCAAATGGACATTGCCTCAAGAAGGATGGTTTAAGTTAAACTTTAATGGGGTGGCTAAAGGGAATCCATGAGTGACTAGTGGAGGAGGCATTATTATATTAGACTCCAGATTATTTGTGGTGGAATACACTAGGTAAATTGGATTTAAATGCAATAATGAGGTGGATTCCATAAATATGTTATGGGGAATTAAACTTTTTATTTCCCTAAACATTTGAAAACTTCATGTTGAAATAGATTCACAATTAATTATAAATGCTATGCTTAGTTTAGAAAATATAGGTTAGAAATTGGTGGATATAATAGGTGACATCTGATTGATTCTTAATTCTATGGAAGGGTACAAATTCTCCCATATTTATAGGGAGGGAAATATGGTTTTAGATGCTATGGAAAATTTAGGAAGCAATAGTAATGGCTAGCGATGTTAGAGAACCTTGTCTAATCTACCAAGCAAAATCCATATCCTTTTCAAAAATGATGGAAATGCAATTATGGATTAAGTGGTGTGGGATACTCATAATCTACATACTCGATTAGAGTGTAGGTGAGTACTTCCCTTGAAAAGGTGATAACATACCTAAGGATTATGGAATCAGTGAATTCCAAGCCTAGGACTTAGCAATTATAACTACTTTGGAACTTTACAATAGGCATGAGAAGGTGAGTAAAAAATGCATGGATCTAGTAATTAAACACATGAAAATACCCATGTGGATTTTGAAAGGAGGGAGAAATATTTAGCCTAAATTTTGGCTCACTTGGAAGCTGAGGAAGCAAAGGCATGCTGACTGAACTGTAATGAAATGGAAGACGTGGGTGATAGATAAGTATACTAATATAATGACAAGTCATATAGGTAAGAGGATGAGATTCCAAATGATGATTAGAGAATGGGATGTTGATAGGCTAAGAGGGATTGAGGGTAATTATTTCCTAACTCACCCCATATCTAGTGATTATTGCATGAGGTGGCGGATGTGGGTCAATACCAAGGCTGAGTTCTATCATGGGAAAGGTTATGTAGATTTTAAAAATTATTTTAATATAATGAGCTCAGTACTCTTTTAGTCCTTGATAGGCCCAAAAGGACTTAGTTATTGTGTTAGTTATATTGTTAGACATTTCATTACTCTCTACCTTAAATAGTCTTATGGGTTTTGTATCTCTCTATTTTTGAATATACGTGGCAATATTGTCAAGCTCAAGCCAACCTATGTGGCCAATCATATTATCTAGGAGGGAGAGGTGGTTTCTTTCATTAATGGGATGTTTGGCCATGATGAGAATCTGTCTTGACAATTTGCTAAGTCATAGGAGGAAAATTCTAGACAAGTCCATTTGGGGGGTATCAATTTTAAATTCTTTAAAGAGGTGATTGAGAAATCCATAGGGATTCCCATCAAATGGAAAAAATTTAGTTGGTACATCAGGGTGCCAGACCCAGAAAACATGTAGATTTTCTTTAGGGAAGGTGAGGTTTCTTCGAAGCTCCATGGGGGTTTTGAAAGAGAGAAGATGCCAATGCCATGCGGGCAAATTTTCCTCATGTTAATGAAGTTATTCACTCTAGAAGGTATATTCAAGGTATTTTATCACTATCACTTTGCTTTACTCAGCCATTTTAGGAATAGGATGGAAATTAGTTTTCCCTTTTTCCTATTATCTTCGTTGGAGAATTCCATTAAGTTGGCTAAGAAAATCTAGGCCAAAAATCTTAAATTTCCCCTCATTCCCATCCACCAAGGTCTTATCTTGATATTATACCACTTTCATTTGGCCTTGTGTCCCTTGAAGCAAATTAAAGTCAGCATGTTGGAAGGTTCCCCATCTCACCCTCCTCCTAATGTTAAAAGTAAGGGCAAAAAAGTTGTTAGGACCCCTAAATCCTCCCCTAAAGCTCTGTTATAGGGGCCTAGAATTGAAGACTATAACACCCCTATTGGGACCTCCCTAATTCCAAAGATTATTCACCTAAGTCACCTTGTGGTTCAATTAGGACACCCAGCTAGAGGACTGTGAAATGGTCTACTAAAAGGGGTCAGAAGGTTGCTGAGGAAGTAGGCAATGTTCAATCCAAAAAGGCTAAATCTACAAAGAAAGATACTAGGGGAGCTAGGGCATCGAGGAAAGATGTGGACCTGGGTCCTAACGTGGTTGAATATGAGGTTGGGGGTAGTGTGGGTGTTCATAGGTCCAACCATATTACTAAAATCCCATCCCTTAACCCTCAAGGCATTATCAGTTTTGATGATTATAATTTTTTTGAAGACACTTTTGAGGTTGGTGAAGATGAGACCCCTCTAAGTTGGAGCAAGAGGTTAAGGAAACTAGCCATTTTCTTGAAATGAATGAGCTCTACTCCAATGAGTTTGAGGAGGATGTTATTGAGGCCTATGGATAGGAAAAGATAGATAACTACTCACTGTGCATCAAGATGGTGGAGGAAGTTGCAAAAATTAAGACCAATATGGATAAAATGCATACAAAATAAAAAAATTATGGTAGAATTTGCTGCCAAGTCTCTTCATCATGTGGATGTTGTGTTTGTTGTAGTTAAGGATTTTGAAAAAAAATTAAGGAATGTGGATATGAATAGTCTTAGTGACTATAATGAAATCATTAAGTTCCTTGCCAAATATGGGACTACTGATAGTCCTTAGTTATTTTATGGTTTGGTGTGTTTGCCTAGTTTTTATTTCTTGTTTTCTATTAGGGCAGTGAATGTGTTGTTAGTGTGCTATTTATGTGTTGTTTCTACCTTGTTGGATGCTTTTTATGCCTATGGGGTAGCTTTGTAAAGGGCCCATGACCGTCTTTTCCTGCTTATCTAATAAAAAACATCTAGACGTGCCCATAGTATCATTTTAAAGTGTCACATAGCATAGGAAATATAATATCAGATTGAACATATCAAGAAAGTGTATGATTCCTCTAAGGTAAAGCATGTTTGGAACAACCAATATGCTCCAAATGTCACAAATAAGCCTTAAGTTTGTCTAGATATGATTGAGTTTACACACAAATAACATCCCACATATATGCATCATTGAATCCTTAGCAACATAGGAGCCAAGAGATTATATCGTAAAATATTTACATGATAAGAATTAGGCATCAATTATAATATATCAATATACATGATGCGTATCATTGATATAAGAAAATAATATAGAAATGAAATGCACCGAGTTCAAGACCACACTAATTAGTCACCACACCTAAGTTAATGAGTATAAAACTTAGTGATTTAATACACGAGGATGGGACTCACAATACATGACAACTAGAGGATCCTTTATGGAAAAGAACACACAAATAATCAAACACACATAAGCAAAAATTCATAAAAAATAACTAATAAAACCATGTAATAATTGTAATGAAGATATCCATGTGATAATAAGATCTATTTACTTGTAAGGGATGCTGTAACCAATGTAATATAGATCAATATGAAAAAAGAATAATTAATGAAAATATCACTATGAAAAATATACTATATGGCAATACCCCCAATATAGGACATGATGTCTATGAAAATTCCCCCTAATACATGAGCAAGTATTCCAATATCATATAACCTATAAATTTGCATAGAACCCACTTAGAGAAACTCTATGAGAATCACATTTGTAAATCATTGATACAAAAACCTCTAATATATGTGAATATATAACCATGCATAAAGCAATATTTATAAATTTTTGTGTATTTTTTAATGTGTTTGAAATTTTTTAATTAGATATTCCCCTTAATGGGTGATTTTATGAATCATTTATATATCAAGTATGATTAACATAATGTGATAAGGTGCAAAAGGTTATCTAGGGTGTAGTCATATAAAATGTCACATGAGTGTAATGAGTGTCACATGAGACCACCCATCCCTAGCTTAGCCGTATACCTATGTTAGGACCTCTGCTAACCCTTATCTAGCTTTCATGTGAGTATTACACATCCCTAGCATCCCAAATTTAGTCTTAGACCTTTCCCTAGGGATATAGGCCCATAATGCTCTAGGTTCTACCACCTGGACACTAGTGCGATTCTTTGGACACTAGTGCCCTATGCTAGTGACCAAAGGTTGACCCTAGCATCCTTTTCCAAATTGAACCCCAACGGATATATTTGTAATTCCTAATATACCTAGGGCTAGCCTAGACCTATTGCACACTCTACACAAGGACCAAATTAGTATAAATACATGACTCTTATCCCTTTATCCACTAGATGGAAATCAAATGTAAAATACACAAACAAGCTTAGAACAAGTTATGAAAAATTAAGAGTATTGATCGTTATTATTCCATACTTATACATACAGTCATATTCTTCCACCTTAACCTTAGAATACATAGATTTATAGTCTCAAGATTTATTTAAATCATTCAAGTCAACACTTATATTAGCATTCACTTACACTTACACCAAGCACTTAGGTGGGATAACTACATCATTTTTGATCCCTCCTCAGAGTATTGGTATGTAGTAAACTCTCAACATAGTGGGGTGTTAAGGATGTCCAACCTACCCAGCTAACATCACATATTTACTACTTGTTCCACTCAAATACCCTAACAATATGGAGACCTAGGGTTTGCATTCAAAATTATTCCAAAGCAAGTCATAGAAAATGAATAAGGTTTCATCCACATAGTAATAGGCTTATCAGACATAGACATAACTATTCCTAAAAGTTCACATTAGTGTTTGCACAAGGACACTAATGTGTTATGATAATATCCAATGTATTGAGCTACTATCCAATATGGTTTATGACACCTAGATATTGTTCACAACACCTTGATAAACTTATGTACAAGTTTTTAGCCTCCATATCATTTGTCTCAGTCAATTTATAGATAAGTTCTTATTTATGTCATCCATTTCTATTTTTAAAAATACCAAATTAGGTCAATTCTTACACAAATTAGTGGCTACATCTATTTCATATTTATTCTCTAATTTATTGTACTCATATCCTTTAATAACCTAGGGTTTACATTCCATAATCCATTAAAAAGTTAAAACCATTTGGTGAACCTAACTTACTTTGAATACTACCCAAAACCTAGCCCTATATGCTCTTAGGGTTCGTATCCTTATTTTTCCTATTTCCCTTGGTTGTGATAGGCTTTTAATTTTTCATATATTTTTTTAGAACATCCCTCTTTCATTTTGTTTATTATATTCCATCTCAAAAATTTATATCTCTTCCCTTAAGAAGTTCTAGTCTTAGTGGCAACCCTATTGAGCATACCCAAATTCCTCCCATTGGAGCATATACCATGGACAAAGGACCAAATACAACCCCCCTCATTGATACTTCACACCCTGATTATGTGGATGTTAATGATAATACATCCAAACATGAGAAATACAATCAAGATCAAAATTATACATAAGATGGGAATCAAGACACACTATTCCCCTTGATAATGAAAATATTATAGTTAATAAGGATGAGATTTTACAAAGTTTTAGAGATAAACTTTGGGAATAGCCCCAAGCTCATGTATAGATTTTTTAATCCATAATGGAAATAAATAATATATCTAATAATGGTCAATATTCTAACCCCTTAGATGTTAATATTGTTACACCTACTATGTGGGCAAATCAAACTCTACAAAAACCTATTCCAAATTGGCAACCTTCAACAATGGAAACATCTCCTATGGCTAGTTCCTCCTTTCTAAATGTACAATCCCTTATGCATGAGATCTATGATTTGTAGAGCAAGGTGTTACATCTTCAATAGGGTGTTACTAGGCCATGTCATGCCTTGGATTCTCATGTTATTTTACATACACCTTTGGCATAAAATATAGTGGAATCTCCTTTGCCAGCCAAATTGTGGAACCTAAGATTACTTTGTATGATGGTAAAAGTGACCCAATTCACCATTTATGAGCTTTCCATGTAGCATGTTTGGACTACATGTCTAATGATTGGCTCCTTAATAAGTTGTTATCTTGTACTTAAAAGGACTATGCATTATAATGGTTCTATGATATTCCTAATCAATCCATCATAGCATTAAATACATTAGAATATATGTTTTTGGCACACTTTTCAATCCATAGCAGTGATAATTTTTCCTTTGCTCAAGTTGCATAGCTTGAAAAAAAATCTAATGATCTAATTATTGAATATGTCTTATGATATAAACTATATTAGCAAAGATGACTAATCCCATGGTAGATAGATAATTCTAAGACATGTTCAAGTAGAGTTTATTACTAGCATTGCATGAAAATATCATATTCAAGAAGTTTCCATCATTCATATATCTTTGTCATATAGTGAAAGAATGAGAATTAAATCTTATCTCTATGGTAAAACTAAAGTACATAATTGGATCATGTACAACTAATGAGAGTTTCAATAAGCCCCCTTTCAAGGTAAAGCACAATGAGAAAAATAATGATTTAAAAACAATAGTTAATGTAGATTTGGAGCCAACGCCTCATAAGAGCAACAAATAATATTACATCACTAATCTCTAATATCGTAAGAGCACATCATAATGCAAATATAGGAATTAATTATATTAATTTAGCCATGGATGATACAAATCTATAGTCACCATTGTCAATGCTCAATAATAAATAATTACAACTCTTCATGACAATTTTCAATAATAAATACAATATAATACAATGTATAAATAATATACATAGCTTCCCTAGAGCATAGTTCCTAAACTCATGTATCTCTAGAAATCTCAAGTGTCATCTTAATAAGTAGTAATATTGTGGGGAGGGAGAGCATCATCCAAGAAATTTTCCACACCAAACATGGACTAATTACCTCCACACTAATCCCATCAGGAAATAGACCTCCCTTCACAAATGAGTAGAGAGTGACAGCACAAGAATCCATAGAGACAAGTAAGTACCTATGCGCTATATGATTTATAAACTAAACATGTAGTGTATCATAGAAAACTTGATCTATTTCAAGATATCACACATACATGTAAATCATACTAATGAAATCATAATGTCTCACTAAACATACTTTATCCAAAGCTTTAAGAATAGTAATATAAAAGCGATCTATAAATCAATCAAATTCATACACAACACTTGATCAAACTTCCTTCATCTAACATTTTGATGCTAGTAAGCTAGTGAAATGCATCTCACTCCTTACTCAGAATCAATAATATAGATTGGTCAAATACAATTCAATCAAAAGATTCATATAATTTACATCCTACTAAAAATTGTATCATGTAACATAATAAACATAGGAGTAACCATATCATACATTTATTCTATCAAACATATGAATGAATATTACATTATTTTCTATCCCATACTATAAATAATGACTATAATTTATACCACCCAGGTAAATACATAATCAACTGTAGATTCACACAACACAATTTTTTTCCAACTATACTACACCTTATGATAACCCATATACCATAGTCTAGTGTTTTTAACATGTCTACTAATTTCCGCATCCAAGAAAATATAGTAGTCATGAAATCAAGGAAACATACACTCATATTCTATAGATAAAATAATAAAACTCCATTTTCATGAAACAATGAGTAATTTAACTAACATTTGTTATACATTCAGAGGTTTGTAGGCATGCATTTGGCAAGTTTTATTATTCCCAAATCCTTAATATAGGTTATAATCTGCCTATGGAAAATATAACTATGAGAATACTCCTCAATGAATATATACATTAACACCTATAATTCTTATTTAGCATATTGTAACTCATTTTAATGTTACATTCACATCCTAGGTTTTAGTTCTCAACTAACATATAATAATTGACCCATTCCTATCATAATGAAGACTCATTGAATTTTCTACCCTTGTCATACCTCATTAAGGGTTATAAAAATTTAGTGAGATTCATTTAATAATTTATTATTAAAAGGATTGGCTAAGTTCCATATTAGTCCATATATATTTAAATTAAGAATTTTCTAGACATAACCTGTATGTACCATAAATCTCAACCATTTATTTTTGCATATACGTCTAGCTTATTACTCTAATTAATGTATATTCCACTATAATATAAATAAATGTATTATATTATTATTATTTTACTTTCAAAAACTTTTCATGTTTAATATTTACTCAATTATTAAAGATGCTAATGCCATTTTAAACTCATTTCACAAACCTCTCAAGAGTATGGTGACAATAATTATAGTGCTCTTTAGATTGAATAAACTATAAATTTATAGGTTTAACCCATTTACTTTTTGTACTTCAATAATGCCTTTTCCAAGGTAGTGACCTAAAAAAAGATAAAACACAGACAGAGTATTTAATATTATGGAGAAGCTACAACAACAATATTCTCAGCATACACCAATATATAACAAACTCAATCTATTTTATGTTGTAAACAATTGCACATCGATAACTCTAATGATTTCATTTATAATATGGTAATTGACAAAGTGTGTGAATAACATTTTTTTTAATATTTCTTATTGGATTCAACCAGTGATTTTATATAATAGTTTGTTAACTAATTATCTGACACCACATAAAGCATAAAGCAAATCTACGACTAGTGAGTATGTCATTCTAGTCTGGATTTGTCATTCATTGATAGATTTGTGGTTCATTGATCTTTAAAAATAATCCTATGGCATGCACATCCTATGGTCAGTGATTTGAATTATTAAAAGAATAAAACACTCTCCTATTTTTACACGGTGATCTTAGTTTCCCTTCTTTTTTAATTTTGTTTTTAAATAGTCATTTATTTATCAATTCTCATGGATGCAAAATTTAGTAAATATGTGTATAATATATAAAACTATAAACTACAAAAATCTCTTTTTTTTCCTTACACAAACTTTTCGAAAAAAGATAGTTCCTCAACTATTTTATTTGGCTGGTAAATTAATAAATTACAATGCCAATCATTACATAGATGAGGTAGAAAAGATGCAGTGATTTTATAATATATACTAGCTGGGATTAAATATAAATTAATTCAATAGACACCCTTCTAATTTTTCTATATTTAAGATTACAACTATTTTCTTACTCAAATCAATGCCCTATGCAGTCTTATAACTATACTAAGGCTATACGTCACTATACAAAAAACAAGCTGAAACTATATACTATGTTTTATCATAGACCCATTTTACTATTGTGCAGAGAAATTAATTAGACAATAACATATTTTTCCATGTTCATATAATGAGTTTCAAGGCATTTCCTACTTGGCAATTAGATTTTCTTTGATTTATGTGTCCTCGCAGATTTACCTCCCTCTTCTAATGCCTCATTCCTTCCTATGTATACGCCTATCTCCAGTTCTATTTTTTTTAACTTCCAAAACTCATATGATGATCTATTTTTTTTATAAATCCCTTCATTAATAGAAGTGGAATGACCTTTACAAGGATTTAGATTTTTTTATTTTATTTTTAATATATATAACTCCTTTTAGATTATCTAAATTTAGTCCTTTATTTTTATTTGTAGTCCCTTATTTTTATTTTCTTTCTAATGAAATTTCTATCTTTTAAAATATTTTAATATTAAATGCCCAAAATCTATGATTTAAATTAAATCAATTAACGCCCATAAATATTATAGTAAATTCAAATGGTAATGTCATAAATTATTAATAATCCTTATTTTAAATCTACCTTTGCTAATATTATTCTTACTAACATTAATGATAAGACGTGTCAAATAGGCAAAAGAATTCATTACAATATTTACCTATACTAGCAAACCATAAAAAAAAAGTCCAAAGCAATTAATAAACACACCATAAGAAAACTATTTTTTATGCATTTCTACCATGTGCTAACTACTATGGTGTGTGCGAATTTCTCTCTAGATCTCTGTCAACCTCTGATGTCTCCATCTATGTCATGCTCTTTGATAATGCTCTCCCTTGAACATGCTTTTAGGGATGAGTTTCCCTGCATCCACCTTACAACATATAGATAGTTAGATCATAATAATATGATAACACATAGCATAAAATATAACTAAGTATAGACATCAATATGATCAAAATATAAATGCATACATTAACCAAATCACAATAAATCAATCATGTACCATCATATATCTAAGCAATATTCTACTATCCCATAATAGCATAAATCTCAAGCTTAGTCAAAAATATAACCAATATCATATATGTCAACTATAAATATCCATGAATAGTCAAATAGTTTACTTAGCAAGGAATCAAGATGCAACATCCTTCTTCCTAAATCTAGTCATCATCCTACATGAATCTTATTCAAACATGAGTTCTAAAATTAAAAATATTATTCAACTAAAAATAACATAGTATAATAGTATCTAATCAACTAAATAAATGTAGAGATATCCTAAAGAACTCATCATAGTCCTCTCATGTAGCACTATCCTCAGAGTATTGGTCCCATTGGACCTTTCATGATGACATCTCTTTGTTACATAAACAAAGTTTGCATGTGTAAATTACCTTGATTGGTTCTACTGTGACCACCCTAGGATCCATAACCTGCAAAGCATTCCAATCCAACACATGCATAGGATCAACTATATACTTCTTAAGATATGAAACATTATACTTCTTAAGATATGAAACATGGAAGACATTATGTAAAATATCTAGGGTTGGTGGAAAATAAAGCCTATACACTACATGATTAACCACTTATAGCAACTCAAAGGGTCCCACATATCTCAATGATAATTTTGTAAACTTCCCAAATTTAATCGAGCTCTTTTGTAGCTTTACCCATAAAAATACTTTATCACCCACTACAAAGTGCCTTACTATCTTCTTTAGATTTGGATAACTCTTCTATCTATCATTGGCCTCAACCAATCTCTACCTGATTAGTCTAACTTTCTCTTCCATCTTTAAGAGCATGTCAATTCTGAAGACTACCCTGTCCTCTAACCTATCCTAACTAATGGGTATTCAATACCTTCTCCCATAAAGTGCATTAAATAGTGTCATCTTCAATGTTGATTGGTATGAGTTGTTATATGTAAACTAAAACAATGAGAGATAATCTTCCCACTTTTACTTCTAGTTCATGCAATACATTTAGAGAATATCCTTAAGCATCTAATTAACTCTCTCAATCTATCTATCAGTCTCTACGTGGTAAGCCATACTCAAATTAAGTTGCATACCCAAAGCTAAATTTAGAGTCATCCAAAACCTCAAAGTCATCTTTAGATCATGATCTAAAATGATATTCTCTTGAAAACCATGTAATCTATACACTTCCTTAATGAACCTCTTTGTAAGGATAGGTGCATCATCTATCAAATCACCTGGTATAAAGTGAGCCACCTTGGTTAGTTTATCAAAAAATACCCATATCATATCATGCTTGTTCTATGACATTGGTAACCCTTGGATGAATTCCTTACTAATTACCTACCATTTCCATTTTAGACTATCATGTAGATATAACCATCCATCCAGATGCACATGTTTAGCTTTCACTCATTGACACTCTAGATAACGTGACACATAATCTGCTACATCTTTCTTGATTTTTTTTTAGAAATATAGTAGTCTAAGATGTACCATGAGATTAGTTACTCCTAGATGTCCTGAATATGGTTGATTTTACAATTCCTTTAGCACTATGATTCACAAATTCTCTTGATCTATCACATACATCCGTCTATTATAATGCAATAGAGCATCATTCTCTAAATTGAATCCTTTATGCTAAGGATTCTAAGCATTCTCTGACAATGCTTTTATAACTTGTTTATAAAATTAATCTCCTAGAGAGAACTCAATCACCCAATCCTTAAAAGTATTCCTAATAGTAGTTATATCTATTATGTATATTTTATGATTGAGGGCATCAGCTACTCTATTCTCCTTGCCTTTGATATAATTGATGCCAAAATCATAATCAAACAAGAAATCAATCTAATGTCTCTAAACAACATCTAAATTAGGTTGGATAAAAATGTACTTGAGTCCCAAGTTATCTATCTTGAGCTCAAAATTTTTTCCCAAAAGGTAATGTCACCACACTTGCAAAATATGAACAATTGCTACAAGAATTCACATCATATAGCTTTAGCTTATGTGACTCATAAGCCACTACTACATGATATTTCATAAGGACTCCTCATAGTCCATCCCCTTATGTGTCCATGACCATTGAAAATTGACCATTGGAATCCAAAACTCTCATCACTGGCGTTGATGTAAGCCTTATTTTCAATTCCTAGAAAGCTAGTTTGGACTTCTCTGACCAAATACATCTATCATTCTTACATTGCAAGGAATTAATTAGATTAGGTATCTTTTAAAAAGTTTAGAATGAAATTCCTATAGTAGCCTACTAACCTCATGAAGTTCCTAACCTCATACACATTATTTGATGTCAGCTATTCTATAATGGCTCTAATATTCCTTAGATATACTAAGATACCATCTATAGAGATGGTGTGCCCTAAATACTAGACTCTTTTTTGGAAAAATTCATAGTTGGATAACTTGCCATACAACTTACGCTTTCACAACTGATGTAGAACCAATTCTAAATGTTGAAGGTGTTCCTCTTCATTATTTGAGTAGATAAGAATGTCATCCAGAAAGACTAGAACAAAGTGATCAAGGTAATATTTGAATACACTATTCATGATATTCATGAATGTTTTTGGAGCATTAGTTAGTCCAAATGGTAACACTGTAAACTCATAGTACCCATATCAAGTTATGAATGATACTTTGGGAATGTCCTCATCTCAAATCCTCAACTGTTGGTATCCCACTCGAAGATCAATCTTAGAAAATATTTTTGCTCCTTACATTTGATTAAAAAGATCATCCATATGAGGAAGTGGATACTTATTTTTTATGGTTTCATTGTTCAACATTTTGTAATCAATGCATAGTCGAAGGGTATCATCCTTCTTCTTGATAAAGGCAACTAGTGCAACCAATGGTGACACACTTAGCTTGATCAAGCCCTTAGCCAATAATTCGTAAAGTTAAACCTTTAGTTTAACCAAATCATTGGTTTTCATCTTATATGGTGCCTTAGATTGAGTTTCTAAACCAAGTACGATGTTGATAGAAAAATAAAACTCACATATAAGAGGTAAACCCGATAATTCTTCTAAAAACACATGATGAAAATCATTAAGAAATGGATCTTTAGGTTCCTCTATTTCATTTATCTTGATGATAAATTATTGGAACCATTTTCATTGATCCTTTTTAAGCTACATAGCTAAAATTTGTCTCAAATTCAACTCTCTCTTCTCACCTTGAATTTATGTCTAATTCCCAAAATCATCAAGACACTTAACCTTCTTAGGTAGCAGTCAACCTTGGCTTTATGTTTTGTAATCTATTTGACTCCTAGGATCACATCATATGATACTAGAGATGCTACATACAAATCCAAAATTATTGTGAATTCATGCAACCTAATCTCTACTTCAACTAAACACTTGTCAACCATGACTTAAGTCATTCCCATACTATATTGCCCATGCATTTTCCATTACAACAACTCTTATAGTTAATTTACTAAGCATCTTAGGATCTATAAAAATTATGTGGCCCCTGTATCTATCAAAATCAAAATGAGATGATCAAACAAAGTACTTGATAGCTTAATAGGTAATGTCTAATATTTGGCCTATCGATTATCGACTATTACATGAATTCACTGTTGAAAACTACCCTACTAAGGATTAGGACCTTTTCCCTTTGATTTTTACTAAGGAAAATCATGAACATAATTATCTTATCTACAAATGAAAAAACCTCTTTGTGGTCCTTTCTTGTCATTCTATTAGTTTCCCTTAAAATCATCTTTGGATCCATTGCCCTATTTTTTGTTACCTAAACCACTATTAAACTTTGCATTCTAAATATTAAAATATTTCTTGGAGTCTACACTCCTTTGTTTCTAATTCCTCTTCTTGAAGGTTGACTTAGAATTTTCAAACCTTTTCTTAAACTTATCTTTGGATTGTGAAAGAAACATCAACTTCTGCTCTTATTTGACTACCTTCTCGAAGACCTAGTCCATGGTGGAAGGTCATGAATATCTAACTCTCCACCCTTTTGGGACCTAAAACCCATGATAATTTTTTTGATCCTAAACCAATCATCTGCCTAATATTGAGGTACATATTTCAACAATTTAGTGAACTACTCTCAGTACTTGTTCATCGACATATCACCCTACTTCAGATTATAAAAATATATGAGATTCTAATCAAAATAAAGTTATGGGAGCAACCATGATTTAGATAATGTCATAGACTGATCTCAAGTGGTGGTGGTCAAAATAAGATTCATTTCCAACCTTTTATTGGCCCACCATAAAGCTGCGTTGCCAACCAATTGGTATGCTCCCCATACTGCCTTAGTGACCTTAGAGTAGTTTTGAATTTCAAAATACTTCTCCAATTGGTATGTTCCCCATACTACCTTAGTGACCTTAGAGTATTTTTTAAGCCATGCCTTAGTTACATCACCTAGAATCGTTCCATCAAACTTAGGTGGGTTCTCCTTCTTCATGTCTCTAGCCAACTCCACAACAACCTAAGCTATAAAATCTTATGGATTTTCCTACTCAAACATAAGCCCTTTATGTTCATCCTTTTATTATTCTCCTCATGACCATGAACTAAATATTCAAGAGCTATAATCTGATCTCTAGTCTCATTTATAACTATGAGGATCTAGTCCTTCTTTGCTAACTTTTTAGTGGCAAATCAGCTAGGATCAAATGGAGGTCTACAATCATTAGCATTCGAATGACCCTCTCTATAAACTCTTGATTTCACCATCATTATTTTTGTTAATATAAGGATATGAAAATTTTATTAGACTCATTAGGTCCTAGAGTTTGAGTCATAGCTCTGATACCACATGCAGCATCCCCACTAGGATCTACCCAGAAATATAATTTTTTTTAAATTTAAACACATAAAAAAAAAATTAACCATGAAAATATAAAAAATATCAAATAAAGTACTCAAAGTGTGATAATAGCAATAAAACATATTATATCACTAATCTCTAATATCATGAGCGCAAATCATAATGCAAATATAGAAAGTAATTATATTTATTCAGCCATGGTTGATACAAATCTATAGTCATTGCTATTAATGTTTAATAATAAATAATTACAACTCTTCGTGAAAATTTTCAATAATAAGTAAAATATAATACAATGTACAAATAAGATACATGGCTTCCCTAGAACATATTTCCTGAACTCACATATCTATGGCAATCTCAAGTGTCATCTTGATAAGTAGTACTATTATGGGGAGGGAGAGCATCATCCAAAAAAAATTCCACACCAAATATAGACCAATGATACCCCACATTAATCCCATTAATAAATGTCCCTCCCTTCATGGATGAGTAGATAGTGATGGTTTGAAAATCCAAAGAGATAAGCAAGTACCTGTGTGTTGTATGATTTCTAAACTAAACATGCAGTGTATTATAGAAAACTTAATTTATTAAAAGATATTATACAAACATGTATATCATATTCATGAAATTATAATGTCTCACTAAACATGCTTTGGCCAAAGCTTTAATAATAGTAATATAAAAGAGATCTATAAATCAATCAAATTCATATACACCACTTGATCATACTGCCTTCATCTAACATTATGATGCTAGTAAGCTAGTGAAATCCATCCCACTCCTTACTCAGAATCATCAACTCAAATTGGTCAAATATAATTCAACCACGAGATTCATATAATTTACATCCTACTAGTAACCACATCATATAACATGCTAAACATAAGAATAACCACATCATATATTTATTTCATCAAACATATAAATGAATCTTATATTATTTTCTATCACATACTAGAAATAATGAATATAATTTATACAACCTAAATAAATACATAATCAACTATAGATTCACACAACATAATTTGTTTCCAACTATAATACACCCTATGATAACCAATATTACCATAGTCTAGTGTTTTTAACATGTCTACTAAATACCGCATCTAGGCTAATATAGTAGTCATGAAATCAAAGAAATATACACTCATATTCTATATCTAGAACAACAAAACTCCATTTTCATGAAATTATAAGCAATTTAGCTAGTATTTGTTATACATTCCAAGGTTTGTAGGCAGAATTTGGTAAGTTTTATTATTCCCAAATCCTTAATATAGGTTATAATCCATCCATGGAAAATATAACTATGAGAATACTCCTCAATGAATATATGCATCAACAATTATAATTCTTATTTAGTATATTGTAACTCATTTTAATGTTACATTCACATCCTGAGTTTTAGTTCTCAACTAACATATAATAATTGACCCATTACTATCATAATGAAGACTCATTGCATTTTTTACCCTTCTTATACCTTGTTATGGGTTATACAAATTTAGTGAGAATCATTTAATCATTTACCATTAAAAGTATTGTCTAAGTTTTAGATTAGTCCATATGTATTTAAGTTAAGAGTTTTTTGAAAATAGCATGTATGTACCATAAATCTCAACCATTTATTTTTTCATATATATTTGGGTTATTACTCTAATTAATGTATATTCCCACTATAATACAAATAACTATATTATATATATTTTTTACTTTCAAACAATTTTCATGTTTAATATTTACTCAAATATAAAAGATGTTAAAGTTATTTTAAACTCATTTCCAAAACCTATCAAGAGTATTGCAATGATTAATAACTATAACGCTCTTTAGATTGAATAAATTATAAATTTATAGGTTTAACCCATTTAATTTTGGTTCTTCAATGATGCCTTTTCTAAAGCAGTAACCTAAAAAAATATAAAACACATGCATAGTATTTAATATTATGGAGAAGCTACAATAAAAACATTCTCAATATACACTAATATATAATGAACTCAATCTCTTTTATGTTGCAGACAATTGCACAACAACATTTACAGTGATTTCATTTTTTATATGGTGATTGACAAAGTGTCTGAACAATAGTTACTTTTTTAATATTCCCTATTGGATTTAGCTAGTATTTTTATTTAAAAGTTTGTTAACTCATCATATGATACCACATAAAGCATAAATCAAACCTAGGGACAATGAATATGTCATTCTAGTATGGATTTGTGATTCATTGATAGATCTATAGTTCATTAAACTTTCAAAATAATCCTATGACATGCACATCCTAAACTAGTGATTTGCATTATTAAAAGAATAAAACACTCTCCTATTTTTACATGTTGATCTCAGTTTCCCTTCTTTTTTTATATTGTTTTCAAATAGTCATATATTCAACTATTCTCATGGATGTAAAATTTAGTAAATATGTGTATAATATATAAAACTATAAACTACAATGATCTCTTTTTTATTTTACTTACACTAAATTTTCAAAACAAGATGGTTCCTCAAATATTTTAGTTGGATGGTAAATTAATAATAGCGATGCCAATCATCATGTGAATGAGGTTTAAAAAGGATGAAATGCTTGTATAATATATACTAGTTGGGATTAAATACAAATTCATTCAATCGACACCCTTCTAATTTTTACAGATTTAAGATTGCAACTATTTTCTTACTCAAATTGATACCCTATGCAGTCTTATAGTGTCACTATACAGAAATCAAGCTAAAACTATATACTATGCTTTGTCATAGACCCATTTTACTATTGTGCAAACAAATCAATCAGACAATAACATATTTTTCCATGTTCATATAATTAATTTCAAGGCATTCCCTACCTAGTAATTAGATCTTCCTTGATTTGTGTGTCTTTGTAAATTTGCCTCCCTCTTCCACCATCTCTTTCCTTCCTCTATATACGCCTCTCTCCACTTCTATTTTTTTTTAACTCCCAAAACTCATATGATGATCTCCTTTTTTTTAGAAATCCCTTCATTAATAGAAGTGGTGTAGCCTTTACAAGGCTTTATATATTTTTTTGTTATTTCTAATATATTTAACTCTTTTTAGATTTTCTAAATTTAGTCCTTTATTTTTATTTTTAGTCCCTTATTGTTTTTTTCTAGTTTTTTCCTTTCTAATGAAATTTCTATCTTTTAATATATTTTAATATTAAATGCCCAAAACCTATGATTTAAATTAAATTAATTAATATGAATAAATATTATAGCAAATTTAGATGGCAATGTCATAAATGATTGATAATCCTTATTTTGAATCTACCTTTGCTAATAATATTCTTACTAGCATTAATGATAAGATGTGCCAAATACAGAAAATAATTTATTATAATATTTACCTATACTAGAAAACCATAGAAAGCAACACTCTAAAGCAATTAATAAACACACTATAAATAAACTTTTTTTAATGAATTTGTATCATATGATAACTACTATGGTGTGTGCAGGGTTCTCTCCAAATCTCTGTCAACATTTGATGTCTCCATCTACGTCACCATCTTTGATGATGTTCTCTCCCCAACATTCTCTATGATATAAGTTCTCCTATGGCCACCTCACAAACACATAAGTAATTAAATTATAACAACATGATAGCATATAACATAAAATATAATTGAATCTACACAGCAATATGCTTAAAATGTAAACACATACATTAACCAACTCATAGTAAAGCAATCATGTACCATCATGTATCTAAGCAATATTCTACTATTCCATAATAGCATAAATCTCAAGCTTTGTCAAAAATATAATCAATATCATGTGTGTCAATTGTAAATATCCATAAATAGTCAAATAGTTTACTTAGTGAGGAATCAAGATGCAATATGAGGCCTACTCTTATAGAAGTACCACAAATGAATACTCTCTCATGGAGACATTTATTAGAGAGACCCCTTCATCAAAGAAATGGTGTAGATTATAAAGGGCCTCTCTCTCCACCACCACACAAATCATTATTATAGTTGAGAACATCCACATTAGTTACAACTTCCCTATTAGATGGGTTCCAAAATGCACCACAATTCATAGTCGATTTTAGTTACCTTCACATATTCATATCCCTATTCTATAGGCATTTTAACTATAAAACTTAATACATATGATTCTCAGATCCTAGATACCTCATTGCATATCACACATGATCACTCTTCCTCTATTTGATGCAAGCCACATTTATTGTGAGTCTCTTGCAAGAGTCATTGGGTAGTATGTTCCTCTCTACTTGCAGATATCTTCTCTTACCTTGGTCTTTGTATATAGTTTTATTTTCATGATTTCTTGTACATAGCTTATATACTCAAAAAACACAAAAACTTTCAAATATTTCTTAGAAACATAAAATTTAGATTGTTTGCATATCCATGTTTACATTATTTATACTTGTTAGGTACTACACATGCTAGTTATATTAGTATAATCAATTGTATCATAAATACATGTTTCACTTGTTCTTTATGAGTGTTCAAAGATTGTTACAAAAATTAAGTACATCACATAGATCTAGAGTTGCTACTATATACCTACAAGGGACACATACATAGATACATTGATTTAACATTGATGCATTCACCCATTGGGGGCATCTTATACATAGATTCTACTTTTCCATATTACAACTTTCCATACTCTTTATCATACATTTAGCATTGATTATGTCCTAATATTTATCATCCCATATTGCTCAATTTTTTTTTACTACTACTACTATAGACTCAACTTATGTACATATTTGATTTTACATAAATTTTTACCACGTGTTCATGCATATTTTAATATATAGCCTTCCTAGTTTAGACTTGATTGTGTCTCTTTGATTCACCATCCATTTGATGGCATTTGAATATGCCATTATTCTTTGGATCTGAACCATTTCCTTTTATTATATGTATGCTTTGGACATGTGCCCATGTTCTTGTGTGTGCCTTATTGATTGTTTATGTGTAAATTTGAATATGTCATTCTATGTGGCTCTAAGCCAACCTTACTTTCTATGTACATATGTGGACATTTGAACATGTCCTTGTATGTTTTCTCTTTCTCAGATTTAGAGGTATGTACTTTTGTCCCTTGTATTATGGCCCCTTGGATTAATTTGCATTCCTCATGTGTTTATATATATTATTTTATGTATGCGTCATGGCCCTGACACTTGTCTCTTGCTTGTTACTTACACTCAATTTTCAATTCCATAAGTTCTTTCATGCATCTCCCTTTCCTCCTTAGGTTCCTTAATGAACATCATGCCCTATCTCCCTAGGTAGTTTGCATAGATTATTACTTAGATTTGTTGTTCATAAACATGATTACATTGTTATATCTATCTTGATAACCTCGTGAATGCTAGATATAACATATAACATGCATTACCAAATTATGCTTAGATTATCTTACATTATGATGTCATGTATACACATTATATTTGTTTATCATGTAGATATCACATGTTTTAAGCCTAACACACATCATGCAAAAAAAAAATTTTGAGGAAAATTATTGCATAGGTAAAAAAACTCCACTTAAAATAGGGGGAATTCATAAGGGTTTTTCACACAGAGTAAGCCATTTGAGTGCACTCATATCATAATTTTCAGCATGTAGACGAATTACAAAGCTTACAATTAGGAAAACATAGTGGAAAATAATCAAATAGAGATCAAAGTTGGTTTGGCAAAAAAATAACATAGAGGACACTAGCATTACATAGAGGACACTAGCATGGTGTGTTACTTTTCAAGGAACTGTGCTACTATCTAGTATCCCTAGAAATAATAAAATATAGACTTGATAGAACAACACATTTATAGTCATATTTGCATATTTTTAGCCATAAGTTATTAGAATTCACCATTTTATTCTTAGTTTTACATAAAATCATAATAATTTTACTCAAATTAGGGGCATCATACATGGTATGATCACTCCCATTTCAATTTCATATATACATAAACACATATTTTTATAACTCAATCTATAATTCATATGCACATATATCAAAATTGGGGGCATGTGTATGGCACATTATTTTCTCATGATTAGTTTACACCAACTCATCTCAAATGAAATGGAAAAATCCATATCATTATCTATGTTGTATATTTGAGACACCATTTGCACTAGGTTTCACACCAGATTTATGCCTTATTCCATCTATAGTGGTTGGCATTTACACATAGTCCCTGAGTTACAATCCTGAGTGCCTAAGAGACCCCTTGGAAATTTTTCACTTCAAAGTTTTTAAGTGGTCCCAGGGCCATCCTACATGGTTTCAATTACATTGTGAAATTTTAGTTATAGATTAATCTACTATACACATGTAGGAAATGATGGAGTCATAGCCTATTTGAGTTCTTGATCCACCTACATAGGAGGGTTAGACAAGCCATCAATCCAATCCAATTTATTCATAGTGTAAAACCCACCAATCAAGGGTGGGAAATGATGGATTCAAAACTAGATTGGTTCTTGAGAAACCCACACATGGGGATTGATCAAGCTATCATTTCAGTCCAATTTTTTTACTATTTGATCACTAGTTACACACATAGAGAATGTCACCAAGTTTTTGCATTGGTTCATATACCTGGAGAGGTGTATTCATTCCTTTCATCTCTCTCTCTCTCTCTTATTTCTTAACTCAATTTTGTCTTTACTTTTGATATTCCTCAAAAAATGATTGATTCATCCATGTTTATTTTTAAGATATGCAATGGAGCATGCTTCGCATGCTCACACCTAGATTCATGGGTTTCACCTCACAACTAAGTCCAGTACACTTATTTTTCCTTTATCCTAGTCATTTCTCTTTATTAAATTTATAGAATAATGGGTGGTAAATTTAGTCATATAAAATGTCACTTGAGTCTAATGAGTGTCACTTGAGACCACCAATCCATAGCTTAGCCCTAGACCTATATTAAGACATATTTTTATCCTTATCTAGCTTTTATGTGAGTATTATACATCCTAGATTCATTCTTAGACCTTCCCCTAGGGATCCAGGCCCCTAGTGCTCCAAATTCTACCGCCTGGACACTAGTGTGGTTTTTTAGACACTAATGCCTCATGTTAATGACTAAGGGATTGTGCTAGTGTCTTTTACCAAATTTCAACCCCAATAGATATATTTTAAATTCTTAAGACACCTAGGGTCAAGCTTGACCTATTTATTTCACACTTCACACAAATACCATATCTATATAGAAACATGACTTTTATCCTTTTATCCACTAGATAGAAATTAGATGCAACATACATAAACAAGCTTAAAATAAGTTTTGCAAAATCAAGGTTATTAATCCTTATTCTACCCTACTTATGCATATAATCATTTATAACCACTCTAAACACATTATATATATATATATATATATATATATATATATAATCTCAAGCTTCATTCAAAGCACTCAAGTAAACACTTATAATAGCATTCACTTTCACTTGTACCAAACACTTAGGTGGGAGAACTACATCGGGTTTGATCCTTCCTCAGAGTATTCGTATGTAGGTAACTCTCAACATAGCAGGGTGTTGAGGATATACAATCTACCCAACTAACATCACACTTTTGATACTTGTGCCACTCAAATACCTTAACAACATGGAAACCTAAGGTTTGCATATAAAATCAATCCAAAATAGGTCATAGACAGTGAAGCAAGTTTCATTCACATAAAAATAAGCCTATTAGACTTAAACATAACTTCTCTAAAAAGTTCACATCGATTCTTGCACAAGAATACTAGCATTAAAAGTTGGAAACTAACATAGTGGAATATTGTTTAAAGTAATGCACTACTGTCCAGGATAGTTTCTAACACTTGGATCCTATTCATGACACCCTAATTAGCTTCTATTTAATTTTTGAGCCTCTTAATAATTTGTCTCAGTCAGTTTCCAACTAAGTACTTATGTATGTCATTCATTTTCATTTTTTAGAAATGTCATATTAAGTCAATTGTTTCAAAAATTAGTGGTTGTATTTATTGCATATGTATTTCCTAATTTACTATACTCAAACCCTTTAACAACATAGGATGTTACATCCTGATTCCTCACCAGATAAACTTGATAGATTATTTATGGATATCTGTAGTTGACAAATTCATACTTGGTTATATTTCTAACTAAACTTGAGATTTATGCTATTTTAGGATAGTAGAATGTTTCTTAATTAGATGATAATATATGATTATTTATTATGAACTAGATGATGTATGCATTTACATTTTTGAGAATATTAATGTATTGATTCAGTTATATATTATTGTTTGTGATTATCATGTGAAAAGATCTAATTACCTATGTGTTATGAGATATATGTAGGAGAATTCTTCCCTAAAGCATACTAGAAGGAGAAAATCATCAGAGAAGATGATGTAGATGGAGATATTGTTGGTTGACAAAGAGCTAGAAAAATCCTGCACACACCACAATAGTTAGTCCTGGTATCAAATATATTTTAAAATGAATGATTTTGATGTTTATTTAAATTATTGTTTTTTATAATTGCCTGAGTAGGTAAATTATAAAAATAAATTCCTTATGTGTTTCACTTAATGTGTCATTAATACATGTAAAATCAAATCTAATAAAGGTAAAATTTAATATGGGTTATTATTTTACCATTAAATTGCTAAAACATAATTAAATGTTAAATGGGTTTAATCTGAAATTAGAATTTCATATTAAAATATAAAAAAGAATTATTTTTTTAGAAAAATGAAAAAGAGAAAAACATTAAAATTAAAAAAAAGTGTGAAATAATTTAAAAATATAAAAAAACAAGAAAAGAATTAAATATATTAAAATTAGCAAACACAAAAATGATAAAACAAAAAGAAAATAAAAACAAAAATATGGAAAAATAATTTAGCATCTATTTTCTATTTTAAAAAAATAATGAAAGAGAATTTTCATATCCTATGCATTAGAGAGGAAAGAAGAAATGATGCAATGTGGAGAAGAAGAAGCACAGAGAATCAAAAGGTGAATTTAAATGGTAAATAGTGTATTAAAATTCAATATTTTGTTGATCTTAAATGTGAGTGGGATAATAATATTAAATTATGGGTAATAATATTAAATCCAAGTAATAATATTCATAATAAAATGGGATTTGACTAGTAGTTATTATAAGAGGAACTAAATTTTTATTGTAATCTATTATTCCCAGCTAGGTATGGGTGTGTAACTTATCTTGACAGTCCTTTTGTGGCATCTCCATCTCAAAATAGGTGTCATGTCATATACCCATTCAACCTATAATCAACCATTGATAATGCACACTACTAAATATTACACTCCAACATTATTAAATGGGATTATAATATACTATATAAAAAGGGTGATATGGATTTAATAATAATGGTTTAATGACCTGCATAAAATATGCCACATATATGAATATTAAGTTGGAATTCATATAATAATAAAAGGGAAACTTGGATTTTATTATATAATAATACAATAGGGCATCAAATCACATATATGTGGTGAATAGTATTTCACACCCTCAGATAGGCGTCACCCTCTTCAATATAAATCAGTTGTAGTATGTAAGAACCATTATATATTAAAAAAAAATTAAATTAAATTATGGCTGAAAGTACCGTACAATACCCTTAATATTCATAGAAATGAGGAAAATATTAACTAGGATATATATATATATATATATATATATAAATATAATTATAATGTGTGAAATAAACTATATGCTAGAAATTATGCAGTGATTTCACTCTTCTAGGTCAATATACCTTAAAAAAGAGCTCAGATGAACCAAGACATCGATTTAGCTAGTATTACCTATACATGAAGATTTTTTTTAAAAAATAATAATAATAATCTACGATAAGATTTACATAGTCTAAATATTATGTAATTGGTATTTTAAAAATTCCTTAGTAAATGGAAGTTACTATTGTGGCATCGCCTTATTTTAAGTGAAATTTTATGCTTCAAAATAAAAATTAGTATGCCTAAAATCGACTTTGTTGAATTTACATTTACTATATCACAAACTGACTATTCTTTGATAAAGGCGATATACAATATTTTTTAATAAAATTAATAATAAAATAATCTATTTGTATAAAATCATAAAATTAAGATGGGTTTAAATAATTAGCAATATATATATATATATATATATATATATATATATATATATATATATATATATATATATATATATATATATTTGAGATTGATGATTATGACATGGAGACACTGCCCCATTTTTATCAAGCCAATTGAGTTATCATATTAATATATAATGGCTAATATATGGTTAATGGGATTGAAAAGCCATATCATATGGTAGATAGATCTTTTTTAATAGATTGATCATTATATATTAGAGTTATCTTACCTGAGGCTTGAATATATTGTTATTGTTATTTAGGTTGAGGTTAGAAATAAATTGATATTCACCTAATACATTAGCTAAGGTGTTAGCTAAACATTAACTGGTTAACAAAGTTATAATTTTTATGTAGTATAATACTTTTATTTAAGTCTAGGGTGCAAAACTTGAACATAAATAACATAACTCTTATAAAGACATCGAGTTTTGCCAATAGAAACATCTTAGAGGAAGTTTTTAAATGTTCATATTTTATAGCAAAACTCAAAAAGGGTTCATAAACTTAATTTATAAAAGGTTTTTAATATAAACTTTTAAGTTTGTAATGGATATTCACTTTTTCTATAGTAACATTGAAGTTATATTGCTCGATGAGCGTGAACCTTGAATTAATAACTATAGTGTGAAATTAACAACTCAAATCTGGATTCTTACCCTTTACTATATATAAAACCATAACAATGTGTAAATAGAGTTGAATGGGTAAATTAAAGCTATCTTGTATTATAGGTTAAGATTTTCAAAACTTTTAGACTCTTTAAAATATGGAAACCTATCACATGGAATTTGACAATTGAGTTACATATTTATGACTTTTAGTGTAATTAGTAAACTAGAGTAAAATTTCTTTAGTTATTATTCTCAAAATAAATATTAACCAAAAATTGAAATAATTGAATAATATAGTTTAGTAAATGATTACTTTTAAACCCCCAAACATAAAGTGATTGATAAACTAGATAACTTGTGTTTTCGGAAAAGACAAAGTTATGATCTATTATTTGTAATGAGTGTTTTCCATGTATTTATAATTACTTCATTAGTTGATTTATATGCTTAGTAGTTATAACTAAAACACTAAACTATGGTTTAGAAATTGCATAGTATTAGAATACCAAGATGTGGTACATATTAGGATGTGTAAGTGCTAGTATATAGGGATCATATTTGTAGCTCATTAGATGATTTGAATAAGTCATTAAGTTACATAGGATTCAGGAACTACAACCCTTGGAACAGTCTCCTATAAGTAATTGAGTCGATATGATGTAAATTCATAATGGGTTTATGAATTAGCTGACGCACTATTAATAATATGAATGATTGTTAGTCATATGTATTGAGTATGGAATACTTGTGTACATTACATACTATGAATGTGTTATTATGTATAAATTTATAGCTATACTTAGTTCATAATGGTGCATCATGATGCATATTTACATGTTATGATACTTTGGTATGTTTGTATGCATTTTAATTTAAGATACACTTGGGTGGTATAACTCCTTATTGTTTGCTTGTTATTATTTGCATGGACCGGTTGAGTCTTGAAATTCGTAAGTTTGGTTTATGTGTTGTTATGTAGTTTAGAACCTATAGTAGTATGGGATATCATAGGATATTAAAGTATAAAAATATATTATACTAGAGTAGTACATAATGTAAATATTATACCTAACTCATATCTACATTTGACTATTTACTATAGACATACTAGTTATTGTTGTAGATAATGTGTTGTTACAATTGGAAAGACTAGTGTATGCGTACATGAAAAATTTGAGAGTTTAGATAATACTATGTTGGAATTTTATTGTGTTCCATGGAAATGATGACTTTCCTTGTTATATATAGTTACTTGTGTTTTCATATATTTGAGACTACTTCATATGATTGATTATAGAACTGGTAGTTAAGTCTTAGAACACTGGAGTGTGGTAATATGGGTTGTCATAGGGTGTAGATAACTAAAAACCAATCATATTATTAAATTGTATGTTTACCCAAGTGGTATATTTAAAATCATTATTTCTAGTGTACGATAGAATATAATGAAAGATTCATTCATACGTTTGATGAACTAAATTTATGTGATTGTTACTCTTATGTATAACATGTCGTATGATGCATTTGCTAGTGGGATGTAAATTATTGAATCTTGTGGTTGAATTGTATTTGACCAATATACATTGCTAATGCGGAGTAAGGAGTGAGATGGACTTCACTAGCTTATTGGCAATGCAATGTTAGATAAAGGTAGTTTGATCAAGTGGTGCATGAAATTGATATATCCATAGATTTTATATTACTATCTATAAAAATTTGGGCCAAAGTATGTTTAGTGAGACATTATCATTTCATGAGTATGATTTACATGTATGTGCAATATATTATAATAGATCATGTATCTATGATACATTGCATGTTTAGTTAGAAATCATACAACACACAAGTACTTGCTAGTCTCTCTTGATTCCTGTTCCATCACTATCTATGAATTCATCAAGGGAGGGCCATTCCTTGATGGGATTAGTGTGGGGGATCATTTTTCCATGGTTGGAATGTAAAATCACTTGGATTATGCTCTCCCTCTCCATAATAGTACTACTTATTAAGATGATACTTGAGATTACCACACATACTTGAAGTTTGGGAACTATGCTCTGGAGTAGCCAAGTATATTATTTGTACATTGTATTATATTGTACTTGTTATTTTAAAATTGTCATAAAGAGTTGTAATTATACATAAATGCATATTGATAATGGTGATTGTGTATTTAGATAAGTTGAATTTAAAATGTTATAATTAATTTCTATTTTGAGTTATCATTCTCTCATGATATTAGTGATCCATATTCTATGTTGTGATATGAGTTGATGTCATGTTTGCACATGAATACTATTATTATATTTATTAGACTATTAAGATGTAGTCTACTTTAGCTTGTTTTTTTGTTAAATTACATATTTCTAGTTAGATCCCAATAGGGATGTTACATGTGGTATCAGAGCTATGGCTTAAACTCTAAGACCTAATGAGTCCATTAGCATTTTTATGTCTTGTAAACCTAGTAATATAAAGTTTTGCACTTGTATTTGGACTTGTGGTGTCTTGGTGTAGAACCATGTTACATTATGATTAGAGTTTTGTGACATTTGTAAAATTTGTGTGGAACATTGAGTGTGTACCCTTAAGAACACTTGTACCCCTTTGAGTTGTTTAGAAGATTGGTTTATCGAGTGTCCCTATGGTGATGGTTGTATTCAAGGCTTGGGTAGAAGGGTATATGGCATAGTTCATGAGTTAAGAAAAAAAGATTTCTACTATATTTTTATCATTTAGATCAAACACCTCGAGTATGATTACATCCTTCTTAACTATCTATTCATCTTTATCATTGACTTTTGTGAGTTTTTAATAAGCTCAAAATGCTTTTCATTTAAATTTATGGACTTTAGTTTTTGTGTCTTTTATTTACTAAATCCTAGGAGTGGAAAATCTCATAAGACCATTTTTATTTTAGTACCACCTAGGATGGTGGAAATATTCTTAGTGAAGTGTCGTTGTATTGCTTGATAATTCCATTGTGTTAGGAGTTTGTTTATGGAATTTGCACTCCTAAGATATGTGGTATAGGAAGAAGTGTCATCTCTTTTAATTATCTTAGAGGTGAATTTTTACTATCTTATTTTTGACATTATTATTATGCTACTAAAAAGAGTCATATATGCGTAAATGCACCAAAATAGGGGCAAAAAAGGGCCTACCTGTGGACATGATTTTTTTGAAATTTTAGAAATGTGAACTTCTGTAGATAATTTGAGATGGCTACACTCAAAATTTGAAGATGGTATAAAAACATGAATTATATCATTTCAAGTCTAGTTTCTAAAAAACTATTTTTTTATAAAATGGTTAAGTATAAATAGGTCAAACATCTCAAATTTAAATAGGACCTCTTGTTTTTTTTAAGAAAACATAGTAGATAGATGGCCATGCTTCCCACCATTTTTTGAGCATTGTTAAATATTGTTTAAAACCCTTTGGTGAATATTTAGATAAGATATTCTAGTGTGTTATGAACTTTTTTAATATTTTTTTTATGAATATATATTTTTATTAATTTTGAAATTAAGTAGATCTTGAAAAACGATAAAAAAAAAAGATAGTTAATCATACAACCCACCCTAACTACCTCAAAAAAATGAAAATTGATTTTTTTAAATGTGTGTATAATTAGACCTAGTTTATTACCATATGATTATTTTGAAATTGGATCAATGAAAAACAAATTATATAAACATGAATAAGCATGTATAGGTGAAACATGTAATGAACTAAAAAAGGTGTAGTTAGAAGTAAATATAGTCTAAACCATTAAAATTGCCCAAAAATTATAAAAATCATATATTTAGAAAGAGGGCAATGTGCTCATCATGACGGTAATAATTTTTGAAATTTTGATGTTGAAATCCATAGTGTATTTGGTGATTGAAGTTGAAATTTATTGGTTTTTATCAAAACTCACGGTCTCAGTTGTAGATGCACAGTAACAAGCCTTTGGATAAAAAATCCAAGCCATTTCCAAGCCTAAAAGCTCAATTTTTAATTCAAATTTAAATAATGCATACACATTATTATAAAATTAAATTATGCGTACACATTGTATAATGTGTGCGCATTGTATAATACATACACATTATATAGTGTAATATATAACAGATACACATTACTTTTTTATAAGACCAAAACCATCTCCACAATCATGTGGGAGTTACACGTGAAGCCAAATTTGGTCATAAGCTTATATTTACTACTCTAAATGTTATTTTTACATTTATATTGTTACATTTATTTTCTTATACTTTAAATTTTTTTTAGTAAATATAAGAAATTAGGGTCATTAAACATTTGATAGAGTTAGTATCATAGTTGTACACCTTACAAAATGGAAAATAGTTTTTCAAAATCCAATCAGGTTAATACTTAGGCATTTTCAAGGTCTAAATATTAAACCTAGGGATTTTAGGACATAACTTTTCCAATTGATATCCATTTTTGGTAAACATATATTCATTTTTTAAAGGTTTGTGTGCCTTTTAGATTAATTCCTAACATTTATAGGAGTCTTAGGTTTGTCAAAATTGAATTTTTCAAACCACTCACTTTGAAATTGATGCAAAGTGGTGTTATTGGGGTAGCATAGGTCACATTGATGACCTACACACATCAAACAACCACTTTACATATTAATTTCACTTGATCATCATCCATCTCTCATCCTTTATCACTTCTTACTCATCCCTCATTACCCCTAATCACTCTCTCATCAATTCTCATTATCCCTAATCACTCCCTCATTGACCCTCATTATCCCTAGTCATCTCTAATCACTCCTTTATCATCCATAATCACTCTTCCATTGACCCTCGATATCCCTCATAATCCCTAATCACTCCCTCCCATCCTTCATCATCCCTTATCACTCTTTCCTCATCCCTTATCATACCTAATCACTTCCTCATCCCTAATCACTCCTTCATTAACCTTAATTATCTCTCATCATCTATAATACCTCAGGCTTATCATCCCTAATCACTCTTTAATTGATTATCATCATCCCTCATCATCCCTAATCACTAAGTTCTCATCCCTCATAATACCTAATCAATATTTATTCAACCCTCATCATCACTAATCACTCCCTCATTAACCCTCACCATCCCTCACCTTCCTTCATCACTCCATCATTGACCCTCACCATACCTTACCATCCCTAATCTCTCCCTCATCATATAGAATAATTATATGCTCTAAATATATCTTTGATTATAATCATATATTTTTTAATCCATTATAAATAAATTAACTCTTTTCTATGACTTGTGTTGTCAATACCCATTTATGATAGTCAATTTTATTACTGAATGAATTGGATGATCTTCTAAATTTATAGTCAAGTAACATAAGTATTAATACAAAATAGAGTCTAAATTTTAGTTCTTTAAATTATCATTTTTGTGCATATGAATAAATGAAACTTTATTCAATTCCACCTTTGGTAGTTTGGTTCAAAAGATTAAAATTAAACACAAATCTCTTGTATAATTTTCTAATTCTAAGAAGATTTGAATCAGATGCAAAGTTATTTAGTGTTTCCCATTCTTGTATGACTTGAATCTTGGTTACGTTCACACATGCACTCCTTGTGTGTGTAATGTGTCCCAAATATTTTATCTCTTGTATGAAAAATGAACATTTTTTCATGTTATCACAAAAATATGTTTCTACAAAATGTGAAACACTAGTTTAGCATGGTGTAGATGTTCATCCCATGTTTTCTAAAGATTAATATGTCATCAAGGTAGATTAAAAAAATGACATAAGTAAAGGGCCTAAGGATGTCATTAAAAATATTTGAATGATTGAATTATTTATATGAGTTAACCTAAAAGGCATAACCAAATATTCAATCAATCCTTCCTTTGTTTTTAAGACTATATTCCAAATGTCTAGAGGTTTAAAATGAATATGATGATACCCAAACTTAAGATCAATTTTGGATAAGAATTCTAAACCATGGATATGACATAAAAATGCCTTAATATTTAAATTAAGATTATATTTCTTCACTTTAATCTTGTTAATATTTTTTTAATTGATTCACAACTTTGGCACAAACTTTGTTGGGTTTATGCAAGGTAATGATTTGGGCATATAATGTGTCCATTATCCATGATTTCATGGATCCACCACTTGATATATTAATTGTATAGAAATTATATGCTGTATAAAGAGGTTTAAGGTAGAGGTAGTTAAGGGATCAAATCAATAGTATTGTTTAGTGTATAGTATGTATGAGCTTATTTAGGTTATTGAAAGATATCCTTGTATTCATCTAGTTTATGGTTAAATTATTTTGTCTTTGTTATTGTTGGATAAACCAAACTATGATATGGTGACATAAATATGTCAATAAACATTTACTTCTTACCATTAAGAGTATAATTCTTACTAGAACTAACAATATTCTTGCACTTCTTGGCACTAATGATTGAAATCTTATGAACTAACTATGATATATGGTATTTTAGATCATGACAATATATCAAAAAATTTCAAGGATTTAATTCATAGACTATATGTCAATGGTGAAATGTCACAAAGTATTTCATCTTTTAACTTTTTGATTCTATACACCAAGTGATACTGCTAGGTGATTCATTTGTCAAGGCCTACACTAGACCATACACTAGCGTATGGTTATGGATGATATATAAATTTCAATTTCAATTTTTAAAAATATGATTTAGGAGAAATTAAATTCTTCTAACTTCTATTAGAAATGATGAAGTGTATTGTTTCACCATTGATCTACATTTGTTAATGAAACAATATTTTTAATTCATATAATTTCTTGTTGGGGGAAGTAGAGATATTTTTAGTACCAACCATATCATTGGGTTCATAATATATTATCTACTTAACTTTTTATAGTGATAGATAACTTGTACTCACTTCTCAAGATGTGAAAGTAGAGAGCTTATAGTGTGACACTCTTCATTAGATTGAATATTGAAGTTATGAATTAAGCACCACTTTACAATCTTAGACTACTTGTTCTAATCATTTGAAAATTATTTTCCACTATCTGGTATGATGACTCAATTAATATACATAAAAATATAAGGATTTAAATATAATTATTTGGATCATAAAATGTCCTCATATGGAAATCAATTGATTGCTTTCAAGAAATTGCATAGCTTGGTGATCCTCATGTATTTAATACCCATTGTTGGTGCTATGGTGGTTTTACTTGTTTCTCTTTTTCTTGTAGATTTTCATTTGTGAATTACATCATTTATAAAAGGCCCATATTTTTTCATATATGTTAAATATTTATGTTTCAAATTTGGCTCCACATCATTTTGATCACCATGTCTTATATTTTATGCTAGCACTCAACTCTTCACTTGTATCTCCTAACATTGTTAAACCCCAACAAAATACCACCATCAAGGTATTGGATGGAGTGATTAAGGATGAGGAGGGATGATGAGGGAGTCAATAAGGATGATGATGGATGGTGAGGGTCAATGAAAAAGTGATTAGGGATGATGAAGGCGTGATTAGTGATGATGAGTTATGGTGAATATTAATGAGGGAGTGATTAAGGGAGATGAGGAATGAGTAATTAGAGATGATGAGGTATGATGAAGCAATGATTAGGGATGATGAGGTGATGTAGAAGCATCACTACCCAATATAAATAGTGTTCTAGTTTACATTATTTGAGTCTTTATAAGGTGGTCATGTTCATAAGAAGTCTATAGGAGTCTTTCTAAGTTTCTAGTTTTGTCTCAATTTTTAATTAGAGTTGTATTGGACTGTTCCTCTAAATCTTTCATTTGAATTTTTAAACTTTAATAGAGACTTCAATATTATTTCAAGATGTCCAACATTGAATTTGGTGTGGTTATACTTTAGCAAGAATTTTAGGATGTTACAACACATATACCTAAACTCATATCTGAGAAATATATTACTATTTGAGTTAGTTGAGGACACTTTCAACATACAAAAGAAGTTAGAATTCAGTTGATGGTTATTTGGTAATAAGAGTCTTATCCATGTCTTATTTTGTATTCATAATAAAATTAAAGAGATTTTTAGGGGGTAGGATTATAAATGATGAATTTAAATAACCACAAACAAGTGAATAAAGATAAGTTTTGATTATTTATAGACAAGAAAGCAAACAAACCCTGCATCTTCTTGAATATGTACAAAGATGGTTGACAGTGTGTATGATCATGAAACATGATTAGTAACAATTTATTTGTGATCTTGGTGTGAGTGGTAAGTTGAAAATAAATTTTATTTGATGGTTATTAAATATCATTTTTCATTTGAGTTTCAAATCTTTTGAATGTTCAAATTACAAACTATATACCTTGTGCTTTTACAAACTATGCCTTGAAATCTAAGTGAATGTTAGAGTCTTGTGAAAGAGGAGATTATATTTGGTGGGATTTTGGAATGTATAAGTAATTAGTTACTTGACATAAAAATTTTATATAGCCTTTAAACATTGTATGTGGTTATTTTTTTAAGGACATTTTGTGTTAAACAATGGAACCCTATCTTCTATGAGCAAAAGTTTTGAGTATACATCTATGTGAGAAGGTATATGAATGTATTAGAGTGAAAATTCTAATGTATATGTTGGCGAGATTACTATAATATGATAATTAATTATTATAGTCTTTAAATTAGATTTCATATACTTGTATGAACAAAAAGAAAACTAACACAGTCCTACAGTCATCAAGAAACTTAACATAGTCAAAGTGGTATCTTGTGGAAATTAGAAAATTGACTATTATAGATGGAAGGAATTGATTTTTTAATTTTTCTAAACATTGTGCAGAGGATTTTCAACCTTCATGTTGATTTAGAACCCTTTTTATAATGAATTAGAATAAATAACCTCTTCTTAGATTACTATAGACCTGTGACTGAGTCCATAGTTTATTCAAATTTGGTTAAGTCAATCTAATATAGCTTAAAAAGTGAAATATAACACTTGGAAAACATGAAAAGGGTTAAATAAAACCTAATATAATATTAAAAGTTGTTATAAACACATTTGAAAGACTGAAATTTCATTTTGACCCTTTTTAGGTCTATAAAACCAATCCAACCCTTGTATTAGGATTTATAATTTTAAAGTGAGTTTTTAGGAGTTGTAACCATAAATAATCATGAAATTTGGTGAAAATTTTGAGTTAAACATGAAAAAATATAATATTGTGTTTTTATGTTGTGTAAGTATGGGTAAGTATGGATGGGGGAGGACTATGTGGTAAACATGGTAGAAAGAAACCTAAAGACCTAATCTAATAGTACAAAGAGCCTAAATAAGTTATCAAATAGTTGAAACAAATCTTGGAACTTTGTGAATATATGGGATATGTTATAGGGTATCCATAAATTATGTTGATTTGATGATTTAATTCCATACAAGAAGAGTCTACGATAGAGTAAGAGGTAGTGTATGATATGAGAATTATGTTGGTTAAGTAGGGTTGAGAAGAAGTTAAAGAGAACTAAAAGGAGTAGAAGGAAGTTTTTCAGAGCCCTATTAAAGCCTAAGGAACCAGAGACAATATTTTATCCAAGTTGTTATAAAGCATAAAGACTAGTAAGGGGGATAGTCTCAAAGGAAGAGAGATGGAATGCATTGAGTAAAGAGAATAGAATGAAGATTTTAGTGAGACCATCTGAATAATGGTAGAAAATAAATGAAATAAATTAAATATAGATGTGAATTTGAAATGTATTAAAGGTCTAAAGATAGAGATCAATAAATAAAAGACAAAGTGAAATTTAGGTGGATATTGGTAAAGAGATTGGACAAGCAAAGTATGTAATAGGGCTCTACATCATGAGGGATGGTAAGGGGAAATGAGGGAGTGATTATAAATGATGAAGAATTTTGAGGGTCAATTAAGGAGTGATTAGAGATGATGAGGGATGAGGAGGGAGTGATTAGGGATGATGAAGTTTTGATTAGGGATGGTAAAGGCCAATGAGGGAGTGATTAGGGATGATGAGGGATGGTGAGAGTGAATGAGGGAGTGATTAGGGATAATGAAGGAGTGATTAAAGATGATGAGGGATGGTGAGGGTCAATGAGGGAGTGATGAAGGATGAGGATGGATAAGGAGTGAGTTATTAGGGGTGATGAGGCATAGTGAGGGTTAATGAGGGAGTGATTAGGGATCATGAGGGAGTGATTAGAGATGACTAAGGATAGTGAAGGTTAATGAGGGAGTGATTACGGATAATGAAGAATGATGAGTGTGATTAGGGGTGATGAGGCATGAGTAAGAAGTGATCAAAGATGAGGGAGGGATGATGATCAAGTGAAATTAACATAAATTGGTTTTTTGATGTGTGAAAGTTATCAATGTGACCTATTCTACCCCAATCACACCACTTTACATCAATTTCAAAGTGAGTGGTTTGAAAACTTCAATTTTGACAAACCCAAGACTCCTAGAAATTTTAGGAATCAATCCAAAAGGTACAAAAATCTAAATTACAAAATTTATGTCCTAAAATCCCTAGGTTTAATACTTACACCCTAAAAATGCCTAAGTACTGACCTGATTGGATTTTGAAAAACTATTTTCTACATCGTAAGGCATGTAACTATGAGACTAACTCTATCAGATGTTGAGTGACACTAATTTATTATATTTACTAAAATAAATTTAAAGTATAATAAAATAAATGTAAATTATTTACATTTATATTGTTACATTTGTTTTCTTATACTTAACATTTACAGTAGTAAATAGAAGCTTATGGCCAAAGTTAGCTTTACATGTAACTCCCACACGCTCATGGAGATAGTTTTGGTATTATAATAAAGAAACACATACATGTTATATAACATTTATGCATTGTATATTACACTATATAACATGTACATGTTATTTGAATTTACAATAATGCATATGCATTATTGTTTTCTCAATAATGAGTATGCATTATGTCTCGATAATTACCAATCCATAATTTAAGTAAAGTGATCATGCTAATTAAATAATGTGATCACATTATTTAATAATGAAATAACATTACCTAAAATATCCATGGAATTATCCCCAACTCTATGCACATACCCATATGCATAATGTTGATTTAATATTCTCTTGAATGGGAATTATTTTTAAATGTTGTTTGATTATACTCCCTTAAAATTTATGGAAAAATATTTTATACTCTTGGTGAGTGACAAGTTTTAAGATTAGATAGATAGACACATATTTATGTTGGCATATGTCTCTCCTAATTATGGAAGTAGATTGAGATACCATACTTACAAGATTGGGTAAGTAGGTAGTGTTTGGGCAACATTGAGTTGTGGTATTTTCTTCTTACCTTGGGAGGGTAAGTAGGAGTTTTTGAGATGATAGCTTTCTTCTTTTCAATTTTGAATCTTAAGAGTCACTTCTTGATATAACTTGTGATTTTAAGACCATGTGAGGTGGTAAACTTTGATTTATAAATTAAATTATATGATAAGAATTATAAGTTGATTATAATTAGTAAGATTTTATTCACCCTTGGATAGATTGATATTATTCTCTTTTGCTTATAGCATTTTATTTTTAAGAGATATTTTTATACCTTTCACCAAAAGTGCGTAGGGTATAAGAAGTGTGGAATATCTTGTCAATTTAGGAGTTGAAATAAACCTTTAACTTGTTGTGTGCTAGTTGAACAAGTAAGGAGATATTTTTTTGTGTATTTCCTTATAAGGTTGAAATAATGGTGTGATTCTCGACCTATATATGTTATGTTAATTATAAAATTATTTCCTCTTAATCATGAACAAAATAGAATAGGTTAAGCTATGAAATATGATAGTAGTATGTTTAACTAGGAGTAACTTAATACAGTTACGGATTGATTGTATGATCTATTTTGTATGTATGATGATACATCTAGAATAATTTAGCATATAGATTTGCTTTAAATGATCTTATAGCATAAAATTATGATTCTTTAAAACATTATGCACATTTTAAGATCATTAAGTCTTAGAGACCTAAGGGAAGAGTGGTGAATTGGGAATGTGAGTTCTAAGCGATAAGACATTATCCTACTTAGCCTTTCATTAACTTAGATTATTGGTACTAAGTTGGATCGATAGATGGACTTGTTGAATCCAAGATTTGATAGGTGGAACTTATCAAATTCAATCGTATGGCCATACGCATGTATACAATACACAAAGATTCCATATGGATGAGTATTCCATGATTTTTGTATACTTATATTTACCATTTATATTCATCATCATATTTGTTAGGAGATATGATTGAGTAAATGATAGTATTGATATGTTATACTTATATGGATCTACGTGGAGTAGTGATAGTATTAAATTCTACACATTATTTTTGCCATATTCTTTAAATACTTTTCTTTGGAATGAGAAAAGCACCCTCTAGAATAGAGAGATGTGTTGAGGGATAGAATAGTTTGTGAAAGTTTCTTTGGTCATTTAATTTGACTTGTATGATGATCTTATGTGTTCTGACAAGTTAGTGAACTTTAATTAGGAAATGTGGGACCTTTCAAGGTAACAAAAGTGGTAAGTCTTTTTATATATAGACTTGTCTTGACAATTCTAGACCCCAAGGTGGTCATGATATAATAAGTGAGAGTACATACACAAAACTAAGTTTGATTTAATAAGAGATGTTATTGAGTAGGGTCTTGTGGGATTAATACTTTAAGAATAGATCAACTTGAAGGAATCACGGTGAGTTCTACAATTAATTTCCAAATTATTTGCTAGTTTAACATTATATATCATGTTGATGCTTTTTTAAGATTTTTTTTCATTGAGAATTTGTATTTGAATAAGAGTCATCAGGGACAATGACTAGCTTTATGGGGGAGGATGTTATATCTTGATGCCTCACTAGACAAACTTGTTAGATTATCTATGGATATATGTAGTTGACAAATTTAGATTTGGTTATATTTCTCACTAAGGTTGAGATTTATGTTATTTTGAGATAATAGAGTGTTTCTTAGTTAGATGATAATACATGATTGCTTATTATGAACTAGATGATGTATGTTTTTACATTTATAAGCATATTAATGTATTGATTTAGATATATATTATTGCTTATGATTATCATGTGAAAATATCTAATTACCTATGTGTTGTGAGGTGGATGTAGGAAAATTCTTCCCTCAAGTGTATCAGAGGGAGAGCATCATTAGAGAGGATGATTTAGATTGAGACATTACTATTTGATAGAGAGCTAGTGAAACCCTGCACATACCACAATACTTAGTCATGGTAGAAAATGCATTTTTAAATGATTACTTTTAGTGTTTATTTAAATTGTTATTTTATGTGATTTCCTGAGTAGGTATATTATAAAAATAAATTTCTTGTGTGCTTAACCTAATTTGTCATTAATACACATAAAGAGAAATTCAATAAAAGTAAAATTTAATACGGGTTATTGTTTTACCATTAAATTGCTAAAGCATAATTAAATTTTAAATGGGTTTAATATGAAATAGGAATTTCATATTAAAATATAAAAGGTAATTATTTTTAAAAAAAGAGAGAAAAAGAAAAAAAAAAAAAAATTAGAAAAAAAAAAGTGTGAAATAAATTAGAAATCTAGAAAAAAATAAGAAAAGAATTAAAGATCTTAAAATAAGCAAACACAAAAAGGATAAAATAAAAAGAAAACAAAAACAAAAATCTAGAAAAAGAATTTAGCATATATTTTCTATTTAAGATAAATAATGAAAGAGAATTTAAATAGCCTATACATTGGAGAGGAAATAATAAATGATGCAACGTGGAGAAGAGGAAGCACATAGAATCAACAAGTAAATTTTAATGGTAGGTGGTGTATTAAAATTCCATGTTTTATTGATCTTAAGTGTAAGTGGAATAATAATATTAAATTTTGGGTAATAATATTCATTATAAATTGGGATTTGACTGGTAGTTATTATAAGAGGAATTGAATTTATACTATATTCTATTATTCCCAACTAGGCATAGGTGTGTAACTTAGCTTGATAGTCCTTTTGTGGTGACTCCCTCCCAAGATAGGTGTCACCCCATATACCCATTCATAATATAATTAGCCATTGATAATATACACTACTAAATATTACAATCTAACATTATTAAATGATATTATAATAGACTACTCAAAAAGGATGATATGGATTTAATAATAGTGGTTCAATAGCCTATGTAGAATACACCACATATATGAATATTAAGTAGTAATTCATATAAAAATAAAAGGGTGAATTGGATTTTATTATATAATAATATAATAGGGCATCAAATCACATATATGTGGTGAACAATATTTCACACCCTTGGATATGCATCACCATCTTCAATATCAATCAACTGTAGTATGTAAGAACCATTATATATTTAAAAAAAATCTTATTTTTCAATTATGGTTGAAAGCACCGTACATCACCCTTAATATTCATAGAAATGAGGAAAATATTAACTAGGATTTATATGTGTGTGTGTGTGTGTGTGTGTGTGTGTGTGTGTGTGTGTGTGTGTGTGTGTGTGTGTGTGTGTGTGTGTGTGTGTGTGTGTGAAATAAAATATATGCTAGAAATTATATAGTGATATAGCTCTTATGGGTCGATATACCTTAAAATAGAGCTCAGATTAACCAGGGCATTGATTTATCTAGTATTACTTGTATATGAAGATTGTTTTTAAAAATAATAATAATAATCTATGGTAAGATTTACATAGTTTAAATATTATGTAATTGGTATTTTTAAAATGCCTTACTTGGTAAATGGAAGTTACTGTTGTGGCATCACCTTATTTCAAGTGAAATTTTATGCTTAAAAAAAGAAATTAGTATACCTAGAATCGACTCTACTAAATGTACATTTACTATATCAGAAACTGATTATTCTTTGATAAATACAATACATAATATTTTTTGATAAAATTAATAATAAAATAATCTATTTGTATAAAATCATAAAATTGAGATGGGTTTATATAATTAGCAATATATATAAAATTGGGATTGGAGATTCTGATACGGAGGCATCAACCCAATTTTATCAAGCCAATTAAGTTATCATAATGATATATAATGGTTAATATATGGATAATGGGATTTAAAAGCCGTATCATATGGTCGATAGATTTTTTTTAATAGATTAATCATTATATATTAGAGTTATCTTACCAGAGGCTTGAATATGCCTATATTGAACTCTAGGACCTGAGGCTTGAGTATATTGATATTGTTATTTAGGTTGAGGTTGGAAATAGATTGATATTCACCCAAGACATTAGCTAAGGTGTTAACTAAACATTAATTAGTTAACAAAGTTATAATTTTTCCATAGTACAATACTTCTATTTAAGTTTGGGGTACAAAACTCCTATAATGGCATCAGGTTTTTCCAATAGAAACATCTTAGAGGAAGTTTTTAAATGTTCATATTTTATATCAAAACTCAAAAAGGGTTCATAAACTCAATTTATGAAAGGAATAGAATCTAGGTTTTTAATATAAACTTTTAAGTATGTAATGGATATTCACTTTTCTATAGTAACATTGGAGTTATATTCCTCAATGAACATGAACCTTTAATTAATACTATAGTATGAAAGTAGCAACTCAAATCTAGATTCTTAGCCTTTATTGTATATAAAACCATAACAGTGTGTAAATAGAGTTGAATAGATAAATTAAATCTATCCCGTATTGTTGATTAAGATTAGTGAAACTTTTAGACTCCTTAAAATATGAAAACCTATCACATGGAATTTGACAATTTAGTTACATATTTATGACTTTTAATAAATCACAGTAAATTTTTTTTATTTAGTATTCTATGAAGAAATATTAACCAAAAAGTGAAAGAATTGAATAACATAATTTATCAAATGATTGCTTGTAAATCCCTAAACATAAAGTGATTGATAAACTAGACAAATTGTGTTTTCGGGAAAGACAAAGTTATGGTCTATTGTTTTCAATAAGTGTTTTCCATAAATTTATAATTACTTCATTAGTTGATTCCTATGCTTAGTAGTTACAACTAAAACACTAAACCATGGTTTATAAATTGCATAGCATTAGAATACCTACATGTGGTACACATTAGGATATGTAAGTGCTAGTATATAGGGATCATACCTATAGCTTATTAGATGATTTGAATAAGTCATTAAGTTACATAGGATTCAAGAACTATAACCCTTGGAACAGTCTCTTAGAAGCAATTGAGTCAATAGAATTAAATTCATAATGAGTTTATGAATTATCTGACTCACTATTAATAATATGAATGATTTTTAGTCATATATATTCAATATGGAAAACTTTTGTGCATTACATACTATGAGTGTGTTATTATGTATAAATGTGTAAATATATTTAGTGCATAATGGTGCATCATGATGCATGTTTACATCTTGTGATACTTTGGTATGCTTGTACATATTTTAATCTAAGGTACACTTCGATGGTATAATTATTTATTGTTTACTTGTTATTATCTGCATGGACCAATTTAGTCTTTAAATTCATAAGTTTGGTTTATGTATTGTTATGTAGTTTGGAACCTATGATAGTATGGGATATCATAGGGTATTAAGTTATAAAGATATATTATACTTAGGTAGTAAATACTATAAATATCATTCCTAACTCATATTTACATTTGACTATTTATTGTATACATACTAGTTATTGTTGTGGATAGCATGTGTTATTACAATTGGCAAGACTAGGGTTTGTGTACATGTAAAATTTGAGATTTTAGCTAATCCTATGTTACAAATTTATTGTGTTTCATGGAAATGATGAATTTTCTTATTATATATAGTTACTTGCATAACACTTGTGTTTTTATGTATTTGAGACTACTTCATATGATTGATTATAAAACTGGTAGTTATGTCTTAAAACACTGGACTATGGTAATATGGGTTGCCATAGGGTGTAAATAACTAGAAACCAATCATATTGTTAAATTGTATGTTTACTTGGGTGGTATATTTGAAATCATTATTTCTAGTATGGGATAGAATATAATAAAAGATTCATGCATATGTTTGACGAACTAAATGTATGTTGTTGTTACTCTTATGTATAACATGTTGTATGATGCATTTGATAGTGGGATGTGAATTATTAAATCATGTGGTTGAATTGTATTTAACCAATATAAATTTCTAATGTAGAGTAAGGAGTGAGATGGACTTCACTGGCTTACTGACATTGTAATGTTAGATAAAGGTAGTCCAATCAACTAGTGTGTATGAAATTGATAGATCTATAGATCATTTTTATATTACTATTTTTAAAAATTTGGGCCAAAGTATGTTTAGTGAGACATTATCATTTCATGAGTATTATTTACATGTATGTGGGATATCTTGCAATAGATCATGTATCTATGATACACTACATGTTTAGTTATAAATCATATGGCACAGGGGTACTTGCTAGTCTCTCTGGATTCTCACTCACTATCTACCCATCCATGAAGAGAGGGCCATTCCCTGATGGGATTAGTGCAGGGGATCATTGGTCCATGGTTGGTGTTGAAAAGCAATTAGATGATACTCTCCTTCTCCATATCAATACTACTTATTGAGATGACACTTGAGATTTTTTCAAATATTTGAAGTTCAAGAACTATGCTCCAGGGTAACCAAGTATCTTATTTGTACATTGTATTATATTGTACTTACTATTGTAAAATTATCATAAAGATTTGTAATTATACATTGATGCACATTGACAATGGATATTATGTATTTAGATAAGTTGAATTTAAAATGTTATAGTTACTTCCTATTTTGAGTTGTAATTCTCTCATTATATTAGTGATTTGTATTCTATGTTTTAATATGAGTTGATGTCATGTTTGCACATGAATACTATTATAATCTCTATTAGACTCTCGATATGTAGTATACTTTAGTTTATGTGTGTTTTTTAATAAAAAATACGTATTTCTAGTTAGATCCCAATGGGGATGTTATATAGGGTTTGCATTTTTAAAAAAATTAAATTACAAGGCATCATGTCCCATCAATATAATAATGAAATGCATGTATGTACTATAACTCTAGATAATAATATATTATAAATATGTCATGATCATATTATATATATGACTATGTGAGAAGGCTCATAAGTGAATATATCATATAGTGGGTTTGAATATGTACATGGGGAAATAACGTGTCCCCTATTGTACAAATAATTAAGGGTAGAAAGGCATGGTAATGTATGTACCATTAGTGATAACCTATCATGTGTCAAGATATGTATATGTTAGATATAGAATATGAATAAACAATGTATAATAAAATGGAAATGATAGAATCAATATGTAAGATGTGTGTGTGTGTGTGTGTAGTTATGATTTCCCCTTAGGAAGATATGTGTATATATATGATTGATAAAAAACTTGTGTGGGTACAATCCCACCATAAGCAAATATAAGTATATCAAAAACTCTTGTATGAATCTATGTTTTTATTATTTTAATACTAAATGTAGAATAAAATAGATAAATAAAATAAGAAGGCATGTGTCCATACATAAAATAGAGGAACAAGGATCACAAACCAAAGTAATAAGACATGAGGAATATTATAATATACCTAAAACTTCTCTAAAAATCAATGCATGTTGTGACAAATAGTCTCGATAAATGTGTGGTCATCATCAAGAAGCAAACTTAAGTTCTCAATTTAGAATCAACAATCAAGTAGACAAGGCCAATGCAATGTAAAAATAAACATTGAATAAGTGGCTAGAAGAATTTTGATGAAAAAATAAGGCAAGTGCCAATACATTAAATCAGAAAGATAGTAGAATGCGATCAATCTGCATGAAGAATAAAAATGTAAGTATAAATAAAAATACTATAGTGAAATTAAGACATATTGATGAGGCCTAAATATTAGTCATAACAATATGGATGGTATGAAATTGAAATCAAGGTATATATATTCGCCACCATGAGCTTAATATTGAATTTGTTTGACACATGGAAAATAAAAAAAATTGTAGATAAAACTTCTTAATTTTGACAGATTTTATTTGAAGTAAATATTCGCCACCATGAGGCACTTCCATCGTGTCCAAATTGTAATCGAGGAAATCCCTGCTTTGTACAAACTCTTGTCATGCCCTTTCACACATATTTCTTAAAATATTTATCTAATTTAAGAATGCAACGGTTATGTAAAAAAATTATCTAATTTAAGAATGCAACGGTTATGTACTTTATTTAGAAAGTATTAAAAATTATTCAAACTTGATAACGTACAATCTAAATTTAGGTAAAAAACCTAAATAGTTAGTTATTTTGGATTAGAATGTTTCAATACGTTTTTATTTTTAATTTATATTTTGATTTAAGGATAATTTTTAAGAATGTTATTATAGTATTTTAAAATGGTTCATGAAATTTATTTTGGTATATTTTTTTAATGTAATTTTAGTGTATTTGTCAATTTATAAATTATTAATTTAAATTAAATATTATTAGATTATTTTAAGATTTTAAATAGTTTTACGCTTTTTATTTTATTTTATAGATTTTTTTAACTCATGTTTCTTAATTTTTGTTTTAAGAGCATCTTTAATAAATTCGAACTTTTTTATTTATATATGTTAAGTAAGGGCAGCACTTATCTCATTTTTTTTATGTTTTCTACTTCTAACCATTCAAGCTTAGTTTGTATACCAATAAAATCCTAATTTAAATTTAATTTTATGTGTATCAGAGAAAAAGAGTAATTAAGTTTGTTTGACACACAAAGAAATCATAAATAAACAAGATCAATTTCATTAATTATTAGAACATTATCATTATTTAATTTATCAGTTTATTGTGAAGCACTATTAAAACTCTTGCTGGAAACATGCTAATCACTAACTCCAAAATGAAACATCAATTTTTTTATTATCATTTTTTCAAACATCATAAAGTAAAGCATGAATATCAATAAAGAAATAAAAGAACAAACATAAGTAAATATAATTATTAAATTAGTTTTGTTTTTACTGATATCAAATTTTCAAGAGAATTGTGGGTGGTCCCAACCTTTATAAGAATTATATGTGGTGGTCTAAACATCAAATCCTCATTGAACCCAAATTTTTTCAATGTCGTAGTTAAATTGTTTATTTTCAATGCTTAATTTTATTTTTATTTTTTAACATCTAAAACATGATGCTATTATCTAACTTTGCAAAACTAGTAGTACATTATGTTGTCTTATCTATAATTATAATCCTCTACGTTTATAATAAAACCTTATGAAATATACAGTGTGTATTTTTAGGTATATTATTGTAATCAAATAAATAAATTTAATTAAATTTACAAATAAATATATACATTATTTTTAATTATTAAATTTTAATTATTGAATAGAAATAAGTGTAAAAATAGGATATTTTTTATAGAATATTGTAGAAAAAATATCACATAAATATAAACTTGGAAAGGCATAATCGGAATTGTAACAATAGTCACCCTTAAATTTGGATGTGATACAGGAATCTTTCCAAGACTATACAAAATGATCTTATAGATGGTTGAAGTGAAAACTTTGGCACTCATAAAGTGCATGCAACCAAAATCTTACTTTATAGTTTCACTCATATCATGATGTTTTTCACTTCTATGTCTTTAGTTTATGCACTATGATTTGTGTACTTGCAATAACTAAATTTATAACCTAAAGTGTCAAGGAAAAGATACCAAAAACCTACATTAAGGTTTGGGAGGCTAGTCTTCACTATTAACAAACAAATCTCATCTAATAAAACAAAAAAAATGATAAGAATCTTGGAAGAACAAAATATTCTTGGAATGTATCAAAAAAATACTCAATGCTAGATGTGGAATTAATCCGTTGTGTCTCTAAATAGATCACACTACTAGTATTTATTTAAAGGTGACTTTCATTTTATATTTGGAAATAATGGAGCATGTGCCAACTTTCAACAGATAAAAATAGGAAAGGTGTAAATGTGTGGATGGGCCCATTTAGTTAAAAGGGAAAAAGAAATTGGTTGTTAGGATTGTATAATATGATCCTATCAAAGAGATTTAAGGCACACAAAGATAAGATGAGGGCCATTAGGGGAGTTGAGAAGAGGGTTTAAGTTTTTGGATGTCATCTAAAATGCTAATATTAATTTATTTGAACCAAATTAGTTATGCATAATCAAATGTGCAAAAGTGATATAAATCAACATGAAATAAATACCTTTGGGGCAATTTAGGATGCTGCATTTTCCCCCACTTCAAGGTATGTGTTTAGCCATGAATAAGATTGCATAGGCTTACACTTCAAAATATAATATATAAAGGATATTGTTTATTCGGACCTTTAAGGTTAAAAAGGTTTAAGTTTTAGTGCTTAAAAAACTATTTTTCTTGATAGATATGGATGAGTGGAAAGCAATAATTCTAGATATGAAAATTAATTGCAAAAAGAAACATCTTTTTTACTCAATATGCAACCTAAGTCCCATGGGTTAGTCATACCATTTTAGAAAATAACTTTATATAGGGTAGAGTTAAGACCCTATATGTCACTAGGCTATGGACATCCATACCATAAAGCAAATATGAATAATTAGGTTAGTAAGAATTAGGGTATCAATGTTAGAACCCTAAGGTCATCTACTGATGAGCATTCAATGCCAACAAAATACATGTATTAATATATGATAATAATAAATATGAAATGCATAGTATTTTAATTAGAGCAAATGATTGTGAAGTGCAATGATATGAATATACCAAGGTAAAAGTCCCAAAATAAACAAAAAGAGATGAGGATAGGTTTTATTCTTGGATGAAGTTGATAGAATGGATACCCTTTAATCCTTGAGACTATGTTAAAGACTAAAGTAAATAAAAAAATGACCAATAAAAAATGTAGAGTATAGTATTTCTCTTATAATATAATTGAAACACATGAAGCACAATAATACTTATGTCTCAATAAAAAGATAATTTTCCCCTACAATAATGCTATGGACATCATCATTAGTACAATTTTTCTTATATGACCTCAATATATAAACCAAGTAAAAACATAACATATAATCTTCAAAGAATACTATTCACTGACATAGCACCCAAAAATCTATCATGTGAGAACATGTATGTCACATATGCCCTCTCCCATAGATACTTTTGGAAAAAAATGTAATAGTGTTTGCATTATTATTTATTCTTATGACTACTATGGATATTTGTAATCATATTTACTATATGAGATAATATAATTTTATTTAACATCATTATTTACTCTTATGATTATTATAGGTATTTGTGATGATACATACTATATGAGACAACACAATTTTATTTCATTATCATATCTTTATGAGTTATATTTATTACTAGAATTTTTGTAATTTCCTTAAATTTTACTTTATTTACTATTGCATTTCCATTCCCTATGGATTACTATTTCATTTATTCACCATTTATTATTGATGTCTTATATGGATGTAAGAATAAATGGGGATGGGTTGGACCATTTATGCTAGAATCTTATATTCACAAAAATAATAAAGGATATCATAAACATTTATTAGGAATAGTCTTTACATGAGTGTTTAGGTGATTTACATTAGAATATTTGTTAATTAGTATGTGTGAAAATAATAAATTGAGAAAATAATGTAAGTAATTTTTAAATGAGTAATAATCACATTAGAATAGGAGTTTCTAGATATTGTGAGAGATCTTAGGGATCTGTATACACCTTAAACTGGTCAAGAAAACACACATATCATGTCTTTTCACAATCCTTTCACAAGAGACTCCGACTAGAGAATATGAGCATTTTTCATATTTGGCCATGTCTTTTATTTTACTTATCTTGGTCTTATTTCATGATTGAGTCACCTTTATGCTTATTACCAATCATCTGTAGCCTTTCAGGTAATCATTTCAGCTCAACCAAACTCTATTTCCCATGTTAGTTCCATCCCTTGAGTCTCGAGCCTGTAGGATAAGAGCGTTGGGGTTGGACTGTAGCGATGGACCCTAGGAAGTCCCATTTTTAGCACTCTTATCTAACTACATTTTGAGTCTTAACAGTTAGGTTTCTTCACTTAATGAGTCCCAATCCCTTCTTATCTTCATCTTTAATTTTTTTGTCTTTCTAATGTCAAAAAAATGTGAATAAAGTTACCAAATTCAAAACAAAGAGTCTCCTATATAAATGACTTCACAAGGCATTTTATATCTAGAACTTACTACTTTGGCATAATACATAATTAAAATTCAGTCAATAGTATAGCTCAGCATTCTGCATCACACATAGATTTGCATGCTTGATCAAGGAAGGGCTTAGGAAAAAGTCATTCTTGCATCTACCATGTGTGTTGATTATTCATGTTCCTTAAGGGAGAACTACGTTTGATCTAAGACCCTAGATTGAGGGTTAATGTAGGTAGCAATTAGGACAACAAGGGTTCTAGATTATACAATCATACTTCTCCTAACCTAGCTTTTCCTCCTTTTTCTTTTGATGCATTTTTTGTTTTAGTGTGTAGATGGATCTAAGGTTTTGAATATTAAACCATCTCTACAAGGATATTCATAGATATTTAGGACTCAAAATTTCATAGGTAGGCTCACACAAGGATAATAGATAAAACCCAAAAAACTCAGATCTTTTTGAATAGTTTGGATAATAGCAATAGGACCTGGACTATAGTGTCAAACCCCAAAGTGTCTTATTTTTTATGCTCCTATCCTTTCATCAAATGAAAGATAGATCTAGATTCCTGACATCTTCTTAGTTTTGCACAACAGATTCATTTTAGCCTATTTTTACAGATGAGTTTACTTCTTTCCCTATGTAATTGATTTTATTAATTTGATCAAAATCTATATTTTACCATATTAGATTATATTTTTCCCCTTACACTAGACCCTTTATTGTTTAAGAACTAAATAATAGTTTCCCAAAAATAATAAAACATTTGGTGAACCCAAGTTACTTTGATCAAATATAAAACCTTGGGTACCCTTACAGTTTTTCTTTTAAACTTTGTGCAAAAATTCAATTTCAAATTTCTGATTTTTGTATATATTTTTGTGCATTCATCTTATTTAAACTTATTTTATAATTTAAATTATTTTCATAATTTCAAAAATTATAAAACCCCAACTCAAAACCCTAGATTTCCAAACTAGGTCCTCAAACCCCAAGCCTTCCTTACAATTTTTAGAAAAAAAATTGAAATTTTTACAAATTGTTTGGAGTGTCAAAAATATTTTCAAACTCTCAATATTAGTAGTTATTTTATGCAAAAATTCAATTTTAAATTTATAATTTTTATATAAAATTTTATGCATTTATCTTATTTAAACTTATTTTAGAATTTAAATTATTGCCATAATTTCAAAAATTCTAAAACCCCAATCCAAAACCCTAAATTTTAAAACTATGTCCTCAAACCCCAAGCCTTCCTTACCAATTTTAAATAAAAATTTTGGAATTTTTGCAACTTTTTTGGAGTGTCAAAAATAATTTCAAAATCTCTATGTTTTTTTTTTAATTTTTTTAACCTAGAGTTATCCTTGATCCTAATTGGGGCACTACAACTCTACCCAGCGACCTTCATTGGGGTGAGTGGAAGTGAGACTAATATTTTAGGGGTTGTAAATGGGGCCCACATGCACTAGACAACCTTAAAAATCTAGGAGATGAGACTCAACCTTAGGACTAATATAGGATGAACCCAAAGCCCTTAGCCAATTATGCCACTCATGTGGGCTTTCAAAATCTCTATGCTAGTAGTTATTATTGCATTTATTTGCTTAATAGTAATTTTACATATTCTCTTTGGTGAAATAAATAAAATGACCACTAAGGCACTTCTTCCCTCTCATCTCATAGATCAATTTCTGATTTTTTCTCATAATTATGAGAATAAATAGACAAATTTGCAAAATTGCACATTAGCTAAAATGTGGGAAATGATTTCATTTATAATGAAGATAATTATTATTGTTTTAATGAGGAATATTATGATACATGTGAAATTGATAGTAAATAAAAATTAGATGCATCTTCTTCTCTCAAACCTATCTCTTTTATTCCCTCTTCTAAATAAAATAATTTTGATAAATGGGAAAGATACTTTTCACTTCATTCTCCTATGCACAATGCACCAAATGAACAAATTAGTCACGCACTTCCAAGTGAACCTCTTATTGGTGATAATTTTCTTCCATGTGAACCGATTTCATTTATAATGAAGATAATTATTATTGTTTTAATGAGGAATATGATGATACATGTGGAATTGATAGTAAATAAAAAGTAGATGCATCTTCTTCTCTCAAACCTATCTCTTTTATTCCCTCTTCTAAAGAAAATAATTTTGATAAATGAGAAAGATACTTTTCACCTCATTCTCCTATGCACAATGCACCAAATGAACAAATTAGTCATGCACTTCCAAGTGAACCTCTTATTGGTGATAATTTTTTTCCATGTGAACCTTCTCTCTCTCTCTCTCTCTCTCTCTCTCTCTCTCTCTCTCTCTCTCTCTCTCTCTCTCTCTCTCTCTCTCTCTCTCTCTCTCTCTCTCTCTCTCTCTCTCTCTCTCTCTCTCTCTCTCTCTCTCTACACTTCTATGTTCAAATTACAACAATATAAAAACAATAGAATCAAAATTCCAATGCATAGTTCAAATGATCCATCTCATGTTCTTAACTCTACTTTGTCAAAAGAATGTTTAAATGATAACTTTATTTCTCTTACTTCTCATATTTCAAATGGAAATAATGAATACATTCCATCCATGGATAGCATAGATTCACATAATATTCCAATTTCACATGATAATTTATTGCATATTAGAAAAGAATTAAATTCTTCTCTTACACCTCTCCCTAGTAACAATGAAAGTGATAATGAGTATGATAGTGAACATGAAAATGAATATGAAAATGAGAGTGATTATGAATAAAATTTTGATTATGATAATGCATGGAATAATGATGATTATTATGTGCATAGTGAAGAATAAAATGCATCTCATATTTCTAACTCTTCTCTCACTCTTCCTCTCAAACATCATGCACTACAAAATGTTGTTTCTACTTTTATGCATGATTATCTTTCAAATGATACACATATTAATGATAACATCACATCCTCTACTCAATTATAATGTGATTCATTAAAACATAAAGATACCAATGAATCTCCCAAGCCACCCCTACTACAGTAGCATTTGTTCCTCACTTTTCACCAAAAGAGAACGGTAGTCTACATCCCTTTACTAAGGTTCGAGTTACCATTCCTCTAAAGGTTTAAGTGAGCACACCCCATTCCTATGATATAATTGATAAATTTATTATTCCCCTAGCTAAAATTAATAATCAAATTCAATGATTAAATGAACCACTGCAAGATACTAATGTACCATCCCAAGAGATTATTTATTTGATGCATGTAGTTGGTGAATTAAAACACCAAGTACATCTCCTTACCTTGGAAAATAAGGCTTATAAGTCTTGGATGGATTCTAATGATTTACATGGTAAACCTTTTCTAAAGACATTTGTAAAAGCTTCATTGCCTAAGCATTTCCAAATACCATCATTACCTCACTTTGATGGAACTAGAGATCCATTCGTACACCTTCAAGCCTTTCACAAGGCTTTGCCATCGCATGTGAATCCTTTGATTCTACTCAAATTATTTTAGCAGACATTAGTGGGAGAGGTAAAAAATTGGTTCTTTCATATACTCCTTGTTGGTTCCTTGCATACATATGATGAGTTAGAAGAGGCATTTCTCAAATATTACATAGCAAACATGGGCCCTTGTCTTACATATGAGAAACTTGCCATATTACATTAGAATACTTTAGAGATAGTTAGTGATTATATTTTATGATTCAAGACTGACATGTTAAGATTGATCTACAAACCAACATATTTAGAGATTCAAAATATCTTTATTAAGGGGCTTCATCAACCTTTCATCAAGAATCTATTATATCAGACAGAGTCCTCTTTCTGGTAACTATGTTCTATAGTTTTAACCTTGGAAAAGAAATTAGGACTGATTGAGGCAAATTCATTTGATTGCATTACTCTATATTTCATAGCAGTACCTCCATTTATAGCTCTTATCACGTATCATCCACCATGTTTGAAACAAGATAGGAGACCACAACTAGAAAAACAACCAGTTAAGAATAGAGAGATAGTTTCTAGAGCACAACCTATAGTATGCACTATAAAGAATAGTAGTAAGGCACCACTATAGTTTAATTCAGATTGAGATAGCCCATGTGTCATATTATCAGAATTACTAGATAGGATGCTGATAACATTTCCTTCTACTCATCGACGAGATCCACATCTCCTATAGAAACAACCACATCAGCCCTTTTATAACTATCATCATATCCATGGACACAGAGATAATGATTGTTATGGACTCAGATATTGCATTAATAGATGTGTTGATAATGGAATTATAGCATTCATATAGAGGACACTGATATCTCCTCCATCATGGAACTATAGACCTAATTCATCCATGACTAAGTCATCTGAGGACATTCCTTTACAAGAACCATTAGTCACTCATCATGAGAGTAATGTGGGTTCTAGGATAGAGCCTCACATAAGATCTCTTATTCCACCTACTCAAAAGGTTTGGAAATAAATACAGTAAGAGTAGGCTACATCTCATAGTATAATCTTAGGAATACATAGTGTAGTTGCATATACATATCCAACATAGTCATAGGCACTATAGTAGAGTACCATTCCAGAGAGATATTCACTACGGCCAAGTTTTTTGGGTCCTATCTTATATAGAAACCCATTATGGTTAAGATTAGATAAACCCACATCACATAATATTAATCCAAAGAGATATTCACTACGTCTAAGCTTTTTGGGACACATTTCATGTAGCAACCTACTACAGTTAAGATTAGATGAACCCACATCATATAATACTACTCTAGAGAGATATTCACTATGGCCAAGCTTTATAGGACCCATTTCACATAATAACCCACTATGATTGAGATCATATGAGCCCCAATCATAGGTTACAATGCTATTTCAATTTATTGCTCAGTCATATGCATCACAACAAAGGCCATAGGGTGTTATTTCATGTAGTAATCCATTACAATTATGGATAAATGAGCCTTCTTCACAACACATAGTTTTAGTTGCACATCTAGTAAGGTTAGATTTGGCAGAGTCTCTATGCACAACTATAGTTAGTGCATAATAAATATTATTAAATACAAAAAATAGTATCAAATACAAAGCATGTTCTTACACAACATGAGTAGTATGGGCACTTGTTCAGTTGGCCATCAGGGTTCAGATAGTGATATAACATACATTCATATTGGTATTAGTTCATAGTTTCACTTCATGGGGAAATGATGGAGCCAAAGGGCCCACCTTTATATTCTTGAGCCACATACTCAAAGGGATTAGACACACAGTCCAAACATTATTTAGCATAAGCGTGACTACATAGCTTCACTTAGTGGGAAATGATGGAGCCAAAGGGCTAGCCTTTGTATTTTTGAGCCACTCTTGAGGAAGTGATATGCACAATGTGCTCTCTTACATCCCCTTATACTAATAATTAACATCCCTAGTTCTAAGTAACCATCCCCAGCCAAACCAAATTATCAAAATCATAACCTTATCGATATCCCTTTTTACCAATCTTAAACCAACTCACTTTACCAAATCAATTTAAAAATTATAAAAAAAACAAAGTTATTTACTTGCATACAACTCAAAATAAAATCTAGAATTACACTCGAATAATCAAATCACATCCCAAACAACATTTTACCAAAACATATGCAAACTCAACATCAATATCAAATCAGCTACTTCTAAATCAACCATTTATAATAAAAATACTAGTATATTCCAAAATCCATAACATAATACACATGATTAAAAATGACACAAATATATGTATATATATAATGAAGTTTTCAACACATATACATCATATCAAGGAACAATCTATCATGAATGGGCATCATGCCCTCACTCTCAATCTCACTCTCCCAACTAGTACTAGTCCCATAATCCACTCTAGCACTTGATGGCCCCATACCTCTTTGAGATCTTGAATACCTCTTACAATGTCTCTCTCACTCTATTAGTTGACCATGTTCCTCACACAAATATAAATACTACCTCTAAATGTCTATGTACTCATCCATGATCCTCATGCTAACAAAACCATATTTAGGCAGGGCATCCTATGCATATCTAGCTCACCTCTTAACTCATCTCTCTCTCCTACTAACCTAACATATATAGTTATCTCTATAATATCCCTATCAAATAGATAAGCATAAATACCAGTAGTAATCGTAGCTCACTCTATCAATCCCTCCTCCACCACATCATCAGGAATATGTCATGTGAGCTCTCAGAGTGTAGACTCAATGATAGTCTCCCAATAGTCATCATCTCCACACTCCACCTCAGTACATGCCTCATCTTGCACACCTCCCACTCCACTTAAAAACAAATTATGGAATTACATTAGCTATATACTTTGAAATCAAACTAAATAAGCACAAACTTGTACATAATTCAAATGAAATTACTGCTTACCTCCCATCATCTGGATCGACTGAGGATCCTCATACTCTAGAGCATCCCCTCCATAAATAGGATACAATGGATCCTATCAATGCCTCATCCAACATATAGTATATGTGTTTGTACATTTAACATCATTCACATCAAGAATATCTATATCTGTATCTTGCACATCTAAAGGTAATGGTTCTAGTTTAGCCTCTGTGAACCTCACATGATCTCCTACCCTCACTGGTGCCTATGCACTCCTCACCCACACCCATGATATTATGGGCACATCTTGTGGTACCCAAAATTTTCTAGTCACATGCTCATACTAAAAGCACTCATATACTCCAACCTAGTGGTCATGTATCCAACAACTGTCCCTCATATACCATAACTGCACTCCATCCTTGACCCTCCTAGGAAATCCTCTATAAGGAAACCATATAATATCATAATTCATTAATCTATCTAACACCCACCTATAATGATCTATCCTAGGGGATCGAATAGCTAAATTACTCATCCAATGCTCCCTAAATGGCTATGGAGGTGCCCACTTCTCCCTCAATAATCCTATCAACCACACAACCACTATGTACTTGTAAACCCAATAATATAATAACATCATTGCATTCAATCCACCACTAAAGGCCTCCTATGTAAACCTTTAAATATCTCTATATAGGTGGGCAAGTATAGTCCTACCCCATGAGAACACAGTGTCATATACCTCAACACTATGAATAATTTTATGCTTCTTATATGCAATACACACTTCACTGCCATCCACAACAAAAAATGATGCCAACAACATAGACAACCACTTGCACAAATGTGGAACACTCGAATGCACAATAATTGATAATATTACATCACTATCACTCCCTCTTTGATGTATGTTTGAGAGCACACCAAAAAAATACAAGGACACATGATCAATAGCATCATCACCCATGTCATACTACAATGTCACACATCATCCACTAATGGATAAATGTAAAATGTGATACACATCCTCCAACGTCATAATAATCTCCCCTATAGGAAGCTAAAAGTGCATATATCTACATTCCACCTCTCACATAAGGTAGTAATCAGGTATCTATCCCACTGTACTATGTCTATGTCATACACATGACCTAGCCCTACCCTATCCATGATAGCTCTCTCATCAGTAAATAATGGTAACACCCTCAATGTATCCATCACTTGGCCCCTACAAAACTCTCTCATCTACACCTAACCCTAAAAATACCATAAATAGAATATATATCAGTCCACAATGCCAAATCACTAAGCCAAGTGAAAACAATAGTACCTAACCAAGCAATATCTCAAAAAATCAAGCTTCCAAGATAACAATGCTAGGTATAGGACAACAACATTGGATAAGAGTGCTACAACCTAGACAAGAGCAATGGAACCTAAATAACAGTGCTAAATGCAGGATAGGAGTGTTAAAACTAGTGAAATTTTTCCTAGGACACTTTAAACAACTCAAAAACAAGCTTCCAAATAGACAAAAATTACATGTTTTAGCTACTTGCCAGGGTAACATCACCATCAGCTTAAACCTAGGCTATCAACTACTCAAACCAAGTCATGACAGGTACTCATCTCCTCAGCATATCTCTCGCTCTAGAGCTCCAAATATCAACCTAGTAAATACACAAATGAATCAAGAATCGATCGAACTTCCTATATTACCCTTTTCAATCAAAGAAAAATATTATTTTGCTCATAACTTGAACCTCATAACACCATTTTCAAACCATTTTCTTCCACAAAATATTGACAACAATACCTTTAGCATCATGCAAGCTTTGCTCTCTTACTACTTCGTCTACCTACTATTGCATGAGTATATCTATATTTCTTTTATACTTAGACACACTCCTTGATCATTACCAATCAAAATTTGTTCTAATTTTAACAACTCAATCTAATCAATCAAACAACCTCTCAAGCTATTCAAAACAAGCCAACCTTGTTTCTACTTACACCACTAGTCATCACTTTTGGTTCGACCTCCTCTATCACAAATTTCATCCCTCTCCCCAAAAGGGGGCATCATTCTTACTAATCCTATTTCTACACCTACCTAGCATGCCCATCCACTCTCATAAGTGGATACACCATGGTTCTCACACATCTAGTATTTAGATTATCAGATTCAACTCAGATCGATCAAAATATACAAGTGATTTAGATTACATCGATCATTAGTATTACTTAAGACATTCAAGGGGATATACCTTTAGTTTAGAGATACATAGACTAATCAAATATAGTGGTTTAGACTATATGGATCCACAGTGATTTTGACTTATAGATACACAAAATATTCAGATACAGTGGTTCAGATTATATAATTTCACAGTAACTTTGATACAAATTTAGACTCAAATACCAGATTTGGGGGCATGTATATTGCTAAATGTCTCACACATACAACTTTATACAACATGACATAGTTATAAGACCAGATAATATATTATAGGCATAGTGTAAAACATAGTGTTTTGATCTCTATTTTTACACATAGGGCATGGCATGATAGGTCATATCACATGTGGTTATATAGATTACCAAATTATGCATATGCATCACTCATATACTAGATTTAGGGGCATGGTATAAATGTTCATGTTCTTCATCATCTAGGATTATACAGATGGAATGGCAAAACATACCATTCTACTCTTATATATTGACCAAATTGTTAGATTATACCCAACTATACCTAGGTTATCACTAGGTTGGACCATACAACCATCTACAATAGTTAGTCTATTACATTACCCAAACCTAGAATACATGAGTTTGTGTGGGATAGAGGATAGACATTAGTTTTGGGCCTCTGAGCAATTCTCAATTTTAGTTTAGATATTTAGAGTGGAGACCTGACATATTTTTCTCTTCATAGCATACATATTCTATACATACATTCTAGATTACATGAGTTTATGTGGGATAGAGGACAAACATTAGTTTTGGGCCTATGAGAATTTCTCATTTTTAGCTAGATTCGATATAGGGGGCAAACATTACCCTCCTTCTCCATGTTACATAGATTTCACTTTTATATTCAGTATAGGGGGAATCCATTTTAGTGATTCTTTATTTCTCTAGGCACTATTTGGCTCTCCACCACTTCCCTTGCTAGGAAGTGATTTGGACCCTTTGCAGTAGATTTATCTCCATGTAGGTAAGTTCAAGTATGCATTTTTTTATTTCTTTTACTCTAGTACTTCATTTCATTACATCACTAGAATAAATGGGGGAAAATGTATACACCTTAAAGTGGTCAAGCAACCACACATATCATATCTTTTCATAGTCCTTTTATAGGAGAGTTTGACTAGAGAATATGAGCCTTGTTCACATTTATCCATGTCTTTTGTTTTACTTATCTTGGTCTTGTTTCATAATTGAGTCACCTTTTTGCTTATTCTAGCTTATCCAAACTCTATTTCCCATGCTAATTCCATCCCCTTGGGTATAAAGCTTGTAGGATAGGAGAGCTAGGGTTGGACTATAATGTTGGACCCTAGGGTGGACACCATTTCCATCACTCCTATCTAACTACATTTTGAGTCCCAATGATTAGGTTTCCTCACTTAATGATTCCCAATCCCTTCTTAAATTCATCCTTAAGTTTTTTTTATCTTTATAATGTCGATAAAATGTGAATAAAGTTCCCAAATTTAAAACAAAGAGTCTCCTATATAAAGGACTTCACAAGGCATTTTATATCTAGCACTTACTACTTTGGCACAATACATAATTAAAAATTAGTCAATAGTATGACTTAGCATTTTACATCACACATAGATTTGTATGCTTGATCAAAGAAGGGCCTAGGTGAAATTAATTATTTCATCTACTTTGCATGTTTATTATGCATGTTCTCTAAGGGAGAACTACATTTGATCTTAGACCCTAACTTGAGGGTTAATGTAAGCAGTGATCAAGATAGCAGGGGTTCTAGATCATATCATCATACTTCTCCTAACCTAGTTTTTACCTCTTTTGATTTTGATGCATTTTTTTTAGATGGATCTAGGGTTTTTAAGATTAAAATAGCTCTACAAGGATCTTTGTCGACATTCAAGACTCAAAATTTCATAGACAGGCTCACACAGGGATAGTAGACAAAACCTAGAAAACTCATATCTTCATGATTGGTTTAGACAATAGCAGCATGACCTAGACTATAGCACTAGACCCTGAAGTGTCTTATTTTTATCACTCTTATCATTTCACTGAATGAAAGATAGATCCAAATTTTAGACATCTTCCCAGTCCTACACAACAATTTTTAGCCTCTGAATCATTCATTTTAGCCCATTTTTTTAGATAAGTTTACTTCTTTCCCTATGAAATTGATTTTATTAATTTGATAAAAAAATTTATTTTACCATATTATATTAGACTTTTCCCCGTACTCCAGACCCTTTATTGTATAGGAACTAAACACTAGTTTCCCAAAAATAATAAAACATGATCGTAGAGATATTTAGGGGGAATTTGAGATATTTGTGAGTATATGAAAGATAAGAATTAAATCCTAGATTATATGATCAATAATTTATACAAATAGATCTCAATTCATTCAATAAAATCATGTTGTATTTATTGACCCCCATTTTGTGTTGTGCATATCTGAGTCTTTGGCTCTTTCACAATGAATAAATTCTTTGATATTGATTAATTTTTACATGTGGTATCAAAGTAGGAACGTGTAGGACCTCTCTATAATTCATATCTTACTTGTAATAAGAGTCTTGGAGTGTATACCACCTTCAATTCTCTTCTCATTCAATATGTCTTCTTTCTTTTTTTTAGTGGTTATGTAGTGTAGACCATTGAAAATCCTACTAGCATTCACTCCCATTCTATAGAAATATTTAAAAAATTAAAAATGTATATTTTTTGTACATTATAGAGCTCAAGATAAAAATGTAGTGAAAGCAATCACATATTATATTTTTGTGAAGGCAATGTTTATTTTGTAGTTTCAATAAAATCATGATTTCTCTTAATTCTCAATAAAAATTGGAATTTCAAAGTGTTTTGGAAAGATGAGAAAGAGAAGAATAAACTCAAGAACTATTTAAAGAGTTTCTAGAAATTCAAATAGAATTTTTACATGGAAAATTAAGGATGTGAAATGTTTCAAATTTTTGTGGACATAAAAAAATTCATTAGGCAGAGCACCTGCCTTCCATCTACATTTTCAAATTTCATAATCCATGAATATTTGATCAGATCATATCAAATTTAGATTCTCCCACTATGAACCTACACTTGGTGTTTCATAAAGCATATTACTAGAATTTTCCCTAAAGGTGCAAGTTATAATGAAATGGGTGTGTCTTTATATTTTTATTTTTTTTATTAAGTGCTTGAGTGTGAAGCAAGTGAGGAGCAGTAATGAGCGAAAAAAAGTTTGTGTATTTCATTTTGTATGCTTATTAAGAAAAGCTTCATTTTTTTAAATTATTGTGGAAGATGTATTACATTGAGTCTTGTCTCCTTTTATATTATAAGATTTACATATTTATTATCCTTCATTTTTATATAAATGTCAAATGTAAATGAAGGGTTGACATATAGGTCATATAGTGAACATACTCTTGATATGATAGTGAAGACCAACCCTTGATGATCAATGTTGCCAATATCAATTATTGCTTTATTGAGAGTAATTATTAGTACTTTATGTATTTTTAGATACCATAACATTTTGAGAGGCATTTGATAGTGATTAACCCATGTAATAAGAGGAATTGGAAGATGTGTTGGATATTGAAAATATTCCATGAGGGACCAGATTATTTCTTGAAAGTAATAACCACATACACGATTAAGGAAAGAATTTGGGTTGTAGACATTGTGAATATGGTTTGATTTGTATATTTTTGCACGTGATGTTTTTCTACCCATGTATCCATAATGGACATGTATAATAAAAATATCAAGTTTACTTTTCTCTTCTGAGATATGTACTTTAAAAAAATTGTATTGTCATTATTACACATGTGTTACTATCATAAAATTTAAGGATGATCTATTGGATTCATGTTTAACTCACCAAGGTATTAACCCTTGGAAGATACCCCTAATTCTAGACTAGTTGTTGGAACTTGCTACACGTATTAGTTTAAATTGATGGAAAAAAACTTATGTGTATGAACATCAAAGAGTAGTTATTGATGTTTTCATATACTTACAATACTTTCTACATTATTTAATTATGTTTCTTAATTATACCATCATTATTACATTTTTGTAACTATCATAAATTTCAAGAAGGATCTATTGGGTTTGTGTTTAACTCACCATGGTTTAAATGTTTGGGAGATATCTCTAATGATAAAATGGTTGTTGGAAGATGTTACATGAGTTGGTTTAAATAGATTAAAAAAATTATGTGTGTTTTAACAATAGAGAGAATTTGTTGATGTTGTGTGAGGTTTATTTTGGAAAACATATAACATCTAAGAATACGTATTTGAGAATCTATTCTTTTGGTTTTTTTATGTAGGATAGAACCATGGAAGGTAAGGAAATAAACATGGTCATAAATTTTGTCCTCAAGACTAGTTCATTTTGTAAGGAAAATATTTGAATTTATTACTCTTAAGAACAAGTCATAACTAAATCTAAGCAATTCCTAGAACAGAAATCTAGATGAATGAAATAATTTTGAATGGGAGAATTGATAATCTACTCATTTTAGTTATAGCACATCAAATGAAATAAGAGTTTCTGTATTCCTGAGAGCAAATTCCAATTTGATATAGAATGGAGATGGTCCACATAAAACATTCTCCAAGGAATCCCCTAGGTGGATCCCTCTATTTTTTATTTTGATGTTTTAATATAGAGTTTTAAGATTGAATAATAGAAGGAAGTAGAGGATGAATATGTGACAATTGATAATCATAATGTATTCATATAATTACCCCATCCTACTACAAATTTGATGTATAAAAAATTGGCAATAAAAGACCTGAGGTATGTAATAGAGATGATGGTAATTTGAAATTGATCATAGATGGGTAGGTTTGAGAAAGACAAGTGTCATAGTAATCTATCATGAAATGACCATGCAATCCCTTCCCCATACAACATGTCATAATATTTTATTTATTACATCTAAGAAATTGAAGAAATATTTATTGTAATGATTGGTGATAAGATTGAAGGTAGTCAACCACAAATCTTATTAACAATTTAGAAAATTAAAATAAAAAATAAAAAATTGGTCTTTCTTGAACAGGTTCTCATCTCAATTTATTATTATTATTATTGTTGTTGTTGTTGTTGTTGTTGTTGTTGTTGTTTTTGTTGTTGTTGTTGTTGTTGTTGTTGTTGTTGTTGTTGTTGTTGTTATTATTATTATTATTATTATTATTATTATTATTATTATTATTATTATTATTATTATTTATCTCATGAAACATGAAGTGTCTACACTGAGAATAGACCCAATAAATACATCATTACATAAAAAAATGAATCATAAAAATAAGGCAACCTAATAATAGGGTAAGTTATTATTCAATTTTTCTTGAAGGACTTTATGTTGCATAACTTATTTATTTAAATATGATAAGAGGCATTTTGCATTGAATAACTTTTTTTTTGAAATTAGACTATGCTCACAAGTACAAAGAAATTCTAAGCTCATTTGATGGCATAATTTTTATTTTAGTAAAGTAATATTTTATAAAGGGAAAGAATGTAAATGGGTAGTTGTACCTCACTTGAAATCCATGACTATTAATCACATCTCCTTTTTTGTGGATGATGTGTTATGAAACAATAATCTAATATTCCTATAAGATGTGACAATGTCAAATAAGGTTGTGTGTTCCTTCATACGGTATGTAAATGTGTTGTGCAAAGAGGATATATTTCATTTTATGTGAGCTTGAGAGATGGGTGGGGAAGGGAAATCCTATACATAACATGGAAGCGGTGAAATATTTTAAGGTGAACTAGGAAGGCATGGTGAAAGGAATTGACAAGGTATTTCAAGTGATGAACAAGATGAACCTTGGGAAAATAAACATACAAGTTTTAGTGAGATGTAACATTTATTAGAACCTATCTTGTAGATTTCATTTGTTAATGTTATAGATTGCATTGGTATATATGAAATGTCACAAAAATTTGAATGGGGATCATCCCAGGGTTGATCAAGTCTATCACTTGAAATACCTTGTCATTGCCCCTCACCATCATTACTCATCTCACCTTGAAATATTTCACTATTTGCATGTTATGTATGGCCTTGCCCTTTCTTCCAAGGGTTTGAGTGTGGAGTTTTTGTGTATGTTATTAATCATGATGTAATTACTCAAGTTTCACATGAGATGTGGAGCATTGTCATAATCAAATTGACTCTTATGATGTCCTTGTTTATCCTTGACAATAAAAATGACCAATAAAAGATGTCACACCTTGTTTTGATATAAATGACGTCATTCTACATTGTTATTACATAGATGTACCACTTTAAATTTTAGTGTAGTTGCATGTGTAGGAGTAAATTATATGGGTAAGTGTTATCCATATGTCACATAAGAGAAATATTATAATCTTCCAAACTGTAAGATGTTCACTGATGCTAATATTATATATGATATCATCTAAAATACCATGTTTTTAATGTTTCATATGTAGAGGGTGAGACAAGATCAACAATCATGGGTTTTATGTTCGATACAATTGTTGACTCACACTCTTTCAATTTACACAACCCCACTTTACCAAAATAAAAAAGTACATCCCATCTGACAAAATTTTCACCTTTAAGGAAACTATTAGTATATGTGTTATTCCAAATGGTAACATATAATAGTATTAAATGTTAATATAATATATAAATCACTATTACTATATATATTACTATTATGTATAATATATAATAGTATATATTGTTAATAATATATGTAAAAATTTATATAATTAAAAAATTATTATCATTATAATATTAGTATATTATATATAATTATATGTTATATTTTTTAATATAATAATATTTATATTTATATTATTATTTCAATATATATTTATAATTATAATATAATGATATATTATATAATAATTTAATGAAATATTATATTATATATATGTTAATATTATATATATATATATATATATATATATGATATAATATTTTTTTAATTATTAGTTATAGAATATCTTATTAAAAATATTTAATATATTAATTATTAGTATAATATAATATAATAATATATGATATAGTTGATATATGTGTGTGTTTATTATGAGTATAAAAATATGTATTATAATGATATAATATATTAGTGTGTCATATAGGGTGAGATAAGCATTAAGTTAGATAATAATGAAACCTGTGACTTCTGTGAAGACTATTGGCGCTAGGGCATCATCAAGCTAGGATGGTGAGCTACTTAAATCGGCCATAAGAGGATTGCTCAGGTAGGAGAGCACAAGGTTGGGTAGATGAAAAGGAGCAATGAATTCCTTGTCCTTTCCTTTTAGGGTTGCATCACTCACAACATCCTTTCCTTTTGACAAAAAGGATCCACGTGCAAAGTAATCAAAGAGATTTTTTTGATTTTTAATTAGGTATGGCTAAGAATCCACTAGTTATTTATTTTGAGGAGGTTATAGAGGAGGTGATTCAACATGAGGAATGGTTTACTAAAAGGGGTTTAATATGTAGATTTGATCAGTTTTGGCCTACTCTTTCAGCCCTTCATCACTAGTTATCTAATTTGTAGTAGCCTGTTTTGCAAGATAGCATGGAAATATATAGCTTGAGGTTTTTTTTATTTTGTTTTTTGATAATATTTCATGTTGCAATAAGATTATGAAAACCAAATCATGGAGTTTTGAGCAACATCTTCTCCTTTAAAACCATGGTTTCTAGAATTGAGACTTAATTGTGATTAATAATTATTTATTTGGTATTTTTTGTAGTTTGTTTGTGATTTAATGTTGTTAAAAGTTCCTTGTGTGATGTTCAAATGCATTGATTATTTTTTCATTAAGTTAAGCCTATAAAGTTTTATGATTATTTATGTTACCAAGAAAGGCCCTCATAAATATTGAAACCTACCTAAAAAATGATATAATATATTATTAGTAATATTATATTTTGAGAATATTATGTAGCTAAATATATTGATATATTAATAGTAATATAACATAATATTAATATCTATATAGCCCCTAGGATTTTGCCTCAATGGTATGTGATTGCTTTGGTGATCACTAGGTCATGAGTTCAATCTTGATTTATCTATGGTGCGTGGGTTGGGGCATTTGCACATCATTCAAGGGACTAGTGTGATGGACTTTCCTAGCTATTGGCATCCTAGGAAATGGTGGTGGGCTGTAATGGAGTGAGTGTGGTAACTTTTAGTTATAACCTTAAATTTGATGTCCATTTAACCATCATTTTATAAATTTTTCCATTTAAAATCAACCAAAATTATTATTCTACCCATAAATAAATATAATGTTTATATATAAAAATAAATACAACTAGCATACATATCTTAGATAAATCTATGTAAGATATGTTGAGAGATATCATTCTCAAGGAACGTATATCATATTAAATTTGTGACACAAGTGGAATAGTACCTTGAGAATAATATCTCTCGATGTATTTACATAGATTTATCTAAGATATGTATGCTAGTATTATTATTTATAACATGTGTTTTTGATATTGATAAGCTATAAACAAGGGTGCAAATCCCTATTACAAAAAGACCCAAGGACATCAAAATATACCAATAGCCACGAATAGTGAAGCACTAGTAAATAAACAATAGGCTAACACAAAAGCATTAAAAGACCTAGAACCAAAAATAGTAAATGAACCCAGAACTAATTAAATAGAGCATTCTAATCATCCTTGAGGAAGCCTAAAAGTTCCTCCTTACTAATGACCTTGCCATCCTTATCCACCTTTCCTTGAGCATCTTACATGATAACCAGTGAACTAACAGCTTGGTGAATCACTTTAGAGCACATGGTAGAAATAACCTTCATTTTGGTCTCCAGAGAGAACAACCCACTCTTGACATCTTCCAAGTCCTTGAGCTGAATATAATTAACACAAATCTTTTCATTGGCATCTTACTTCCTAGGGGTTTTCAAGGACTTGATATCTTCCTTATCAAAGGCATAAAATTAATTATTTAACTCCTTAAAATATTTGATGCCCTCCAATTCACCTCATTGATCAGGGTTCGATTTGACCTCCATGATCTCCACCTCATTCTTTAGATCTAAGGCTAAAGAATAGTCTACAATATTCAACACTAGGGTTTTGCCATCAGCTAATCTACTTGACCTATTAATTCTCATCTTCTTTATAGTACTCTCTTAGACCTATTTACCTTCATCTTTCTCAACAACATCATTGCCTTACTCCTGAAGCTCAAAGTGCCCCTTGTCCATAGTTGACTTTGCCTGCTTCTCAACACTAGAAGAATTCTTGACTTTTTTCTTGCTTAAATTCTTGAGCATAGAGTGTTCACCAGTATTTCCTTTCCTATTTTTATCACCCAAGTGGGAAGGGTTATTTTTAAATTCACATAATCCCTCAATCACCACTTTTTATAATTGGTCATGGGATCTAGTCACACCACCTATGGGGGCTGAGATAAAGGGGCCCTATAGAAGAGGGTTATTATTTTGGGACTCAAGTGGGTTTTTAGAGCCTTTAATCTTATGGGGTCATGATATATGAGCATTAATGACTAGATCATTAGGGTCATGGGAAGTATCGAAAGGGCACAAGGAATCTGTCATAGTAGGGATAATGGTCTTGCTTTTACTATGGTTACTATACTTAACGCTTAAGAGGATATTATCATTTGAGTCATTATCCTTAGCCTCATCCACTAAAGAGGCTTTAATGGGCTTAGGTGAATAGACTGCTAGGTGGAAATGATAAAGACAAAAAATTAAGCCTTGGTGAAGTGGGACACCTACAATAATAGGGTTACTTTCAAATGCATTCTTAGTAATTTTCATAGAGGACTCCAAAGATGACAAGAGATAGAATGGGAAATTAATAATCACCTTATGATGAAAATGGTTCAATAAAGCAAAATTATAGTGGTAGTAACACTTGAACCTACCTTCCAAGGTAATGTATTTTAGAATAATAAAGCAAACCTTGTCACAGGGGTTGATGAGGCTCTTCCTGTCAAAGCCACCCTACACTTAAATTAGTGACTCACTCTCTATAAAAAATATTTTCATACCTTTAGGGTCTTAGAATTTGGTTTGTTTCTTCATCCTTTTCCCTTCACATCTTAGACCTATAACCTTAGATATAGTATCTTCACTCACTTCAAACTAAATTTTGCCAAACCAAACTTTATAATCCTCATCCCAAGACATAGAAAACTAAATAGATAGATTTTCATCAAATCCATTGAGGCATTCCAAGAGTGGAGTGATACCTCACTCATAAAAAAATACTCCACATCATGGTATCAGCCTTATATTCTACACAAGACAAGGGTTTAGTTTGAACTTTGTCACCACATATAGTTAAATTATTCACAATTTTGAGGAAAAGATCACATAGAGTAGACCCCAGCGCCCAAGGATAATACAATGTAATATATAATTATCCAGAAATGATGATGTGGCTATCATCATTAATCTAACTCTTGATGTTGCTCAAACACCCAAGCTTATCCTTCAAATCATTCACATTGATCATGTAATAATTGTAAGCATAATTAAGCTTGTGTAGGATATTGATTAGAAAATGCACCACCAAGATTTGATACATCCTCATGAGACAACTAATCACTTGCCTCAAACTTTTGTTGATTTGACTTTTGTTGATGTGGTATTTCGCTTCACCTAAATTTTAATCATGCATCATCTTAGCCATACTAATGACATCCTCTTTTCACCCCTTCTAATGGAAAATATCTATCAATGATCCACCAATTAGAATGTATATGCAATTATATTCTAAATAATATTTATCTATGAGGGTCATTAAGATGAATAAGGTTAGGCCTCCATTTGAAGGTGATCTCTAACATTTGTAGGCAAATTGTTAAGATTCCTCTATCACCTTATAAGGAAGAGGTTTACACTCATATTGGACATAAAATCCACCACGTGGTTACCCTTCCTATAGATATTCTTGACCTCAAATCCCTCAAAGCCAAAAATGAGTTTATTTATATCCTATATGATGTCCTCAATCTACCACCCACCGTAGATTTATCCTTAATAGCATTAATGATAAGATTGGAATCACCTTTGATTTGGAGGTTTTTAATGCCAATATAAGATCCACCTTAAGACCCTAGAGGAGGGCCATAACCTTAGTAACATTATTGGAATTTTCCCCTAGCCCTCCAAAATAGGTAGCTATAAGCTCTCCCTTATCAGATCTCAGGACTCCACCCCTACTTGCCTAACCTGGGTTACCTTTGTCAACCCCATCAAATTGAGCTTCATCCAACCATCAACAAGGGAGCCCACTTGGTAGTAGCATGAGAAATCACCTTAGAGTTATCAATTTTATAGATGTGAGCTAGGACACTCCCTTGATTAATAATACTTAATTGAAGATTATTGGGAGAAAATTTATTAGCTTTCAAAGTATTGTTAGAGATATTTTCTTGCAATAGTTTATCAATCATATAGAAGACTTCCTTGGGATATCTTTCTTTATCTCTAAATAACTTGTTGTTTCATTCCTTCAAGAGTCCCCATGCCAAGATAGGGGGATATGATCCCATATCTCTTTACATATAGGATTAATAAGGGGGGAAACTATCACCTTATGATAGCTGAGAGATCATGATTCATGCTCTAGGAGACTCCAAGATTCTGCATAACAATGTTCTAAACCTCCCATGAGAACTCATAATGCAACATAATGTGGGAAATGGATTCTTCCTCATTCATGTAGAGTGCATAATGGTTAGGGATTTGGAAGCCTTTGATGTAGAGTTTATCCATATTAAAGATCTTATTATGTGTAGCAAGCCACCAAAAATGATTGATCTTGGGATTAAGGTTGTAATTCCAAACCCTTCTCTATAAGTTAGAGTCTTCATTAGATGCTAGGAGCATATTGTAAGTAGATATGACTGTAAAAACTCCTATTTTATCTTTTGAAAACAAAAATTTATCCTTTGAGGGGAATATATGAACCCTACATCCTTGGAGAGAGAGCAAAACTACTCAACAATAGAAAGAAGGTCATTCTAGTCCTGACAGTACTTTGATAGCTATTTCTAGCCACCATTTCTAGGAAGAAGATAATTAGTAGCCAACCTCCCAAAATAAGCAATGGCCCTTTAAGAAAGTCTTTAGAATTTTTAGATTTATAGATATGGGTGAGATTTAACCAATTATCTTCCTAGAATTTAATGTATCTACCATCCCATGGCTTCTACTTAGTACCCTACATAAGTAAGGTTCTACTTTTTAACACATTATTCCAAATCATTGAACCTCTAGGGATACTAATGGTGTGAAGGAAATCATTGATATTATTATTTAAGAGGTACTTTACTCTCATGAAATTCCACCCAATCTTAGCTAGGAGGGATTTGTTGATCAAGTGAATTTTTTGAATCCAAATACCTCCTTGTAACTTAGGTCTATAGACTTTGTCCCAACTGACCAAGGCAATCCTCTTTTTCTCTTCCACCCATGTCCATATGAAATTCCTTTGAATTATCTTGAACTTCTCTATAATATATTTGGGGATTTTGAAGAGGGAAAGGACATAAATGGGAATTCCATAAAGGGAGGCCTTTAGAAGTTGGTATTTTCTAGCTTGACTAAACAATGTACCTTTCCACCCAGCCAACTTCTTTTGAATTTTTTCAAGATTTGAATTCTAATATATGGGAGTAACATCCTTAACAACTAAGGGAAAGCCAATGTAAGTACCTAAAATCTCACCACTTGAATAGCTAAGAATCCCCATGATTTTTTATTGAAGGTCCATAGAAGTGTTGAAAAGTATACCAAGCTATTATCATAGTTGATACATTGGTCAGATGCATCCTTGTGGTCATTGAGCACCTTATTCCATTTCCTAGCTTCCACCATCGAGTTATCTCCAAAGAGGATAATGTCATCCACAAACTTCTGAATGGCAATAGGATTAGCTATTGAAGTAGGCTTAATACTATTAATCTCTTAGGATCTTAGCAGTTTCATAAAACTCATGCTTAGAGTCTCAGCCATAAGAATGAAGAGGTATGGGGACAAGGGGTCACCTTGCCTAAGGCCCCTACCAACATTGAAAAAAACCCTATAGACCCCTTTGACTAGGATAGAATACTTGATAATGGTGACACAAGTTTTGATGAGCTACATTATTCTATCTTGGGACTCCATTTTCTTAAAGACTTTAAATAGAAAGTCCCAAGCCACTCTATTGTAAGCCTTAGAAATGCCCAGTTTGAAAACCATCCAAGGAAAATTGTTTCTCTCTATGGAATGAATAAACTCATTAGTGGTTATTGCAGCATCCAAATTTTTTTTTCTAGGGACAAACCCCTTATGACTATTACTAACCAGATGGTCCAATATTGGCTATAATCTACATACCAAGATTTTAGAGAATATCTTCTAGACAATATTACAAAGGCTAATGGGCTTGAAGTCCCCCATACAAATAGGATCTAATTTCTTAGGAACAAGTGCTATAATGGTGTGATTAAGCTATTTCAACAATTTTCTAGTCCTAAATAAGTCTGAAGCCACCTCAGTAACATCCTGCCCCACTATTTCCCAAAACTCTTGGAAAAAGGCTAGAGGAAAACCATCTAGGCCTAGAACCTTGAAAGCACCCATCGAAGAGAGGAAAGCATGTATTTCCTCATTAGTTATAGGTTTAGCAAGGAGATTATTATCTTCAAAATTAAGCTAGGTAGGGATAATTTCAATAAGCTCTTGCTTTTCCATTCTATCCTGAATAGTAAGAAATTTTTGAAAATAGGTGGCAGCCACCTACCCCACTTGAATATCTACTTGGACCAGAGATTCATTCTCATCCATTAAATTAATAATGTTATTTGTCATCCTATGCCTCATGGTGGATTGATGGAAGAAGGTAGTATTTCTATCCCCCTCCTAGATCTATTGCACTCTATATTTTTGCTTCTAGAAGATTCCATCCCTTTTCAATAGTTCACTCTATTCCTTTATCAGGGAATTCTCTTACAATAACATATCATCAGTGGTGTCTCCATTGGCCATCTATAGCTAAATTTCAACAAGGTTGTCAGATATCCTTCTCTTACTTAAATATATTTCCAAAGGTATACCTTTTCCAACCTTTGACGTTGTTTATCAAAATATTTAGCTTTTGTGCCAACCTAAACATGGGGGATCCTTGGATAATGATATTCTACTAACTAGCTAGCTAATCTCTAAAGCCCAGGTGAGGAGTCCACATTAGCATAAACCTAAAGGGGAAAGGGCCCTTTCTCTCTTTGTTTTTCCATGATAAAAGGAGAGGGTTTTGGTCAGAGGTCATCCTAGGGAGGCCTTCAAGAAGATAGGCACTAGTGTAATCCCAATTAGAGGTGACCAACACCCTATCCACTCTAACTTATATTAAGTTTTCATCTTTCCTTCAATTAAACCAAGTAAAATTTTGTCCTTGAAGATCTAGGTCTATAAGACCCATGTTATTGAGAAACTCAACCAAGTCATCTATGCTATTAATGTAGTCTAAAATACCAACAATATTTTTTGAAGGATAAAGAGGGGAGTTGAAGTCACCAATAACCATCCAATAATCCTCCTTATTTCTCACAATTTGAGTGTAAAGGAGATCCCACAACTCCTTGTATTTCTTTAGTTAGGGGCATAATATTGACTAAATTATAAGATTTATTATGGGTAACCATCTTAACACACAAACTATTCTTACATCTATAAATGAGACTCCCTTTCACAATATTACTATTCCACATAGTGATGATATCTTGTAAAGCTCCTGAGGCATCACTTATATAATACTCAATGTTAGGCCATATTTCTTTTTCAAAAAATTGAAATACTTCAACTTTCATCTTGACATATTACAGTAAGAGGATATCAATTTTATTGTCATAAATGTAGTTCTTAACAAGGAACTACTTTTGAGAGCTATTGATCCTTCTAATATTTCATAAAAGGATTTTCATTTACCTTGTACTTTCCTGGAGCCAATCTCTAGAGTCCTCTATCTGCCCATAGCTATGTCTTTGTTGATAGCCTTTTATTTAGTTTCTCTTTGGGTGGGTCTTCCTACTTTGGAATCCACCCCAACATCACTAGTTTTTCTTGCTTGACCTTTTCTTTTATTTTTAAAATGGTCCAACCCTCATAATCTAGATCTTTATCAATCTTACTTGTTCCTACTCCAGGGGTTGATTAAGTGAGTTTTTCCTTGGTGAAGTGAGATCTTTTAATTTATTGCTACTTATTTCCCCTTTGACTGTGCTTCCAATCCTTTTAAAGATAAATTCACTACCATTGTCTGCATTATACAACTCAAAAAAAATTGAATCCATGTCAACATTAACCTTGGCCACCTGATGTATTTCCCCTTCTTCTAAACTTTACAAGGGTGGGGACATTACACTAGGCTAACTATTCATTTATTCCTTTATACCAAGCTCCATGATAGGAGTCTTCTAATCCTCTCCCTAAGAGGTGGAGATCTCAAGATCTTTCACCATGTCATCAAACAAGCCTCTATTTTCTTCCCTTAGCTTATCTTCATTATTATCCTTCTGATGTGTGTTAATGATATTTAGGATGTCCTCCCTAAAAGGATAGTCTTCCTCAACTCTATTAGTTTGTCTCTCCAAACTAATGGAGCTCTTTTTATTTACTCTACATTGAGTTATGAGGTGCCCTTTTCTATTATAGTTATGATAAAAGACTGTGGCATTCTCATACTGAATAGGCTAAATCCATTGACCAAATTTAGACACAAGAGTAATAGAGTTTGGTAGATATTTATTAATATCTACACTAACAAAAAAGAAGGCAATACTAACCTATAATTATTCCTGGTAATATTTTCCATAGTAATAAAGTGACCAAAAGTATTTTCTATCTATATGATCACTTCCTTATCCTAATATTTCAAGTGGAGACCTGGAAGTCTCACTCAAATCGGGGCCATTTTGTTTAGATCAATAGTAACATCAAACCACAATTTCTATTTAAAAAGAGAGAGGTTATGCTTTCCATACACCCATGGTCCCCTTGCAAAAACATGGGTGAGATCTTCTCTAGCCATAAAATTGAAGAGGAACATCCTCCCAGCCATGGCACTAATTGAAACACTACCTTTCACCTTCCATTTGATAGAGATCCATCTCCTCACCAAATCAATATTCAGTCTGAAGTCAAGAAAACTACCAATAAGAGCCTGTTTCATTGAAGAAACTATTCTTTCCATTGTAAGATCAGGTAGTTTGAGAGTTGAGCCATCCTTTGACTCTAACAATAGTGGAACAACCCTTCATTTCTCATAATTATTATCCCATAGAAGGACGTTCTTCCACATGTTGGGAACCAATGCATCACCCTAGGTCATGGGTTAAGAATGGCATCCTAAGGTATTTTTAGAGCTAACCCATATTGAGGGGGAGAGAGAAGATGGGTCAAGGGGTCACCCCAAGTCCCTAACAACCATGGTTAAATTTAAAATTCACATAGGTAGGAAAATGAGTAGAGCGTGCAGAGCTGATTGATAATATTTGAATTTATATTATTTATAACATGTGTCAATATTATAAATATAAAATAATATATTGATATTATTATTTATAATCTTCCACCTTTTGATGGTTTTGCTTCCCTTTCAATATTCATATGCCCAGTCTCACTCACCCATACATTTTCCCACATCACTCAATGATGAAGAAATAAGGAATACACTTCAGATTACAAATAAATGGGTAAAGTTTATAATCATAAATTTGGGTACCTCATTAATACATATGCCAACTCATCAAGATACATTATTCATGGTGAAATCTACATAAACACCTTTAGTTAAACTACTAGTATATTATAATAATAAATTTCAGTAAAAGGAGTTTGAATCCTATTAGCACTCTATTTTAATTTGCATATATGTCTTAAATTGAGAATAATTGTTTGTATACATGTGTTATACATAAATGGAGATGAGGTTCAAGATGTATGTATACGTAGAGGGATAAATTCCTCTATTACACCATGAGACATGTAATAATATATACACTAAAAAAGGGAGGTTTATTCATGAGCTTCAATTGGAAACCCCTTCCTCACAGCAAATCTAGAGGAGATGCTTTGTTTACTATTTTGTTTTAGGAGAAATAATTCATGGTCAATGACACCAACAGGTGGAAGTAAACATTGATTTAAAGACTTGTCTCACTAGGAAAACATTCCAAGTTGGAAACATCCTCAATAAAAAAATCAATAGTTTCTAATTTTACGTTTGTGCCTTTGTGTTCATATGTTGGTTAATATTTGACCTTTGATGTGAAATCTTCAAAAACTCTTAAGTGCATAATGTGATGGAAATGAGCAAGGAAGACTGTGTCTCTTATCAATTTGGTAGTGTCATCAAGTCCTACTCTAAAAACAACACAAAGATGTTATTGATAAGTACAGGCACAAGATATTTCATATGTGAAATTCTAGGTCATTGTTTAAATCGAATGAAGATTACATATAACTTTACATTTAGATTTGGTATGGGTAATACCTAAGGGTACATGTCACTATTTGACTAGTTAAAATAACTTTAGTTAAATAGGTTGTATCTACCCCCAAGGATACACATGGCATTTATGGATTCATAGAGATTTTCTAAAGAGAGGGAGTGTCAATCGGTATGACCATTGATCCTATCTCAAATTTTCTGTACCAAGGGTTAATAAACAATAATTTTATATTTCTAGAGGAGATGATGTTGGAAATGAGGTTATGCTTCCACCCTATAAGTTACATACACCTTTTCTATGGTTGTAGGTCATGTAAATCCAATCAACTATATTAAATCTAATGTTGATGTAAGATATTTGCCCTCAAATATATGATACTAAATATAAAAAAAGTGTCAACATATTTCCATCATGGATGAATGGATGCTACAAGATATAATATATGACCTCAATGTTTTATCCTTGCATCAGAGGCATTGCATCATTGATTTGATTTGTACATGAGATATGGAGCCCTATGACAATTAAATAATCTATCATGATGTCCTAGTCCACACTTGAAAATATAAAATGTACAATCAAATATTCCACCACCTTTTCAATTATAGACCCCTTTGCAATGGGCTCTAGTCATGTGAATACAACAATTGTTTTGAATTTGGGTATGGTTTATAATATGGGTCCCTTGGTGTATAACATCCCCTAAAATAACTTGTCATTGATCCTCACCACCCTGATCAAATTGCCTTGAAATATTTTAATATTTTCATGTTTTATATGACTTTACCCTTTCTTTTAAGGGTCTCAATATGACATTTTTAGATGTTATGAAGTATAATGTAATTTATCTAGGTGTTGATATATTGTCATCATGGATGAATGGAAGCTACAAGATAAACTCTAGGACCTCAATGTATTATCCCATAATCAATGACATTGCACAATTGATTCTAGGTACACATGAAATGTGGATCCCTGACACAATCAAATCAACTCTCATGACCTCCTCATTCACCCTTGACAATAGAAATTATCCAATAAAATATGACACCACCTTGCAAGCTATGGACCCTTTGCAATGGGTGCTAGTCAAGTGAATCAATAGTCATCCTAAATTTTGTGTTGGTATGTAATATGGGCCCCATAGTGTGCAATACCACCTAAAATACCTAGTCATTTCCCCTTACCATAACCACTAAGCTAACCTTTAAATATGTCACTATTTTTATGTTTTGTATGGCCTTACCCTTTCTTCAAAGGGTCTATGTATGACTTTTTTGTGTGTTCTTAAGCTTGATATAATTGATATAAGTTTCAATACATTGGTATCATGGATGAATTGAAGCTAAAATATAGAATTTGGGACCTCAATGTCTTATCCTTGCATCAACAACATTATAACACTAATTCAATCCACAACTCGGATGTGGATCAAACCAAAATCATGACATCCTCTTCCACCCTTGATAATAAAAAATTACCAATAAAATATGTCACTAATCTATAAGCTACATACCCCTTTTATATGGATGAAGGCCATGTAAATCCAAATAGCTATGTTAAATCTAGCATTGGTGTATGATATGGGTCTCTGGTGTATGATACTAAATTTCAAAATTGAATCTCATTTTGCAGACAAAATTAATTAATTCAATAGTCACTTGAATATTATTTTATAATTAATTTTGAATCCAAAATTTGCTTCATAAAACATTTGGTTGGATTTCAATGTTAACAGTATAATACTTTCTAATCTTAAATAGTTTTCTATCATTGAAGATTGACTGTATAGTCTATCAAGATTCAATGTTTTAATATCAAGGTAACTTAGTTTTAAAATTTTAATAAATTATTATATTCTAATGAATATAATAATATATACACTATAATATATTATTATAAATATAGTTTTATATATATTACAATTATAAATACTAATTATGATAAATACTAATTTTAATTTCATACTTTCCATCTTTTTTAAGAATGTTGCATATAAATTTTAGAAATTAAAAAAAAAATCCATTTGTTTATTGTATAGCCTACCGTGCCCCCTTTGCATTTTCTAGGTACCCACCTAAGATCACCACATTGAAGATTCAAAATCAAACACTTCTAGACTCTTTGTTTTCATTGTATATTTCATGGTCCCATCCAAAAAATGCCTTACATAATCCTTATCCAATGAAGAAGTTAAATGTCCAATCTAGGGGAGATAGAAAGGTTGTATAAATTGGTGGCCAAGATTTAAAAATAGGTAAATAGTGACCAAAATATAGGAGGTTAGAGAGCTTCATGAAGTAGATTAAATATGTTATAGAAGGCCACTCATTCAATTTAACTACAGTATGTATGAGGGATGAGAATCAACATGAACATCATCTCAAAAACATTAAAATTGAATGCTACACAATGCTAATTAGTGAAATTACCATTGACAACAACAATGATAATGCAATACATGTATTCCATGCTTTGAAGAAATGGATAGATTGAAATCTACATGTTTTTAGAGTGATTTTGTTGTAATGTTTTTGAAGTCCTCCCTTAATTACCTTACATAACTTATTAATAATTTTCCTCTAACAACAAGTGCATTTTTATTTTTATAGTTTATTAAATCTTTATAAATTTCAAGAGTTTTTTATGTTTACAATCAATATTGTTATTTGTGACTCATGAAATGGTCATTAATCTTATTTCCTCCTATTTCTCCCCTAACTATTTTTCACACCCAAGGAAATAACTGAACCTAGAGAACATAAGGGAATGGTGATTTAGTCTAATTAACATGATGATTATCATAATAATAGGGTGCATTTTGGGGTACCTTGTAACTTTGATATGTAGGCCACTACCTCAATATTTTAGATTCATAGTTGTTATGACCAGGTTTTTTAACACAAAGAACCTTCCAATTGTAATAATTGGATTTGTTTATCATAGTAAAGACTAATTAGGAACCAATATAATACAACAAAGGTTGCTTATATTTTCTTTGTGTTACATTTTGATTCCTCACTAAGCCAACTTACTCGATTATCCATGGATTTTCTATAATTGATAACTTGATTTTTTTATTACTATATAAACTGTAAGTCATATCTTGTTATGGATCAACTGTATGTTGCTTACATTTTATGATTTCATTTCTATGAGATTATATGTCATGATATTCTTTACATTATGATCATGTTTATGTGTTATTTCAACATTATTTTATGATATGCATGTCATGATTTTATATACTAACTAATTGCTTATCGTGAGTTGGACACATGAAAGATTAATCCCTTAGAGCATGATAGAGGGAGAGCATCATTAGATAGGGTGACATAGATGAAGTTTTTGGGGGATGACAAATAAACTAGATAGAACCCAACACACACCACATTAGCTATCACATGTTAGATGCATAATAAAATAGTTAGCATAATGTGTTTTGATGACATTTGCATTAGATGATCATTTAAACATGGTTGCTAGCATAGTTTAAATGGTTATTTGAAATTCATCTTACGTGATTTGCATGTGTGACTATTAAATGTTTTTATAAAATTAATTTGCGTAATTATTGCAAATTTGATGTCATGTCCCCTTCTAGTTGACATATTTCGAGCGGATGATTAGCCTATTATGTGACCCTCGTAGGCTAATGAAATGGATAGAGGGTCTTGATAGAGATGGGTTGAAATTCGTTCGGGCTCTTTCGGACATGAATTAAGGGAGATATTATTATTTGATTGATTTAATCAAATATTAATTATTTGATCTCATTTTAATTAATTACTAATTAATTAATAATTATTAATTAATTATTAATTATTAATGATTTAGTCTAATTTGAGGATGCAAATTCTAAATTAAGACTTGGTCTAATTTTAAGACCCTAGTTCTAATTTAAGGAAGTCTAATTTAAGGGAGTCTAATTTTAGCAAGCACACCTTTGGAGGTGTATAAGAATCTCTCATGGGAGAGAGTTTGTATTCAAGCTTATTATTGATATTGATTCTTGTTAAGAAATTCTTCTGTGAAGACTGAGCCAAGGGTTCTAGGATTCCAATTGCATTGAAGAACGTCAACTCTTCATTGTGTGCGATTCAAAGGTTGTGAAAGATCAACCGATCTATTGCCGAATTGAGGGATAACTTCACCCAAAAGTTATCATAGTATTACAGGTATTTGAGAGATAACTTCACTCAGAAGCTATCACAAGGATTTACAGGTATTTTCTTTATTTTGGATTTTTGATTCAAGAATTATCCAGATATAGATCTTTTGTGTCAGCCCATAATTCTACAGATCAGGATCAGGCATACAGGGTGTGTTATATCAGCGGCCGTACGAATTCCGTACAGCTCCGTGAAAATCCGTACGCATCTACAAGAAGTTCAGGTACCGACATCGGCGAACAGGGACTTACAGAGACCGACATCAGTCGACTCATCACCGACGTCGGCAAGGGGACCACTACAGGTCGACCGACGACGGCAGTATAACCGACGTCGGCGACTGTGTTTTTTACACAGCAGGCCGAGACGTGCCAGATTCAACCCAGTTCGCGGAATATTCAGGCTATAAGGCCGAACTTTCGATATTCTTTGTATACCTGACAGAGGGTCTCTAATTGTAAGCTTATGAGCAAATAAATAAGAAATTATACTGTGATTTATTCATCTATTTGAAGATATTTTGCAGAAATTCAGATAAGCAATTTGGAGCTTTGTTTTGATATTCGAAGGGATATTACAGTGGTATCAGAGCTAAATCCTGCCATCCTGAGGGTTTAGAAATTTTATGCAGCCACAAGAGTTGCGACCACACGGGTATTACACACGCAGTAAAGCTTTGCTTGAAGGTACTCAAGTTCTAGAACAACCGCCGAAAGACATGGGTGATGATATTGGCAGGGCCCGTATTCCTCACCATCCGAGAGACCAAGATGATCCAGAAGTTTTACTTACTCTTAGAGAACTACGAGAAGGGCAAAGGCAGAATAACCAGGTATTACAGCAGTTGGCAGCAGCACTGCCAAGATTGGGTTCTCCGAGGAGACATTCCCCACACCGTGAAGATGTCAGGAGTGTTGCTGGATCACAGCGAGGCCATGGGACTGTTTCTCGTACAGCGAATAGGCCTACTAGGCCTATCTTTGTGAGACAGGAAGCAGAGGAGGTGATAGCAGATGAGGAGCATGAGGAGACATTTACAGACACACTTAGGGCAGTGACTGAAGAGTGGGAGTCATTACCACATGTGGTCAGGGAGATGATTACTTTTGACCGATTCCTCACACAAAGGAAAGAACATTACCGAGGTCGACAAAATGGGAGACCAAGACCCCAGAACAATGATCTGAAGCAGGCTACGAGTAGGCTCTCACTAGCAACATTTGACGGTAGTGGTAAAGTGACAGCACAGGCTTGGGTTAGTAAGCTGGATACATTTCTCACATTGCGACCGATGGGTGAGGAAGATGCTATCAGATATGCGACACTACATCTCGAGGGAGTAGCTCACGATTGGTGGCACCATGGGATGGTGACACTCCATCATGATCGGATCACTTCTTATCAGGAGTTTGTGGACAAGCTGGTGGAGCGTTTTGACAGGAGGGATCCAGAGTCCTATTTCTGAGAGTTGGCACAGTTGCGCCAAAGTGGCAGTCTAGAGTCATACATTGGTGACTTCCAGAAGTTATCAGTCATGGTTCCTGACATTTCAGAGAGGCGACTAGTAGTACTCTTCGTAGAGGGATTGACAGAACCACTGAGAGGTTGGGTCAAAGGTTTTGATCCTCCTTCCTTACAGGAAGCTATGAAGAAGGCACGTAGTATGGAGATGGCAGCTCCATCTAGTAGATCTAACTCCAGAGGTACTTCTTCATCCAGGGATAGTAAGGGCTCCAACAGGAATAGAGAAAGACCAGGCTTCAACATAGATAAATCAGGGGTCAAGAATGATTCGAGGGCCAATCCAGCAGCACCACCTTTGGATAGAGAGGCTCTTAATGACCTGCGAAGGAAGAAGCTTTGTTTTTACTGTAAAGGTCCATATGATGCTAATCATGATTGTCCTTTGAGACCTAAGGGAAAAGCAAATCGGGTAATGTGGGCCTATTATGAGGATGAGGAAACAGAAGATTTCGAACATCACGATTGTTCCGAGGAGCCAGATGCTGAAGCTTCAGAGCCTTGGGTAGAGGCAGAGTCAGAGCTCCAGATTCAGGAAGCACGTCTATCTAGCATCCAGCACGAGGGATCATTCAGACTCCGGGGAGTTTTGGCAAGACAGAGGGTCATTACCCTTCTTGACACGGGTGCCACACATAATTTTATTGATACTAGATTTGTGGAGAAGCGTGGACTCACTACAGAAGAGTTTGAGGGCATTAGAGTTAAGGTAGCTGACGGTTACACCCTCAGATGTGAGCGGATGATCAGGGAGCTCCCATTATGCTTGAACAACTATGAGTTCAAGGCGGATTATTATGTGGTCAACATGGGAGATATAGACTTGGTTTTGGGCATGAAGTGGCTTCATTCCCTTGAAATAGTCACTCTTAATCTTAGGGATATGGAGATCCGTTTTGATGTAGATGGGAAGTCTCACATTCTCAAAGCAATACGGGACGGCAACATCAAGACTATTTCTTTACATCGGATGGAGAGGCTCATGCGACATGACATGGTAGAGTGGGTTGCCGAGTGCACAGTAGCACCAATACAGGAGGGACAACAGAAGACCGAGTACCATCTTGACATCCAGCAGCTGAGAGTCAAGCATGACAAGGTCTTTGGTGACATTCCACCAGGGAGACCTCCAGACAGGGGCATTGAGCATATTATTGAGCTTGAGGAGGGGGCTAAGCCCATTATGATTACTCCTTATCGACATCCTAAGCAGTTGAAGGATGAGATCGAGAGAACAATTAAGGAGTTACTGGCTATGGGTCATATTCGGCCAAGCAAATCACCGTTTGCTTCTTCAGTTGTTCTAGTGAAGAAGAAGGATGGTACCCTACGAATGTGCATTGACTACAGAGCCCTGAATAAGAGGACCATTAAGAACAGGTATCCTATACCACGTATTGACGAGCTTATTGACGAGCTCCATGGTGCACATTACTTCACGAAGATAGACTTAAGATCAGGCTACCATCAGATCAGAGTTCGCGAGCAGGACGTGGAGAAGACAGCTTTCCGTTGCCATAGTGGACACTACGAGTTTATAGTGATGCCATTCGGGCTCACTAATGCGCCAGCAACATTTCAGTCCACCATGAATAGAGTCTTCCATTCACTGCTGAGGAGGTTTGTACTTGTTTTTTTTGATGACATTCTTATATACAGTAGGAATTGGCAGGAGCATTTGGCTCATCTGGAGACTGTACTCAGCATATTAGAGAGGGAATCCTTGTACGCCAAGGAGTCCAAATGTGATCTGGGGATGACCGAATTGTTATACTTGGGTCATATTATCAGTGCAGGGGGAGTACGGATGGATCCTGAGAAGATCCGCGCCATCATAGATTGGCCTATTCCAGCAAACCTAACACAGCTAAGGGGATTTCTAGGTTTGTGTGGGTTTTACCAGAGGTTCATGAATGGTTATTCACGACATGCAGCTCCCATGACAGATTTGACTAAAAAGGGTGCCTTTTGTTGGACACCTGAAACACAGGAGTGTTTCGAAAGGTTCAAGGAGTTGATGACTACGTGCCCAGTTCTGGCACTACCTGATTTTTCGAAGCCATTCGAGTTGCAGTGCGATGCCTCAGGGGAGGGCATTGGAGCGGTGCTTATGCAGGACAAGCACCCCATAGTATATGAGAGTCGTAAGCTCAGAGGACCAGAAAGACTGTACAGCATCTATGATAAGGAGATGCTTGCTATCATGCATGCCTTGGCAAAATTTAGGCAATATCTAGTGGGCAGCAAATTTTGCATCAAAACGGATCACAACAGTTTGAGACATTTCTTGGGGCAGCGAGACCTCAATGATCGTCAGCAGAAGTGGGTGAGTAAAATATAGGCATATGACTTCGACATCTCTTTCATCAAGGGCACCCAGAATGTTGTGGCCGATGCTCTTTCACGCAGGCCATATTTGAGTACCATGGTCCACATTACAGAGGATTGGCGACATATGATTGTGGCAGAGTATGCCAAGGATACATGGGCAGCTAGCATTGTTGAGGGATCGACGGTTGACACCAGATATACTCTTGTGGATGACTTGATCATTTACAAGAACAGGGTTTATTTGATCCCAGGATCATCGATGAAGAACATTATCATGCGAGCTTTTCATGATATACCTACTGCAGGACATCCCGGATATTTTAAGACTTACAGACAGATCAGGGAGAGATTCACATGGAAGGGCCTCAAAGCAGATGTTCTTCAGTATGTGCGTGAGTGCCCTGTTTGTCAGCAGAATAAGCAGGAGAACACGTACCCAGCAGGATTGTTGCAGCCACTTCCAATTCCTGACAGGAAGTGGGAGTGTTTGTCGATGGATTTCATTACGGGCTTGCCTAAAGCCCAAGGACGAGATTGCATATATGTAGTTGTGGATCGGTTAACGAAGTATGCTCACTTCTTTCCGATTACCACCACACATACAGCTACACAGGTAGCAGAGGTTTTCTTCCGAGAGGTATTCCGACTGCATGGATTACCTCGGAGCATAGTGAGTGACAGGGATAGTCGGTTCCTGAGTCACTTCTGGCAGGAGGTGTTTCGACTTTGTGGGACCGAGCTCACACCTAGCACCAGCTACCACCCGCAGACTGATGGACAGACGGAGATTGTAAACAAATGGGTGGAGGGCTACCTCAGGAACTACATTGCAGGGCAGCAAAAAGCTTGGGTTAAGTGGATTCATCTATGCGAGTATTGCTATAATACGACTTTCCACATGACCATTCAGATGTCTCCTTTTATGGCATTGTACGGGTATGAGGCACCGAGTTTTCTAGATTTATTACTGAGTGATAGTAGAGTGCCGAGTGCTGGGGACCTATTGCAAGAGAGTCAGGATATTATGAGGACTCTCAAGGAGAATATTGCTAAGGCGCAGAATCAACAGAAGCAGTATGCAGATCAGCGGAGGACCGAGAGATCTTTTGAGGTAGGTGACATGGTCTATCTTATGCTGCAGCCTTACCGATAGTCTACTCTTAAGAAGGGCGGGGCAGAGAAGCTTAAGCCACGTTACTACGGTCCTTTCCGGATCCTAAGACGCGTTGGAGAGATGGCTTATGAGCTAGAGCTTCCTACAGAGAGCAAGGTACACAATGTCTTTCATGTATCACGCCTTAAAAAGGCGTTAGGACACCGTGTGATGCCTTCTACAGTTTTACCTCCCTTAGATGATGAGGGAAAATTGATCTTAGTACCTGAGTCCATCTTGGAATCTAGAGAGAGACAGTTGCGTCGACGGACCATCAGGGAATATTTGGTAAAGTGGAAAGATTTGCCAGTTGAGGATGCGACATGGGAAAGCGAAGATATTCTACAGCATCCAGAGTTGAGATTGCTTGAGGGCAAGCAATTTCAGGAGGGGCGGACTGTCATGTCCCCTTCTAGTTGACATATTTCGAGCGGATGATTAGCCTATTATGTGACCCTCGTAGGCTAATGAAATGGATAGAGGGTCTTGATAGAGATGGGTTGAAATTCGTTCGGGCTCTTTCAGACATGAATTAAGGGAGATATTATTATTTGATTGATTTAATCAAATATTAATTATTTGATCTCATTTTAATTAATTACTAATTAATTAATAATTATTAATTAATTATTAATTAATTATTAATTATTAATGATTTAGTCTAATTTGAGGATGCAAATTCTAAATTAAGACTTGGTCTAATTTTAAGACCCTAGTTCTAATTTAAGGAAGTCTAATTTAAGGGAGTCTAATTTTAGCAAGCACACCTTTGGAGGTGTATAAGAATCTCTCATGGGAGAGAGTTTGTATTCAAGCTTATTATTGATATTGATTCTTGTTAAGAAATTCTTCTGTGAAGACTGAGCCAAGGGTTCTAGGATTCCAATTGCATTGAAGAACGTCAACTCTTCATTGTGTGCGATTCAGAGGTTGTGAAAGATCAGCCGATCTATTGCCGAATTGAGGGATAACTTCACCCAGAAGTTATCATAGTATTACAGGTATTTGAGAGATAACTTCACTCAGAAGCTATCACAAGGATTTACAGGTATTTTCTTTATTTTGGGTTTTTGATTCAAGAATTATCCAGATATAGATCTTTTGTGTCAGCCCATAATTCTACAGATCAGGATCAGGCATACAGGGTGTGTTATATCAGCGGCCATACGAATTTCGTACAGCTTCGTGAAAATCCGTACGCATCTACAGGAAGTTCAGGTACCGACATCAGCGAACAGGGACTTACAGAGACCGACATCGGTCGACTCATCACCGACGTCGGCAAGGGGACCACTACAGGTCGACCGACGACGGCAGTATAACCGATGTCGGCGACTGTGTTTTTTACACAGCAGGCCGAGACGTGCCAGATTCAACCCAGTTCGCGGAATATTCAGGCTATAAGGCCGAACTTTTGATATTCTTTGTATACCTGACAGAGGGTCTCTAATTGTAAGCTTATGAGCAAATAAATAAGAAATTATACTGTGATTTATTCATCTATTTGAAGATATTTTGCAGAAATTCAGATAAGCAATTTGGAGCTTTGTTTTGATATTCGAAGGGATATTACATTTGAGGTTATTGATTAATAGATTTATCATTAAACCATTTTAAAATTTAAGGTACTAATTTAATTAACAAATATATATCAATTATTATTAATTAGCAAATATGCTCTAATAAATTTAAAAATAGAGAAAAAGTGGAAAAAGGAAAACAAAAAGAAACTTTAAAAAACAATAATAAATAAAGAGAAAAGGGAAAGGTTTAAAATTAGAGAAAACATAAAGAAAGATATTAATAAAATAAATAAAAAATGAAGTCTATTTTTAAAAAAAAAAAAAAGAATTACTCATTACAAAGAATAAAACAAAAAGTCAGAGGGATCTTAAAATAAAGAACAGAATAATGGATATAAGGCAGGGGCAGAAAAGAAGAAGATTGGAGAGGAAGGAGAGAAGACAAGGAAGTAGAAGGAACATCAAGCATATTTACAGCTAGGTAAAGAAATTTAATTGTGTTCATTCATAAGGAATACTATGATAATCTAAAATAAATTATAGTGATATATATATATATATATGATCTCGGATAGATCAAATATATATGTTTTATATAAAATATATAACTGAGTATGTTATATACCGATACGAGGCTATGTTGTAAGTTATATATTTATAAATGGCAGTGTTTAACAATGTAACAACAAATAAATAAATGTTTTCTCAAACCCAGAGAATTGGGGATTATAAGTGTGTGTGTGTGTGTGTGTGTGTGTGTGTGTGTGTGTGTGTGTGTGTGTGTGTGTGTGTGTGTGTGTGTGTGTATATATATATATATATATATATATATAATCTTATAATCCCCAATTCTCTGGGTTTGAGAAAACATTTATTTATTTGTTGTTACATTGTTAAACACTGCCATTTATAAATATATAACAACTTACAACATAGCCTTGTATCGGTATATAACATACTCAGTTATATATTTTATATAAAACATATATATTTGATCTATCTGAGATCATAATATATATATATATATATATATATATAATGGTGACTTATGTATAAATATCTAATTGTAGCGATATATTATAGGCATCACTTATAGATGTAATTAGAAGCATATCAAAATGGTTTGGGAAATTTTTAGTTGTATAAATTGTAAATCTGATGATAATAATGGTGTACATCGATTCATCTAAGAGTCGAATTGACATATATAATAGTATAGTATATATATTATGCAGATTTTATATATTACATTGTATAGTGATATATGTTTGAGTCTAATTTAGAGGAATGTAAATAGTGTTATCTATATAATACACTATATATATTGCACTATATAATGTTAAATGCATACTCATCCTCTAACTTTGCACAAAGACTCTTACTTTAGTGAATTCATCCACCTATGGCTAGATGAATAACAATTTTAACCATGATTTAGTATTTCATTCATTGGTTTGGTAAGCATTAATGTGAATTATGATATGTTTTGAGGAACACTAAATCATTGTAAAAATAGGATGTAATATATCATGCATGTAGTGATATATTATATTATATCCTATAATATCATTTAAGTTATTTAAATATACTTTATCATTAAACAAATAGAATATACTATAACATGCTAATATCATATCACGGTTTAAGTTGGAGAGGCTAAATTTGATTTTTAAGTTAAATAAGACCTTCCAAAAATCAAATCCTAGAAAGTAGTTCTTGTGATGACAATGGTCTAGCATTATGTGATAGCAATGCCATAATATCAATCAAGTTTCTATCCTTGCCATGATTGCTTCCCATGTCAAAACAAGCATATGGCTATAAAATGGTGTTCCCTATCATGCAATCCCTGGGTGAATTATCATAAAATAGTTAAAATTATTATGATGATTAACATTAGTTTTATGATGCCCTCTAATCCTTATTTTATAGAATTTAACTAATTTATGATCTTGATTTGAATAAGAAAGAATACTGAATGGCGTTCTCTATCATGTAAACAAAACACAAAAGTTGTGTAATCTATTTAAACACTTATGTAATCTATTTAAGCATTTGTTACATGGGATTTTTGTTACCTTAGTATTTGTTACAAATAAATGTTTCTAAGTTTTTTACCTATGTAGTGTTAAATAAAAAATGCTAATAGGGACTGCATGTAACATTTTTGGTGATAGTGTTAAAGTTAGGTATAATATATGAAATTGATTACATGTAACATCCTTATCATGTCCATTAGAGGAGGGAGATTTTCTCTTTTTTCAATCCAGGGAGATTCAGGTTGATAACGATTTCCCTTTGGATGAGCTTCCTATGAATGATAATGGAGAAAACTTAAAGCATAGTCTAAACCAAAGAAAAAGGGCTGAAAAAAAGACCAATACTAAGGGGGTAGAAACTAGAAGCAGCAAAAAAGATCAGCAAACTAAGGCGAAACATCTTGCTTCTACTCTAGATAAATTTGGAAAAAGAGGTGAACAACATTTTAAGGTGAAATCGGATGTTGGCACTCAGGACAAACCTGGAAGAAGATCCATTAAGAAAACCAGAGAGCTAGAAAGTATGCAGAATATTACTGATGGAAGGCAGGCAACTATTCTGGATTTTACCCCTAAAAAATAGATATTAAATCATTACTTGGAATATTAGGGGGCTGAATATAAACTGGATATTGATGTTGTCCTTATATAACCTAATTTTTATGCTACTATTTAGTAGGTTTCAGGAATGCTTTTCCTGGTGCATGTTAATGCTTTATCTTTTTTGATTCTGTTATAGGGTTTCGGGGTCCCTTCAAAACCTGTTTTTACCTTAATCTAAAACATCCTTATCATGTAACTTTAATGTAAAACATAGATAATTAGAAGTTAATTTCAAAATATAATAGTGCTTATTGTAAATTAATATCATATCATAATTACCTAATAATGTAATTACCTATTTATAATTAATACACTGAATAACAAATAAGTCGTATTAAGTGATGATTAATTGACATACTAGATTGTTTCATGTAAACATAATATAATGTTGTTACATGTGGATATAAAATATTCATTATGAAGTGGATGGTACATTGAACAAAATAGTTTATAGTTCACTTAATAAGGGGCTTGGGAAAGGTAGAAAACCCTATATAGAACCTGATGTTTGTTTTTCATGAAAATATTAATAGTTGTAGAAGCACATATGTTTCATTTTATGAATATTACTATGAGTATAATAGAACAATAAGTGTGTATCAAAACATAAATCATTATGTGATATATGCTATGTCAGGTGCATAAAAAGTATGAAATATGTCTATATGAGAACATAGTACTTTTGTATACATATAACTTATGTATATACATATATGGGGATGCATGTCTACAAACATAGATTTTAATGGGAATAATGTCACAAATTAGATGATTCATATATCTATGTATTTGATAAAACTTTTATGGATGACATAAGAAAAATTTGGGTATTTTTGAATACTTATATTTGAGCCATAATATGAAAGACTAAATTATATTGAAAACTAGAGTACGGAGTTATATACATTTTGAACAATCAAGATAAAAATATATTTAGTTAGGAATAAAAACTATGAAGGAGTTTTACATTGATAAATCCCTTAAAGTTTGTCAATATATATATATATATATATATATATATATATATATATATATATATTGTGAACATGAAGGTTCTAATGATTGTTGAAATCCTAGGGGGTTCTTGATTAAGAAATATAAATGAACATTGATATAGTATTTATATATCATTTGAGTACTTATATATGGTGCATATTATGATGTAACATTACTCGTATATTGGAAATATACCAATAGAAATGGATGGTTAAATTAAGGCATAAAGTTTCTTAGGGATCATAAACTATAACCATATTAAAATAGTCTCTGAGAAATATAATGAAATGTTTAAATGAAAGATTATAATAGGTTTATGAATTATTTATTTCTCTATAAATATTATGACTAACTTTCTAAAAGTGAGTAGCGTATACATAAAATTTTATACTTTATTATTATAGTTTGTATTATATACTTGAAACTATTTATATAGATTAGATTAAGAAGTCTAAACCTAAGATATCCCTTATTGGTATAATATGTACTTATTGCTTATTATTTAGGATTATGAGATATTTGATTCTTGAATTGCAAGACTGGTTGTTTGTAATTGAGTAGTTGTGCTCATGCATAATGAGAGATGATATTATGGGATGTCATAGAGTATATTATGTTTGAAAACTATAGTCTAAGTGTATGTTATAATCAGGTGGTATAAACTGTAATTAATTCATGCATATGTTTTTAGATAGACTAAATATATGTGTGTTGGTTATTTCTATGAATATCATGTTTTATGAAAGTTAGTAGGACATTATTTATGTATGCATACAACCCTTGAGAGTATAGAAAATTCTATAATGTAATATTTTATGTTCATGTGAACTGAGACTAAGTTTGGTATACCTAGTTGTTTCAACTAAAGCTTATGTTTATATTGATTTATACTACTTTATTATGACTGGTTGAGGTATTTAGTAGTTATGCTTTAAAATGTTAGACTACGATAATATGGGTTATCATAGGGTATAGTATATTTGGAAACTAATTATAGTAATTAGAATCTATAGATGTCATACCTGGATGGTATAAGCTGTAGTTATTATTTCTATTATGGGATAGATATAATGTGAGATTCATTCATACGTTTGATGAAATAATTATATGTTTTTAGATTATCCTATGCTTAGAATGTTATATGTTTGCTAGTAAGATGTAACATGTGTGAATATATTGGTTATAATATGTTAGCCAAATCTTGTATTACTGATAATGAGTAAGTAGTGAGATGGACTTCACTAGCTTACTGGTATAACAATGTCAGATGAAGGTAATCTGATCAAGTGGTGTGTATGAAATTTACTGATCCATAGATCATTAAATTATTGAAAACTTTATCCAAATTAATGCTTAGTGAGACATTATCATTTCATGAGTGTGATTTACATGTTTGTCTGATATCTTTCAATATAATGGGTTTATATAATACATTACATGTTTAGTTTAGAAATCATATAGCACACAGATACTAGCTTGTCTCTCTAGATTCCCGTACCATCACTATCTACTCATTTGTGAAAGGAGGGCCATTACCTAATGGGATTAGTGTGGGGGATCATTAGTTTATGGTTGCTATGAAAAATTTCTTGAATGATGCTCTCCCTCCCCATAATAGTACTTAATTTTGAGATGATACTTGAGATTGCCACATATACTAGAGTCTGGAGAACTATGCTCAAGAGAGCCATGTATCTTATATATGTACACTGTATTATAGTATATTTATTATTGAAACATTATCATGATGAGCTATAATTACTTAGTCATTGTACATTGACAATAGTGGCTATATGCATGTATCATCGATGGTTGGTTAATTGTAATTACTTTCTATATTAGTATTATGATGTGTTTCTTATGACTAATGATGTATGATGTAGCATGTTTCATTTATATTTATCACATTTGTATTGTTTTATATGATCACCAATTAGATTCTCATGGTGAAATATATTTATAGTATATGTGTTTAAATTAAATAAAATCATACATTTCTAGGTAGATCCTAGTTGGGATGTTACATCTGGTATCATAGTTGTGGCTCAAAATCTAGGACCTAATGAGTCCATTAGCATTTTCATGTCCTTTTGTTCACCAGTGTGAACCTAGTGATATGTAGTATTGCATTGGTTAAGAGCAGTGTATTTTGGATTTGTAGTGCCTCAATGCAGAAACATGTTACACTATGATTGGAGTTTTGAGACTTAGTAGATCCTTTTGTATGGCTTGGTGACTATTATAGGTATTGGACATTCATGAAATGTTGTGTGGAACATTGAGTGTGTACCTTAGAAGTATTTCTACTTTCTTAGATTTTTTAAAGGGTTGATTTGTTGAGTGTCTAAATGGTGATGGTTGTAATAGATGTTTGGTAAGAGAGTGCATATCATAGTTCATGAGTCATGAATAATATATTCCTACAATATTATGATCACTTAGATCAAACACTTCAAGAGTGATTACATCCTTACTTGATAATCAAGTCACCTCTGCCATTTATGTTTTATCTTGTGAATGTTTAAAAAGAATGGAATGTTTCTCACTTAAGTATATATGCATTAGTTTTGTGTCTTATTTACACTAATCTTAGGAGTGGAAAATCCTATAAGATCATTTTTAGATTGGCACCACCTTGTGTGGTGGGAATTTTTTTGTAGTGAAGTGTAGATGTCTTGGTTGAGAATTCCTATGTTAGGAGTTTGTTCATGGATGGGTACCACTATGTTTATGTGGATTAGGAAGAAGTGGCTTATCTCATATCCAGAATAGAGGTGAATTGTTGCTCTCTCACCCTCCTTTGATGTAATTATAAGCCACTGAGAGGGTTCATATTTTCATGATGTTGATTTAGTGTTTCCTTAAATTGAAACTTATTTTTAAAATGTTATTTTCACCTTATTCCCTTGAGTTCATGGGATAGTGTCTTCTACTTCTTGTTTAAAGATAAGCTTTAGGATAAGACAGATTGATGCATCTTTATGGCTAATAATTTCTTTTTGGATGTGGAAGTAGGTCATGATACTACTTTCACAAGTTTGGTAAGTAGGTAGTGATGATGGCAACTTGGGTTGTGATGATTTATTTATACCATGTGAGGGTATTTAAGAGTTTTTTTAATGAGATGTCAATTCACTACTTTATCTTGTGGATTTTTAGAGTCATACTTTCTACTGATACTATATTTAAATTATGAAATTTGATCATGTGTAATGGTGAACCATGAATTCCTATTAGTTATGGATAAAGATTTATAAGTTGATTATAATTGTTATGTTATTATATGCCCTTGATTAGATTGATATCATTCTATTTTTTCTTAAAGCATGATGTTTTGATGAGACATTTATGTACTTTTTTCCTAAAGCGAGTATGAAGTAAGATGTAAGGAACACCTTGATAGTCTAAAGGGTTGAGATAAACTTATAACTTGTTATGTAACTAACCCATCAAGTGGGAAGGCATTGTATTGTGTGTTAATTTTATAAGGTTTTAAGTACAGTGTGATCTTTGGCCTTTATATGTTATGACAATTTTAACATTATTTCCTTTTAACTATGAATATAACAGAATAGGTTAATCTATGAAATATTATACTAGTTAGGTTTGGCTAGTGGAAACTTAATACAATTATGGAATGATTGTATGAGTTTTCTTGTGATGTATGTTGATACATATATAATTATTTAACATATATCATTTCTTTCTAGGATATTTTAGTATATATTTTTGATTCATTGAACCTTGTGCACATTTTGGAAATAATTAGGTCATGGAGACCTAAGAGAAGAGTTGTGAATTAGGAACATGAGTACTAAGAGATGGGAGTGGATCCCACATAGTATCACATTGAATTAGCAGTTACTAAGTTTGGATCTAACAAGAGGAGCTTATTGAATCTAATATTTGGTAGATGGACTTGTCAAATTTAGACATATGGCCATACACATGTATGCTATGGAATATTTATTCCTTAATTTTGTATACATTAGAAATGTAGCATTTCCAGTTCCTATTCATCATCATACTTGTCAAGATATATGTGGATAGAAGCAATATTGACATGTTATAATTATCAAGAGATACACATACTAGTGATGGTATTAACTTATGCAAATAATTATTGCCAATTTCCCTAAACACTTTCCTACAAAATGAGAAAAACACTATCTAAGATAGAGATATGTACAAAGGGACTGGGAAGCTTTGTGTAACTCTACCTGGTCATTTATTTTGAGTTTTATGATGATTTCATGTTCTTTAGGGAATTTATTGAAACTTTCATTGAGATATGTGGGACCCTTCAAGGTATTATAAGTGGTCAATCTTGTAGCATATCACCTTATCTTGCCAGTTCTGGACCCTAGGGTGGTCATGATATAATTGTTATCACTTAGATATGCACCCTATGAGGAGATGACAAGGATATCCTCATCCAAGTGTCATAATGGAATCACCTCTAGGCTTGTGTGTAGCCTAAGGGATGAGGAGAGTCTCTAGATAGGGCTAGCTCCCTTAATGTACCACTATGGATCAAACTACAACTAAACTTTTGGGGGTGAAAAGGGAGAAAGAAACTAAAAGAAAATATTAAATAATGGAGGTGATACACAAACTTAACTGATGACATCTAACATATGCATATGACACTTGAGATCAAGAAACAATCCAAACATACACTCTTCTAATCTACAACTTCTCACATCAATGTTACATTGTGAGGTCAAGATGAACATCTAGGCTAAGGAGGACTAGATAAGAGGCCTTGAATAGAACATGATAAAGATAAAAACCCACTTAATCCTTTAACTATCCCAAAACACTTCACATGACCTACAAGAAGAATTTTTCCAACTATAATTAAGTTTCAAGAATGAGATAACATGCTAAGAAAACAAGAGTGCCACCTAAGCAAAATCAAACATTCAAGTACACACACTAAGTACAATAATGGAAGAGGTAAAACTTAGTCATTTTTATTAATTAAAAGGTATACAATTAAGTAGGTCTTTTCCATACTCAGGTGGAGCATGTTATATAATGCCAAAATGGCTAAATCTTATAGAGTTTGATAGAGAGAGAGAGAGAGAGAGAGAGAGAGAGAGAGAGAGAGAGAGAGAGAGAGAGAGAGAGAGAGAGAGAGAGAGAGACAGAAGTCCAAGGGTCACAAGGACACTTTTCAAGATAATAATAATATTTATCCATGCATTTGAGTATGATATGGGTCAAACCATATAAGGTAAATAAAAACAAGTGTCAATCCAAGTCATTAAAGTTATACAAAGTGGCCTAAAACTCCTTTTCTTGCACAAAAAATTGCCTTCATGATTAGGCTTGTTTGAGTGAATTTTAACTAATAAAGGGAAGATCAAATCATTATAATGAAATGTTAGGCTCTTATAAATTCCTCTCCATGCATTGGTTTTATGCCTAGTCCTTTGGAATAACTTGGAAAAGAGCCATCATCACCTATACTCAAGGAAACCTCCTTCCCATGCACCTTGCACACTTGTCTTAAAATTTGGCTTAAATTGTTCATTAAAATACATAAAAGGAATTTATTTACATGTTTTAAGACCCACCATGTCCTTATAATCATTAGGATCACCTTAAAATCACCTTACTTGAAGATTTCCTCCTTTCTCTCTAGCTCGCCCAATATGCTAGATTTGATTGGCTGAGTTAGAGGACCTATTTGAGACCCTTGGGAACATTTTCAAGGAATTAAAATTACATTTGGGGTTATATTAAGTGTCAATATTTCCATCCATGTGATTTTCATCTCTTGAAACTTCCAACAACCTGAAAAACACATAAAATAGTGAGAAAAATCCTGCTTCTACTCCCATCCATACAAGTCTGTATAAATAGCTAGCATGGGAAGGATCTTGGGTGAGTCCTCTTAAACATAAAATATTTTTCATGAGAAAACTATTCCATTTGGTTAGATAATCAACTCCATTTTCACAAATTGGATCTGGTTGAGGGTTTAGTAGGGTTTTAGTTTGTTTTGACCATTAAACTTGTTTCATAAAACTTGGACATCCAACCTTAACAATAAATTTTTAAAAAATTAATTTCAATACATCCACCAACATCCTTAAATTCCTTTGGCCTTCATTCAAAGTTTCATGAATGATGTGAGCATCACAACTTAATCTATTATACTTTTTTTCATGTTTCTTGCATGCCTAATGGGTTTTTGAGCCAAAAATGGCTTATCCAAGGTTTCCTCTCCATAAAAAAATCTTTATCACCTTCCATCTGATCCCAAAAACACTTAAAAATGAGTTGGAATTTACATTTCATATTGGAATGGTGAATGACCCCATTTGGCCTTGGTCTAGACCTTACATCCTAAGCTTACCTACAACCTTTTAGTAGTTCAAACCATCCAACTAAGGTTCCTTGAGATTCACAAGTTCAAACACCCTTTTTATGATCCTAATAACATTATAAAAATCATTTGTAATTTTCTCATCATGCCATAATGTGATCAACTCTTACTTTGGCCACTACACCTAGACCTTGCCTAGTAGGTCTGACTGTAAGTATGAGGGTCTTGAGAATTTTTATTGGTTTAATTCCTCCTTTAAAATTATATAATTATTTCCTTATTGTTTTTTATCTTTAAAAAATTCTCTGTAATGTCTTCCCCAATCCTATTTCATCCCTTTTACCTCCTCTCTCCAAACTGCCTATTTATGCACAAGGGGAAGCACCACATATCTCACATAAAATAGGGGGTGCTTCCCTTGTTTATATAATAAAAATAATAATTTTATAGGATTAAAAAAATTTAATTATTATCTATACAACATTTTATCCCTTTACTCCAAGCATATATCTCTCGACTTCATCAAAACTTCAAACAAAGTTGTCGAAGACAACTGCATGCAGGGTTCAAGACTGTAGACCATAATCATATGGTTAAGACCCCATATATTATTTATATTCATCATTTTGGGACTTATTTATTTTCCTTGGAATTATTTTTTTCTCATGATCACTTTCATTTACCTATATTATCCTTTAGGATTCAAAACTCTATTCACTATCTATTTGGGACTGAATGTCCTTTTGAATTGTGTTCTACCTTTCCACTTAAAGATGGACTTTATAGGTTATTAAAAAGATTAAATCACATCCTTCAAGGTCATTAATTAAATTTTAATACCTTTTATTTACTTGGGTAACCTTGGTTCATGATTTAGGACTCTTAACCTTAACTCATTACCTATTTTACAGTCATCACCTGACTGTATGTGTTGATGCATGGTTAGACTTCAAGGTAGTGTTTAATCCCTTATATACCTTAATATAAGTCACTAAAAAACATTTTTAAACCTATTTAGATCATTTTTACCTACTCTTTTCATTCTAACATCTTCCCAAACTCAGTCACTATTCATCTTAGTCAATAATGGATTGTGCTTTTGCAAAATAGGGGGATCTCCATAGGTTGCTTTTCATGTTTTAGAGTCAAGGACAATAAATAAACCTCATATAAGTGTCTTAGGATCATAATTCACATATTTCATACATTTTCCTCACCTTTATACACTTTTCACATTCATAAACAATACCTCTTTAATCATTAGTTTTACAAACATCTATAGTGACTCTAAGTGCATACATACATCATCATCCCTTTGACTCTAAGTGATTACCTTTGAAAATAAATATTAGGGACCCTAAAATTAATACATCATCCCTAAAATTCCAATTGTGACTCTAAGTGATTACCTTTGAAAATAAAGACATCATCCCTAAAATTCCTTAGCACAATTGGAATAATTTCATATATATTAATGTGTTTTTCATGCTTGAGTTCCTATTTGGGAATATGAGAGCTTGCCTCTTGGTTGTATGGTGCAAGTTTCCACATAAGGAGAGCCCTATAGGTTACATCTAGGGTTTGAAAACTCATAAACCAAATCTCTCAAATAATATCCATTGCCTATTTTCATTTATTTCATCAAACCTAATTGATATCCATGTTTAAACTTTTACTATGAATGATATATTCTAACAATCAGTTGTAGGTATCTATCTAGGCTATTTGTACAGACAGAGAGGTTTGATTAGGAAATCAAGAATAAGGTACCATTCTTCATAATGATCCTTATGCCATGAAATTCGCCTTGAGTCATTTAGAATAATTTCACCCTAAAATAATGATATAATACCAGTTTTGAAAAAAAACTTTCTCAATTTCCAAGACCCTGTAGATATCTCTATTTGTTCTCAGTCATTTTATGGACACGTTTAAGACCTCCAAAAACCACCCTCCATCAAATTTATTGAGCTCATTATTGATAGGAGTCTTGTAAATACTAGGGGTAGTAAGTTTTACCAAAATTTGTGCTCCTCAAGTCATTTCAACCATGCTATAAGATAACCACAAAATCCCTTCGTTCTCTATTCTCTCAGTTTAGGGAAAACATCCCAAGAACTTAGTCCTTTGTCTTTTGAAACAATCTTAACTCCAATTTGAAAATTGTCCTTGAAAAAAAATATGATAAGGTATTATTATCATTTTATATCTATAAAAAGGTTTCACCATGTGTCTTATCACCCTTTTAGCATCTCGGTCCCCTATTCTAGACTACCTGTAAGTGCACATCTAACTGAGCAGGTAGTAAACCTTAGAAAGAAGCAGGATATGTTGATGATTGATCTCATAAGGTGAATTGTGACTTATAAAAAAACCTCCAAATTTAATATTCTACCATAAAACTATAATTATTTCTGAATCCCTTTCTTCATGATTTTTTTTACCATTGAACACCTATATATGCTCATTAAACTGGTTAAAAGCAAGCAATGAGCAGAAGGTTCATGTATCTAAAGAATTTGTCAACATAGAGGGTGATATCATTTTGATGTTACTTTGATGAAAAATCAAGATAATTCCAAGCTCAATAAAATTTTCACATTTCAATATCAATGTTGAACCTCTTTTGAATGCACCTAGCTAACTGATATGATAGTCATGTCGAAGACTAGTTGTATATGTTCAATGACTGCATTAATGAAGAAAGTTGACTTGAAAATTGATATTAAAAGTACATAAGATAATTTTACCATGTTGGAAACATGATAAATAAACTATCACAACCCCTTGAATCCATGAACAAGCATGAAATTCTTAGACATTGTGAAAATTGTTCATAACTCAAAAAACTACCTCTTCTTACAAATTGAGATGGTTAGACCATCCAAACACCTTTAAAGTTGAAAAAATTAATTATAATACTAATTTTACATATAAAAAACCATATATAAATAATATTAGTAATTAGTTTATACAGAATTGCTCAGAATGAAGCAAAACCTGCAGGGCTCATCGATTTGTAAGCAGATTTGAAGGCTTAACTTGTTAATGATGGTTCATAAAGAAAACTTGACCAATATGAAAAATTAATATATTAAAATTAATTTATCATATGGTAAAAAAACATCCCAAGATCATTCTATCTAAAAACCTTTTTGATGGCCGTATCAAGTGGAAACTTGCAAGTCACTTCTTTATGCCAAGAAGGGTGAAAATGAGATAAAATAGTTTTGATCTAGAAATGTCAATTTCAGATAAAATAAAACATGTATTTGAGTTTTTAGGATCTGAATAGTCCTCTCAAGATCCTTTTACACATGTCACACTTCACTTTGTGTCGTATAAGTGCCATTTTTCCTCTTTTTTAGCTTGAAAATTGGCTTTTTCTGAGAAACCTGACAATTTTCAGTTAGTGACAATTACTAAAAACCTCTTATGACACCTATCACATGAAAAAACTCTTTGAAACTTTTACATCTCCCAATAAATCTATACAAATCATTAAATAGACTATTGTTACCCCCTAAAATGACTCAAAATGATAAATATACCTAGAGAACTAATGGCCAAAGTTATTATAACATTAATTGACCTATGAAACACCTTATAAAAATATATTAGACCCTTTATGTACCTATAATACCAAAAAATTGCCTATAGGTTCCCTAATTTGACTAAAAAGTCAAATTTGGTCAACAAGAACCAATCAGAGTAAGTGGCATTCACAAACTTTGTTTGCATAATAAGGATATGTCATAGGGAAGGGTCTTCTGGGACCAATACTATGGGAATAGTAATATTTTGGAGGATTATTGTGTGTTTTATAGGTGAATTTCACATTTATTTATTTGATTTTCTACTTTATACTATGTTATTTCTCTATTGAATAATGTTTTAATTTAGAATTTATGATTGAATAAGAGTCATCTGGGATGATGAATATCTTTAGGGGGGAAGGATGTTACATCCTAATTCCTCACTAAGCTAACTTACTTGATTATATGTGGATTTATATAGTTGATAACTTGATTTATTTATTACTAGCTAAGTTGTAAGTCATATGTTGTTATGGGGTAGTTTTATGTTGCTTGGGTTTCATAATTTCAGTGATATGATATTAGCTATCATGTATAATATTTACATTATGATCATGTTAATGTTTTATTTAAACATTATTTTATGATATAAATTTCATAATTTTATATACTAGCTACCTATTTGTCATGAGTTAGAGGTAGAAGAGATTCATCCCTCAGAGCATAACAAAGGTAGAGCATCATCAAAGAGGGTGATGTCGATGGAATTATTAGGGGAGGATAGAGAAACTAGATAGAACCCTACACACACCACACTAACTAACACATATTAGATGCATAATAAAATGGATAGTGAATCCCCATAAAATTTTGAGCTTATAGATTTAAATGCAAACAACACTAAATCTACTCAAATTCCTATAAAAGATCACTTAGTATGAGATAATTTAGAAGAGAAATCAAAATTTATAACATACTTACCATCATCTTGCTCCTCCTTTAGCTTCTCTCCAGGATGTTTTAATGGACTATTGAATGCAACTTGATTTGAGTATTTGGATTGTTTGATCAATGGTTCAAAGATGAATGGCTTAGTAGATGGTGATGATGGATGTAAGATGGATATGGAGGCTAGAATTATGAAGGTAATGTGGACTATGAAGGTTAGAGTAATATAGACAACATGAATATAGGCTTATCCCTTGTTGTTTATTCTTCCTTGTCCCATGATTTTAGCATGCCTCTATTTTAAAGAGGTCATTAGAAGGAGTTAGAATGGATTTGAGAGGGAAATTTTCCCTCTTAAATTTTGAATTTGAAGAAGAGAAGGTTCTAGAGGTGGGAAGCCTCTAGATCTTTTCTTGGGAGGGAAATATATGAAAATAATTATAGAATTAAGAATTTAGGTGGAAAGTGGGGTTATGGGGTGGGTTAGGATTTTAAAGAATTAAAAATTGAGGATTAGGTGAAAAGTGGGGTATTTCATAAGATTTATTATTAAGGGGTAATGTTAATTAAGTGATAGGATTAAACCTAATGCTGATGAGCAAAATTAGGTGCATACATTTTGCCCCTCTTTGAAAGGGCATTACGAGTGAAGTGAAGTGAAAAGAGTAATGGTCTTTCAAAGAAAAACCATGTCATGGATGAATGTTAGTAGATGATGTTAAGGGATATGATGCCCCCTCAAGGGGACATGCAGGGAAGAATGATACAGATGGCCACTTAAAAGAATAAATGATAGATGGGATGAGAAAGGATACAATTCTAGATGGGAGATAGATGATGAAGAAGATGATCAACCTAAGTAGAGAGTTATAATTTGATGATGATACCCTTGGCAAAAACACCTACATGGGGAGTAGAGATGACATTATCATGATTGTCGAGACATCCCAAGGGGGAAAAAACCATGATAAAATGATGATAGGATTAAAAGGCCATAAGCTTTAGACATATCCCAAGTAAGGATGCATGCAAGGGAAAGCTTTTGGCCAAGTATTGGATGATGATTTGATAAGATTAATAATGGGTGTAACTCAAAGTTAAATCAATTGATATGATGAAAGTGATGATGGAAAATAAATGATATGATCAAGTTAACCAAAGGAATGGGGGATGAGGTTGTATGAGAGAAATAGCAGTCGAGTTATCTTTAGTCACTAAAATGTGGCCAAATGTTGCCTACATAGTTTGATAAGACCTCATGCCAATGTATTTCTGATAGGAGAGACATGAGACTTGACCATGAAATAGATGGAGCAGATTTGATGAAGAGTGATGGAGATGTGGTGAGTGGCATAGGAGCTCAGATAGATATGGATGAGGAGATTAGTGAGGCCATCAAAGTGTGGACACCAGGTGGTGAAGGTCAATAGTGAAAGAGCTTATTAAGTGGATTAATCCCATATGTAGTGGGATTAATAGGTGTATAGGGAAAAAAGTGAATAAATATGAAGCAAATCAATAAATGGAGGCATTGAAAATGGAGTTAAAACAAAAGAGGTGGTTTCAATAGAAGAGGTGGAGAATGGTATTAGGTTTCCCATAAAAGGTGGTAAAATGTGTTAGTAGAAGTGAATTGGTAGCAAGTATCACTACAAGCTAATTTCTAAGGGGGTGTCTTCTAATAGGGTCCTCATAGGATTTTTGTCAAAAGGCCATCATCACTACGAGCCAAGTTTTATTGGCTAGAGTGAAGATGAAACTTGTGTCAGTGCCATACACCAATGGTCACACTTGTTATGATCCAAGGTGGAGAATTGAGATGGGTGGCAGGGTTTGAAGAGCTTGTACGAGTTATTCATTGGTGGGTTTATACATCATCTATCTACATAATTACTAATTAGGAATATGAGTAGGACATTGAGGAGAGTATCATCAATTTGGAGCTTAGTGATGTAAGGGAGGAAGGTGTGGTCACTAAGGGAGAAGGTAGTTGAGGCTAAGTAACCACTTAAGATGTGCCAGAGATAATTAAAATGGATCAAAAGAGTATAAAAAGTCATAAATGGGATACAAGGAAAAATTAAAAGGCCAAGTTAGTAGAACACATTAGGAAAGAGAGTTTGTGGCATAAATCAATGGTAGAAGATCAAGGCATGAAAAATGGTGAGGAAGCAAGGTAGGAGGATTGACATTGAGATGGGAGCCAAAACTAGGTATGGACTATATTATTTTATTTTTTATTAGTTTGATATGTATGCTTATAGGAAAAAATATAGGTTTGAGGGTCATGATAGGTGAAAGTAGGGATCGTATAGGTAAGTCGAGGGGTTGGGATGGTTGTTGTCAAATAGTAAATGGGTGATCAAAGAGAAGGGACACCATCATGTTGAGGTGATTTTGGGTTAAGGCATGTAGAATTCATGTCGATAAGGTGAGAAGGGATGTGGGTGAGGAAAGGAGGTACAATCACATCATGGGGGAAGAAATTAGTAGGTTAAGGGGAGTCGTAGGAGGATAAGAAGCTATAAGTAGGGGGTGTAGAAGTAATTGAAGCCATGGGCAATGGTTGGAGTAGGATAAGGAGCCATGATCAAGGGTTGTGGCATGTCAAGGGTGGAAATAAAAAGGGTTATGATTAGGTGGGAGAGGGAATAAATCCACATCATGAATTATGGGAGGCAAAAGAGTGGATTTTGTTGGGAGGGTTTTATGATATATATGGATTTTGATTATGTGAAGTGATGATGCCATTTAATTGTGATGTGTGTGTGTATTGCAAGTGGATCAAGTGTTGGAGAAGATAATGATGGCAACAAGTGCATCAAGATGTTTGTGAATATGGTGACATAGTCACTAGGTAATGAACATGTACCAGTTATAGAGGCATGAAAGGAGAAATGGAAAAAATAGAGGTATCAAGCATCAATTAGTAGTTATACAAAGGGAGTGACTAGAGTTTGAATGCTAGGTTACACATTTATAGGGTTAGATTATGTGTAGGGATATGCAAATAGCAAAAGTACTATCCTAAGTGACTTGTTTTCTAGAGAAGGTGAATCATCAAGAGGCACAGATTGGGGCATTGCAAGAATAGATGGAGAAAATATAGGATGATTAAATGTAGTTGTAGGAATGATTAGAGTAGCAAGAGGTGAAGACATGAGTCATGGGGATGGAATGGAATATGGATCAGATATCCTTAGAGGTGCTAGGGTTTAAAGATGTGGTTGCGTAAGTGGTGAGGATGGCATGGGAGACATAGTACTAGAGAGGTTTATATGAGTATGTAGTGCCAACATACCATAGGGATCCTTTATATAGGGAAATTATTTGACCAGAGAGAACACCAAGTTCCATGTCATCAAGCTAGTCTGTGCATCCATCACTCAAGCCACCACCATATGGTGGAATGTAGATTAGGATATATTTGTAATGTAGAGTTGTGGCTCAAAAGATATGTAATTATTATAATAAATGATGAATTTATGTAAAATGATGTAATGTTTAATATGGCGTTAAGAATAATAAATAAGGATGTGTTTTTTGGATTATGTCATGGAATTATTTTATGTGGAATGACAGTGATAGGAAATAGAATAATAATGAATATGACATGTAGGTGGGGTTGTGAGGGTGGAAATTAAAATGATGTGTTTTCACTCAGTGAGTGGAGGCACTATTAGATGGGAGCCATGACCATTGTTGGGATTCATCTGGTCAATAGGTGTGGAAAAGCAATGTCAAATATTATAGGTATGTAGGTGTTATATAGTGCATAGGAAGGTAAGGAATTTTCATCATTTATTCAATAATTTTCATAGGAGGTATAGATGAAAGTAGGAAACGATGCTAAGGATATTGTAGGGTAGACCAATACCACCATCAGAGCTAATTTATGAGGTGAACATGTAGGTATTTTAGATGCTACACCAAGTGATGGATATGTTTGAGGTGATATTATAGTAATAGAAAATAAATTATATGACTCTAACCACCATGTAGAATGCATTAATTTTGATGCACGAGATGCTGGGCAAGGAGATACACCTAAGGTTCTATAGAACTAGGAGGCTTCTCATTGGTTCAAAGGGGGACATGCAAGGAAATTGAAGGGGAATAGAACATGAATGAGGTAAATAATATGAGGTGATCATTGTAATGAGGGAGGTGGTTAATTAATTTAACCCATATATCATGTGAGATTATTATCGATAATTTAGCTATTTGGGCCTGTATTATCCCTAGAGGGATATTGCAAATGCTAGCAGTATGGAAACTGGGTAGGATGGTTGGCTAGTTGGAGACTTGAGATCAACTGGAGTACCTCCATGGATCTGATAAGGGTAGTTATGGGCTTGAGTCAACTATGTACTGGTTATTGTATAACAACTAAAGATTTATAGTGTGAGTGTTGTGGTATTGTTAGAATTATTTAGATAGTGAAATGATGGGAGGTTTTGTGTGATTGGGAATAATGTAAGAGAGGTGTCTAGTTTGTGGTGATATAATTTAGTGTAATCCTCCTACCTAAGGATTATTGTTGGTAGTAATGGAATGAAGATGTCTTGAGCCATATATCTTTTTTAATCCATTTTTGTTTTTACACTTGTATGTATTTATCCACTGACATGATAAGAGTCAAGGATATAGTAAATTCATAGTGCATGGGAACTCCATTAAAAGTGGCCTTATCTAATCAAATTTTTAGAGGCCACAAATACCATCCTTATTCCCATAAATATAAAAATATAGAAAATGCACACTAGAATTTTTAAATAAATAAATCAATGCAATATGTACAAAATCAAACAAAATACACATAGACAAACAAACACATAATCACATAAGACAGTCATGCAATACTATAAGCTAATAATAAGGATATTATAAAAATAGGCAAATAGATAATGATTTGATGATAAAGTAGTGATTGACAATAGGCCTATTGATGATTAGGGGATATGTACATGGGATGTATAGTGCCTAATACTATCATACATTGGAACAAGAGTCTAACCAAGTCCAAAGAAATCACATATGGGGGTTAGTGTGACCCCTTAGGATTTAGAATCATAATAGATGTGAAACCCCCAAAGTCGAAGACCCATGTATGACCCTTCCATATTGAAAATATTAGTGAGAATGTGTGAGCCATAGTCATAGAGATAACAAAGAATAAATAAGGGTGGGATTTGATCATGAGACTAAAAGGAGACATACTTGTCAAAGAAGATATGATGGTTTAATAGGATTATGTTTGGATAAGAGGGTTTGATAGGACTTATGGACCTATAAATGATAAATAAGGATGAGATATTTTAGAGGACTACCATAGCAAACATCCCCATTAATCAACAAGCAATGACTTCTTCTTTTATTTAAAACTCTTGTCTCTTGTTGTATAAATACCTATGATGGGTTTCCAATGTTAAGACCAGGGTCAGGGTTATTTTACCATGATGTTGGGAACTAGTTTTCATCATGGTACTTGCCTAAGGCACCAAAAGACTAGTTTTCACTATTAGATGGAACTTTTTTTTAGACTAATGAGGAGGGGTGATAGATAAATGAAGTGGATATGAGATGTCCCATAGATGGAAGATGATGGATCCTATTCAGGTGTATACATGTTTTAGATGCATGATGTTCATGGGGTCATCAAGTTTTTATCCATCAAGCATGGCCAATTTATATGCTCCTAATCCAAACTTGGGAATAATGACATAGGGACCTAACCAATTGGCTTCAAACTTCCCCTTATTATCTCATTGTGCATTGGTGTTTTTTAATTTTCCTTTCAGACTAGGTCACCAAATTCAAATTCTATAGATTGGATGTTCCTACCACATATACCATCATGAACTTATTTGATGACTTGAGAAGCCTCTTTTAATGTCAAACATCTTAACAATGTTCCATCATAACTTCTACGATAAAGCATGCTACCAATGATGATGTATCAGGAGGTGTGATAAATGAAGGCTTTATCTTAGTTATGGTTGAGTTTAGGAGGGATAATTTTGTCATCGAGGTACTTATAGATTTCATGTTACCATGGGAAACTAGGATAATTAATTATACAAATTTGAAAAGGAACCATAGATTGATGCATAGGGAAGATCAGATGTTTAATAAGAAAGTTCCCTTCTAAAACATCTTTATGGAGATATATAAGGGAGATAATGATGTCAATTAAATTAGATTCACCCAGTTTAATCATATTAAGATGTTTATCAGTCTAAATATTAACTTCTACCACCTTCGCAATAGGAGAGGGTGATGATCTTATAAATAGGGAGGTAATGATATATTTGGAACATCTGAATCAAAACAATTTAGGAGTTTTGTGTCGATGTCAACATATTATTCTAGTGTAAATGAACCATAAGGGATTTCATCTAGATTTTTGAAAGGCTCTTCTTCTTCAAAGTGTTCTTCATCACTTTTATCATGTGATTCTTGTTGTTCCCCAAAATATGCAGATTGGTAAAGATTGATAAAAAATCCATTTTTATGATCACTGGATGGTATAAAATCTCTATCTCTCATATATTCCAAGATAGCTTCATAATTGTAGAACATGTCAAATTAAGGATCCTATTTTGAATCACAATCTATAAGGAATAGAGAACAGAGGGAAATGTTAATGGTGGAGATGGTAGTATTAGGGAAAAGGTTAGTGTCAGTGAGCTCCTTAAAGAGACTACAAATGGAACCTATTTCAATGTCCTTATTAACGAGATATGGCCCAATCGTCAAAAGATAATTAAAAATGATACTATTTAGGTCATCATCATATAGTTTGTATCCTAATCCAAAATATTGCAAATTTTCTTGAACCATGATGGGTTCAAGTCAGCCTTTTTCTTACTTGCCCAATCCCTTCCCTTTGTAATGCATGTTTTCCATCATTTTTTGGACTTCAGGATATTTACATTTAGGAGAGATGAGAGCCTCATCATTCAAAATAATCCAAAAATCATATCCATATTCAATGTATTCATTAGACAAAAACCTAGTGCTTAGATAAGTTATTGGTCCAAATTGGTTCTTAATGAGATTAACCTTCCTCATGGTTGGGGCCCATAGCTACATAGAGATAGGGTCCAATCGCTGATGCAAAATGTTTTGTACTCATATTCTCCACACCCTATGGATGTGATCTTTATCTAGGTGATATTAGGTGATGGACTGAAGGTAGACTCAATCTGATCAGGAGAGATGTATTTAGTAGCTATTGGACTAAGGATAGAATTCTTTGTGCCCAAATAAGGTGTCTATGATGATGATTGATCCATTTGACAACTTTAGAGATGGTCTATGACTCCAAGAATGGTAACCTCCATTCCTAAGTGAGGGAATTTTAGGCACTAATGGAGGGTGGATGGAATAGTTTTCATCTTATGAATCCAAGATCTTCCCAATAACATTTTATATGGTAAATCCACATTTACAACATGAACTAAAGTCTAATGAACTATGGATTCCATAGTGAGGGAAAGATAAATGGTCTCAATGGATGTCCTTTCATTATCATCATAACCTTTGATCATAATCAAATTGGGTCCCAATTATGTTTTGGAGTATCTCCATTTCTTTAAAAAGTCTAGATTACATAAATTTAGTGTTGATCCTCCATCTATAATGACACAAGAGATGCGATGGTGAGAGATGGTTACTTCAATGTATAAGGGGTAATAATGATTTGGACCAACAAGAGGCATGTCCAGAGCACTAAAAGTGATCTACGGGGATGGGGATATGTGTCCTACTAGTGCCTAAAACTAGTTAGTATCCAAGTCACTAGGAACTTTTAGATCATTCAGTAATTGATTTAATATTTCTTAATGTAGAGTAAATGTCTTAAGAAGTTCCATTAAGGATATTTGAGATGGCTTATTTTGAAGTTGTTAAATGATATCATATAACTCATCAGAAGGGATTATAGCTTTCTTAGAATCATTCCCCTTTAGGTCAGTAGATGAGGTGGAAGGATCTTGAGGAGGCACCATGGGAACTATTATCTTACTACATCTAGTAATGACAATGCAGTCAAGAGTGACCTAATTAATCTTTAAGATGGATGATGACGATGAAGTGGGATCTTAGATGTTTTGGATTTTGATGGTGTTTATGTAATGTTAAGATACATTATGTTAATCAATACAATTTGATGAAGAAGCCTAACCCTGGTCTCTTTGAGGTCTCTAATTCTTTTGATCATGCTTAGGGAATGGATCCTTGTAATTACCAAACTTCCCATTTGTTGATTAGCTTAGAGGAGTTTATCCTTCAATTTCAATGGCACCCTTCTCAATTAAGTCTTGGATGTAGTGTTTCATTTGCATACACTACTATATATCATGTGCCTTAACCCTATGGTACTTACAAAACTCATCTTCATGATACCAGTTTAGTTTTGGTTGTTAATTATCCACAAGTTTGATTTCAGGGAAAGTAATCATATTAGTAGTAATCAATTAATCTAAGACTATTTCTTTTATAACTCCTAAGATTGTGAGTGGTCTCTTTCCTATACAAGGCATTGGTTTACCTCATGGAACTCAAATAGAAGAGACATTGGGATGTTATATGGGGCCTTTTTTTCTAAACCATTTATACATGTTATTATTTAAAATTTGTTACCTCATCACCCATGACATTTTTATTCTTATTGAAGATTTTTGATTTGCCTAAAAAATAATTATCTTGATTTTAAGTATGCTCATTTCAAGAATATAATTTGATAGTTCTTTTTTCGATGAGAGATTTCTCTATTTGCATTTATTTTTCTATGATTTCATTGAAGGTCTTGACACACTATAATTTTAATTGATACTTAAGCTCTACATTAAGATTATCTACAAAGACTTATCTAATTCCTTTTTTGGTATAGTTTATCTCAATCAACTTGCTAGGATTTGCCATCTTTATATGAAATATACTAGTCTTTTGTTACTTTGTTGTTTGATATTATAGAGGTTAATAATGGAGATATCATGCTCTATGTTGAATGAGAAATGTCTAGCAAATTGTTCTGTTAGTTTTCAAAAATTAGAGATTGACCCTTTAGGTAGATACACGAACCACTCCAAAGTAGGTCCTATGAGACTTTTGGGAAAGAGTTTTAACAAATAGGCATCTTCATAAGCCACTTCATGGTAGGCTACATAAAACTTTTGGACATGGACCCTAGGATCTCCTTTTCCTTCATATTTTTCAAACTTGGGTACTTCAAAATGTGAGGGAAAGGGTATTTTCATAATGCTCATGTCCAATGGTGATCAATAAAAGTCTTCATACTTATATTTATGGGCTTATGATCATGGTTCCATTTATTGGAGGGTCTCCTTCATCACACTCCACTCTTATGTGAATATGGGGTCCCCAAGAGGATTTATGGTTTGAGTTTGACTATTTTGAGGGATATGGGTATTTTGCATGTTGTGAGTGTTTTGGGTATTAGTGGTATTTTTGACATTATTTTATCAAGGGAATGATAGACGCTGATTATGAAGTAAAAGTTTGAGTTGTTATGTCAGTTGGTCTAAGTAATCATCTAATATAGTTTACCTCTAATTAGCCTCAACACAATTGTTTTGAAGGGGTGCTAGGTGTTTTTCAACTATAGCTCCATGGTCCCCACCTTCTTCCTTGGGTATTTAGTTGGTATATACATTTTTATGAGGTGAGGGAGAGTAGACTATGTGTTATAACTGGACATGATCATAAGTTAAAGGTAGTGTGCCCCCTATTTCAATGGCATGGGCTAAAACATGATCATAGTTTTCAAATATGTATTGGTCAAATAAATCCCTAACCTGGTCATTATAGATAGGTTCAAATCATTCATCATCCAAGATATGGGTATGTATATCACCATGGGAATCATTATGATCTTGATTTGGGTCAACTAAATTCCCTAATGGGTCAATGTCTTGGTTAGAGGCTTGTTCAATCCTATGTTGGGAATGGGTGTGAGTCACCTTTTTGGATGAGGGGAAAAGATGTGATGAAGTATGATAGGTGATGTGGAGGTTTTGAATACCAACTTAATCTAGAGACCAAATTTATTAGTGATCAAAAAAAATAATGATGTGATGATTGGGATGAGATGACTAAGATTTACCAAGAGATGAAGCCTTATAAGATACCAATCCATCAAGGATAAAGAGATGTGATGAGATCAAATAGTTTGTTCACTAGAAGAGAGACAATTTTTATGGGTGCTAGATGAAAAAGATGCTTGATAAAGATGATGATAAGTGATGGGTGCTAGATTAGGAACTTAACGAAACTCTAGTTGTTGATAATATATAGTTGACAAATGATAATGAGGATTTAGAAGGATGGATGACCACTAAAATTTGATTCCTAGGCTAAATATAATATTCAAAGCTAATGGGGGAATATGAGATGAAAAAGGGGGATGGAGGATATAATATGGAAATATATGTGATGAATAGAAATAGAGGCTATAGGATGGATATTAAGGGGAAGGAATGTATGATGGATATGGGATGGTATATATATAGGAGGGGTGTATATTAAGTGGATGAGATATGTGATGAAGGTAGGATTAGACAAGAATGAAAACCACTCGAGATAAGTAGAGGATAAACTAAGACCCAAAAAAGAGATGTGGGAGGGAAGATTTTATGGACATTATAGTGAAGTGGATAAACTTGAATGCTAATGAGAAATGTGATGAGGCTACATACTATTCCAATTATGAAATGGGTGGATAGTAACTATAGGTGGACTATAGACAAGGTAGTGTGATATGATCAAAAATAAATCTATAGGAGAGGAAATTACTATATGGAGGTTTTTAATGGGATGGATGGACTAATTGTTGGGGAATCCAAGAACAACACACCTTGTTCTGATCCCACTTGTTAGGATCTTGCTCCTCAAAAAGAGCACAATATGATTACCAAATACAAGCAATTAAACATGCAAAAATATCCAGAAGTACAAGTAACTAGAATTCACACATAGCACAGAATATGAGAGACAATATACAATCTTGTATTAATACTTGTATAGAAAAGAATACAATAAAGAGACGCCACTCTCTTCCACCTTACAGAGGCTTGCCACACCTCAAGTGTACTGTAATTCTTCTTCAAAACACTCTCCTACTAAAAACGGTCCCAACACACAACTCACACATAGAATTGGTGTTCACCTCTCCAACCAGTCAGTAATAACCCTGCCAGCACACCAAGCACTCTAAAGTAATTCAAGTAGATCTCCCATGAACCTACAACCTGCAATTCAATAGACCATACTTACACATGTAGATCTCCTATGAGCTTGCAACAACCTGCAACTCAATGGTCTTACAATGGAAGGATCTTCCTTGCCTTCCTTTCTAGCTCATAATTACAATACATGCCAATGGGTCTATAAATAGATCCCAGACTTAAAAAATAACTTAGAATCTTAGTTTACTATAATTATCCATGCAGCCCAAGACTCAAAATAGCCTTTACATGCAAACACTTAGTTTAACTAACTAACTATTCGTGCAATGAACAGTTCTGGAACACACAAGCGACCGACATCGGTCCTTGTCTAACTGGTTCTGATCGATGTTGGTTGACTCTCTACCGATGCCGGTTGCCTTCTGCATTCATCATGACCAACGTTGGTCATACTGTCGATGCTGGTACTTCTATAACTTTATCATCCTCCTTTTCATCTGCATAGTTGAAGTTTTTAGCTCCACAACCTAATAATCTCCCACTTGGAGATAAATAGCTGCAATTGTACCTATACCTGTACTTTGTCTAGTTTGTTCCCTTGGCTCTATATCCCTCTTCAAGATCACTCTTGAAGACCAACCACCACAAAACCTATAGTGCAACTCCTGTCATCCAAATCACCTACCACATTCGCATCTATAAGCCATGTAGAAAAGTAACTTGACCCTGCATAGCATGTGCACCTGCTGCTGGTCCCTCTAAGAATCCACTGAACTACCCTCCAATGCTTCTCTCCCGAATTGGCTCCTAACTTGTGACAACTCCCACTACTTGGGAAAACTCAGGTCTAGTACATACCATGCACTTAACCTCATTATGTGAATCAAGAACCTATTCTGTGAACTGTCCAACCATCGGTGTGCTAACCGGTCTCACACAATCATCCTGAAACAAAGTCAACCTGTGACCTTCCATGTCCCTAGAACACACTCATGCCAAAGAATCTTGTTGCTCCTAGATTCTTCATGACATACTTCTGAACTAGCTTTACCTTTAGTTCAGCAACTCCCTGTATATGTAACCCTACAACAAGCACATCATATAGTAATAGGATAATGTAGCTAATATTATCCAACCTGGTAAAGAGAAACACAATGATCAAACCTCCATTGCCCTGCAGCTAACTCAAGACCATGTACCTTGGCCTTCTGTCTCACATGTCCATTTCTGCTCTTCTTCATCCTGAACATCCATTCATCTCTCAGTGCTTTCTTCCAGCTGGCAACTCGACCAAAAACTCTCATTTGGTTCTTCTCCAAGGAATCACATCCTTCATCCATGCTAAGCTCCCACTATTTCCTGGATCTACCCGCTCTGCTTCTTTAACAACTTCTTGGTTCTTTACCATCAATGAGCAATAAGTAGTGTAAAGAAGGGAAATGATGAATTTGAGGCTTACTTACCCTTTAAGTCCTCCATATGGGTGCTTGAGACTCCTTAACAGCATGCTATCCACCCAAAATCTATCTCAGTGACGGATGTCGGTCACATCTTAGTCTGCACCTGACTGATGTCAGTTCCCTACGACTGCCTCATCACTGACATCGGTTCCACTTTGTTGATGCCAGTGTTTATCTACCCTAAGTCATCGACGTCAGGCTGTACATAGCTGACATCAGTCCATGTCTGGATGCTGATGTTGGTTTTCTAGCCGACGTCGGTCTTTGTGTTTTTCTTGTGAGAACTGACTTCTACCACGAGCTCCTTTTGGATCAAACCCTTGTCCAAATCACCCTTACTCTACTCAAAATTCTTCTACCCCTTGTGCTGAACTCTATCCATCACCTTCTCCTTGAAAACCAAGGCTTTCCTGCTCTTGTCACAAACATCGTATTCCTCAAGAAACATTACTTTCTTCTTCTGCATATAGAAATCTTGATTCATACCCTTTGACTCAAGAACATGCATCTCCTTCTTATTCATGTGACCAAGCCTATTAAGCCACATCTTTGAATCTACAGCTAAAGTAGATAACCCAGAAAGAGAATCAGTAATATAAGTAGATAGATAAAGCGTACCTACTTTCTTACCTCTTGCTACAACAAGTGCACCCTTGGTAACCTTCCAAGAGTCCATTGTGAGAGTTACTGTGCAACCCTCATCACCCAAACTTCTTACAAAAATCAGATTCTGCTCCAAAACTAGGACATGCATGACCTCCTTCAACACCCATGTGTTACCTGTCTACAATTTCAGCTTCACTTTCCCTTTGCCAACCATTTGACAAGGCTTACCATCCCCTACACAAATTTCTCCAAAGTCTCCCTAGATGTACTCATGAAAAAATTCCCTATTTGGGGATGCATGAAAAGAGGCACCAAAATCTAAAACCCAAGATTCTACTTTATCCAAAGAACATACCAAAGCATCTTGTGCAACAAAATCTACATCTGCTTCTTCTTCATGTCCTTCATGCTGATCTTCACCCGATTTGCAATCTCTCTTTAAGTGCCCTTGCTTTCCACATTTCTAGTAGGTTATTCTGCCATACTTAGACTTGGACCTCCTACCATTAAACTTCTCCATTCGTAGCTTACTGTCTTCTGCCATTACTCTACTCCCACTCAAATAGAAACCCCTGTGAGTAACCTATAATCAACACACACTAACCAGATCTAATCCAACCTATTAGTATCCCAACCTAAAAGCTCTGATACCAGTTGTCAGGGAATCCAAGAACAACACACCTTATTCTGATCCCACTTGTTAGGATCTTGGTCCTTAGAAAGAGCATAATATGATTACCAAATACAAGCAATTAAACATGCAAAAATATCCAGAAGTATAAGTAACTAGAATTCACACATAGCACAGAATATGAGAGACAATATATAATCTTGTATTAATACTTGTACAAAAAAGAATAAAATAAAGAGACACCACTCTCTTCCACCTTACAGAGGCTTGCCACACCTCAAGTGTATATTAATTCTTATTCAAAACACTCTCCTACCAAAAATGGTCCCAACACACAACTCACACATAGAATTGGTGTTCACCTCTCCAACCAGTCAGTAATAACCCTACCAGTACACCAAGCACTCTAAAGTACTTCAAGTAGATCTCCCATGAACTTGCAACCTACAATTCAATAGACCATACTTACACATGTAGATCTCCTATGAGCTTGCAACAACTTGCAACTCAATGATCTTACAATGGAAGGATCTTCCTTGCCTTCCTTTCTAGCTCATAATTACAATACATGCCAATGGGTCTATAAATAGATCCCAAACTTAAACAATAACTTAGAATCTTAGTTTACTATAATTATCCATGTAGCCCAAGACTCAAAATAGCCTTTACATGCAAACACTCAGTTCAACTAACTATTCATGCAATGAACAGTTCTGGAACACACAGGGGACCGACGTTGGTCCCTGTCTAACTAGTTCTGACCGACGTCAGTCGACTCTCTGCCGATGCCGGTTGCCTTCTACATTCATCATGACTAACGTCGGTCATACTACCGATGCCGATACTTCTGGAACTTCAGCATCCTCCTTTTCATCTGCATAGTTGAAGTTTTTAGCTCCAAAACCTAACACTAATATATAGTGGATGTAGAAGATAGACTATATAAGATGAATGTAAGATGATAGGGTAGAAAAAAAATGGGTCAAGGTACACAAATGAATAAAGGATATTGTGATAGATGGGATGGATTTTTGAATAGAATATGTAAGAGGATGGATATGAATCAAGGGGATTATTACTATATGGGTACCATATGTGGAATAAATACCAAATAGGGATGAATGATCAAAATGGTGGGGGGAAGAAATAAGAGGGATGTCCAAAATAAACACTATATTGATATGGGGATGTGGTAGAAAGAAGACTGATGGGAGATGGATAGATGAATAGTATGAGTATTAAGGATGAGATATGATGATGTTAAGATAGTAGGATGATGATTTGTTAACCTAGGGGATGTCTAAGGTATCACATAAAAGAAAAAGGTATGGCTGATTCAGTTCACAAACAATACAAGTCTCACCATAACACTAAAAAAATCATGCACAAACACAATCCTAAATTAGTCAACTGTAATGGGTGTGTAACCCAATGCTCACACCATCTAATGGATACACAAGTGATTATGTAGGCTAGTGACCCATTATGAAATCTATCAAACCCTCTCAACCTTGCTTGCACCTAATGGTACTTCAAAGTTGATACTGGCTCATGAAATGAAACACTTGTTATAGCAAAAGTCCCCTAATCTAAGGTATACAAAAGGATTTAGGTTCATCCTTGAGATACAATAAGGTACGTTAGGGCCTAAGTCCATATAGGATGTTCTCTAATTACCCTAGGTATTGGAGCTTAACTGTCCCTCACTCCATGGAACCCTTTACGGAGAATTTTGTTAGGCCATAGCAATAGCTCTCCTAATATTTAGACTCTACTAGAACATGGAGTTTTGTTAGAGCATGGTGGTGAAATCCATGACACTAACCCCTAGTGACTAAGCCTGTACATGGTGATGAAATCCATGTCACATGTTATCCTAGAGGGGGGCTTAACAAACAAGTATAACCTGATACAATTAATTAACTAGCTAATTTCCTATATGTGACGGGAATGATATGATGATTATCTACAATTTAACACAAACAAGAAAGTATGCACAAAGAACATTTTCTTACAACAAAGATATATACAATGAAAATTATGGAAATAAAATGAAAATGAAATAATGTATTTAATATCACCCCTCCCTATAAGCACGAGTGTTAGAAAATGAAATAGGGTATCTTTTATCTTAAGGGGCCCTGCACCAAAAGGGTTATTAGTTTTATCTATTTTTCCTTGAACCAATGAAACCTGTAAAGCTCCACATCAATTCAATGCCTAAGCAAAATCAAGCAAATGATTTTAAAACTGATCAACCTGAAAAATAATTGATTAGCAATTTCGATGGATTTTAATATTCAGACAATCATTCCATAATACAAGGCAACCTGAAAGAATAAAATGTGTGAGTAGTTTGAACCAACTTAACTCTATAACATCTGTAAACACTTGAAAAATAATAAGATAATAACTAGAATATATAATTGATTATATTAAATTCTAATGAAAACTTACAATTATTGACTACAAAAAGATAGCTCGCAACCATTAACCAAACTTAAATATTTTAATAAAATAATTAATGCCAACCACATTTATCTATACCTTTTCAAAGTAATGTCTAAGGGGCTATCCAATGAAAACACAACCAAAATAACTAATTAGATATATAAAATTGTCAACTTAATTGCTATTAAATGATAATTTAAAAATATTTGACCATAAATATAAAGAGCTCATGTGATCAAATCATTAAAGTGAAACTTGGTCAAAAGGCTCCAAATGGTAGTCAAAATATTTGAAAATGTTATGATTATTTTCAATAATATAAACACATATTTTTGAAAGATTGATAATTTTTTAGACCACATATTTGTTTGATAGAGATCTTAGTAGATGGATAGAGTATGTAGGTTGTTGACCATATATGGCTTTGATCTGGATATGGATCTCGCCATGTTTTAAGCATTGAAGGTAATGATGTTGCATTCATTGGAGGGATTCTGCAGGTTCATGTTATTGGATGATGGTTGTTTATTGGGCTTTACACAATCTTTTTGCTTTTGATATGCCCCAAGTCACATGAGAAGGGTGTGGCATCGATGGCAATAGAAATTAAATGCTTGTTTAAAGACTAACAATCTTATGCTTACATCCTTGGGGTGAATGAGCCTGACATTTAGGAACAAGTGGATGGTAAAGTGTTGGTGATGAAGGAAAATAGGAAGAGGAGTGTGAAAGTATGCAAGTAGAGGCATAATCACCAATTTACCAAGAAGTCTACCTTATCTAGTGATGCCCATAGAGGCAGGGTTTTGGTTGTATGCATGGATGGATCTATGTTCATGCCAAAGAGATGGAGGATGGAAAAGAAGAGTGCAATGATCAGTTATATAAAACACCTCAACAAGCATATAATTTATTGGAGATAATTGAGAATAGGCTTTTGTCATCTGCCACTTGTGAACCATTCCATAGAATGCCAATGAAGAAAACAAGGTCTCATAGAATGCCATGACTATTGGGTTTTACCAAAATGAAAGTGATAGGTGTCTAACATGATCAATTCATGTTACCAGTAGACTCATATCTAGTGTTGAAATAAGATCTTAGGAATAGGGTATAGATACATAGTAGAAACAAAGGAGGGTCATAAACCATTTGATAAAATGTGTCCAAGAAAAAAATGTGTTGATTAGATTACCTTTACTAGTGGATTCCCAACCGGTGTCAAAATAAGATCTTTTGAATGAGGTACAAGTCAGGCATTAAGGTTTACTAGATGGTGTCTCATAGAACATGTATACACATAACATTTTCAAACTTTTATTGATTACTAACACTTTGTATCTTGCATGAACCTATCAAGTCTCAATCTCTCTAAGTACATGTCTTAAGGTCTGCATCAAGAAAGGGGTGGTAAAACCATCATTGCTTCATAAGATTGTTGTTCTTTTTTATACTTTCCATTCACACACTATCCTCCTAAAACCATTGAACCCCAAGCTTATTCTTCTTAGTTCTAACTATTCCTATCATTTACTATGTTTTATCTTTCATTTATTACCTAAGCACCATTTTGACCTATCGGTTGTGCTAGGTTATTTAGGTTGACCTATCACAATATAGTGACATTTTCTCTCTTTTGGTTTTTTGGCCTCTCAACTGACCTAGCACGAATCTAGTGAGTTAGACCAGAAAATATGCTAGGTCTATTGGGTCAACCTAGCATAGCCGACATATCTGAATGATTTTAGAGTAAGTTTTGCCTATATATATAAGGTCATTTACCATCATTTTTAAGAGAGTTGAATTAAGTGAATAAGTGATAATGAACATCTACCTATTGACCATTCTACTTGGAGAATAAAGCTTTAGGGTTCAATACTTTCTTTGGAGCTTCAATTTCATCTTGTGGATAAGTATTTTGTATGTTTGGATAGGTTGTGTAGCCTTGAGCTTATTTATCTTAGTTATCCTTACATACCATGACAATCTCTTGTAAAGAACCTTGTCCAAGAGGGAGACTAAGATTTAGTGGGTTCTCTTCAAAGGTAACTAATCCTAACTTTATTCTTCCTCTATAAGAGTAGATAGATAGTGCATTTGCATTCATCTCTTCTATGTATTAGGATTCTATATACATTGATGTGAGTATATGTATTCTATACATGTTTAGTTTAGTTATTTATTTAATTTCTTTCTAACCCACACTTTGTGCCATAAGCTTTGGTGTGCACTAGATTAGATTTACTTTTTTGTTAATACATTAGTGAAATATTAAATAATAAGACTCTTTTAGGGTTTTTGTGAAATTATATTAGACTGTAGGATTTGGATCCCTACCTTACATGGTGTGTTATAACAAGTGATCCCCTAATCAGGTCTAATAGATCCTCACATTTTTCATTCTCCTACTTAATAATTGTATGCCCCCAATCAGAAGTGTAGGTGTGCTCTATCCCATCTGATCTAGGATTAATTTATAGACATGATGCATTTTTGTTTACATATATTATGGTGAACCTAACATGAACCAAATACTTAAAGGATTTATTTAACTTATTCAATTTTTATTCATCATTATTTTTATCATATCTTTATTGTGTTAGATCAGCCTTATCGACCCATTTATTTATCTTTATGCACTAGTTTGTAGGAACAAGTAACTAGATTGACTAGCTCAACCCAATACAACTTTCCAGACTTGTATACTTCTATTAAAACAAATGGATCAACTAGCTCAACCTACTATAATTTTCTTAGGTTTCCATAATTTTAGTCTAGCCTACTAGGTCGACCAAGTCAACCTATTACATTTTTAGCACTTTTTCAATAGGTTCTTATATAGCTTGTTCAACTAGCTCGACCTAGTTTGAAAGTTACTACCAATATTTTCTAAGGTCTCAAATCAATAATATTCTCCTTTTCATCTCTAAACCATTTAGGTTAGTTTTTGTTTCCTCTACATCTTTATTTTTTCTTTACTTTCCTTTCAAGTTTGTTTTCTTAAAAAACTATCTTCACATAGTCAACTAAGTTGACTTTGTGGACCTAGTTCTATGTTATGTGTTTTATAAAATAACTAGGTCACCCTGATCAACCTAGTTCACTTTCAGACTTTGCTTCTACATTACAAGTTTGACCCTATCAACCCTATTCTGTATGATTGTCCATATAGTTTCTCAACTATACCTTGTTTCAAAGTTAGAATTAAACATATATGTTAATCACATATTTATTTTATGTTGCTTGCATGCTTAGAATAATTCACATAGTCTAATTAGGGGATTTTCAATCAATCCCTTAGTTGAACTATTTTTATTCTTTTACATACACGACTAAACCACATAAACATCAACAAGCATTTAAACATTTGACTACCTAGGTCCACCTACTTAGATTTCATCACCAAGGGGGAAGTTGACATGATGCTGTGGTCAAGTATAAATCATGGTTAATGGTATATTTTGACTAAAAACCTATTACCCTTATTGATATGGTGTTATAAGTGATGGGGTAGGCCCCAATACTAAGTTGTATCATTACCACTACAGTCCCTTTCAGCCTAAACTTACTTGAAACTATCCAAAGATTACTATCTATTACCTTGCTTATATCCAATCTCCCTTTCACATTTAAAATAATTCTTAATAATCTAATCAACATTTTAGGTTGACCAAGTAGCTAGCTTTACTTTCAAGTAATTTGCTTTCTCTTTGATCAATTGTGTGTGTAAAATCTTTCATTAGCCAGTGTTAGTGCAAGATTTTGCTTTATGTGTATCATTTGGATTGGCCAGCATCAATTTAATTAAATGTTTATTTCCCTTTTATTACTTACTACTTTCTTACATTACATACAATTATCTTGCTTTAATTCATAGCTTGTTATCAACTTTCTTTTCTTCCCTGTCTACTATACTAGGTCAACCCTATCAACCATGTACCTTTTTCAACCCATGTACACTATGTTAGGTTGACTTGGTCAACCTTGTACTATTTAAAATATCTTTGCCTCTTTTTTTAGTCACTATTCATTGAACTAGGTCGACCCTGTATAGTTTTGCATCCCCTATTTTTGTACTAGGTCGACCAAGTTGACCTAGTACTATTTTAGTCACTTTTTGATTCTTTGTTTTCTCATTTTATCTCTTTTAATTTCATCATGGACTTTATATTTGGTGATAAAATTGAAGTATAGTCAACAAACATGATGGAATTCACCAATCCTAATAGGGTCTCCTATAGACAAAGTAGGGCTCCTTTCATGAATGTTAGTAATGTTCATATTACAACCTGCACAATGAACTATGGGACCCCTCCTCATACCCCTTTGTAGTAAGACCGTCCTCTTTTCTTAGTGGATAATTTTGAGTTAGATTATACTCCTAAAATGGTCTTCTTTATCATGGAATTCCCTCAACATAGAGGGAAGGATCCATCCACCATCTATAACCTCATGATTAGCCGTCAAGTTGAAGAACCTCATTCTCTTACTCCCACCTTCTCAACTAGATTTAGGGGTACCAATTTCTTTGATTCTCAACCTCTTCCTTCAATCTTGACTCCTTATACCATGACATCTTCTTCTTTAACTTCTTCCACCTCCATGCCTAGTATCTTAACTAACATGGTAGGTTCTACATCTAGTGGGCCTCTCATAAGATCCACTATTCTTAATCCATCCACTAGTGCTTAATTTTCTACCCAAGGCACTCATGCTTCTAGTTATTCATCTTCTCAACCATTTGCTGGTCCATATTTCACTTCACATGCAAATTTTGCCACTAGTGCTTCAAATTCTCATAGCTCTTCCCAAGCTCATATCAACACTAATATTGGTACCCAAGGCACTAACACCAACACAAACACTAATACTACTTATTATAATAACACTAATCAAACTCATCAACTATTGTTTCAAAATATCAATCAAATGAACACATTCCAATTCAATAATATGAATCAAATGATGAGAATGCAAAATCACCTTCTTAATCTTCAATCCAATCCTCAACCAATGATTTGGGGCATACATAACCAAAATGTTCCTCCTCCTCCTCTTAGATATTCTCAAGGTAATATCATTCCTCAACCTCCATTATTATGATCCTAATAAGTTTTTTTGGTTTCATGCTAGCTGGGGTCACTCTCATGAGACTTGTAGGTAGCTCCACAATTTAGCTATGGACTTTTTGGCCCAAGTTTTGATCATGATTCCATTATTCACAAGAATCAATAATCCTATGAGATTTATTTCAAAGACTATAAATCACATGATAAAACTCAAGCCTTAAATCAATCAAACGCTCATTTAGCTATCTATAAAGACCCCTCACCTAATCATCAACTAGTCCAAGAAAGTCAAGATAAGCCCAATTTTTCCACCAATAACATAGAAAGTCTTGTTAAACCAAATTCTAAAGAGAATGTGGTTAGCATGACTAATATGTGAAGAGTGGTGAATTTCATTGATTCATAACCTATCTACACTCCTCCTTCCTATAAGACATATCCTATTATCTAAGATTCTTCTCTAACTCATTTGAATGAGTTAGGGAAAGAAGACCTTATTTCTTTTAATGATATAATTTATGATTCTCCCTTGGATGACACATCACATTCTATCTCTACTTCTCTCCCATCATCTTATAATACTAATAAAAATTCAATTTCTACTAACACTTCTTCTTCCAAACTTCAAGATCAATCCAAAACAACTACTTATTCATCACCACATGATTTACAACCTTCTTCTCAAACTTCTCATTCTTATCAACATAAATTTATATGTTCTTAGAATCCACCTTTAGAAGATATTATTATTCATTACACACCTATATCTAACAATATCCTTATGGGTTATGATGAGTGAGATCCCATTACAGAACTCACTAATCTTCCATCTCAAATACCTTTCCTTGAACTCATGAAGACATCTCCATGTCATGGAAACTACCTCATGTAATTATTATTTGAGATGAGTATCCCTCACCCTCCTCTAGTAGGATGGGAAACCACTTTATCTGGATCTAAGGATAATATCTTACATCAATGTGAAGAGATGTCTATTAACATTGATGAAACTATAGACACTTCTCTTTCTTTATGATTTCCTATCACATCTATGATTCTAGATGAGATTCTACTTCATTCTAATAATCCTCCATTATTTATTAGAATCTAAATTAGTGATATCTAAGTAAAATGAGCCTTGATTGATGAGGTTTCATGCACCTGTGTCACTTCCCTTGATTTCATTAAGACTATTAGGTATTTTGAATGTAATCTCAAGTCTATACATAACACCTACCAAGGATACAATAAAAGTAAAATGCCTCGTTTAGGGTGTGTGTGTCTTCCCATTACCATCCCACCTATCACCATTCATGTGAAGGTGATGATATTCAAATTTTCCCTTTCATATAGCATATTGCTTGGTAGGTCATGGACTCATTGTATACGAGTAATCACATCTTCCACCTACCAATGCATTAAATTTCCTCACAATGGATCCATTTATAGGATTTAAGGAAACACTAACCCTTGGAATTTTGAACAATTATAAGATCATGGTGTCTTTAATATTGCTACTCTTGAACCTTTTCCTAGTGTTCCATTCCATGAGTTATAGCATTTAAACTTTATGATCAACTCAACTAGAGGTTACAATGGGCATCTTGAGCTTATTAATAACATTCCTCTCAACCTTTTAGACTTTGATAGTGATGAGCTTATTAAAAAATTTGATATCTCACCTCATCTCATGTCATAGCTTCTTGCTTCCTCATAGCCTTATTCTCGTAGGCCTCTTTGTGATGACATTCTTGTAGTCTTAACCAAGACTAGGCATTATATTCACCAAGCTTCCTTTAATGATAAGGTCATCCCAACATGTGTCATCAATATTCATACTCTAGATTATGATGATGGCTATTCTTTAGATGATCCTCTTTTAGGTGGCCTTGTGTAGGCCCATGATGCTGAGATTGTTTTTTACTATTCTTCTTTACTTGAGTCTTTTCATTTATCTCATCATTCTCTTTCATTTATAGTTCCTTATTCTTGCATTTTCCCTCTTTATCACAAGGTAAAGATGGCATCAATACCTCCACTTTCTGAGGAGACACTTAGGACCATGCTCTTAGATCATGTTATGATTAGACCTTATCACTTTTCCACACCTAGGGTAGTCCTCCTTAGACCTTTTAAAAATCTCTCCCATCCTTCAGTAGGGCTAGTTGTAGTTAAGCATGTTCCTTTTTTTGCTATAATTTAACATGTTTCCATTCCTGATATTGTTGAACCTCTTCCTACTTCTCATCCTAGTGCTCCTTCTATTGATATTATTTCCACTCCTTCCTCATCATCACCCACCCTTGATGATTTTTTTATTCTACTACCTAAGATGGCTCCTTTTCCCACCGAATAGGTTGATTATTCTTCTTCAACTTCTTCTGCTCCTATTTCATCTCCTTCTATGAGTGCTCCTAAAACCACTCACAAGTGTATCCATTATTTTCATAGGATAAATAACCACTCTTCTACCCATTATCGTAAGTTACGATAATACCTTGATACCTTGCATCCTTCTTCCCTATCATCAGACAAAGCCATACCTCCACCAAAGGTACTTCCTAAATATTTAATCAATAATGGTGAGGTATATTATCTATGGCACCTATGTGGCATGCATCACACCAATAATTGTTGCATTCTTCAACAACATCTTAAGGATCACCTTGTAGCCATCCCTGGACCTTTTACCATTCTTCTCACATGTCATTCTCTCAATAAGGCTCCTCTTTCTCCCATGGCTCCACCTCCAATGGTTTCATCATCTCCTATGGTCCTTTCACCACCTTTTGTGCCTCCACCTATGATTCCTTCACCTGTGGATCCTTCTCTACCCATGGATCCTTCTCCACCTATGAATCTTTCTTCTCCTATAGATCTTGTTTCCACACTTTCTACTAACTAGCCTTTGTCTAACTTTCCTCCTCAGCACAATCATTTGAGCATTCCTACTTTTTTAGTTGAGGAGACTGAAAAAGAAGTATTTTCCCAGTGTTCACTAAAGATTTATGAGACCTTAGCTATAGTATGCATTCATCTTCATAGAGACTTATCTGATGTATTAGATATTATGTGTGGATAGATTTACCAATATTTATGAGCACGTGTATGGTTTTTTCTTATTTATATTTAGATTGGACATGTGCTCCAATCCTATTTATATTTTTTATTATATCATTTGACACTGTGTCAAATTCTTTCTTATCTTATATCATGTTTCTCCTTCTTGTTATAATATAGTTATCTTATGTTATCATTTTACATTTTGCATATAATTATCTTTTTCCTTTATCATTGCTTTCTTTTCCTTCAGAGTTTTTCTCAAAACTCTTCCCTTGTATCTTTTTGATTGATTGCTTTCTTATATTTATTTTTCATAGGTATTTGTCATAGTGACTTAGTTATACTTACCCTCTTACCTTTGTTTACTATATCCTATTACCATGTGATAAATTAGCAAGAAATCTTTCTCATTACTATTTATTTTCACTAATCCTCCTTTGGATCTCCTTACCTTCTTTCTTTTTCTATAAACTAAGCATATACATGGTTGAGACTTGAGATCACATGCTAAGTTCATTTTCAAGCCTAAGTGTCCTAGTCAGTCTTTTATCTTGGGTTACTTAGCTTCCTTTAGCCTTAGCCTATATCTCATTCATGTGTTTCATTATCTCTCTCATGATTGGTCATTCCAAATCCATATGGAAGAGGAATCTTTAAAAAAATTCAAAATAAAATTGAAAGCCAAATCATTTAAATAAAAATCAATGATATCAAAAGGCAAAAATATTGAATATTCTTAAAAGTATAATCACACTAAAAGATGTGATTCAAATCACATCTCTTTCTTCTAGTCAAAGATAAAACTCCATAGTTAGCCTTGCGATAGAGCCGAAGTCCTTTGGGATGCGGTAGGCTAGTAGATTAGAAGAAGAGAATAAAAAAATATTTTTGTGTTATCTACTTTCTCATGAAAGTACCCAATCTTCATAGTATATTGATGACTCTATAAGGGGTCCTAAGGAGTGGGAAACATGTTTTGGGAAGGTAAGTCCATTTTACTTTTCCTTGTACCAATATACCATCATGTGTTGATCTTAGTATCACACCTATTTTCCTACAAAGCTTTGTGCCTATAATAAGCAGGTTCTCTTTGTACATAGATGACCACTAGCCAACATCCAAGAGTGTATAGATCATGTATCTATGTATTCCTTTATCAAGCTCAAATAGAATCATGAAACACATGTCTATGTAGAACTAAATAATATTATATCCATCAATATGAAACTAACACATAAATGCCAAGGAGCCAATAGATTATGTAGATGCTAAAACTATTTCTGGAATTTTTATTTTTTTTATTTTTTAGTATTTTGGGAATATTATAAGAGTCTCATGTTATATATTTATGCAATTGCATAATCTTAATTGGGATCCTTAGAGGTTTTCTTTAAAGTGTAGCAAGGTAGTATACGTTTTTCCCCAATTTTTCTATAACTATAAATGGTCCAAACCAATTTGGTTTGAACTTTCATTTCTTTTTTTTGTCTACATTGGTATTCTTTTGATTTTATTTTAGTACCATATCACTCATAATTAAGTCATGTGGCCAATCTTTTTTAAAATATGTTGGCTTAACATGATCTTGATAAACTCGTAAGTGTTCAATATCTTGCATGCATTTTTCACTCAACTATTCTAATTGATACAATCTCTTTTCATGGTATTCATTATATTTGATGATTTATTTGAGAGAAACATGCAAGGGAGGTATCTCAATCTCAATTGATAGAATTAAATTTGTACCATATACCAAAGAAAAAGGTGTAGCCTATGTAGGTGTTAAAACACTAGAACAGTATGCCCATAAAGCATACACCATCCACTAGATCCAAACAATATTGTATGGCTCAACTATCTTCCCAAGTATCTTCATAATAGTCTTATTTTTTGTCTCTACCTATCCATTATCTATAGGTAATAAGGTTTAGAAAAGGTATGCTTAATTTTTTGTTTATTACAAAAGTTTTTTAGCATCTTATTTTTAAATGATGATCCATTATCATAAATATAGTTGAAGGTATGCCAAAGTGAAAAATAATATTGATCATCAAAAAAAATTCATATGTCATCCCCTATCTTAAACTCAAGTGTAATTTATTCCACCCATTTTGTAAAATATTTTTTAGTTGTTATTATGAATTTGTGTCCACTAGTGAATACCATATTCATATTTCCAATCAATTCAAAACCCCATAAAAAAAAGGCTATGGTGAAACAATCAGTTGTAAATCATGGAATTGTAAACATAATTATACATGTTAAATAAATTAATGTTCCATGGTATGACATTAATAACCTTGGCATAATAGTTTTTTGGACATGGCTCATTCATTGAAATGAACACCACACTCGTTGTCATGCTTTTATAAGAGTTTAGTGTGGGCTTCATCTATATTTAAACATTGAGCTAATTATCCATCAAAACTTTGTTTTCATAAATCATTTAAAATAATAACATGATGAAGTGCTTCAAATTTGTAATTTTTTATTATCATTCCACATAAAGTGGTCTGGTATATAAACATGATATAGGAAATTATAAATATCACTGTACCATTTTGTGTTTGTAGAATTATGAGTAATAGCAAGAAAAACTAAGGCATCCATTTTATAAAAATAAATGGATCATATAACTATCATATGGTAAATTCCATATGACCATCACTAATATCAAAAGGCATAAAGGATGCCACACTTGTCATGGCATCTGCATGGTGGTTATCTTTATGGGGAATACTATCAATAGAAAATGTATCAAACATCTCCATGAAATTAATTATCATTTATTTATATGGTATAAGATGTTCTTCATTGGTCTACTAATGATTAGTAACTTGATTAACAACTAATTTAGAATCACCAAATACTTTAATGTCCTTTATATGAAGCTTGTCTGTTATGGATAACTTGATAATCAAGACTTAATATTCAACTATATTTTGGTGCAAGAAAAGGCTAATCTATAGGATAAATGCATGTATTCATCCTTAGGGGTGAAAAATACAATGCCCACACCCACCAATGTTCTACATCAAGATCCATCAAAAACATTATCTATGGATTAGAAGATATATTGTATGCCTCAAACACATCATGAAAAGCTTTTATGAGAAGAAAAGGATCTAGTAATGGAGTTTTAGCTAATTGGTTAGCTACAGCTTGACCTTTTATTGAATTTTGGGATACAAACTTAAGATCAAACTCTGTTAGTTGTATCACTCATTTTTCAATGTAGTCAATTAGGTGCATTTTGTTCATGAGGAATTTCAATGGATCTTCTTTAGTTATAACATGAACCTCATTATTGAGTAGATAATGTTGTATATTTAAGGTATCAAAAACCAAGGCTAACCATTTTTCTATTTTTTTATATTTGTATTCATAATCAACTAACTATCAATTGATGTAATAGATTGTGTGCTCTTTGTGATCATCATTGTATTATGATAATAGAGCCCCAAGGGCCTCATGAGTGGTCATGATATAAATAATTAATGGTCTATCCAGAATAAGAGGCATGATTATTGGTGGGTTTAATAAATATTATTTGATTTTATCAAAACTTTGTTGAAAAACATCATCCCATATAAAACTTGAATCCTTTTTTAGAAAACACATGAAAGGAATTGTTTTATCAACCAATTAAGTAATGAATCATTGAATATCCTAAATTATGCCCTATAAACATCATAACTACTTTAGATTTGTTGGGAGTGGCATTTAAACAATGGATTTTACATTTTTTTGATCCAACTCAATGCCTCAGTGATAAATAATGTACCTAAGGAGCTTTCTCGAAGATACTCTGAAAACACATTTTTTGAGATTTAATCAAACATTGAATTTTTGTAAGCATTCAAATATTTTTCATAAATTAGTAGCATTATCTTGGTGATGTTTTGATTTTTAAAATAAATAATAAACATAATCCTCAATATTTTTATGAATAAAATCATGAAAAATATATAAGTCATGACCCTTTGATATGTGGTTCCTACATTTTTTAGTCCAAAAGGCATGATCATATAACAAAATGTGCCCCATGGTGTAGTAAATGTTATCTTTTATGAATTTGATGGGTTAATTTTAAATTGGCTATATCTATCAAATCCACCCACAAATTAAAATGTCTCATATATAGATATAGAATAGAAAATCATGTCGATATTAGGTAATGGAAAATCATCTTTTGGATAAGCCTTATTTAAATCATGGTAACTAGTGAAACAATGAATATCACCTTTAGGTTTTATAATAGGTAAAATGTTGGACACCTAGTCAAAATATGAAATAGATCTTATAAATCCCATGTCTAAGAGTTTTTAAATTTCATCTTTTACCGATAATTCCACTTTAGGATGCATTTTGAGAATCATTTATTTAACTAGTTTTGCAATGAGGTACAATAATATATTATGCATTAACCTTGATTGGTCAATCCCATGCATATCTAAATAATCCCAAATAAAAAGTATAGGAAAATCATGAAGGACTTGTCAATAAGACTTTATTTCATCATCTTGCATCATTACAGCAAGTAGAACTGGCAGAGTGTCTTTATTTATAATGTAGTTATATTTGATTGTTTCTTCATTTAGTAAATTAGAACTCTCTATGATAAATGTTGTAGTAAGAATAGTGTTGTATGCATCATGTTGGACATTGGTATCATTACTTTCATCACAATAAGCATAAGTAAAGGTGGCATGAGGAAACATATTATTATGATATAAGGAAGGGAGATCCTCATATGCACCTAAGTATGATAATAATAATTCATCATTGGAGAATTCATCTAATGTCAAAATTTATGGGGAAGCAGTCACATCAATCAAATGAGGGTTGACCAATTTTATATCAATTATATAAGTATGCATACATTATGTTTTGGCCTTTTAAAAACAAGTTGTACTATGAGGATTGTGTTTGTGACTTACAACTCTTTCTGAAAAACCCAGATTTGATGATTTTATTATTTGTAGATGAGATAGGCTGAACTATGACTTACTAATTTTTACCCAAACTTTATCTTTTGTACCCATATTTGATCAAATATCAAAAACCAAAATTAGTATTATAGGATTGTGGTGTCAGATTATCTGTTTGTTGGAGCATTGCACAATGTTTGAAGGGATTAGTATCTATTGGATAGGTGTAAATGAATCCTTTATGGATAAATTTTAATCATCCTTATAAAGTATATGTAACCATAAACATCTCATTTATCCAAGGCCATCCTAAAATAATGATATTATTCACATCATTTGGCATAACTTGGCATAAAGTAGGTAATATATGAGGTTCACAGTAATATTCAATATTATTTGTCCCAATAATTGTCATGAAATACTATCAAATCCCTTGATGCTCATATTAAATGGTTTTAAATTTGAAGATCCGATGCCAATTAAGGAGATAAAATTTATGTTGCAAATGTTGGCCCCTAAACCATTGTCCACAAAAACTCATTTTACTATTTTATTACAAACACACACTTAGATGTAGAGTGGTAAACAACTATTTATAAGATGTTTAGGTGGTAAATCCTCATTTTCAAAGGATATATTATGTTCAATCCATTTAATGGAGTTTAAAATAGAAGCCACATATGGTGGTTCCACATTGCAAGGTAGTATGGTCATATACAATGCATCCAAAAGGACATCTTTGTAATAGGATGAATGATGTAACAAGTCCTAGAATGAATTTTTAGCAATAATATCCTTGGATTGGGTGGTAACATGGCATGGGGAGAATGGTTGTTTTATACACTCCCTTTGGTTCTTTATAGTAACAAATAAAAGCTCATTATAAACATTAGAACAAGAATGGGTATGCCAAAATGCCATAGATTTACAATAAACATATTTTAAACCCCTTATAGATTGAGCAGATTTAATAATGCATAGGCATAAAAAGTAACATCCACTATAAGTTATTGTAACATGAAATGATTAACAAATATATCCATAATAAACATCATTTTAGGAAAAGAAACTTTGATTCTTTGTAAATTTTATATTTTCTTTATGTAAAATTTAAAACCAAATTTTTTGTCCAAAAAACAAGAAACCCTTGGGCAACTATGATATTGAGATTAAATATCAGGTTCACCAAATGTTTAACCCTATTTCTTATAAGGATAATATTATATATATAGGGTTAATAATATATAAATGAATAAGTATAAGGGTGATAAATAGATCTATAGTAAACTAATTAAGTGTAAAAATTATATATAACATATACTAAATTTATTATACTGAGATTTGATAAAAATGGAAAGAAAAGCTATGCCAGATATAGAAATGACAAATAAATAAGATACTTATCTAGTTTTGAATCTAATACAGATCTAGATCTAGAATAGGTAGGAAGCAAACTAGAAGAATATTCTAGAACAATCACCAAATTATGGATTAAGTGCCTTTGTATCCATGAACACTTGTGTCAGGCTAATATAATTGCATTGATGCTAGTGTTTAATTTTTATTTAGGTGTCATATATAGATTATCTAATGGATTAGGATGAAACCACATAAAAGCTTCTAGGTTTTTTGTCACTTTTGCTCTAGTGCATTCATATATGGGTCATGAAATATCACTCCTTATCAAATAGAAAAATCCTAGTTCTTCATCTTCACATTGGTTGTGGGAAAAATATACTAGTGGACACATGGTGTTGAGATACCCCAAAGACCCCTCTATCAATGAGCACTACCTACATAACCAATACTCTGAAGAGGAGCTCATATTTATGTAATTCTTCATTATGTATTGACTTGTGTGTGAATCATAAATTGTGTGGTAAGCAAGTACAATAATGACCTAGCTTGTAACTTGGAAAATATAGCTTTTAGGTTATTCCTTCAATACTTAAAACCTAAATATGTGTTGTTCCTATGACTGATATTGAAATATGATATAATAGGGAAGCTTTGCTCAATTGAATGCTTTTGATAATTTGCCTTTGTATGTGCTCTGTGCAGAGTGAATAAGGGTTTATCTTGTATTTATATCAATCATTTTGGAGAATATATCATATTAAATAACTTTGGTTGACCATTAGAATATGTTTCATTTGAAATTTAGATGACTTTAGGGCACTTGACACTTGTGTCAGAGCAAGACACCTATATCAACATATGTGTTTGTCTGGGATGTAAGTGTCCAAGGAGAAAGAAATCATGTATAAGCTCAAAACTTGTAGAGGTAGAAGATAAATAATTTTTAAGAATTCTAGGTAAAATAGAAATCCTAGGTCATCAATATAAGATTATTTTTAATATGATATTTGCCAAGGGGAAGAATAGATAATAGATGCAAGACTTTCAAAATTAGGAAAAGTATAGAACTAAGAGGAACAACCAATGTCTAAGTTTGCCAAGTGTACAAGACTGAAGTGTTATGTAATTCATAAATAGTGTCTACCTCATGAAGGTATACATAGCTCATACTCATCTAATCTTGGCTCAAAAGTATGGTTCCTAACATGTGAGGTGATGAGGGATCAAAGAGACTTGAAATGTCAACAATTAGTTAAGTAAATCATATGTCTCTTGTATTGTCATTACTAAATCAAGTAATTGTAATATCGATTAGCCCATTTCAATTCATATTATTGTGTTTATTTTTATATTTTATGTAATATAAATTAGTGCACAGCTTCAATTATTTTATATCTTTTAGGTGTAAAATATATAAACTGATATCATACACAATTTTTTTTTCATTTTCCATATTAGGCAGATGTCTCTTATTTGCTTACCTACATTTCCATGACTCCTATCATGCATCTATTCATAATAAGTCTCTATATGTGTGTTTTAATTTGATCTATTTCTTGTTACACTTAGTATATTATAACATATTACTATTGTTCTTAAAATGTTTATACTTTGACCATGAGGAATATTTTATTATTATTGTACTTACATTTATTATATCTTACTTACTTGGGTCATATTACACTTATGGCTATATATATTATACTTTTGGCTCATGTAGGGCCATTTATCTATGGCATACATGCTTTCATGATGATATCTTCCTATGTTAGGATTCAATAATTTTATTTCATGTCTTACACATGATGCACAGAAGCCTTTATTTTGAGATATGTATTTCATGTTTCAACCACATTAATTACATCATTTATAATATATTTTCTTTCAGATATGAGTAAGATACATTTTTAAACACTTATTATGCATAACTTATTATCTTATGACTCACAAGACACCCACACCAGACTTTGAGATGTTGAAGACTCACATTAGGATTACTACCAGAACCAAAGGTATCAATTTTATTTCTCCTTTTATTAAGTTTTACATTTTAATGGTTAATTATAAACTTATCCACATGCACACATGTTCTTCACATATTTGTATGGGCATAATTTTTATTTTGGGACACACAAACATGAATGTTTATTTTAGGATTTTCATGACCCTTCATGGTGACACTCAGGTGATCTTTATTTCCTTCAGGCTTTTAGTTCATTATCATTCCTACATTGAATTAAATAACTCTTTTATATATATATATATATATATATATTGATTATGGATACATTTTATTCAAACCCTACATGTAATATTGTTTATTTTCATTGGATGTGTATGTATGCACACACATCAAAGTGAGACATTGGGTTGATGCAAAAAGTTGGGGGTGGGGGTGGAGGGTGGGAATGTGACATTCCACCAACTTTGAATTTTTTTTACAAAGGATGTATACCATTTGAAAAATGGCATATGCCTTTTTTTAAATTATCGAGGCTTAGGATTATGTTGAGCCTCAAGGGCATATGCCCTTTTCAAAGGGCGTACACTATTTTTAAAACATAAAGGGCATGCACCCTTTTATTTTTCAATTTCATTTTATCTTTAGATCTCAAACCCACTGGAATATTTTTTATTTTTATTTAAATTTTCATTTCCCATCTCTCCATGTGTGTGCTTCAGATTTGCATCCTAACAATGGGATTCGGAATTTGGGTTGCTACCTCATGTATGTTGATTTTTAAATTTTAATTTTTCCATTTGTATTTATATTTATTTATGCAAGTATGCTTTTGAGTTTATATTTTCATTATATTCTCTTGCATTGCTTTAAAAAATCATGTATTTTTATTTAAATCTAGATACATAATTGAATGATGTATCCATTGTATGAAGAAAATCTTAGACAAAACCCTAAACAATTAAATTTTGCACAAGAAGAAGTTGAATTGTATGAATAATAAAATTTAAAATGTCAAAAATTACAAATAATCATCAATTTTTTGTGTAATTCCTCAACTAAAAGTACACAAATTTCACTTGCCAATATACTAGAGACTATTTTTAATGAAGTGGAAAATGTAACTTCTTTACTTGATGCAATGTTGCATCAAAGAGAGGCCATGAAACAATTTTATTCTAAAAAATTGTCATATGAAGATGTTAATAAAAAAATAACAAAAGAAGCTATGTGTGCTTTGTTTGTTTTTTTATTAACATGAAAGCGAGGATTTTTTTACTAGGGTCACCAAACCCTAGGAGAAGTACAAAAAAAAAGGAACCAACGGACTATCAAAGTCCACAAGAAAGAGAAAAACAAGAAGGGCTAAAGATAGCTAGAACACAACCCAAAAACACTAAAGAAGCATCCAAAAAACCACCAATAACCAAAAGTAATACAAAGAGAAGTTGAATCCTAATCCATGTCATGATTTTCATAGACATCTTCCTAGAAAATTTTCATTTTTTTTGAGATTTGAGTTTATTTGTAACAAATTTTATTTATCGACATCTTTATGGCATCCATTTAATTGGACCTATTTGCCTTTACCAATGATAGGGGTCTTATTATCAAATAAATCTCCTAGGTGGGATCTACGATTATCAACATTTTAAAACCCCTCATACATAACAACCTTGCTACAATTCACCAGGAAGATAATATTACTTTTAAGCTTATCATTTTCAAATTCAAGCATTTTAACCCAAGTTTGGAGACTCTACATATGTTGATTAACATCCTTGGTAGAGCTATTATGAACTAATATGTCATTTTACTGATGTAAATATTTGACTTTCCCTTTAAGGTTTGTTAGTTACCTCATGAACCAATGCATGATGGAATTTTGGAGGTCCAATTATTCAATAATCTTGTCTAAATTATGCTTTCCTTTCAAAGAGCTCTCTAAAGTATTGAAATTTTCATTTAAAATATGAGGCTGCTTACTAGTAGAAATTATACCTTTCTCCTTGGGCCTTCTCTAGACTTCCTTTTACCAGAATTAGTTTATTTGGGTTGAGTAGTCTTTCTAGCACTGCCCATCTCCTTTTGATTATTAACATCCTTCAGATCAATCATATCCTCTACAACTAAGATTGAGTCACCTAAAGTATGGCCTATTTTACCATCTTTATCTAAAAAATTGACATGCATAGTAGTAACCTTGGTTTCACTCCTCACACACTTTTTGATACTATTATATTGAATCTTAACAAGTTTGACCTCTAAACTTTTGTGAGATTTGACCTCAAAGCTCTTGGAGGCTTTAACTATAGTACTCTTGGAAGCACTGCCAGGATACTTAATCCATACCTTCTTAATTTTACTTATGTCCATAGGTTTATCCTCCAATTTTTTCTTTTAATAGTTAGAAATTTTTGGATTAATTTGATTCAATCCCTTAAATTACTTGTGAATTATAAATATACCCCTTCATGTCTAGGAGAAGGGTAATTTCCCTTTTTAAATTTCACAATGAAATATTCTAAAGAGAATTAATTGTAGAAAGGAAAGCTTAATGCGATAGCATGCCTAAAATAGTTTATAAAAATGAAAAGAGACCATTTGAAAATGTTGAACCTACCTTTAAGACTGATGTATTGCATTGGATAGAAATCAACTTCTCAAAATGACCTTGGTAGCAATTCATGGTTAAATCTATTATGATGAGTCTCCAAGGTTTCTCTTTCGTCCATAAAAATCTCCTTCTCTTTTTTATAATCCCTACCAGTTTTAAAGATTTTGGTATCATTTATCTCTAACCCTATAACATGATCTATCATCTCCTCCATGATTTCCAATAAGACACCATTGATTTTAAGGGTTTTATCTTCCCAAGCATTAGCAAAAAGATGCAAAATATGTCTATCACGTCCTTCAATTTTCTCCATAAATCTAGAGAAACCCCTAATTTGTAGAGTCTCCCAAATAATCTCATTCTTTCTTAATTCTTTAGGAAATATTGGCTCTATCCTATTTGGCATACCCATTGTAACCACTTGATCTCTAAAATAGGGGAGTTTAAGACTTTCCCAAATCAAATTGACTGAAAAATTAAAAATTCCCAAAGCAGTCTTCTCACTGCCTTTGATAATATAAATAAACACTTGAAGGATGTTTCCTAATTATAGAAGCTTCTCAAGGAGATCAAAAACGTGAAAAATTAAATAGAAAAGACTAAGACTATAGAAAATTTTAAAGTCCCAATATTTCCTAGACTAAACTGAGGGACCACCCCCATATCCTCAAGTATTTTATTCATTAAAAATACCTTGTCCCTTAATCATATGGACAATGTCCCGAGGAAGTTCTTCAATGTCTATCCAATTAGTCAAACCCAAAGATGCCATGCCCCTATTAGCTAACCAATCATCTATCATGTTTCATTCATAGTAAATATGTTAGATGAGCACCTATTGTCTGGAATCCAGAATATATATGGCTTCATCCACCACTTGCTTAATATACCAGCTAGCAATATTTTTATTTGATAGATAATTTAAAATATTTAATGAATATCCCTCTATAATGAGCAATTAAAACCCCAATTTTTAAGCTAATTTTAGACCCCACAATGTATCAAGAGCTTTATCCCAATGGTTGGATTTAATTCCCATATCTTAAGCATAAGTCACCACAAAATTTCCTTGATGGTCTCTTAATATACCTCCTCCTCCAATTGGGTCTATATTTACTTTGGATGATCCATCAAAGTTGAGCTTTAACCAACCCAAAGGTGGAGATTTTCATTTAGTTCTTCTTCTAATCTCATCTTTAGGATCACTCTTTTCAAGCCTAGAAGATTCAATTTGCCAGTTAAGAGCTAGTAGTTGTTCAAATGAAAGAAAGCTTTTGACTTTTTCATTATACATTATATTGTAGTTTTCAATACTATACTCAAATATCATTTTGGATACAATTCTACTAAGACTTTTTTTTCTCTAAAAATCATGTTTTTACATTCTCCCCAAATGCCCCAGATGATGTGCAGAAATGAGAGCTTCCATAACTTTCTAAGAAGAACATTTTGAAAGAGACACTTCCATAACTACCACACTTCCAAAAGAGAACAAACATGAACCCAATTGACATTGAATTTAAGGAGAAAAAAATCCAAATTTCTTATGTATAAGGGCATTCCACAAGTAGATGAAAAATAGATTCATTGTCATTCTCACATAGGACGCATCTATTAGGCAAGATGCAACCTCTTTTTCTCAAATTATCCATTGTTAAAATTTTGTTTTGAACTACCACCCATAAAAATAAGTTGAATTTATGAATCAAAAATTTATCCCATATCTTATCCCAATTAATGGTGATTCTAAGATTTTGATCCAATAAGATGTATCTAGATTTTACTTGGTATTGGCCATTAAGTGACTCCTTCCAAACAAGATGATCATCATTATTGATGGCTGGCAAATGAAAATTTCTCAACATGTTATTCAAGTTAGATATAATTATGGTATCTTCCTGATTCAAATTATTTATACTCCTAGTTTTCTATGTTTTTACTCCTTCAACCACTTTCTAGTATTCATGAACCTTACATCCATACTTATTCTAGATGTTCTCTAGTAAATATTGCTAAGTATCAATTTGACTGAGAGGTTAATCCAAGACCTGAGAATATTTCCAAAATTCAACCTTCAAACCATTACCAATCTGCCACTTAGAGCCTGTAGATATAATAACTTTATTCGAAACTAAGAAAATCCAAAAATGTGAACCCCTAATAAAATAGTCCTCTTCAAAAATGCACATTGGGTTTCTACCCTATAAATATTTGAAACTTACGATTTTAGCCAAGTGTTATTCTTTTTAACAAAACTTCATACCAAATTTGAGATTATCGCTTTGTTCATCATCTATAATTGCCTTAAACCAAGTCCTCCATAATTTTTTAGAGTGCAAACTTTATTTCAAGTGACAAGATGAAATATATTTCTCACTTTAGTTTTTGGACCAAAGGAAATTCATTTGAATTGTAATCAACTATTAGTCAATGCTCTTTGGAAGACTAAAAAGAGAAAGGAGATACACTGGGAGGATTTGGAAAATACTTTTAATTAACATAAGTTTGCTTACCTAAGAGATAATGTTACCATTACATCCTGCTAACTTCCTTTGAAATATATTAATTAATAGATTCCAAGTATAAATTGAAAGATGATTGTTAAAGAGAGGCATGCCTAGGTAAGAAGGCAGTAAAGATTTGATTTGATATCCTAACAATTTCACAATTATATATTATCTGGCAATAGGAGTGTTAAAAAAATATACATAGCTCTTATCAAAATTAACCTTATGATTTGAGGCTTGTTCATACATAAACAAAAATATTTTTAACACTTTAGCTTCTTGAATAGAATCCTTGGCTAGAAGAATGGTGCCATCAATGAATTATTGATGGGAGATGGGTTCAACATGATGTGCTAGTCTGAAAACTTTTAGGTATGTTGAATCCACTAATTTTGAGATGAATCTAATGAGATATTTTTCTATGATAATGAATAGGAAAGGGGATAGGGGATCACCTTGCCTTACACCCTTAGCGATTTTGAAAAAACCTAGGGCAATACCATTCACAAGAACTGAGAACATACAAGTATACATGCAAGATCTGATAATTTTATGGAATTTATCTTCAAAACCAAATTGAATCAAGACTCTATCTAAAAACCTCCAATCTATTATGTCATATGCCTTAGCCATATCCAATTTTATAATCATTATAGCACTATTTCTCTTATCCATAGAGTGAATAGATTCATGAACAACAATAATACCATCTTGTATTTGTCTACCAAGGATAAAACCCCCTTATTGAGTCTGAATAATAGTTTCTACAATTGGTTGAAACCTTAAAGAAATCAACTTAGTGATGATTTTATAAATGGAATTACATAAGTTGATAGAATGAAAATCTAAAAAATTTACCATTCCAATGTGATTAAATTCTTTTAAAATTTGGCCTGAAATGAAGAATTTATTAACAACTGCAACCACATCATCACCTATGATGTCCTAGAACTTTTGGAAAATGGAAATTGGGAAACTATTTGGACCAAGGCCTTTGTCTGGATTCATTTTAGAAATCACAGATTTGAGGTCATAATTAGAAGTGGAATCTGTAAGTGCTTCATTATCCTCTTGCTTTACCAATTTAGGAATCACATGAAGGAATTCTTATTCAAATATTATGTTTCTTTTGAAATCATTTTTAAATAATCTTTTAAATAACTTTAAACTCTCTTGATTATATATGGTCTCTATCAGATATGGCATGCCCTTCACTATCTAAAATTTCCTTGATGAAATTATGATTTATATGTTTCAAAGTCGATATATGAAAAAAATTGAGTGTTTCTATCTCCTTCCTTGAGCCAAATATTTATGTATTTTTTTCTCTAAATTCTATCTTCCCTTGTAGCAATATAAGGGTATTCACATAGGAGCTATTTTACCTTGTTCTAAATCTCAATATCATACCCATTACTTTCTATCTCATCTTCAATATTCAAGATTTCTAATTTGAGAGCTTTCTTTTGTAAATGAACATTTCCAAAAACTTGTTTATTCTATTGATTTATTTTTCTTTTAACATTTTTCATTTTTTCATCTAGTTTGAACATGGTTGAAACATTACCATTAGGAGACCACCATTCTATAAGCCAATCATGAATGTACAAATGAGACAAACACATGTGTTCCATCCTAAAGGGGTATCTATTTTCCTTTGAGGCAATATCCATAAAACTCAACTAAAGAGGGTTATGATCTGATTCTACCCTAAGAAGAGCATTTAATGCCATGTCCTTATCCATTAGCTAGTCTAGTGAGATAAAAAAAACTATCAAGCTTGCATTGAATAAGATTTGTACTCAATCTCCTATTGCTCCAAGTGAATTTAGAGCCTCTTAATTCCACATCTAATAGACCTATATCAAAAATGAGGGAAGATAAGTCTTCCATACTATCTAAAATCAATCTATTCTCACATTTTTTATCCCCTATATGTAAAGGATAATTGAAATCTCCATCCATGATCCAAGGGAAATCCTTGCAACTGTTCCTAAAAATAATTATGTCTTCCTAGAGCCTTTTGGGAGTAGTAGAAGAATTTGGTGCATAGATGTTAGATAATATCCATTACTTACCATACATCACATCCATGAAGAGTAATACCACATGCTTCTAGGATTTGAGAATAACTTCCCCACCCAAAATTTTACTATCCCAAAATGTGATAAGACCTCCAGATGCTCCTAAAGAACTAGTAAAAATAGCTCTAGCATCATTCCAATAAGCATTATTGTGATTAGAAAAAAAAATTATTTCTATATTAGATTCTTGAATAGCCAATATAAATGGTCTATGAGTCCTAAAATCCCTAAAAAAAAATTATTTTGAGGAACCATTCATTCCTTTGATATGCCATAAAAGGATCAACATGATTAACTAAATGGAGAAGTATTACCTCCCTTTAAAGGAAGGGTTATCTGGAGCCCATTCACAATTTCCACCTTTGTAAGTTTTGTGTGTACTTTGTTTGTAAATTTGGGAACCAACCAACCTCCACTGATGAATTAAAAACATATTATTATTGATTGGTGTGTTCATGAGGAGATGAAAGATAAGTTTTAGGATAGGTGGTGGATGGTGTTTGATGAGCCTCCATGCAACAATAATGAGGCTTAAATATAATTTTTGACAAAATTGTATTGTGAGTTTGTGTTGCAATAATTCCAAACTATTTTGACATGAAGGCCTCCCAAATTAGGGGAGGTGGGTCTTCATTTGATATACCTAGTGTTAGGTGAGACCAAAATCATCATAAATGAGCTTAGAGAAATAGAAGGATAATAACACATGACTCTATTCCTAAAATTTTGCATTATACTAAATAGGTGAACACCCTTAACATAATTATGAGTCTAACACATGTTATGATTGAGCATGGTATACATACATTAAAGAGTTATACTTAGCCTATAGGTGGTGCTAATGGTAGTGTCACTGGTGGTGTTAGTGGTAGTGGTATTGGTGGAATTGGTAGTGGTGGTAGTGGTTTTAGTGGTATTGGTATAAGTGTCCCTCCTCCTACTCATGTTATAGCTCTTGTGCATCATTACACATGATGTTGGAGAAAGTGTATAAGACCTCCTATTTAGGTGTGATATACATAAACTACATATATGGATACTAGCGTGCCATAGTATATGACACCTATAGATAATTCAATAGCTCAAGAAACTATCATGATAAAGCATACACAACCTATAGATGTTTAATCAGCTCATGATAATAGCATGCCAAACACTATGCCAAATGTACTAGCTTTACCAACTCCTCTAAAGATATGCCAGCCTCTTGTGTAGGAGTTATCAAATTCACCATCTGTATTTGATACATAGTTTTAATTTTAATTATAGTTTGTTTATGTTTGTAAAATAATACTAAGTTTATTTTCAAGTATTTGTTTACTTAATTGACTAATTTATTTGACTGAACTTGTTATTTATTGATTGTATATATGATTGGTGATATTTTGGTTAGCTCAATAGGCCTTGACTCTATTTTAGAGGCCATAGTTGGCATGGGTGTACCCTATATATAGGTTTGTTAAATTTTAAATTGAATATTTATTCACATATTTTTATTTTCCCTTGAACAAAAATTGATGTTTTAAGATATATATTATAGTAATATATTTTTATCATGCTCATTAGATTCACACATTATTCATTTATTAGTTTTATAAATGATGTGGGATGTTATGGGTACCCATCATGGATGACAAGGAGGTTTTGTTAATGTTTTGGATACATCTAATGATCCACTATCTCCACATAAGGTCCTGATTCATGGATGAAGACTGGTGAGAATACATAGTAAAAAAAATTTTAGTTTCAAGTAATGATATTTTATGTCATATTTACATAAATGTTTGCACATCTAGATATAACGATATATGCATGCTCTATATGATTCTCCATCATGGGTGTATACATGGTCTCATATCCCTAAGCATCCATTTATATGGAATATGGTGAGCCTAGAATCATCTTGTAAAATTTTTTTCTTGAAATTTTTATCATTTTAAATATACAATTTTAATGCATTAATTTTTATATTTAATATGTTGTGCAGACATAACAATTTTTAGAGGTTGTGGATGAAATAATGGATGACTCACATGTTGAGAGGAGAGTATCTATTTGTATTGAGGCATCCAACACCCCTGACTCTACATCTATGCCAACAAATCATAATTTATTTGGAGGTAATGAGGAACAGGAAAGCTAGTTGTTATGGCAAGGGTCTAGTTATAGGCATAATCAATTTTGTATGTCAATATGGCCCACATTGTATGCATATATGGTGCATTTTGTCTATGTACATGTTATGGTCTACATTTTTTTTTGATATATGTCTTATTATTTATTTTGAATTATGACATAGAACTTTGTATATACACATATATACTATTTAATAATATGATTCCTTTACCTATGCATATTTTATATTTTGATCATTTAATGTTTACACATATCATTGGTCAGTGATCATTATTCCTTCATGTAGGGATAAAAATCCATGTTTTTCTTTGAGTTAGGAACTTCATCATTATGTATATTTTACATTTACATGTGATATTTACTATTTACTTGTTTTATTTACATTTAATTACATATCAATTTGAAATTATGATGTAAGTAGACTTGTGATCAATTTTAGGGATGTAAATATTATAATTTATACTTGATCATAGTTGTTAGGAGGTCTATTGATGTAGGAGCATCATCCATCAACGTGTATATAGTGTTTTTTTGGTAATAAGTAGCCTATCGTGGCTTTAAGTTATTTTTAATAGCTCAATTAGGGGGTGTTTATATTTTCTCACCAAAAATGAATTCAAAATTGTAATAAGGATTTTTTGATGTTCTTGGAGAAATCCATCACCTATTAAAGGTGCATGACTATTAAAAATGCTCATTTATGGTCTTTTGGTCTCAAAATTCATAAAAATGTATTGTAATGCATGAATTAGCATTGAATTTATTATGTATAAGGTATTATGATGTAAATGGAAAATAAATACCTAATGTAAATGAAAAATACACTTATATTAAACATTCACCTATCTCTAATATCTGATTTGAATCTCTTATCTACTTGGTTTTATCCTTTGCATGGATAGTAGGTCCTTTACTTCTCCCTTGAATACCCTTGCTCATTCTCAACTTCACTAGGTTCATAAAATTATTTACTACATAGTCCTCTTTTTTCTCTATAAGACATATCACCCTTCATCTCCCTCTACACTCTTTTCTCTTATGCTCAACTCTACATTCTCAAACTCCTTTAGGCATGTTCTTAGGCTTCATTCAATTTTATTTAGGTATCTATATATAGACCTCCTTCTTGATCATGAAACCTATCATCCCTTCTTTCAATCTCATCCTCTTCAATACAAATATCATCCTCTCACACATAAATTTTAAGACTTCACTCTTTGGTCTTCCTTAAAGCTTACATTTGATAGGATTTATGGTTTAGAGTAGGCATACCTACATCCTTTTATCACCTATTATTGGATATGATTCTTGATTTGAACTCTTCCTCAACCTCTTATCATCATCATTTATCCTTATCATGCTAGGTACTTTCTTGTAATTTGAACTCTCTTTCAATGATTGTCTTGTATAGGCTCATAAACTTCCTTGTTTGGTAGTTCCTCTTCAACTTCTATTAACACACCATCATTCCTCTTTTATATATTAGTTACTCCTCTCATATAAATAACATCTTTTACTTTCTTACCCAAGTTCATCACCTTACCTTCCTTGTTCATGCACTAATCTTGATCCTTATCTTATGGTTCATAGGCCAATTTCTTAATTGAGTCTCCATGAACACACCAAAACATTATTTATGGGTTCTCTTATCCCTAAAAAACTTGAACCAACTCAATTGAAGACCTCACTCACTCACCAGATCTCACATACACCCCTTTTGCTCATAAAAGACTACTCTTCCTTTTAGCAATTTTAGAACCCAAATATTCTTGTTTAGAATAATCTATATGATTTATAAATAAAATAGGAAAACTTTTAAGCACCCTTTATCTTCTTACAACTCTTTATAAATTGTTATGACCCTTCTCTCAATGGAAGCCTATCAACTCACCAGCCCTTCTTCTTTATTAGGTCTTTTAAGGCCTAATACATTGCTCAAACAAGAATATTGTACTATATGGTCATTAATCATACTAAAACCAATTGAATATTCCATTATTATTTATTATTAACATTTAATAAGCTTTTATACATCATATTGGAACTTTTTTTATCTCTATGACTATACTAAAATAGAACCTTTAATCTCTTCCCTAAACTGTGTATTGGGACTCAATCCTAAAGATAAGAACTAAAGTATACTCTGAGAAAGAGATAAAAATATTATAAAATTATTCACATAAAAATAATTAGGCAACCCTAACTATATTTAGAAAACATTCATTCATTCAATCATAGATCTTATTGTATACAAAATAGTCTTTTACAAAGTTATGTAGAATAACAGAGTTTATTTATAAAAGAATCTTTTTCTTGGTCTTTATTTAAACTCTCTACCTCTATTCTAAAATTTTATCCCCTCTTACAACACTCCAACTCCTCTCTCATGAAATTTCAATCCTTTATATGTTAAAATATACAAGAAACTTTTTTTTCGTGCCATTCTCATGTTATATGGTAGTTATACTTGTCATTTCTTGGTCTCTATTATCTTTAGCCACTACATGCACATTGAAAGACCTTCACACCTATTATTAAACCTATTTTATACCTAATACAAACATTACTCCATCATTACACCCTGCATTACTCCACACATTACAGAGACTTCTATTTTGGACTGTAAACCCTTCATTAGTCCCTCCAATGATGATACTTTTATCCTTTTATGTCTGTTAAAGGTTTTCAATGTCTCCTTCTTAATGAATTTCATGCATATCAAGTATTTCAAAGATTTACCAAGCTTACAGTGCCTAATTTTGGATAAGATCCTCTCCAACTTCAATCACATGTTGCAGTAGAACCATTAGGAGTATAGACAATCCATCATCTCTTGTACTTATATGAATGAGTCCTATAAGCAACCCCAGGAGTATTATCTATAACTCAAGATGGTAAATACACATAAATAATTTTTATCTCTCCATCAAATATATTAAAATGGGCTAAAAATTAGTCAGTGGGGGGCATATATTCTAACTCGTTAGCCTAGTCAATGAACTATTTATGCAGACATGTATGGATGGGTATTTTAAGCCTAAAAAACCATTGTCAAGTCTCAATCACACCCTAATATTAAAGGTTTTAGTTGATCAGATGCATCCCTTAAGAGAATATCCTCATCCTTGAGTGTGCAAACTAAGTGAACTTATATCGTGCATTACAAGAGAACCATGAGGGCTAGAGATGATCCATCATCTCCCACACTTGCAAGGATGAGTCCTCTAAGAAATATTAGGAGGATTCTCTCTAAATCAATATGGGTAAGAATTGGTAATGAGTTTTCTCTCATAGCCAAATCTCTCAAAATGGGCCAAAATTTAGTTAGTGGGGGCCATATATTTTGACTCGTTAGCCAAATTGGCAAACCATCTATGAAAACATGTTTAGATGGGAATTTTAAGGCTAAAAAATTCATTATATGATCTTGGTCATGCCCTAAAATTAAAGGTTGTAGTTAATTAGATGCAACCTTTAAGAGAATCTCCTTGTCCCTGAGTGTGCAAATCAAGAAAACTTTTGTCATATGATGTAGGATAACCATGAGGGATAGAGATGATCCATCAGCTCCTAAAATTTTATGGAAAAGTCCTCTAATAAAGCCCAAGAAGATTCTCTCTAGATTAAAATGAGTGAGATGTGGTAATGAGGTTTATCTCACATCCAAATCTCTTAAAATGGGCCAATAATTGGTCAGTGAGGGCCATATATTCAGACTCATTAACCTAATAGATGAATAATCTATGTAGACACATCCAAATGAGCATTTTAAGGCTAGAACAGTCATTTTCTAGTTTTGATTTGGCCCTAGGATTGAAGGTCATAGTTGATTAGATGTATCCCTGAAGAGAATCTCCTCATCCCTGAGTGTGAAAATTAAGCAAACTTCCATCGAACAATGAAAGATAATCATGAGGGCTAGAGATGATTCATTAGTTCCCACACTTGTATGGATTAGTCCTCTAAGAAACCTTGAGAGGATTCTCTCTAACTTGAGTTGGGAGAGATGCAAAAATGAGGTTTTTCTTACAACCAAATCTCTTGGAATGGGCTAAAAGTTGATCAGTGGGAGCTATATATTCTAACTCGTTAGCCTAATAAACAAACCATCTATACGTACACATCTAGATGGGAATTTTAAGTCTATAAAAATCATTGTCCATTATTGGTCATGCCCCAAGAGTGAAGGTTATAGTTTATCAAATGCATCCCTTAAGAAAATCTCCTCATCCCTGAGTTTGTAAATTGAGCAAAATTCCATCGTGCATTGTGGGAGAACCATGAGGGATAAATATGAGCCATCAGCTCCCACACTTACATAGATTAGACCTCTAATAAATCTTGAGAGTATTATCTCTAACTTGAAACCATAATTAATACTATTTTCTTATTTTCTTGAAAGGACAAATACAGAGAAGGGGAAAACCTATTTGCTTGAGGTAGATAACATTAATATGAATTGTTTTTTAGCTTCTCTTTATTAAAGAAGATAATATTCTCTACCATAAAACCAACCACATGAAGTTGAAAGCTCATCTAGTACCACTAACCTACATTAAAATTATTAGTAAAAAATTTAAACAAAAATAAACAGATAATGATAAAATAATTTAAAATTAAAATACATACAATGAAATAAGTTAACTATATTGATTTGAAATAAAAGATAGACTTACCAGTTCACTCTAACATACCTTCAATATCAACTCTATTTTCAAGTGTTTCAAGAATCACTTCATGGTCAGATTCACACACTTTCCACAAAATTTTATTGTGAGGCTTTCCATGATATTTGATCATTTGAATATTTGTAGCAATAACCAAATTTGAATAATGAAGCACCACCCTATGTGTTCAAAGTACTCAAATAACAATTATTATTTTTTTATGATATTAACTATGAATCTAGGTTCCTATAACCACTATGAATCTAGTGGGATAAATTAGCTCTTCTCCATCCATAACATTTGTGGTTATTTTTTTTTCCTCTACATAATGACATGGGTAGTAGTTTTTTCCCTCATCATTGTCCTCAAGTGCAATGACTGCAAAAATATGTCCTGCATTTAAATTATAATCAAATTGTAAGCACATCTAGGAAAAAATAAAGATATCACTAATAGAACTAAGTACTTATATTTAATTAAAGAATAAATTATACCTAGTTACACAAGATCTGAGATTTGGTCAAAGTCAATTGATGATGTCATTTCATGATCTATTAATTATTGGAGTGAATGGCTACTCTCTACAAGTGATATGGGTCTACAATACCATTCGTTAACGCATTATTTTGACTCAAATTTATTCCTATTAAATTATATACATGTAGAATAAAAACATGCCATATCCATAGTATAAATAGTCCATGACTTGAATTTGAGATTTGAATTGAGTGGAAAACACTCAATCCATGTACTATACTACAATATTCATACATTGCCTTGTATTCTTCCTCCATTAACCAAAATAATATTCACACATGAGAAGGTTTATCTGATCCATGACAAATATTTTGATTACACTAAGTCACAATACTTCCAGCATCAATCAAATTAGCACCATCCTTGTGCTTTCCCTGCTTTTTTTTAAGGTATCTTTTTACACATGAACTTTCACCATCATGTCCCCCTTTTCCATTCCTAGCCTCAAAGAAGCTCCAAAAATGTTGAACACCATTCTTCATATGCATTCTTCTTAACCAATAAAACATTTGAGATTTATTAAATTGCCCTGTACAATTTTTTGACCAAATATAGTGTGTATCAAACATGATTTATCTTGCATTCATATTTATATAAAATATCTCAACACAACATTGGATAAAATTTGGAGAATACGATCTATCATCGCTCATATAAAAGTGATACTCTCTCAAAATATTTATGTTGTCATCTTTGATATTAAGTGCATGTTTGAACGTAAAATGAACAAAAATTCTAACTTCAATTGAATTATAGTATTGGGGTTGAACCTCATTATATGGTTGTAGTGTGTATTTCTCAACAAATTCCACAACTAAAATAATGGTGCCAATTGAGAAGTTATCCTTGCATAGCTTGAATTGATTATCTAAGAATTTTGATTTATGTGTGTGTCTTGTATATTGGTAGATAATATTATTCTTGAATTCAAATATGAAATTAAATACAAAATTTTTTTTCGTAACCAACTCACATCTTGATGACTCTTTTTCATCTTTTAACACATACTTTATATATTTGTACTTCTTATATTCATCTAGTTACTTTCCAAATTCATGTGAAATTTCTTCATGGATACATCTCTTCAAAATTTGATAAACCACCACAACTGTTACATGTTCCATCTAAACATTATTTGGCAAAAAAATTCCCTCAAGTCTTTGACATAAAATGTTTTGGATTAATTCTCTTAATGTTTTAGGTAGGAAAGACACCATACATTCTTTGAAAAAAATTGTCAATATTTAAAGTACAATGTAAATGACAAAAAACATCAAAATGCATAGAAAATTCAACATGTGCCATAAAAAAACATGTGGTGCATGCTTGGTTAATTTTAACATAGAAAGGCTTGCACATCTCAAATAACCTTTGGTTAATTATCAATTGGCTAGTAAATTTTTCAATAAAATTTTCATAAAATTATGTTTGAGTCATGTCTAAGAAATGTTTTGCATGTGACTCATGGTTTTTTGAGTCTTTTCTTCTTTTAACATCTTTTACATTAGATGATAACCTTGTGTTTCTGCCAAAAAAAATCAATCAAATGTCTTGTTCCTTCAACTAATATCTTATATTTTCATGGGAGTGTACCACTAAATGACCAACAATCCATGAGTGAAGAGTCATCGAGCCTTGTTCTTCTTTTTATGATATTTATTAGAATTTTTCTATTTAAGTTCAAGGATTTATTTATTTCACTAGGAATTTGAGATTTAGATGTTGAATTACTCACTATAGATTCCATTATTATTCATATTGCCACAATACTATCTTTTTTATGACTTTTATTGCCTATTGCCGTAAAAGCATTAAATAGATTCTTTACTATTGTGTTATTTCTTCCCTCCATGTTGAATGTTCTTAACCCTAAAGTATGCATCACAGGACACATTTTTTTCATTTTCATTAATTGAACAAATATTTGACATCATTTTGCATGGTTTTTATTCTCAAATGAATAGTCCCATACATGTTGAGCATGATGTTAAACTGATCTTTTTGACATTTTTCCTTCCATTAATTTTATAATTTTCTCATCTATTTAAACTAAATACCTTGATGTTCATCTTAGTATCCTTTGAGGTGTGGGTTTAAGAGCTATATTTTGTATTAAATTGGGTGGTGTTACCATTTCAACCATAGTAGGGATAGTAGAGGGTTGACTATCTACATTAGCCCCTACAATAAAATTGAATTCCTCTTCAATAGGAGATACATAATTTGGGGTCATTACTTGATGTTGATTATCATCATACTCAAAAACTTCATTATGATTGGATGTTTCATTATAATGTGTTTGTCCATATGTTTCATCACTCATTATAAATTTATTACTTGCATGCTCTAAATTTTGAATTTCATCATTCAACAAAGATTGATTGAGTTCTCTTATCTCATTTAAAGACATATCTAAACTAAATTATATAGAATTAGGCATGTTATTTTCATTTTAAATATTACCTGGTATAGAGGAAGCACCTTCACCTTGCCTAGAAGCCCTTATGGATGCTCTCTTATATGCTTGTCTTTTTCTCTTTTTTTCTCTTCTCTTCAATTACCTTATTTGTTAGCTCTTTGATTGGTCTTTTACAACAAATTCTTGACCTCATTATTTATCTTTATCAAAATAAGCCAATTTTATATTTAAACTTGAAGAATTTGAAGTGATTCAAATAAAGTGAATGGAGAATTTACCAAATTCGCATAGTTATAGTAGAAAAAATCAGCTTATAGTTTATAAAAACCAAAATAATGAGGAAATTTTGTGGGAAATCTAAGAGAAATTTATGAATCACAAAGGGCATGCATGTTTTTGAAAGTGCACATGCCCTTTTGATCCACGAAAAAAATAGGCAAAAATAATAAAGAGGGTGAAATTAGTTGGTTTGTAAAGGATGTATGCCCTTTACAAAGGGTGTACACCCTTTATAATTTTACAAAATTTTGTTTGCCACTTTCCCTCTAAAATTGATTCAATTTTAGGCTTGGGGGGTCCCGAACCTAGTCCAAACCTTATCATGAACTAGCCAATTTGATTTTTAGGAAATTTATGAGACTTTTTTGTCCTTTTCCACACATCTAATTAGACAGATTTTATTATTTAAATATATATATATATATATATATATATATATATATATATATATATATATATATATATATATATATATATATATATATATATATATATATATGGATTTGTAGAGGATAAAACATAGTTTTGAAATATATAATTTTTTTAATGTTAGAATACTATTTATAATTATTATTTTAATTTTTACATAACATACCTTGTCATGAGCTATATACATATCATCACAAATTCTCTTATAACTTTTTGAATTTTAATTGAATATTTATAAAGGTTGTGTTCGTACACTTGCAGTTTCAATTTTTTAGTTGTCTTGACTTGTAATATATATATATATATATATATATATATATATATATATATATATATATATATATATATATATATATATAATTAATTAAAAATATTCTCAATAATATTTGACATTTCACTTATCTATAGATGAAGTTTCATACAAAAATCTATTTGTTTACTCAAAAAAATGTCTTTGTACACATGCAATCTCCTTATCTTTTCAAAAAAATGACCAACCTATTATTATAAATACATCTATTTCACATATTTTTATCATATAGGTATTGAAAAAAATTGTATATTTAGAAACTACATTCAAACTTCCATAATTCATGTTCTTACATCATTATTAAATTCATTTTTGAAGTACCTCTAACATTCTCTCTAAGTTCAACAATTGTTATTTTAAGGAAAAAGGTATCGATTTATACCCCTCTTTTTATCCCCCATTATCCTGCATCTACCCCATAATGTATACATTTAGTTTTGGTTTGGGAGTAGTTTTAGTTGTCAAATTATATTTTTATGGTAATTGTATGTCTTTCCATTTTTTCCAAATTAGGATCTTATTAGCATATTTTTTCTCATGTTTTGGCCATGTTTTGCTTTATTTTTCCCCTTCCCCTTTTGCTCCCCACTTTTTATTTCCTCCTTACCCCTTTTGTAGTGGTTTTGTGACTTATTTCCTAGAACCATAAATTGTACGCATTTTTGGTGTGAACCATTGTGACCTTTATTTTGGGTCCCCTATGCCTTGTGTTCCTTATTTGTCAGTGTTTCAAAATTGTTATGTGTTGTCTTACGCACCAATTTAGCCTTAATTTGAATTTGATAATTGTATAGATACATGGGGGCATTAGTGCACATAGGACATGAAATGATAAAGTGAGACATAAATAGAAATCAATATTTAATAATTTATTGAAGAGATATATATGAGCATAATTTTAACATATAAAATATAATTTTAAACAAGATTTGAATTTGTTTATTGCATGTTCCACTTGTTCATAAAATCAAGAAAAATCATATAAGATTATATGGCTTGCATCCACGAATTGATTGTTGAGTGCATCAAGTGTTGTTTTCTAAGTCTTCTCTAGATGAGTGTTGATTGTTGAATGCATCAAGTGTTGTTTTTAAAGTTTTCTCTAAATGAGGGATAACACATGCTCTTGATTGATTCCCTTATTTTTTATTGGTTTGTGATGAGTTGTTATGGTTACAAAGAAAGAGATATGTTTCCTAGACACTTGCATATACTTCCAAAAAAGAGTGAGATTTTTGGATCCATGGATTAGGCAAGTAGGATCATGAGATCAATTTTCAAATACTTGCAATTTTACTAGAATATTTAAATGTATGGTTCCTTCTTCCTTGAATTGTTAAGTACACTATTCTAGTAAATTTTCTTTGTTCCTCTTGAATTTTATGGATTGTGTATGCCTTGTTGTCTAGACCTATTTTCCATTATGTATTTCTCATTGTTGTCTCCATATTTACAATATCTGGAATGTTAAGTACACCATTCTAGTAAAAAAAATTGTTCCTCCCAAGTTTTATGGGTTCTATATACCTTTTTGTCTAGACCTATTTTCCATTATTTGTTTCTCATTGTTGTCTTCAGATTTATAATATATCAATATTTTTTATAAAACCCTATTTTTATATTTATTAATTGTTATAAAATATTTTTCATATTATAATTAAGTTTAATTTTAGTACTTTATTTGAATAAATCTAGCTAGACCCAATTATATTGTTTATGAGTAAATGAATTGTATTTTGAATGTAAATGAATTGTATTTTGTATAGATACATGGGGGCATTAGTGCACATAGGACATGAAATGATAAAGTGAGACATAAATAGAAATCAATATTTAATAATTTATTGAAGAGATATATATGAGCATAATTTTAACATATAAAATATAATTTTAAACAAGATTTGAATTTGTTTATTGCATGTTCCACTTGTTCATAAAATCAAGAAAAATCATATAAGATTATATGGCTTGCATCCACGAATTGATTGTTGAGTGCATCAAGTGTTGTTTTCTAAGTCTTCTCTAGATGAGTGTTGATTGTTGAATGCATCAAGTGTTGTTTTTAAAGTTTTCTCTAAATGAGGGATAACACATGCTCTTGATTGATTCCCTTATTTTTTATTGGTTTGTGATGAGTTGTTATGGTTACAAAGAAAGAGATATGTTTCCTAGACACTTGCATATACTTCCAAAAAAGAGTGAGATTTTTGGATCCATGGATTAGGCAAGTAGGATCATGAGATCAATTTTCAAATACTTGCAATTTTACTAGAATATTTAAATGTATGGTTCCTTCTTCCTTGAATTGTTAAGTACACTATTCTAGTAAATTTTCTTTGTTCCTCTTGAATTTTATGGATTGTGTATGCCTTGTTGTCTAGACCTATTTTCCATTATGTATTTCTCATTGTTGTCTCCATATTTACAATATCTGGAATGTTAAGTACACCATTCTAGTAAAAAAAATTGTTCCTCCCAAGTTTTATGGGTTCTATATACCTTTTTGTCTAGACCTATTTTCCATTATTTGTTTCTCATTGTTGTCTTCAGATTTATAATATATCAATATTTTTTATAAAACCCTATTTTTATATTTATTAATTGTTATAAAATATTTTTCATATTATAATTAAGTTTAATTTTAGTACTTTATTTGAATAAATCTAGCTAGACCCAATTATATTGTTTATGAGTAAATGAATTGTATTTTGAATGTAAATGAATTGTATTTTGTATAGATACATGGGGGCATTAGTGCACATAGGACATGAAATGATAAAGTGAGACATAAATAGAAATCAATATTTAATAATTTATTGAAGAGATATATATGAGCATAATTTTAACATATAAAATATAATTTTAAACAAGATTTGAATTTGTTTATTGCATGTTCCACTTGTTCATAAAATCAAGAAAAATCATATAAGATTATATGGCTTGCATCCACGAATTGATTGTTGAGTGCATCAAGTGTTGTTTTCTAAGTCTTCTCTAGATGAGTGTTGATTGTTGAATGCATCAAGTGTTGTTTTTAAAGTTTTCTCTAAATGAGGGATAACACATGCTCTTGATTGATTCCCTTATTTTTTATTGGTTTGTGATGAGTTGTTATGGTTACAAAGAAAGAGATATGTTTCCTAGACACTTGCATATACTTCCAAAAAAGAGTGAGATTTTTGGATCCATGGATTAGGCAAGTAGGATCATGAGATCAATTTTCAAATACTTGCAATTTTACTAGAATATTTAAATGTATGGTTCCTTCTTCCTTGAATTGTTAAGTACACTATTCTAGTAAATTTTCTTTGTTCCTCTTGAATTTTATGGATTGTGTATGCCTTGTTGTCTAGACCTATTTTCCATTATGTATTTCTCATTGTTGTCTCCATATTTACAATATCTGGAATGTTAAGTACACCATTCTAGTAAAAAAAATTGTTCCTCCCAAGTTTTATGGGTTCTATATACCTTTTTGTCTAGACCTATTTTCCATTATTTGTTTCTCATTGTTGTCTTCAGATTTATAATATATCAATATTTTTTATAAAACCCTATTTTTATATTTATTAATTGTTATAAAATATTTTTCATATTATAATTAAGTTTAATTTTAGTACTTTATTTGAATAAATCTAGCTAGACCCAATTATATTGTTTATGAGTAAATGAATTGTATTTTGAATGTAAACCCACTTTTTTCATATATATATATATATATATATATATATATATAATATTCTAAATGATTCATACAATAATTAAAAAAGATTAATAATTATATATATTAAAACTTAACACATCGCCAATTTTATATATAAGAAAATGCCCATCTAAATTTTAAAAATATATTTAATAAGATGCCCATCCAAATTTTAGAAATGTATTCAAGTGATCTAAATAAAGTTTAACAATTATATATAATTAAACTTAACACATGACCTATTTTATATATAATAAGATGTCCATTCATATATTAGAAATATATTTAATAAAATATTTATTTAAATTTTGGAAATATATTAAAGTGATCGTACAATAATTAAAGAACATTAATAATTATGTTTAATTAAACTTAACACATTACCAATTTTATATATAATAAGATGTTTGCTTATCTAAATTGCAAAAATATATTCAAGTGATCGTATAATAATTAAATAAGATTAATAATTACATGTAATAAAACTTAACACATCACAAATTTTATATATAATAATATGCCCATTGAAATTTTTTAAGTTTATTTAATAAGATGCCTATCCAAATTTTAGAAATATATTCGAGTGATCCAAAGAAAGTTAAAAATTATATATAATTAAACTTAACGCATTACCAATTTTATATATAATAAGATTTCCATTCAAATTTTAAAAATATATTTAATAAAATATTTATTTAAAAATTTTAAAATATATTTAAGTGATTTATATAATAATTAAACAAGATTAATAATTACATATAATAAAAATTAACACATTACCAATTTTATATTTAAGATGTCCATCAAAATTTAAGATTTTGGATAATATCTTACATTAAATCACTTAGGTCGATCATTAAGATACATTTCATTTGAAAATTAGATGACTTTAGGGCACTGAACACTTGCGTCAGAGTAGGATACCTACGTTGATATAGGTGTATGTTTGGGATACAAGTGTCTAGGGAAATAAAACATGTACAAGCTCAGAACTTGAAAAGATGGAAGATAAATAGTTTTTAAACATTCTAGGCAAGATAAAAGGCTTGGGTCATCAACATAAGACTGGTTGGACTAAGAGATAGGCCAATGGGCAAGAGAGAGTAGATTCAAGACTTGTAGTAGTAAGAAAGGTCTAGAAATAAGAGGAACTACCAGGGTTTGAGTTTGCCAAGTGTACAAGACTGAGGTGTTATATATTTCATAAATAATGTATACATCATGAAGGCATAAGTAGTTCATACTCAGTTGAACTTGGCTCAAAAGTTTGGTTCCTAGCATGTGAGGTGATGAGGGATCAAGGATACTTAAAAATTCAATAATTATCTAAGTAAATCATATGTCTCTTGTATCATTACTAAATCAAGTAATTGTAATATCGATTAACCCATTTCAATTCTATTATTGTATTTATTTTTATATTTTATGTAATTTGAATTAGCGCATAGCTTTAATTATTTTATATCTTTTAGGTATAAAATAAATAAACTAATATCATACACAATTTTTTTTTTCCATTTTCCATATTAGGCAAATGCTTCTTATTTGCTTACCTACATTAGCATGACTCCTATCATGCATTTATTCATAATAAAGCTTTGTATGTGTGTTTTAATTTGATCTATTTGTTGTTACACATATTATATTGAAACATATTACTATTGTTCTTAAAATGTTTATACTTTGACCATGAGGAATATTTTATTGTTATTGTGCTTACATTTATTATATCATGCTCACTTGGGTCATATTACACTTATGTCTATACAGATTGTACTTTAGGCTCATGTAAGGCCATTTATCTATGACATACATGCTTTCATGATGATATCTTCCTATGTTAGGATTCCATGATTTTATTTCATATCTTACAAATGATGCATGCAAACCTTTATTTTGAGATGTGTATTTCATGTGTTTATGCACATCTCAAAAGGATGGCAAAGATTATCCATTATTACTTCTATACTAGGACCTATGACACTTTCATAGTATTTGTTCTTTTATGAAAGGATAAGGACATATTGATGTTTAATATTACACAACATGACACATGTTCTCACCATGGGATAACTTTATATTTAGCACAAGTTTTAAGAAATAGATTTCTATAGGGGAATATTCACATGTTCCAACCACATAAAATACATCATTTATAATATTTTTTCTTTCAAATATGAGTAAGCTACATCTATAAACACTTATTATGCATATGTTATTCTCTTATGACTCACAAGACAACCGCACCAGACTTTTAGATGTTGAAGACACACATTGGAATTACTATCAAAACCAAGGGTATCAAATTAATTTATCCTTTTATTAATTTTTACAATTTAATGATTATTTATAAACTTATCCACATGCACATATTCTTCACATGTTTGTAGGGGCATAAATTTTATTTTGAGCCACACAAGTGTGGATGTTTGTTTTAGGATATTCATGACCCTTCATGGTGACACTTAGGTGATCTTTATTTCTTTTAGGATTTCAGTTCATTATCATTACTATGTTAAATTTAAGAACTCTTATATATTTTGATGATAAATGCAACTTCTACAAACCCTACATGTAAGATTATTTGTTTCAATTTGATATGTGTGCATGTACACATATCAAAGTGAGACATTATGTATATATTTAGATTTTATTTGGGAGTACTTTTAGTTGTTAAATTACATTTTTATGGCACTTGTATGGATTTCAATTATTATTCCAAATTAGGATCTTATTAGCACATTTTTTCTCATGTTTTAGCCATGTTTTGCTTTAGATCTTTAGATGTTGAAGACACACATTGGGATTACTATCAAAACCAAGGGTATCAATTTTATTTATCCTTTATTAATTTTTACAATTTAATGATTATTTAGAAACTTGTCCACATGCACATATTCTTCACATGTTTGTAGGGACATAAGTTTTATTTTGAGACACATGAGTGTGGATGTTTATTTTAGGATATTCATGAACCTTCATGGTGACACTCAGTTGATATTTATTTCCTTTTAGGCTTTCATTTCATTATCATTCCTATGTTAAATTTAAGAAATCTTATATAATTTGATGATAGATGCAACTTCTACAAACCCTACCTATAAGATTATTTGTTCAATTTGATATGTGTGCATGTACATACATCAAAGTGAGACATTATCTATATATTTAAATTTAATTTGGGAGTAATTTTAGTTTTTAAATTATATTTTTATGGTGCTTGTATGGATTTGAATTATTATTCCAAATTAAGATCTTATCAGCACATTTTTTCTCATGTTTTGGCCATGTTTTGCTTTGTTTCTTCCCCTTTATCTCCCTATTTTTATTTCCTCCTTACCCCTTTTTGTAGTGTTTTTATGGCTTATTTCCTAGAACCATACATTTTACATGTTTGGTGTGAGCCCTTGTGACATTTATTTTGGGTCCCTTATGCCTTGTGTTCTATATTTGTCAATGTTTTACAGTTTTTGTGTGTTGGTTTATGCACCAATTTGGCCTTAATTTGAATTTGAGAATTGTATAGATATAATGGGGCATTAGTGTACATAGGACATGAAATGATAAAGTGTGAGATAGAAATAGAAATTAAGAGTTAATAATTTATTGAATAGATCTATCAGAGCATAATTTCAACATATAAAGCATAATTTGAAATAAGATTTCAAGTTATTTATTGCATGTGCCACTTATTCATGCTAGCATAAAAATTCATATCAGATTAGGGCTTGCATCCATAAATTACTTGTTGAAGTGCATCGAGTATTGTTTTCTAAGTTTTCCTTAGATCAGGGACCTAATAATGATCGAGGGATAGCATAATCTTTTGATTGATTCCCCTGTGTTTATTTTTTTGTGATGAGTTGTTATGGTTTCAAATAAGGAGATCAATTTCTCAAAGACTTGCAAAGAATTTCAAAAAAAAAGAGTGATTTTTTTGGAGCCCTAGAGAAGGTGAGTAGGATCGCAAGATCAATTTTTAGATACTTACAGTTTTGCTAGAATATTCAAATGTATGGTTCCTTCTTACCTAAAATGTTAAGTGTATCATTCTAGTAAAAAATTTATGTTCCTCTTGAATTTTATGGGTTTCATATGCTTTGTTGTCTAGACCTATTTTCCATTATGTGTTTATCATTATTGTCCCAGATTTACAATATATCAGTAATTTTTATAACACCCTTTTTTACATTTATTAGTTGTTATAAAATATTTTTCACATTATAATTAAAATTAATTTTAGTACTTTATTTAAATAAATCTAACTAGACCCAATTATATTGTTTATGAGTAAATAAATTTTATTTTAATGTAAACCCACTTTTTTCCATATAAGAGTTGTTTATATTATATTTTGGAAATATATTTAAATGATCCTACAATAATTAAGAAATATTAATGATTATTTATAAATAAAACTTAACATAATACCAATTTTATGTATAAGAAGATGCTCATCTAAGTTTTAAAAATATATTTAATAAGATGTCCATTCAAATTTTAGAAATATATTCAAATGAAGGATGATTAATAATTATTTATAATCAAACATAACATATTACCAATTTTATATATAACAAGATGCCCATCCAAATTTTAAAAATATATTTAATAAGATTCTTATACAATATAATTATAATTTAGAGAACATGAGAAGTAGAGAAAAACACCGATATGACATATATGAAATATAAAAATAATTTTATGAAATTCAAATCGTATACATTTGACATTAAAATGAGAGATAAAAATCAATACATATATGATATATATAAGCAGTATAATATCAATAAATTTAAGACATTCCATCTGTGTACATGAGATCCTCTAACAATTGAAGTCTTTCTTCTTCATATTTTCTTTTATTTACTCCTTTTTCATTGTTCAATTTCTCAAACCTATCATATGTGAATGGTAGTGCAATCCTTAATCCATGTAATGACTTTACACGTGATATTGCCACAAATGTCAAACCCTATCTTTTTGTAACTCCTATATCAATTGTGGCTTTATCAAGTGTTAAGCCCTATTATTTATGGATTATCAATCCCCATGCCAATTTCAAAGGTCGCTGACTCACACGACCCCTTTGTATTGGACTGACAGGAATTGTAGTTAGAGATTCATCAACAAAAGGAATCCCTGTGTAGTTATCAAATTGAACCATAACATATGTAGGTGCTTCAAGAGGTGTTAGCCTTGGTTTGTATACAATGCTTCAAATATATCCAAGTGCACCATTGACCAGACCTGCTTCTATCCATAAAATTATGGTGATCATCACCCTCGCACCAATAGCCATCAACAATTTAACTTCTAAGTATTCATCATCCAATCCCGTAATAGTATTGTTCTATCCTCTAGTTGTAATGCTTTGAGCAATAGGTTGATTTAATGCATACAATTTTCTCTTATTATATTTTTGCACATTCTCTTTTATTGCAAATAAATGCATGTGTTCATTAAAATCCTCTTTTTTAGCCATTTCACGTGAAGCATCTATTCTGGTCATCAACAACTGCTAGTTGTTAATGGTTGGATTGGCATCTCTTAGATTTGTTAGAAGTTCTCGAAACCATTGTTCTTTAGTTTGACCCTATTGTCTAAAATTTTTATCAAGTGTAACAATAGTTAAAAAAAATTCACATAATAATTTTGCTTGTCTTTTACTTGCATATGGAGGTCTATCCATTACCGGAGGCAACTGTCCCAAATCCCCAACAAAAATCATCAACCTTCCACCAAAGCACATATCAGCATTTTCTAGAAATGCTTGGCGAAGTCAAGAATCTATATTTTCAAGCATCTTTTGACTTATAAAGCTCATCTCATCAATCAAAATATATCTAACATGTTTAATTTCTTCTTGAAAGGTTGTTAACCTTATTCCTTCTAGTTTTTCAAAATCTGAAATAGGAATTCGTAAGGTTGTATGTATTGTTGTTGCACCAATGTTAAATGTGGCAACTCTTGTTAGAGCAAGTAGTAGAAGGGGGAAATGTTGTGGTTGTGATAAATCTAGAATTTAATCCCTCTAATAAGATAGTATTTCCCTGTTTATGTCAATCCTTGGATTATCAGATGTAATGGAGATGTATTTTGTCCTTGATTATAATGTCTTATAATTATATCAAATGTTAATCTTTGTTTCTCACTTAGGCTTTCATATCAAAAATTAGACTCCATTTCGTCCATAGCAAGTAAGTTGTTTTATTTTGCCATGCTTACAAATATAACAGATTTGTTCATTTTTTCTTCACCCAGCTAATTTGAATCCCAAATTGTCTATCTCTCAATATCTCTTCGACTCAACATATCAATCTCAAAAACATGTAGATATTATTTTTGATGTAGACCTGATATGATCTCCCATTCATGTTCAGTTGTATTCTATTGGATAATGTCATCATCTTCATCCTCTTTTTCTTGTTGAATGTCATTTTTTATTTCAATCCTTCACTCTATATGAAAAGGATTATATTGAAATTCACCCCAATTATATTCTATTATCTCATCATCTTGGCCAATGTCTATCTCAATATCACAAAATAGTTTGTACAATAGTAACTCTAACCAAGATAAATCTACAAATGTTTTACTATCTTATTTTGGGATGCTATAAAACCTAGGCCATACCCTTATAATAGCACATGTTTTTCTTGGTTTCCACTTCTCTCATTTTCTAATTATAGGATTATATATCCATGATATTATAGCCTCAATGAGTGTTAAATGCTCCATTGAGTGAGGTCTCTCAATATATCCATCAATTATTGACTTTCCATTTTTTTTAGTTTCTTCATCCTCTCTTAATACTAGTTTAAAAACTTTACACCCAACATTCAATGATACAAATACCTTTCTACACTCCATCAAAGGAATTTATAGTAACATGTGACATGTTTCCATTGCACCTATATCTCTTTCAATAATTTTTTCAATTAGCAAACATCTATACACTCGTGTAGCAGGATATTCTAGGTTTTTAACATTTGCAAGTTGCATCAACATTTTATTGATATGTTTATGAACTTTTCTTTTCTTTTGCAGCATACTTTGCAATGTAGTTCACAACAACATATTTTGATAGTACCAGTTGCCAATCTACATTTTCACACCATGATTTCAACATGTGACAATTATGCGTATTCACATGATTATCATTTCTCTTTGGCTCATATTTTTTATCTCTTTTTTCTAGATCTACACATAGTTTTGATCCATCAAGATGCAAAGGCCAAAGTGCATTGTACCTACATCAAATAAAATTTTATGTTATTACTCATATAAAACAACACTTCATACATATTTTTACGCCAATGATTATTACTTTTAAGATATTGATTTTTACCTGCAAACCTTTCTTCCTCTTTTTTTTCATAGGCAAGCTCCATCTTTACATATTGTATGACGCTCCACACAATTAATCAATTCTTCATAGTCATGTTCTGGATCTATTTGATTAATTGTTATTGTGTTCCTCAAATATGGATGCAAGCTCAAATCGTGTCCTCCATGTATCACACATGAAATTATATTCATTTGTAGTTTTATAATAGTTTTTTTATATAACATAAGTAAATTATTAATCAATTCATATATGTATGTTTCTTTGATGTGCATCTCCTCGAGGATTCCATGCATGTATGATTCCATCAAAATATGTTTTGGCAAAGTCAAATTGATCTTTATTTTCCAAATCTAAGGTGTCCATATTTAGCAATCCATCCAACCATAAAAAACCATGCACATGTGGAGACACCCTATGTTGCCATTCATATCTACACCAAAAATCTGTAACCTTCATAAAAAAATTTAGTCTCTCTTTTCAAAAAACTATATTTCTAATATGCATATAATAAGCAACTATATGTGGGTGGTCAATTATCTTTTGTCGTCACCATCTTTGTGCTTCACGTGTATCCGTAGGTGAAGTTCCTAGTATCAATGCATGGAGGTCTGGCCAATACATGTCTACTACACTTAAAATAAATAAGATAGTTGGCATTCCAATTTGATTTAATAGATAAATTAACTCTGCACGACACTTTGTCCAATAAGAACATGTGCCTTGTAATGTAGTTTCATATCACATCAACCGATCTACAAGGTGAGATTCCGGCATATTTTCCATGTGTTCGCGTAATTTATCAATTGTAATTGGTAGTTCTTGAAGGCTTTTCTTTATAAATATTGCTGACAAATTTTGTGCTTGATTTTGCATTATCTTGTTCATGACAAGATACCTAAATCAAGGGTGTGTTCCAAAATAATTATCTTGATATCGAATCAGATGTTTCACATATTCATGCAGATGTACACATTTTAGTCATGGTTCTAACCAATCATACCTTCCATCAAGGAATAGAGTTGGGAAAGCCATGTCTAATAAACCTTTTGTCATATACTCATTCAATGGAGATGTACCAATTTGTGGCCAAGCTATTAGTTCACCTAGATCAACATTTGGATTGTTTACCCAAGCTCGAATCACTTACATCTCTCTCGGGGCATTGGGTGGTTTGGTTTCCATTGATGATGTGTGATCTACTATATTACCTTCATCTGTCTCAAGTATAGGACCTTGAAAAACATATTCACTAAAATCTATATTAAACTCCATGTTAACTGAGTTTAATTTTTTGAACACATTTTTAGACTTATTGGTTGGAAGATCCTTTAGTGGTGTTTCATCAATCTTGACATCTTTATAGAACGTATCATGTTCAATATTATATTTAAGTGCATTACATACATGATCTTTATTCAAAGTAAATTTTTATGTAGTTCTACATTGTTGTTTTATTCGCACTATGATAATTGGAAGATCTGAAATATGATGTGATAATTTTTTGGCAATTTCTTTAACTTCCTGTAGAAAACAAATACTATGCCCTTTGTATTTGTATTTCCCTCCTATTACATGGGTCACCTGTAGAATTGCATTCACATGGGCGATCAACATCTCTTCCACTTGGGTTAAATTTGTCAATTCAGGTGGTTGGAGCCTAAGATCCATGTTAGTTGCTTCAGAAAATCAGCACACACCTTTCTCTTGATGACATCTGCTACAAATAAGCCCTTCAAGAGCTCGATGAATAATCATACCAGGGTAACTCTCTTGACAAATATAACACATTTGGTGAATCAAGTTTATCTAACTCACATCGAAATAACAACTGTATAGTCTTGAAATCTATACTAACATTTTTAGTTATATGAATATTTATTTGTTCTCAATTTCTCTAGAATCTTTGCATTTCACTTGGTCGTCTCTGTTCAATAATTTTAAAATTATTTTTCTTATTTCTTCTTTTGACAACAGTTGCCTCTGTTTGATTCTTTATAGGCCCTTGTATATCATCATCAATATTAGCAAAATTGAATTCCAATGGCTCTATCAATCTTTCTCATAGGGTTTTTGGTACACACTCTGTTCCACTTTCACTTTCATGAATAGGGCTTTCAAAAAATTCCATCATATGTTCTACTTCTCTTTCCATTAAAATTTCATCATTACCATCCACATTGACATTATTATTTACAAGACGATGTCTTTGTACTTTATCTCGATTTCATTGTTGTAGTACTCTTTCTGCATCAGTCAGTTTATCTACATGCATTGATCTTTGTAATCTTTTTCATATTACAATTTGGTCTTGTTGAGAAGTGTGTGCATGTTGTGCTATCATATTCTCTCATTTGTCATTCTAACTCTTTGATTGGCAATTTGGCTCTGTGTTTTGTGCGTCATTGTCTTTCATATTCATTTTTATTTATTCTATCATCATTTGTCATCCGTAATTGTCATTTTAATCTTTGGTATTCTCGAGAGTATTCTCTTCGACGTTCTTGCTTTTATTCATCATATATTTTTTTTCTGTTCATTTTTAAACTGCATTTTTTGTCGAGCCATATTCCCTACATATTTATTAAATTATTTCTCTATTAATCATATAACTATAATTTATGATGACAACTAAAGAGTGTAATAACATTCAACTAAAATCCTAAATTATCCTATGCTAAAAGTTAAGACTCAACATTAAAAAAAATTCTTTCAAATTAAGATTTAGATTCTCCACAAAATTAAGAAATACCACTTTACCTTTGTAATAATATTTATACATTATACTTATATATATTATTATTCATTTTTCATTTTTATTGTCTACAATTTTCAGGTTTAATTTTTAAATATTGTATTGTTATCGAGTAGATTGTTTCCACCTTTCAATAGGGTTTATTTTATTGCTGTAGAAATATTAATATATTAAAAATTAAAATAAATCGATGTTATATCATTGTGTCGTGTTGTTATTTGTTTTTTTAATTTTCAAACAAATTTAACACTATGTTTTGCTCTTAATTGCTTTATGAATTTATGTGTTTTGTTTTTTGATTTGAATTTATTTGTATTTATAGATTTTTATTTTTTGTAAAACGTTATGTGGTTGTTTTTTAATTCATGATGGCTTGTTAATTAAATTCTATTTTATAATTTCTTTAATAATGTCAGCTTTCAAATAATTAATTGCCAACTCGCTGATGTCGTTACAACGTTTTAAACTCTCCCTCTCTCTGCCCGCCAACCCCGTTCTCCCACCCCCCGCCCCCCCCACCCCCCCACCACAAATACCACTGTAGAGAACACTTATCGATGTAATAAGATGCTTTATAATTAAGTTTAATTTTAATATTTTATTTGAGTAAATCTAATCGAATCCAATTATATTATTTATGAATAAATGAATTGTATTTTGAATATACACCCATTTTTTCCATATAAAAGTTGTTTATATTATATTTTTGAAATATATTTAAGTGATCCATATAATAATTAAGAAGATTAATAATTACATATAATAAAACTAACACATTACTAATTTTATATATAAGAAAATGTCCATCAAAATTTTAAAAATATATTTAATAAGATGCTCATCCATATTTTAAAAATATATTCAAGTAATCTAAAGAAAGTCAACAATTATATATAATTAAACTTAACACATTCCTTATTTTATATATAATAAAATACCAATTCAAAAATTGAAAATATATTTAATAATTATTTAAATTTTGAAAATATATTCCACTAAATACAATAATTTAAAAAAAATAATAATTACATATAATAAAACTTAACACATTACCAATTTTATAATACTAAAATGCCCATTAAAATTTTATCTTAGATGGACGGAGAAGGAGCCCACGCACTTTTATCATGGGCTGGTTGTAATTACTTTTGGAAAATTTACTCTGAAAGTGCATTGCTTTTAAGATAAGAATGGAATCCCTTAAGGAAAATGTAAAGTAACTTTACACCTTTCTCGATCCGCATGCTTAATTATTATATCGCTTAGTCAAAGAAAGTAAAATAAAACATAATAACGATGGTCCCGTTTGGTCGATAATACGACCAACCGCCTTCCTTGACTCCCAGAAAATTCCTTCATGCTCGCGCATTCAAATTACGAGATTCGGTGGGACAAAGAAAGAAATGAAAATGAAAAAGACTGGGAGAGAGCGGAGAGAGCTCCGATACTTCACGATCTCGCCCACCTGTGCGGTGGCATTTTAAATATTGAGAGAAACGAGTGGAGAGAGTCAGCGAGGGTGGGTTTTCAGTGCCGCTTTCAATCCAGTTGCAATTACTACTCGCATGCGATACACAATAAATTGGTTTTCAACTACTGCAACTAAGGGCCGGCGAAACTCTGGGGGCCTTTTCTTTTATTCTGCTCCATTAACTGCCAAAGTAGAAATCCACGCCCTGGCAATATGCTTTTTAAGAGAGGGTGACCGACTGCCTTGTGGTGGTTGGGCTACTGCCATCCTTAGCGTTGAAAAATAAGTACCAAATTAGTGTGCCGATTTCCAAAACACCCGACAAACCATCCTTTTCTGTCCAAAAATTCGAAGTCTGTTTTTTGACTTTTGCTCCTTCCCATGTTCCCTCTAGGCCAATGCCCTATAAAAAAAAGTAGATATTACAATAAAATCTACTTCAATTTCAATTTTTATTAACAAAAGCAATGTTTCTAGGAAAGGAGGAAAGCAATGTTCGAAGGAAGGTGACGATGATTAGGGTTTTTGCAACCGTTGATGCTACACTTGGCAATGTTGCACCGTGCCTTTCCGTCTATCTTTGCCATGGATTTTAAAACACATCTCACAAGTTTTGCCAAAAACTTGAAGCTCATTACAAATTTATGAGCCCATGCCAACAATCCAAGAAATGGAAGCCTATGAATGAAATCTAAATGAATTAACTAGAGTTAAGGAAGAGCCTATTATCACATTTGAACATAATGAAATAGAGTAAGAGATGGTTGTCCTGACTAAACTTACATTAATTTATAAATTTGTTGGTTCAAAACCACATGAATAGGGTTTGTAGCCCTCATTATCAAGTAAATGCAAATTAAAAGGATAAATAGATATTCTCTATCATCACAACTAAAGAAGGCTAAGCTCAGTTGTTTGAGCATATGGTAGATTAAGTCTTTTTATGCCACCATCGAACCCTAATTTTGATGTCATGCAAGAAGATCCAAAGGTAATACAAGTTTGTTGGGGCAATATTTAATGTGCACCTATCATTAAATTAACTTAGGTTAGCTTCTATACTAAGTTTGCTTTGATATATTTTTTCACCTAGGGTAAAAGTTAGTGTTTATACTCAATCTAGATTTCATTTTTAGTGTTGCATGCATTAGAATATCATTGAAAAGATAAAAAAATAATAATAACATTTACTTTCATTTACTTTCAACTTCCCTTCAATCATTGAAATTTTACTTTTATTTCAGAAAGTAATTCAATTTTATTTTATCTATAAAAACCTTGTCAAAATGACACAAGTACCAAAACATCTAAACAAAGCCTTGCCAAGATGAACGCAAGCAAAACCCTTGCTCACACCTTTAAAAATAATAAGCAACTTCCTTTCAACACATTTAAAATAATATATATGCCTAACATATTACCAACCAATCATGCTTTAGCATTCGATGACACTTACTAAGTGTCCCTATCCTCATAGAACAAGTCAATTTATTAGAGTGCTTGCTCATGTTCCAATAAGTGCACTTCAGGTCGATATTGATTCTGAACTCAGACTTCAAGTATTTTTATCCACCCATATCCTAGATCTTATTCTTAGTCATCTCAAAGCCCTAGGCGAGCAATCTAGGCCCATAGTCCCTTTAGTAGGACCCCTTTATTTTCTTCCTTGCCAAGTAAAAAACATTTAAATATGAGTCTTTGATATTATCTTTCCTTTATCCTCAGGGCTAACCTCATCCTATTTCATTTAGGTTACCCATCATCTTTCACAAAGTTAGTTATCTCGACCAAACCTAATGAAGTCAAGTCCACAAGTTAGCATGTGTTTTTCGCATGTATACAAAATGGTGAACCCGATGTGAAAGGCATATCCTTTTATGTATTCCTCTTTTCTCTCATCTCTCCACTTTTTTCTCCTTTCATTCATATTCTAAGAGTGTTATATACTCCTTGGATATGTCTAGTTATAACATCTTTGAGATAACCATAGACTTTGAAACCTATAGGAGGAGTTTTCACCCTAGTGGTAAAGTCTCCCTTCATAGTTGGAATAAAAACACTCCACAAAAAGTGGAAGCCCAATATCAAAACCAACATTTCAACTCACAAACTAGATCAAGGGTAGTGATTCATGAGCTATGAAATCCATTAGAAACTACCAGCAATCACCATGAATCTAACAACATGTCCTTCATTAGTGGAAGTGGGACCAACACTCACATGGTAACTAGACCATCCATTAGCATACAAAACCTAGATTTCCAAAGTGCATCAAGATACAACCAATACATTGATGAAATATACAATTTTTAAGATGGGCTAAGTAGACTGCAAATGCATTTGCATCCTTCTCCTAATAACCAAAACATCACCAACTTACAAGAGCAACAATGCATAACCCTCTAGAGGTCTCTAACTTGAATCAATCTATTGGTGGTCATCAAATCATACCTCCTACACTTGCTACCAAAGAGGTCACCAGAACTACCATTTCCTCTTCCTCGAATGAATTCATCTCAACCTTAGTGGATCGCATTCAAGATTCAAAATGTAACCAATCCTCTCTAGATCAAGGGATGGCCACCAATCCCTCTAATCAAGGCCATTCATATCTTATTCTTACCCCAATGGTAACTTCCCAACTGTCATTGTATCCATCTAAGCCACCTCTTGTTAATTACACCTCAAACCAATATCATGGGGACATCTTTACTCATGGCATCCCCAACCTCGTTACTCTCAACATTCCTCCATCATATCAACCACATTCTCACAATCCTATGGGAAGTGTTTACACTTACACTCTTTCCAACAATACAGTGACCAATAATCTGGCACCCTATATTCATCTAAGTTGTGTATCACCCACATATACTCCCCTTTCATAAACCAACCATCTACCACATTATATACCTCTAAGTTATGTGCCACCTGTGTATACTCCTACCCAACAAACACTTATCCCTTCTTCGTCTAACCATATTCCTCTTTACTATCATATGTTCTCTAAATCCACTCAACCATATAATTACTTTATAGCCTACTCCACACCATCTTACCAAACATCCTCTTTTCCTCCTATTAGTTACACAAGTAACCTATATCCAAGCCCACCCATTCAATATTGTTCCACCATGCATTTAATATGCTTTAATGACATGAGGACATGTGCTAAGTACTTGAAATAACCACTCAATCAAAATATAAGAGGAGTTATTCTACCATAACCCCTACTTGACCTCCCCAAATTTAAGGGATAAGGATATTTTAATTCACATGTCAAGGCATATGCTACTATTGTTTGAGATCTCTTGCCTTGGGATGGGGTGGTTACCAGAATATTTCCAAAAAAATTGAAGAAATTACCCTCAATTGGTATTATTGCCTCCTTGAGGGGTCTATATATTCTTATCACCAACTCATGGCCAAGTTTATCAAAGCCTTCGATATGAACAAACTTCTAAAGATTGGTATATGAGAGTTATTGTACATCAAACAAGATTACAATGAATCAGTTGATCATTTCATTATGATATGGTGGCAAGTCTTATACTCATCTTCCAGTGCAACACAGATGGACCAAAGGGTACTATGTGATCTCTTCTTGTCCTCCCTAAACAAGGAGACAAGAGAATACGTGAAAAAAATCCCATATTAGTGATATGAAGAAGCACTTGAAAGTGATCTCAAAATTGACCAAGTGGCCATTTACAGTGGTCATAAAACTTATGGGATCAATTTCAATATATTATAATTCCCAAACCAAAATAATGGAGGCTATCAAAACTCTAATCAGAATAATTCTAACAATAAAAGTCCTAAGATTCTAAATAGGAACCATAATGCCACCATAGATGGTATCATAGATCAAAATAATAGGGAGAATTTAGTTAACAAAAATCCACCTCAGCTCGTGAACAATAATAAAAATGATAATAATAACCATGTGTGCAAGGAATCAAAACCCTCTGCCCACTATTCATGTGGTTGATTTCAGCCACCCTCCTCGTAATATCCAGTGACAAAACCAAAACCAAGTCTAGTTTAAAAATTAGTTTCAAAACATTGAACCTAATCAAAATCAATGCTTCTATTATAACCAGTATGGGTTCAATCAACAAATCCAACATCAAAAGCCTTGAGAATATGATCATGATGTCTACTACCTTTTTCATAGAGTCGTTGGACATGATACTTGGGCCTACAAGGAATACAATAAATTCATTTAAAAGTCTCCCTAAGAACCAATGACAAACATTTATAGACATGTTCTTAGGGAATTCTAATGCAAACCTTCAAGCCTAGTCAATTAGTCCTATAACACCTCAAAATATTAATGTGGTCATTTATCAAAACCCCTTTCTAGACCACCAATAATGTATGATCCATAACTAGCCATAAGGTATCCAAACTAACTGACCCCCACTAGTTGGTACTCATGACAACAATGCCTTTACCTCTGGTAAAATCAACCCTGATGTGACTCCCTAATTGGGACCACAAGGAAAAACCTACATGATAGGAGTTATGGAACTTTAAACCAAGGAAGATGCAAACATTATTCATCACACAAGAGAGTATCAACACACAACCCCTTATATTAAAAATGTCTTGGAGACTGACACCAACCCAACATTTTTGGGTAACTATGATTTATTTTCTGATCTCACAAAGATATTTTCCCATATATCTTTCCTATACTTGCTTAAAAAATCTCCTACCCACTATTTGACATTACTCAATGCCTTAGGATTGGGCCACCTAACCAATTACATGCCTCCACCTCAAGCTTAGATCAATCATATTAATCTAGATATGTTCCCACCTAGAAAAAACTCAAGAGATGCTAGTTACTTTTTCAACCTATGAAGCTTACCCCTGATGCAAAAATAACCAGAAAGGGAGGTCCAACCTTGTATATGCAAGTATGGATTTATAATAATTATGTAAAATGAGAAATGATTGATGATAAGATGATTGTCAACATAGTCTCCTTTTCATTTCTTCATAAAGTTAGATACGAAGAAACCAATTTTTCTACTACTAGGAACATTTTGTAAGGTTATGATAGACTCAAGTTTACCTCAATATTAACCATTGTGATTCTAGTCACTTTGGGTCCCAATACCATGTTGACAAAATTTTATGTGATTGATAGAGATACAAATTACAACACGATCTTGGGTAGACCTTGGATCCACAAGATGAAGTCAATACATTCTACCTTGTTCCAAAAAATCAAGTTCATCCACTTATGAAAAATCTTCATCACTTAAGAAGACCCTAATCCATTTGATTCCATTCAAATGACCATGCACAAACAACTAGTTGCATAGTGATTATCACTTTCCCACCGATGGCATGGAAAATCCCCCATAGTTGGTTGAAGACAAGGACCTACTAATAACCAAGGTAGTTATCATAGAAAGAGGTGTTGAAGTTCGTAAGCTCCCACCAAAGGAAAAACCCAAAGAAATGGAGTTAAAACAAAAACAAAAAGTGAGAGAGGAAACTCAAATGATAATGTTAGTTATCTCAACCAAGTCTATGGCTAATATTATTAGTATCCTATAAAATGACAAACCAATATTGTGTTGACAAATTTTTATGTGATTGATAGAGATACAAATTACAACATGATCGTGGGTAGACCTTGGATCCACAGAATGAAGGCAATCCATTCTACCCTATTCTAAAAAATCAAGTTCATCCACTTATGGAAAGTCTTCATCACTTAAGAATACTGTAAGCCATTTGATGTCATTCAAATGACCATGCACAAACAACTAGTGTTACACATTGATTATCACTTGTCCATCGATGGCATGGAAAATATCCCATAGTTGGTTAAAGACAAAGTCCCACTGAAAACCAAGGTAGTTGTCATAGAAAGGGGTGTTGAAGTTCATAAGCTCCCACCAAATGAAAAACCCAAAGAATGGAGTTAAAACAACACCAAAAAGTGAGTGAGGAAACTCAAGTGACAATGTTAGTTATCTCAACCAAGTCTATGACTGAGATTATTAGTATCCTAGAAAATTATGAACCAATCAAACTTCCATTTAATCCTTATAGGATTGGAACTTATACTCCTCACATGCCTCTTATCTTAGAAGCTCTTAACCCTAGTGTTACAAACCACCACATCAACATGATCTAACTCTTGGGGCATGAAGAAAATCCCCTAAAATATCCTGATGACCCATATCTTTAATATAATATCCTAGCACCCCATTATGCAGGGGAAAATAATAGTTTAGATCATAATTTAGACTTTAGGATATATAACCAGACCATTTATCCTCCCTCAGTCACACTAGTGCTTGAGGGAAGGATTCATGTGTTAATAATAGGTACAATAGAAATTAACATCAGTTCTAATGATTACCCAAACATCCCCAATGTTGGGTCCTCTCTCCATCCTATAAGAGAACAAGACCATAGAGAGCTATTCACTAAGTTCTCACAAACTTTCCCTAAAAAATCACAATGGTAAAAATAGATTCAACCATGGCTTATCATTAATACCGTTGTTAGAATAATTAATGGTTAAGTGGTGTTATTTATGTACCCTTAATACATTAAATTACATTGGTTAAATAATAATATATTTTATTATTTATTATGAGTTTATCCTTGTTTAAATAAATAATAAAATATATTAAATAATCTTTGGAGAAGTTGGACCCATTAATGTGGTGGTTAGAAAAGGTCACATTATAATGGTCAGATTATCTTGTCTATATAATAAAGAGTTTATATTATAAGATGCAGTGAAAAAAAATAAGAGTTGAGAAAAATAAGGAAATGGGGAGAACACATTTCCAAGTTATGTGAATATTGATTGAGAAGAAGTGAGATGGAGAAAGACTATATTGGGTACTTGTTAGTTTCTCAAAATATGAATAATCTTTGTAGGGTTTTTACCTCTTAAAGGTTTTCTCACATATATCTTGTGTTGGTTTCATGTATGCCTTTGTTCTTGATCTCATACCTAGATCCATTGCTCATATTCATTATTTTGCTTAATTTATCAATTGTGGGCTTCAAAAGTATGTATGTATACCTCCTATACAAGAAATAAATTTTAGCAAGTAGCCCATTGAATGTTCACAAGCTTTGTCCTTCTCATATCCAGCCATTATAACAAGACATGCATAGCTAATCATGACCTATAAATAATATTATGAGCTTCACAAGTATACTCTTAAATATCCTATACATTTAAGATACCTTGTGTTGAGGCTCGAAAACCAAATTAACAAGAATAAAGGAGAATGTTAGAAGTTCAAACCTAATTGGTTAGGCCCTTACCTAGTGACTGAAGAATTTAAAAATAGAGCCTATTGATTATACACTTTGGAGGGCAAGAATTTCAATAAATCTATGAAATGTTTGCACCTTAAACATTTCTACATATTGTAATTGCATTTCACTTTCTCTTGTTGCATTGTATTTTCCATTGTTTGCATGTTGTCATATGTATTAGATGTTTTGTTGGGTAAGTATCAATTTACCAGTTTACATAACATAAATTTTCAAAATGTAGCTTATTATATCATTTCACTTTGCATATCACCCTATTATCATATGGAAAACATTCTCAAAATCAACATTAATTGGTTCTTTCCTTAGTTCTTATGAACAAAGTGTAGCTATTTTTCCCTACATTTTCTTGAAAAGCTTAGAACATACTAGCCTACAACTTAGTTTATATGCTTGTCCATGATAGAGTCTCCTCTTATGGTTCCCTCTATGTATAATACATTAGCATGCTAAAAAAATGGTAACCTTGCTCGCTTATCTTGGTCTTTAGTAGTAATTGCTTACATCTTATCAATTACATGGGGCCAATATTTGGGGGTAGGGGGCTTACAATATGTGTGTGTGTGTGTGTGTGTGTGTGTGTGTGTGTGTGTGTGTGTGTGTGTGAGTGTGTGTGAGATAAATAACAAAGAAGACACTTCTATTAAAATCAAAATCTTATGAAAAATAAAATTCAAATTCCATATCTCTCACCCTTTGCTAATATTCAGTGTTGAGCTCTCACATATTACTAGTTGTGTGGGGTTGACATTGGGGAAAGATGCCCTTAGTCACCTAGATTTAGCCTTTGGTGATGAGCCCATGTATCTTCTTGGTCACATGAGACTAAGTGTAAGGGGTAACTAATAAAAAATCAAATGCAAAATTAGTATCAAATTAGAAAGAGTCCAAATTAAAAAAATATTCAAAAATCATGTCTATATGTATATGTTAAAAAGGGTAACTTCATTTCACATATATAAGCATTTTTGATGGTATTTTATCAAAACACAGAGATACATGGTATATCATCACATACCTAGTCATCTAAAGTGCATAAACTGGAAAACTTACATGGAAATTAAACCCATAACATATGAATGACAAGTCACTAAGATAATCCATAAAGTCTCCATATATATCATAATAAATGTCAAGTTTATACAAATCAATGTTTAAAGTACAATTCACTTTTGTATAGGGCAAGTGAATCAAAAATTTCAAAAAAATAATGTGTGTATGTGTATACATGTACAATAGTGGCCTTAAGATCCTGACCTACTAATTTAGTCACCTCTTGTAGATTCTTCATCTGAGATTCTAATAGAACCATATGCCTCTATGGGGGAGTGATCTCCACAATTGTGTAATAAGTTATAGTAAAAATATCTTATGCCTACCTATCCTAATAGGTAGTCTTGCATCATAATACAATTGATCCCTAATCTACCTAGTCCCCCAACCTCGTTTATGTGATTTATTTCAAGAATTAATAGATCTAAGAGCATTTTGATGATTTTTTTTTTTTAATTGAGACAAAAACACAAAAGAATTGAAAACCAACCTTTCCTTGCCCTGTGTTAAAATTACATTTTATTTAGGATAATTTTGTTTATCCTAAGTTCCTTTTTATTTTGTGAGGAATTTGTATTTATAAGAATTATTAATTCTCATAAATCTAGATTCCATGAGGTGGCACTCACTTCCTTGGTCAACCTAGGATTTAAGAGGAGTTACTTGCATGTAACCTCTCTTTTTACACTTGACACACACCCTTCCTATTTTGTAAGGGATTAGGACACAAGTGACACACATTTGGAGGACTTGTAAAGTCATAATATAATTTTATGTAACTCCCATTTTCCTCTTCTAGCTCTATAAAAGAGCTCCTCCTCTCTTCTTTTCTTCACTCAGAATCACTTTAGCTCTTTTTATTCTTATCTTGTGCTTTTGATCAATCTTATACTTGTGAAGATATTTGTTGCAAGCCTTCTAATAGATTGTGGAGTTATTTCACCATTCGATGGCTTTCCCCACTTATAAAATCTTGTCTCTATGGTTTGATTTTGAGAGGTAACTTAGTTTTTTTTTTATGCATTCTTTTTTATCTCACTTTTATGCCTGTCATTAATAATATTTCTTGGGTTAAAATCTTTTCATGGTATCGGAGCCAAGATCATCTTTTTTGACATTTTTTTGAAGTGTGTAATTTTTTTTTAGAGATATTTTAATTTTTTTTGTAAGGGCTGCACCCTTGCTTTCCATTCTAATCCGTTTCTATCTCATTTTTTTTGCTTGAGTTTTTTGTTGCTCTCTAATCAGTGGTTACAGGTAGCTTCAAAAGAGCATTGTTCATCTTTTTTTTTTTTTTTTTTTTCTGGTTTTGAAAAGCAATCTAAGTTTTTTTTTTAAGCTCATTTAAGCAAAATAAATTAGATTTCATATTTAATCTATGTTCTGGTTTTTTATTAGTTTTTTACCAATCTTATTTTATTGTTAAAAGCTAATATCTGAGTTTTTTTTCCTCTTATATATGTTTTTCTTATCAAATCGCTCTTTAAAAAAAAGGATTTAACATTTGTTCATCTTTAAAAAAAATTGTTCTTTCTAATCCTTTAGAAAAAAAATTCATTCAAAGAGATTAGTTTTTAAATATCATTATTTGTTTTAAAGAGGAACAAATTTTTCCTTTTAAAAAAAAAAAAGAGGAAGATTTTTTTTTAAAAAAATGGGTCATTTTTTCACTAAAACCTGTCTAAAAACATGGCCATAACTTTTTATCAGCAATTTTAAATTATAATTTTTTTTTGAGTTTTGTTAATCTACCATTTAAGATTATGCTGTCCAAATTTTTAGAAAAAATAATTCGTATTTTTTGAGATATCATCAAAAAATATCTACATATTTTTAACAAAAAAAATCATGGTTAAAATATTTGTTTTCTTTTAATTTTTCACACTTTATTTTTTAAGGCTATAAATGGCTTTAGCAATTATTTTTTAATGATTTTCAAATTCAAAAATAAAATTTGTTGAATCAAGTAACACCAAAAGGTTGTACTTTTCCTCTTTAGCACTAGAAATCTTTCTTTCTCTCATTTGTTCATATTTTAAATTTTTTTCTCAAAACATATATATTTGCCTTAAATTAAAAAAAAAGTTTTTGGAAAGTAAAAAAAAAATCAATTTCATTCATGAAATATTTTTTAAATACACATTTTTAAAAGTTTTTTTTGATAAAAATGGTTTTTTTTTCAAAATTGTTGTAATAATTTTTCCTCTTTACTATTTTGGTGATTACTTTCTGCAACTTATGCTTTTGCAACTATCTTCTAGTTTAAAATTAAACATTTGTGTTCATGTTATAATGCTTAATCTATAGCTCATTATTTTCTTTTTTGACATCTCCTTTGCACTTCAATCTAAGTCTCATTTGTTTTGGCCTCCTTGTCCCTCTCGTTGATTCACATTTTTTTAAATGATTTTTTTGCCTATTAAATTTTTGGTGTTGAGTGAGTTTTTAGACACAATGACTCAATTATTATCCAAATTCAAACTCACATCTACCAACTATCATCTATAGAAATCACATATGTAATACATATTCACTTTTAAATATTTAGTACATTTAATAGATGACATAGATTGTAAACCAGATCCAATGACTACCACAACTAAAGTTCAAGAGAAATGAAAAATGAAAAATGATGAAGCCTTAAGATTGATTGGCATGGCCATGACCTTCAAATTGTACTTTACATTGATGGTTATTTTCTTGCATCTGTTGCTTGGTCTAAATTTAAATCTATTTATGATGTTGTGAATGAATCTCATAAAAATCAAATACAAGATCAACTATTTGATTTAAAGTATAATGAATTCAAAATTATGGATGAGTTTTTCTATTAAAGTTCATTCTTTGTATTCTCAACTCACTGATTTAGGTGTTAAACTTTCAGATTTGAATTTAATTCATATCATCATGAAAAAGTGTTTACCTCAACTTTTTCAACAATTTATTACTAATATTCATTTGAATTATTTTATACTTTGTTGCGACAAGAAGAACAAAAGTTGATTCAATTTGGTAGTCTTAAAACTAATGAACATGCTTTTATTTTTAAACATCAACATAAAAATGGAAAAGAACATACTAAGTCCAATAATACACATGATAAGAAAGATCAAAAATCTAACTCTACATCTAAGAATAAGTTAGAGTGTAACTATTATGACAAAAACATACATGATGAAGATCATTGCCTAAAAAAGAAACGTGATATAAAAAATAGAAAGTTTAAAGTCAAAGATAATGCTAGTACTAGTAACAATAAAACTCAAGCAAAATAAAAGTCTAATACTAGAACTATTTTTACTTGTGTTTTGAATGCTTCTCATATTGAATGGATTGTTGATTTTAGTGCTACTCAACATATGACATCGAATGCTCAATTATTTACTTATAACTTTCTAACAATCATTTAAGTCTTACAGATCATGCTTCTTATAATGTTAAAGTCATAAAAAATATTAAAATTCTTAATGTTGAATTGCATGATATCTTGCTTGTTCTTGATTTGAAATTGAATTTACTTTTCATACCTCAATTATGCAAACAAAACTATAAAGTAGAGTTTATTAATTATAGTTGTTATGTTAAATCTATAAAGTAAGATTTTCAAGTAGTTACTACTATTTTTTTAGATAATGATAATTTATTCAAATTTATTGGATTCTCTTCTCCCTCATCTTCTGATGCTTTTCTTATTTCTAATGATGCTAATTTGTAGTATGAAAGATTAGAGCATATTAATTACTAAAGTATTGCTCTCATGAATAAATTCAATATGATGCAAGGTTTGCCTAACATTTCTTTCACTACTTCTACTTGTAATGGTTGTATGGCTAGTAAAATTTATAGAGAATCTTTTTTTAAAAATCACTCTTGGCGTGCTACTAAAAAGCTTTATTTAGTTCATAGTGATCTTCTAGGCCTTATGCAAACTCCTTCTAATAATGGTGCTAAGTATGCTTTAACATTTGTTGATGATTGCACTAGGCGAGTTTGGATTTATTTCTTGAAAACCAAAGATCAAGTCTTAGATACTTTTATTGATTTTCATACGTTTGTTAAAAAAAAATCTCATTATTCTTTACGTATATTACACACTGATAATGGTACATAATATGTTAACAATTATTTTTTTGCATATTATAAGCAACATGAAATTAAATATGAGAAAACTATTTCATACACACCTAAGTAAAATGATGTTACTGAATGTAAACATAGGACTATCATTGAAATAGATACGTGTATGTTGCATGCTAAAAATATGCATTATGCATTTTGGGCAGAAGTAATGTATTATGTTGTTTATCTAATTAATATGACTCCCACTAAAATTGTTTTAAATATTATATTTGAAGAAGCTTGGAGTGGTAGAAAACCTAATTCAAAACATTTACGTGTTTTTAGTTGCGATGCATTTGTTCATATTTCAATAGAAAAATATAAAAAGTTAGACTCTAAAGCAGACACTTTCATATTTGTTGGTTATGATGAATCATCTAAAACTTATAAGGTTTATGATCCTCAAACTAAAAAAATCAAGATAAAAAAGGATGTTAATATTACTAAAAATGGTGTGCTTAATTGTGCTTTCACTTCAGATTCTATTGATATTGTTTCTGCTTCTTTTCCTTTTGAATCTAATAATGATCATAATGATGTGTTGCATAATGATGTTTTTACTCCAATTCTTTCTCTTTATTCTAGTCTTGCTCCACCTAGAGCTATGCCTAAATGGACCAAGACAACTATAGAAGATTTAAGAATTAATGTTGATCTTAATGATACTTGTAGAACTAGATAACAATTTTGCAATTATGCTTTGATGTCTAAACTTATGCAAAATAATGATCCTCAAAATTTAAAATAAGCTCAAGGTCACCTTCATTGGGAAAAAGTTATGCTTGATGAATATAACTCTTTGATTTATAATAACACTCGGGACTTAGTCCCTTTACCTAAAGGGCATAATTTAGTAAGTTGTAAATGGTTGTTTAAAACTAAGTTCAATTCTGAAAATTAATTTAAAAAACATAAAGCTAGACTTGTTGCTAGAGGTTTTTCTCGAATTGAAGGAATTGATTATAATGAAACTTTTTCTCTTGTTGCTAAAATGCTCACTATTAAAATTGTTTTAGCTTTAGCTGCTCATATACATTGGTTTGTTTATCAAATGTATGTTAAAAGTACTTTCTTAAATGGTGATTTGCATGAAGAAATTTACATGTCTCAACCTCTTGATTTTATAAATAAAGGTAATGATCATCTTGTATGCAAGTTAAAAAAAGCTATTTATGGTATAAAACAATCTCTTAGAGAATGGTACTCTAAAATTTATCATTTTTTTATAGCTCAAGGCTTTACTCATAACTCTAATGATCCTAATCTCTTTGTCAAAAATACTCTAAATGGCATAGCTATCATTATTTTGTATGTTGATGAATTAATCATAACTGACAGTAATAGTTCAATGGTTTCTTGCACTAAAGATGCTTTAAAGAATATTTTTTAAATGACTAATTTAGGTCTCTTACATTATTTTTTAGGCATTCAAGTTTGGTAAAAAAAGGATAGCATCTCTGTTTCTCAATCTAAATATGCATATGACTTGTTATCTAGGTTTAATATGTTAGATTGCAAACCTATTGCTATCCCTTGTGAACTTGGTGTCAAATTACTTAATGACATGGAAACTGAACCTGTTGATCCAACTTTCTATAGATAATTAGTTGGAAGTTTGAACTATCTTACTCATACTCATCCTGATATTGCTTTTTCTATTGGATTAGTTTCTCATTTTATGTCTAAACTTCAAGCTACTCATTTTAAAGCTACTAAAAGAATTCTTTGCTATATTAAAGGTAATATAACTCTTGACATCGAGTATACCTCAAATATTAATTTTTATTTAACAAGTTATTCAGATTCTAATTGGGCTAGTGATCCTAATGATCGTAAATCCACAAGAGGTTATTGTTTATCTCTGGGTTCTGACACTGTTTCATGAAATATTAAAAAGTAGACTATTGTATCTTTTTTTTTTTATAGTTGATTATAAAACTTGTAATCATGCTACAAAGGAAGCTATTTGGCTTAGAAGTCTTCTTTCAAATTTGGGCCACCCACAACATTTGGCTACTCCAATTTTTGTGATAATCAAAGTGCAATTGCCTTAGCAAAAAATTTGATTTTTCATGCAAGATCCAAACACATTGAGATTCAACATCATTTTCAGTATGAACTTCTTGAATACAATCAAATTCTTCTCCTTTTGTCCTACTGAAGAACAAATGGCTGATATATTCACTAAGCTTCTATGTAAAGACAAGTTTGTCTTCTTTTGTAATAAGTTAGGATTAAAAGAAGTTCTCATCAAGGGAGAGAGTTATTAATGTTTCCTCCCTTCTTGTTTGTGTGTAAACCCCTAAATAAAGTTTAAGGGGGAGTGTTAGAATTACCTTTTATTTAGGATAATTTTGTTTATCTTAAGTTTTTTTAATTTTGTGAAGAATATATATTTATGAGAATTATTAATTCTAATAAATTTGGATTTCATGAGGTGGCACTCACCTCTTTGGTCAATCTAATATTTAGGAGTTACTTACATGTAACCTCCATTTCTACACTTGGCACAGACTTTCCCTATTTTGTAAGGGATTAAGACATAAGTGACACACACTTAGAGGGCTTGTGAGGTCATAATAGGGTTTTATGTAACTCCCATTTTCCTTTTCTAGCTCTATAAAAGAGCTCTTCCTCTCATTTTTTTTCCACTAAGAATCGCTCTAGATCTCTTTATTCTTATCTTGTGCTTTTGATCAATCTTATACTTGTGAATATATTTATTTCAAGCCTTCTAATAGATTGTGGGGTTTTTTCACCGTTTGACGATTTTTCTAACTTATAAAATCTTGTCTCTATGATTTGCTTTTAAGAGATAACTTAATTTTTTTTATGCATTCTTGTTTATCTCACTTTCATGCTTGTCATTAATGATATTTCTTGGGTTAAAATCCTTTCACCTTGCTCCACCTATCATTGATACATTGACCATCCTTGCTCTGTAATCATTTTTTTGACTAATTCTTAGCTCAATTTTGTCATTGTCAACTCAAATCTCAAATATCTCAAAATGTAATAGGCACAAATGATTTTATTTTTAGCAAATTTTTTAATATATGCCCCCCTAACTAGCTTTTTGGGTTTTAAAACTTTCTATTTTTGTAAAATTATCTTATTTTAAGATTATTTTTCATGTTTATAAATCATATTGTTGCTAAATTTTGTGATTCATAATTCAAAACTAACATTTTAATGATTTTCTACTTCTCATAACACATTTTTATAGTTTTTTAGATTCGTAAAAACTTGGTGCCATATTCAATCCTCGAAAGGACAATTCGGGTAGTATGATATCCTCACATAAATGGTAAGTACCCTCATCCATGATTTGATTTTTAATGTATCTTCCACTTGATTATCATATTTTATTTGTAGGTTTCAAAGATTTTTAGTTGGATTCACTGTGTCACTGAGATAAGTAAGGTAAGTATTTCTAACCCTGTATTTCCATTTCGCATGTCACTACTCGAGACCACACCCTTGTTAATTCATGACAAGGCATCCTCCCCAAAATAAAATATGTATACACCCAAAAATTGCATGGTGTGATATTTTCAATATGATTTCCAATGATGATACAATGATCTCTAAACTAAGCTCAAGTGGGTTCTCTATAATATTCTATTCCCTAATTTTTCCCTATCTCTCTTGGTCCCTCCAAAACCTCTCTTGCTAACATGTTTTCCCTTTTCCCCTTGTTTTGAACTCATTATAAATAGAACATAACCACCCTATTTGGTGATGGAATGTAATATCCCCAACCAATAGGGATTATAGAAAGACAAAAGCTCTGAATTGCTTTTCTATGTATTCTAATTTTTTGTATGAAATAAGAACAAATTGTGATTTTTGAAAAAATATTTCCAAATAAATAAATAAATCACAGTATAATCTCTTATTTATTCACTTAGATGATTACAATAGATGTCCTCTGTCATGCATATAAAAGAATATTCAAATACGGTCTTAATAACCTAAGTATTCCACAAACTAGGAATAAAACCTGAATCTGGTACATCTCGGCTTATTGTGTCCAAAACACAGTCGTCGACGTCAGTTATACTACCGCCGTCAGTTTCTAGGTGTCGTTATCCTACCGACATCGGTGAGAAGGTTGATCGATGTCGATCGCTGTCGGTCTCTGCCTGCCGATGTCGGTCTCTATGCGGATCTATACAGATCTGTACAGACTTCGTACAACCACCAATATAGCACACCCTGTTTATTGGACCCCTGATCTCAAGATATATGACTCTAATACAGAAGATCTCTATCTGTATAATTTATTGAATCAAAAACCTAATAAAATAAATACCTAAAATACCTGTGATAACTTCTATGTGAAGTTATCTCTCAAACCTGTAAACCTCTGTGATAACTTCTATATGAAGCTATCTCTCAAATTGGCAATAGATCAGTTGATCTCTCACAACCTCTGAATCACACACAATGAAGAGTAGATGTTCTTCAATGCAAATGGAATACCGGAACCCTTGGCTCAGTCTTCACAGAAGAATTCTTAGCAACTATCAATATCAATAATCTCATAATCATAATTCCAACTCTCTCCCATGAGAAACCCTTATACCCTCAAAAAGATATGCTTGCCCTAATTAGGGTTTCTTAAATTAGAATTAAGGTTTCTTAAATTAGAATTAGGGTTGCATAATTAAAATATGCTAAATAATTAATATTTAATTAAATCAATCAAATATTAATATCTCCCTCAATACATGTCTGATCGAGCCCAAACGAAAGCCAATTGGAACAATTCTGCAAGTTAAAGCCAAGCCAAGCTCCATCAAGACCCTCTATCCATCATATCAGCCTACTAGGGTCACATAATAGGCTAACCATCAACTCTGAACATGTCAACTAAAAAGGGGACATGACAATCCGCCCCTCCTGAAATTGCTTGCCCTCAAGCAATCACTGAATGATAAACCAATCAATCCACCTGGATCCCAAATGTAGTCATGATCTCCACCACTATCAATCAATACAAACTCCTTGCCATGTCCATCACAATTCTCATCTAATGGCATCACATCGCCCCTAGTACTAAGATAACAATCCCAACATCCAATCCATAAATGAAAATCAACCAATAACTCAAGTAAACTCCTTACCTGAATAATATCTGAATCCAGAATATGAATGCTAGACATACTCATATCATCATCAACCTGTGACCCAACTATAACAGAAAGCTGAGTCCCTACCACATGTGCTAACCTCTAGACTGAACTCACCTCAAGACAAAGCTCGTCCACCTGTCTCTCCTGTGTTGGTGCCAATGTGCACTCGGTAGCGCACTCTATCATGTCATGTCGTATGAGCCTCTCCATCTGATGAAAAAACATATGTTTGAAGCTGTTGCCCCGTATTGCCTTAAGAATATGTGTCTTTCCACCAACATCAAAATGAACCTCCATGTCCTTGAGATGAAGAGTAACTTCCTCAAATGAATGAAGCCACTTCATACCCAAGACTAAGTCTATATTCCTCATGTTCACCACATAATAATCAGCCTTGAACTCATAATTGTTCAAGCATAATGGGAGGTCTCTAATCATATGCTCACACCTAAGAGTGTGACCATTAGCTACCTTAACTCTAATGCCTTCAAAATTTTTAGTAGTGAGTCCACGCTTCTCCACAAATCTAGCATCTATAAAATTATGTGTGGCTCCTATATTAAGAAGGGTGATGACCCTCTGTCCTACCAATACTCCATGGAGTCTAAATGAATCATCTGACTGAATGCTAGATAGGCATGCCTCCTATATGTGAAGCTCTAACTCTACCTCTGCCTTAGGCTCTAAAGCCTCTGCCTCTGCCTTAGGCTCTGAAGCCTCTGCCTCTGCCCCCTCAGAACTATCCTGCTGTTCAGAATCCTCTGAATCCGAATCCTCATAATAAGACCACATCACTCGATTGGCCTTGCCCTTAGGCCTCAAAGGACAATCGTGATTGGCATCATAGGGACCTTTGCAATAGAAGCAAAGCTTCTTCCTACGTAGATCGTTAAGAGCCTCTCGATCCAAAGGTGGTGCTGCTAGATTGGCCTTTGAATCATTCTTAACACCTGATTTATCTTTGTTGAAATCTAATCCCTCTCTATCTCTGTTAGAGCACTTATGGTCCCTGGATGAAGAAGTACCTCCTGAGTTAGATTTATTGGATGGGGCTACCATCTCCATAATTCGCGCCTTCTTCATAGCTACCTGTAATGAAGGAGGATCAAAGGCTTTGATCCAACCTCTCAATGGTTCTATCAATCCCTCCATGAAGAGAACTACCAATCTACACTCTGAAATATTTGGCACCATGACTACCAATCTCTAAAACTCACCAATGAAGGACTCCAAGTTACCTATTTGTCTCAACTGTGCCAGATCTCAAAAGTAAACGTCGAGATTTTTCTTGTCAAATCGCTCAACCAATCTATCCACAAAGTCCTGGTACTCTGTCACCTGATTATGCTGAAGTGTTACCATACCATGGTACCACCAATCATGTGCTACTCCATCCAAGTGCAAAGTGGCGTATTTGATGGCCTCTATCTCTGTCATTGGCCTCAATGCCAAAAAGGTGTCAAGCTTGAGCTATCATCTTGCCGCTGCTATCAAAAGTAGTTAAAGAAAGCTTGCCAGTAGCCTTCTTCAGCTCACTGAGTTGACCTCTAGGCCTCCTGTCCTGTCTAACCAATCTGTAGTGCTCTCTCCTCTGATTAACAAAATGATCAAAGGACATCTTCTCCCAAACATGAGGAGCTAATAAGTCCCACTCATCATTTGCAGCCATGAGAACATCTAAAAATAGGGAATCTCCTGCCTCCTCCTCTATTGGAGCCTTTGGTTCTTCTTGAACAAATGTAGGGCATGTAGGTCTATCAGCTGTTCTAGAGTAGGTCAGCTGTGGTCTCTAATGAATAGTAGCACTCCTATTATCTCCTTGTTCCCCATTCTGTCTATCAGGTGGGTTCATCCTCCTTACCATAGTAGTAAGTGCCTGTAGTGCCTGTGTCATCTCACGATAGACTTCTCTGGTACCCTAATCATCATTATGTCGGTGGCCCCTGGGTGGGCTACCCTCACGCCTGTCACTCATGGTGATTGGCTCTTGTTCTAACACATGGGTACCTTCAAGCAAGGCTCTACTGCGTGTGTTGTACATGTGTGGTCCCAACTCTTGTGGCTGCATAAGATCTTTAAACCCTCAGGATGGTAGGATTTAGCTCTGATAGCACTATAATATCCCCAACCAATAGGGATTATAGAAATACAAAAGCTCTGAATTGCTTTTCTATGTATTCTAATTTTTTGTATGAAATAAGAACAAATTGTGATTTTGCAAAAATATTTCCAAATAAATCACAGTATAATCTCTTATTTATTCACTCAAACAATTACAATAGATGTCCTCTATCATGCATATAAAAGAATATTCAAATACGGTCTTAATAACCTGAGTATTCCACAAACTGGGAATCAAACCTAAATTTGGTACGTCTCGGCTTGCTATGTCCAAAACACAGTCACCGACGTCGGTTATACCACCGCCATCGGTTTCCTAGTGTCGTTATCCTGTCGACGTCGGTGAGAAGGTCGACCGATGTCAGTCTCTGCCTGCCGATGTCGGTCTCTGCGCGGATCTGTACGGATCTGTACAGACTTCGTACGGCTGCCAATATAGCACACCCTATTTGTTGGACCCCTGATCTCAAGATATATGACTCTAATACAGAAGATCTCTATCTGTATAATTTATTGAATCAAAAACCTAATAAAATAAATACCTAAAATACCTGTGATAACTTCTGTGTGAAGTTATCTCTCAAACCTGTAAACCTCTATGATAACTTCTGTATGAAGCTATCTCTCAAATTAGCAATAGATCGGTTGATCTCTCATAACCTCTGAATCGCACACAATGAAGAGTGGACATTCTTCAATGCAAATGGAATACTAGAACCCTTGGCTCAGTCTTCACAGAAAAATTCTTAGCAACAATCAATATCAATAATCTCGTAATCATAATTCCAACTCTCTCCCATGAGAAACTCTTATACCCTCAAAAATATATGCTTGCCCTAATTAGGGTTTCTTAAATTAGAATTAGGGTTGCACAATTAAAATATGCTAAATAATTAATATTTAATCAAATCAATCAAATATTAATATCTCCCTCAATACATGTCCGATCGAGCCCAAACGAAAGCCAACTGGAACAATTCTGCAAGTCAAAGCCAAGCCAAGCTCCATCAAGACCCTCTATCCATCATATCAGCCTACGAGGGTCGCATAATAGGCTAACCATCGACTCTAAACATGTCAACTAAAAAGGGGACATTACATGGATCTACCCTTCTTTATTACATAACTACTCAAAGATGATAGAACCACCATGATGGTTTCATAGACTACTCTGATAAAACCATCATTGATAGGTAAGTTTCATAATACAATTAATAATTTGGTAACTTAATAGGGTGGTTCTGTCATGAATTTTGGTGGTTGGTAGTTGCTCACTAGTTGTCTGAGCTTTATTTGTAAATTCTAGAACTTGATTTTTTCAAGCACTTACATGTTTCTCTTCATGTTTTTTGCCTTTTTACATCTTGAGCACAACTCATGACTACCCAGTTCACTCTCATGTTTGTTTTTATCACTCCCCTTTCTTCTTAAGTTTAACTTTCAATTAACTACTAGTTAAACTCACCCTTGCAAGCTTCGTGCTTATCCTAGAAGTATCTCAATTTTAGATCTAAATTTTGTATTTAATATTGAGGTTTTCAAGCTCTAAATAACCCTATCCTACATACTTTCAATTTTGAAAAATATTTTTCTCCACCTCTGGTCATCTTTGAGGTCCTTCTACACATTTTTTAGAAGAGAATTTATATGAATAAAAAATCAGTTTTTGCTATCTATGAATCAACCTAGACATTGTTTAGTTTATCTTATTTTTAAGATTGTGTCCTTTTCTTATTTAAATTTCATCATTTTAAAAAGAGTTCTAATGGTTTTGATTGATCAATCAAGGATCTAGCATACACGAGGATAACTTTTACTACAACAAATCTTTACTTCCAACTAGTCTCACCTTGAATAGGTTGGGGTTTTTTAATTTTAGTTTTATTTATTCATTTATTATATTAGAATAGCCTAAATTATTTTTCATTCATTATATTATTTTTCATTCCAAAAGGTATAGATAGGAAAATAAATCTTTCTTTCTCTCTCCTCTCTTACACCAAAAATAATAGCTTAGATCTTTATTATTTACATCTACATATTAGGATCTTCAAATCACATAGTTTTCATCAAAACCTCTGGTAAATTATAGAGAAAAAAAAATTAAATTTTAAAAACAACTCATTTTTAGTTTTAAATAAGCCTTAAATTCACAAACAAGTATTCACACACATACTTAGAAAACTTAGACAACCTAAACGAAAGAAACTTTACATCTTAGATTTGACTTTATTCATTTTCATAAGAAAATAATGATATTATAAGATCATGAAATTAGAAAATCAGAACCTCAATATTAAACTCATTTCATTTTAGATCATTTATATTAGTAACATTCATTTATAACAATAAAAATTAGTTTTTAATTTGCATACATAAAAGAATTTATAGATACTTGAGGTTGAAATCCCTAGGGTTTGGATCTAATTTTGTTTTTTTTTTCATGTTAAAAATTTATTAATTGAATAATAGTTTCATTCATTCATAATTGGAAAAGACAAAAAAAATAGTTTCATTTAGCTTACACATAGGTAAAAGCTTGTATCTAGAAAAGGGTAGAGTCATCATTTGCACTCTTAATCTAGTAGATCTATAAGTAATTTAGTGACCTAATAATATCAAATATGTTCTACCTCTATAGTTAATTTTGATGGTAAAATAATCTTTTATAAACCTATTTATTTAAGTAGTATTGTGTTGTTATAAAATAATTTCTAGATTTCTTTCTCTATGGTGTGAAGTACTTTAAAAGATGCAATGTTGGAATGAAATAAAACTACCTTTTATCTTTGAGTATGTATGGTTAGATTCTTCCTAGAAACTTTCTTGAAAGAAGTTATATGTTTATAATAGATTTTTGGAAAAGTAACATGATATTGGTAATCAATGTCTTCTTACTCCATCACTTTAAAAGAACAAACCACCAAATAAAAATATTTTAGTTCATGTATCATAGTAATCTTAGATTTTATATATAATAATGAGTTGATAGGAATTTTTTTTTAATTTCCTTTTCATTCCTAGATCATAGAGAAGAAATAGGCAACGTGAAGAAAGATAATTTTTTATTCATACTTATACTATGATTGTATGGTAAATTGCTTTCCATTTGAAATGAAAATACCTCTCTTTGTATGTGTTGACCATTTTTTGCCCAATAGGCCAAAAATCGGTCCCCTTCTTTCCCTACTGTTATGAGCCAGTACATTTTGATTTTTGCACAATTTTTGCAATTTCTACAGACTCTGCAGGTCTATTTCTACGGACTCTGCAAGTTTTATACAGACTCCACAAGGTTTTCTATGAACTCTGTAGGTGTAGTCTTTTGGCAGATGAAGGACCAGTTCAAAGAGTGTAAGGTTTTACAAAGCTTATTCGGACTCTTGTCTAAAGAAATTCATAAGGAAAGAGAGCTAAAATGGTTCAAAGGCACTTTTTCTTAAGGTTGTAAGAGTGGTTCAATGACATAATCTTTCCAAGAGTTGGCATCTTTGAACCGTTGAACCATTGAACCAGTTCAATGCTTCAGTTCAATGCCTTGGTTCAACGCTTCAGTTCAACGACAAATTTCATTGGCTCGATTCAAATGGCTTGGTTCAATTCATTTGGTTCAACGCTTCAGTTCACTTAGTTGGTTCATCAAATGGTTCAACTGCTTCTGGTTCAATCAAAGGGTTCGTCGGTTTGGTTCAAAGCTTGGTTCAATGGTCAATTCAATGAGCTTGGTTTAACGCTTGGTTCGCTTGGTTCAAAGCTTGGTTCATGCCTTGGTTCAACAATCATTTGAACCATTGAACCGGTTCAATCAAATGGTTCAATGGTTGGTTCAAAGGAGTGGTTCAACCAAAAATTTCAAGAAAGCCTCCCGAAGGACAAGTGCCCTTGTGCAGGGTAGAGAGCACTTCAAAGAGGACACAAAGAAAGCCGCAAAGGTAAATTCTTTTGGAATTTTGTTTAAGGCAGTCAAAAGGCAAAGGCATAATTCCTTCAGACTTTTTGTCTAAAGGAATTCCTTTGGACAAAAAGTCTGAAGGAATTCGGAAAGGCTGCAAACAAAAATCTCGCAAAAGACTAAGGCACTGAATTCTTTCAAAAATTTTGTTCGAAGGAATTCCTTCAAACAAAAAGTCTGAAGAAATTCAGAGGAATGCCATGGAAAGAAAAGCTGATGGAAATTTCGAAGGCAAAGCGGTCAAACAATTCTTGCAGACTTTTGTTCGCGGGAAAATTGTTCACAGAAAAAGTTCGCGGGGAAAAAGCCTGAAGGAGCAAGTCACCGAGGAGAAAGAACACCGCCCGAAGGGTATGTGCCCTTGCGGGGGGCTCTCACCAAAAGAAAGGGACTTTTCTCAAGATCTCGAAGGGTAGGCCCCTTCAGGAGGGATCAAACAAGAAATCCAAAGGAAAAAGGTTTGCAGAAAGGGCCGAAGCCAAGAGAGTCGAAGGAAAAGTCCAAGGGGTGACAGGCCTGAGGACATCAAAGTCAAACACGGTGAACTAGCCGTTAGAAATTCAAAAGTAGTGATAGTTGCGCAGACGTCAAATTCAAGGTGGTGAAATAGCCGTTTGTTTTTAAATGCTTGACTGCCAACCAGAAAGAGCCCAAGGAACGCAACGACCCGCCAAAAGATAGCCCTAGGGGGCTGAAGGAGCCAGAAAGAGACAAAGTAAGGAAGAAGACAAAGTGCAGGAAAAGACCAAACAGTCCAAGTGGTGAGAGGAGGTGTTAACTCAAGGATTTATTCCTGCAGTTGGAACAACGCTTTTTGGGTGGTCACCAAATGGTGCAAACAGTAAGCATCATGGCTTGTTTTCTCTAGTTTGCATTTATAAGCAGACAAGCCACGTAAATGCCTTGAGGGAGCAGTCTGTTCGTAGAAAAGAGGCATGGTCCATGCTTCCTCATTAATGTTGGGATGCCAAAGTCAAAGTAGGAACTGACAATCAAACAACTTCCTCTTCCCAAGGCTCAGAACGCACATGGACTAGCTTGTCAAGAGCGCCAAAGTCTTTTCCAGAAAGCACCAAGTTCCTTTCTCTTTCTATATATTGTAAAAAATTCTCATTTGAGAGGGATCCATCTCTCAGCCTTAAAGCAAAGCTTTGCCCAAAAATCTCTGGGTTTGTAAGGCAGAATTTTGCCAGATTTTACCTTGAATCAGGACTTAGCATTTTTACCTTTATTTGAGCTTGCACTTTTGTACGTGTCTATGCCTTTGTTCTGTGTTAAGTCATTTTCCTTATTCTTTCATAGGGTGATTTCAACATGTCTAGTGCATTGTGAGTTTCTCTTTTGTAGGTTTGCCAGAAGTGTCCCTAGAGGAGTGGAGGTGCCTGTGAATAGGTTGCCATAAGTGTGTCTGAGGACGCCTCTGGTAGTTTTCTTCCTCCCTGTATTTCCATGGACCCCTAGCTCACTGATGTAGAAGGATTTCTCATGTCAAATGAAGTGTATAGGAGCTTCTTCTTGGTAAAAAGTGTATATTCGGGTTGGGTGGGTCATCTTTTTTGGTGTATTACCTTTTTTAGTTTAGGTTTAGGTTCTGTTTCAGTACCTCTCTCTCTCTTTTCATCCCCCCTTTTTCATTTATTTGTTAGCAATAGGAAATCCAGGGCCTAAAAGATACATCAGAGGGAGCTAGCCCTTATCTAGAGACTCTCCCCTCCAACTTCGCCGGTCCCACAGGCAAGAGGGGAGTTTCCATTGTTGCGTGTGGAAGGCAGGAGCTCGACCTCCTGCCCAAGGTGCAATCCACTGCGTCAACAGTATGTTGAGTGTGGATTAAATTATTGTGTTAGGATTATTTTAAGAAGTTAACAAATGCATAGTAAAGAATTGAATTCTATTATAGTCTGTTTCCTTTCTATGAAACTAATATAAGGTTTGATAATAGAATTTACTATAAATAAGATATATTTTTCATTTGAAATGATTATATCCTTCTTGTATGATTTTTTAAAAATTAATTAAATTATCTTATTAGAGCAAAGTATAAATAATTCCACCTTTAAATACCATTAGGCTTGTTTTTAACCATTATTAGGGTAAAAAAAGGATAACGCTTCACATGTGTTGTATGAGGCACATGTGTGACATGTTTTATTCAAATAATTTGCCAATGATTGAATGATGCTATTTCTTGTAAGGTTTTTTTATTATCTTTGGGGAGTAGAAGTATGATGATGCTTCACATTGGTGTTGTGGGACAATAACGTGATACATCATCATTCTTGCACTTTTTGATAATTGTATTCATGTTGAGTCATGATTGATTGTATGGAGATCATTACATTATTAATACATGTATTGGGTATGGATGTGGACTAAAAATTCCAACACTAAATGGATTGTATAAAAATTTAGTTTTATCTACACTCTAAAATCAAGAACTAATATTTGAGTTAGGATCAAATGATGTGGACTTGATAACTCTTAAGTCTAATGGTCATAAGCATATATACTAAGTATTTATTAGGAATGTTCTATTTCATGTTCTAGTTCATTTTTGAGATTTATTTTATGTTGTGTGGAGCTAGCTATAATACAAATTATACACACATTGTTTTATGTCTTGTTGATTATTATGCATCTATATTTATTATGAAGTGTATGGCCACTCTTAAAAATATGAGATGTGCAAAGGATGCAATAAGCTCCGTGGTTAGAAGTAAAACCTCTGATAATGTTCTCCCCCTTCTTACATGGTTCTCAGTAGCAATGCCAATTTTTGGTGGTGATATAAACTATACTTTATGAAGAATTAAACTTGTATGAATGTCACAAACAACATAGTGAAATGTATATTGTATTATTATTAACAAGATGAAAATCATGTAATATATAATTATGATGTAATATTGTGATGTATTGAAATCATTTATGTATTAGAATCTGGAAAACTATTATTCCAATATGAATATGAGAGTTTTACAGATCTAAGTATTACTTGCTACAAGTAAATGGAAATAATTTTTGATATAGTTATTGTAATTGAGAAACTAAATATTCTTATTTTATAAATAAGAAAATTATGTAGTGAAATGAACTTAGATACATTGTACAAATTTGAATATTTACAAGATTTTAAATGTCACACTTATTTATGATTTCATTCTTAATACACGTTAGATGTGTTAGTTATTTCTTGAACAATTAAATTTATAATTTTTTTCAAGAGCAATTTATTGGTATCTAACCAAAGGGATTCTAACATAATTTATCACTTTACGATGTTATGTTGATTTAATAGTCGATCTTGTGGACTATTTATATTTTATTAATATGTTATCTTAGGTCCTTTTATTTTTGGGTTAGTGTGATGGATTTTGGGGCATATTTTTATATTAGCTATTATATTTATAGGTGCAACTTACAATGACAATCGGGGTGGATGGTGGAGAGTAACACTCTGAGATGTCAATAAAAATAGTGTGAGATGTCAATAAAAATAGAACACCTTGAATTCGACATCTATTTTATAATTGTTTGGAGAAGATGATTAAAAAAATCATTATATATCTTGAACATACAATTGAGTTTAAAACTTTCTTTAAAAAATAATTTTTTTGAGTTCGACATAGTAGTACAGTCTTAATTAACACCTTTTGTTACCATTCAATAAAAAAATTGTAAAAAATATGATAAAGTCATTAATTAATATGAAACTTTTTAATAAACAAAATTATATAAATTTTTAAAGATAAAGATCTTGCAATTTATATATCTCAATGGTGAAGAACATGTGCTAATTTGAGTTGGCCTAATGGTGAAGAATATGTGCTCTTGGAAAGGAGGTCATAGGTTCAAATCTTGCAGAGGGTAAGGATTGCACACTACGTAGTTGTAACATAATAAAGTGCCTTCCCATAATAAATATGAGGTGGTCGTATTTACTGTAAATTTCCTTGCAAAACATAACCAATACCAATAACCAATACACTATTTGATATTGTAGACCTTAAAAATTGTATTATTATTATAATATTTTTTTAATATATAAATTTAATATATCTATAATTATTAATTATAAAAAATAAATTAAATAAGAATTAAAAAGGTGAGTGATAAAAAAAATTAATTAATATTTATTTGTTCAATGTAAAGATCATTTTATCTATTGTTATAATTATTTTCATGGTTAGTAAATGTAAATGTAAATTAATTAATTATTGTTAACTTGTTATTAGTTTATGAAGTTTCTTTGTAAAAACAAATTGTAACGAGTGGACATCATCAAAATGACGTTAACTTACATCAGCAAACCCTTTTTAATATTTCCGATATTTGAAACCAACGAACAATGAACAACGTTAAAGCCCACTATAAATTGTCCGCAAGAAAAGATACCATCCTTAAAATATAGATAAGACAACCATCTATCTACAGTTGATGTGACAACCTTAATCTCCAGGAATCCTAATCTAACAAATATGAGCTTAAAACACTCATATTAATATTGAAATTGACGACTTAATTTTTTCTTCAGCAAACGATCACTTTCAACGTATGATTTATCAATCACTTTTCTTCAACGAGGCATTAAGTAAGATTTTTAATAACAAGGTACACGATCACCATTACATTTATTACTCAAAAATTTATTCCGAGGGTTATGGACTCACTTTCGACTTAACTCTTCGACTCCGACATTATTTGTTACGAGTGTAGTTAGTGGAGTTCCAAATAACAATAACGATAGCATCACAACGTGTTTTGTATATATCTACTTTGAGTTTCAGGGCATGGATCATTTGATACATGAGTGCCCTCTCATGGCTAATGCACAATCATTGGTCCCGACCAAAACCACCCGAGAGGTGAACAAAATTATAACTACATTTGTAGAAGGGTGGACAATGGTCACCAATAAAAAAATCCAATGAACAAGCTTGTAATGTGAAAAAATGACTACTATATATAAATCCACAGATGGTTCTTAGGCAATCGATAGGTAGCTAGTTTTGACTGTTACACAAATAACGCTATGCATTTCTCACACTCCCCTAGCGATGACAATTTTAAAACGCTGTTAGAGCCAAGTTACAACATCTCAACCATCAAAATCTATTTGGGAGGCAGAACTCGACTGATAGTGTAGATTTTTTTTAATCACAAAATAATTATTCGAATCTCTCACAGTTCATCACCAACTCCCTTTGATGGTGAATATGTTCAAGAAAAGCACATACTTTCTATTTCAACTGCTTTATGCACGGAAATAAAAAGGCTTACTTGTCTAATAACTTTTTTTACTTCAGAGGAGGTGGACAAAGAGTCCAACACAAACCTTGAGTTTCCCAATGATATTTTACTCTTGGAATGTGTGAGGCCTCACTGACACATCCCAAAATTATGGTAAGGCATACTTGTCATTTTTTAATAATATGAAAATTTTGTCTCTATAATAAGTTAAACACTTTAGATTGTTTATTCATTTTTCCACCAAATATATTTGGTCAGGAGTTGTTTGCTAGATGTTCAATCACGAGAACAAATGTGAGGGAGTGGTGACACTTATTACACTGATTTTATCTCTTCACATCATCAGTTGGGTGTTTGATCCCACACATTGGTTAGTGTGGACTCTTTTTTATTTTGATGGATGCTCCCCTAGTATTACAAACATTTATGCCTCCAACGATGTTGTTTAAAGGGCAAGTTTTTTGCGGTGAATTGTAGACATGCCTCCAAATTCCAACTAGATTTTCTATGGTGATTTCAATATATTTGATTTTAGGGAAGACAAAGAAGGGCCCTTCCTGATGCGATGGTTTTTTGGTGAAAGAGAGACGTGGTTTTATATGCAAAAAATCTTGGGTTACTAGATCCAAACCACCACTAATGATTCCCCTTGACCACCCCTTGGTTTATTTAGTCTAACTATAGACAAGATGGTGATAGGGTGGTGAAAATATTGGATAGGGTTTTTTGTAGAGAGCAAAACCTCTTCACCTTTTCCACAAACTTTGATTGTCGTGTTAGTGTCATCCTAGGAGAAATTATTTTAGACTACTCCCCTATTAAGTTTGGTATTGAATGGATTTCACCTCAAGTAAAAAATCCAAATCCCAACTTTATCTCAACATTACCCACCTCCATCATGAGTGGACTCGTGCCTAGAATATGGAACCTTGTCCCCCATCCTAGCGGAGAGTCTAGTTGGATAGAATAAAGGAAGGTCATCATCCCTAAAAAAAAATCCTTTGTATCTATGGTAGGAAGGTGTCTGAGTTTCATCTTAAAGCCCACAAGGTGGTATACCCTGAATACCTATGAGCTTCACAGAATTTGGAGAGGTCTCCTCTCAATAAAGACTTGCAAAAGGAAGCTTCTAAATATTGACATAAAATCAAGGTCAAAGATACATATCAAGCTCACAGGGCCCAAATTTATGCCTATATCCTTTAGTTAAAAATTAGAGACTGGACTTCCAATTTTTTTATTCCTTTATTGATCCCAGAAAAGAATTATTTAGGGTGAAATCCATTCATGAGTCCAATCAAAATTTGACACAGCTTCCTGATATCTCAAGAGATTTTTTCTTCCATTACCATGTAGTTTTTGCTACTCCACCATCTACCCTAGCCTATGAGGAGGCCTTCAAAAAGTGTATGTAAGATGTTTCTTACAAATTTTTTGAGGGCAAACAAGTGACTTGTGATCAAATTTTATCATTGGAAAAACTTCAAGAATTCGTTTGACATATGGTTGTTAATAAGGCCCTTGTAAGTTATGGTTTTCCTTATGAATTATACCAAGTTCTAGGGGATATTGTAGGTCTAGAATTATAATTTTTTTATCTGGATGCTACTCAAACCAACTCCCTTGTAAAATTCATCAACCAAGGAAACATCAAGTTCATTCCTAAGGTTGGAGACCTAGAGATAATTACCACATGGTGTCCATTTAACATTTTGAATGTATCTTACAAAATATTCCTAAAGCCCTTGCTCTTAGGGTAAGATTCTTATTTCTATTTAACAATTTTTGAGATAAGGATTAATATTAAATAGAGTAGCCTAATCAACTAAGGAGTAAGTTACTCTAAACGTAAATCGATTAATTAAATTTAGATTCTACTGATATTTTGAAGAGATATACTAAATATAAGCATATGCTAAATATGAAAAATATAACATTTAATATTATGATAATAAAAACATGAAGGAGAAATTGTACTTAACTTATATAATGATGTGTAGGTAGATCTTAGTAGTATAGGTATAGAAGTGGATTGTTTAAAGATCTAGATCATATCATAATATTTTAAATGTTTGCTTTCTATCAGTATGAACACTTGTGTCACCTTATGGACACTAACATCGATGCTAATATTCTTATTTCAATTCTTATGTTTAGATCACAATACATACTTTTTTATATAAATTTCACCTGTACATGTTAGATTCTATTATCATCTTATATATTATTAGTCTGTATTATGTGCACAAGCTCTTGATACCAATCTTTTGATCTAAACCTGAGATCCTACGATTAAGGCACACCACCTTGTAATATGTAGGTTAGTGGGCTCAAGTGAATTTAAGTTAACCTCAAAGACCCCTCTGTTAGTTAGTACTGCATTAATATCTAAATACTTTGAAGAGGGATTCAGACTGATGTAATTCTCCCCCTTATGTGGGCTTGTGTGTGAAAAATTATGTAATATGCTATATATGAGTGCATGCAGTGATTTATCTTGTAACTTGAAAAATAATGCTCATGGAATATTATTTTGATACTTCAAACCTAAAATGAGATTAATTCTATGATATATTTGGAAGTAGGATAGAATAGGGCATAATAGCTTAGTTTTGTGATGTATTTTCAATAGTGTAGTGTAAGCTTGAGAGGGGTTTACTAGATGATTAATGAGTGGGATTTAAACTATATTTAAACCACCTATTTTGAAATGATTCTCATGGAAGGGTTAATTAAAACAAATAGGCCAACCCATCATATTGAAATATTTTCAAATTTGAGTGTTTGTAAGGTACAAACACATGCTTTGGAGTAGGGACACTAGCATCGATGCTAGTGTCCAAGTTTGAATGCAAGTGTCTAGGAAGATAGAAAGTTGTTGAAGTTATATAATTGATAATGAAGGATATATATCATGTTTTGAGTGTACTATGGGCTACAAGTGATCTAGGTAATCATAAAATTATATTCAAACTATAAGATAAGCATTTATGCATAATGAGATGGAGAACACGAGCCTTTCAACTACAAGGCCAGTCAAGAACTAAATGATAGATCCATGGCTAATATTTTCCAAGTTTAAAGACTAGTTTAACACATAAATGAGATTTGAGTATCTATATTTTCCACCCCTTTAATCTAATATTGGATAAGGATGAAATTACTAGGTTAAAGGAAATAAATGTGTATAGTGGTATGTACACCATACTTTGCTTTGAATTTAGCCCTATTTGAATTTTTTGTATGTATATGACCTACAACCAAGAGCATGCTACAAGTGTAATTAGTTAATATTATCTAAAAATGAATAATTGAAATTTATTGAAAGAAAAGAGAGTAATGAAGGAGTACACTTGTGTGTCAATGCAACCATGTTTTCCCTTGATAATTTTCTTTGGTAATTATGTTTCTTAGCTAAAGCATTGGAGACAAGTTGAAAAATGAATCTTGGAGATGTGAAGAGGGGAATTGGAGGGTGGTCATGCCCCCAATCTGATATGAGGGTGAGTTGTGCCAAGTTTATGAAGAACACCAAATCTCAATCACACAATTCAAGTGTAAAATAATCTAGCATATATTGCCTGAGTCAAATGGTGTAACATTGAATCTTGATCATACTAGTCAAAGGATCTAGCTTTTGTAATAGATAAAATCTCAAATGATGAATCTTGGTAAGGTTAGTGCATGAATACTAGTATGATTTAAATAATGTATCTATAATTTGGTGCATTTGCACCTCAAATGTGTTTTAAGCTAAAGTATTTGTAAAAATTTAACCTATGCTTTTGTAAATTATGTATAATATGTATAAAAAATGTAAAAAAATCTATCCCAAATATATGCCAAATGTATAATATTACATGCCAAAAGTATATTTAAATCATGTAATCTATATCCAATTATGCCAATCTGTAAACTGTATGTATATAAAATCATGTCTCTATGACATGCCCCCATTGATATGCCCCACTTGAGGTGAGGGGAATGAAATTTGACCATAAAATTATCTTAAAAGGATAAGATAACCATGCTATATATGTATTAATCATATGGTAAATAATCATATTATAGTTTTATGTCTAAGTAGATGCATCAATGAAACTCACAGTATCAAATTACAACAAGCCCTAAGATGCATGATATGGATCATAGAAATGTATGGAAGTAGCAAGCTAAAAAAATAATCAAGCACACCCACAAGACTACTCAAAGTCATTCCAAGAGGGGTCTAAGGAGACCACAAACAAGGGGAATGTTCAAATGTTGCACATTCAAGGGGAGGACATATTTGAATGTCCACACACTAAAGAAATAAGTAACACTCAGGGAATGATGGTCTACAAGAAAGGAACATGTTCAAATGTTATGTAATCAATATAATGAAGAAAAAACTAGTATAGTCAATTAAGCCATATGAAGAGATGAATTAATTAAAATATAAGCAACTAGCATAATCATAACATACTAGTCCCTATAGACATATGGTAGAAAAATGCCCTGTAGAATATAATATCAAGTAAATTATGTACGATAGTATCATGAGTATAGGCATTTATAAATGTTAGTATATAAGTTCAATGTGATAATGGAAAATGATCATAAATAATAGAACATGTGTTATTTGTGATCAAATAGAAGCAAGATGCCCCTAACATAGTGTGTCATGTGGAAAGAGGAAAGGTCCAACAGTTGCATATTCATATATCATGGATATAATGTATGCATGGATCACACTCAAGTAACCTTGAAACATATGTGTGTATATAAATGATATGATATTTCTAACATAAATCAAACAAATGCAAAAACTAATCAACATGTGAAATGCTAAATATTTTTCTTTTCTTTTATTTATTTGAATGTTTTTGTAATTTTTTGGGATGTGTGGAAAGAGAGTAATATCGATGATCATAGGGTGATATATACTCTAAATATGGTATAATAATCTGGTCTTACTTCTTAATATTGTGTAGATGTGCTAAATCTAGATTTGAAGAATATGTAATACTCAATGTATACCTTATAGGAATTTGTGGTCATGAAGTAGTAGTAGAAGCTGAACTAGTTTATGGAACCCATTGTTTAGTGCTCAATGATTTCCTTGGTATAATTTTGGGTCTTTTTACCCTCTCTGAAACATGGTGTTTTATTGTCAATAACTAGTAAGGTTATGGAAGTGTAAATGAGGACCTCATATAACCCACTGTATATCTATGATGCATAGGCCTTTCAAGTATCAGTCATCCAAGAAAGGGGATTACCTTTTTCTTAATATTTTGTTCATTTTAAACCTTAGTAGTTTGTATAATTAGCTATTGTCAAATATTTTTTTCCTGTTGCAATGGATATTCACATTGAATCCATGAAACTATAATTACCCCGTTGGCATAACTATATTTAAGATAACCATGCACTGTGGAAGGTACTAAACAAAGCTTATGAATACAAGGTTATCAAAATAATATATCAAATAATCTCATATGTGGTATAGCTAAAAATGTTGTGGTCACATTTTGTTGGACCAACTTGTAGAGGTAAATCAATATCACTAGAAAAAATTGTCTTCCCATCAAATGATTTAACTCTCTTGGTTGAAGGGAATAAATCATCATGTGTGTATACCAAATGTGTGAGTAATTTCATGGTACACACATTATCTCTAGAGCTATTATTGACCATAACACTGCATATAAGTTGATGATCAATATGTGCTATGATCAATAAGTAATGAAGATCCAAGTCATCATCCAAAATATTGTTATCTTCAAATGAAATGGAAGGCCTTTAAATCATAGGAGGTATCTATCATGTAAGTGTACCAATAATCCAATCTAATGGGTGCCAATAATGTGGTAGAGTAGGATGCACATAATATCCCAATTACACTTCCAATGTTTCCTTAGAATGATCATTTAATTGATTGTTAATTATATTTATATTTTTTTATGATCATTAGGTTGTGATCCTAAATATTTTAGAGAATCCTCAAAGGTCAGATGGTAACTATCAATAAGATCATGTATTTTGTGCTTCAATTTGAAGCATATATTTGTAGAATACTGAACACATTGTCTTTAGTCACAATAAGCATTTACATTATATCTTTTTAGTAGAGGTCAATTCATATCAACCACTATAGGAGGATAAAGAGATATGAGATGACACTCCTCTAGCTTCAAGAGTGAATATGCATACTCAGTTAATCATGTAAATTATCTCTTAGGTGCATTAGATAAGATTTTCTAATTAGGTTGTTGTGACACTGTATTATCCATTATAATTACTTAATTTTTAGCCTTAATAGGTTTTACCTAATAGCTTCGTTTGATATTAAAATTGGTAGTGGATGTAATTAGTGTGTTGGCTACATACTTAAGTTTGTTCAATGAAATAAGTTTCCTTTCTTTATCATGAATAATAAGGCATAAATTATTAAATGATTTGAACTTATTGAAAATAATATAAAATTCAAGGGAATAATCAAACTTTGCTAAAAGATATATTGAAAATATTTATCTACCATTGGATTCATCATTTTGGCCAACATTATCTCATACCTCAATACATATTCATTAATAGGCTCATTGGTTACTTGTTTGATCTTGGTAATTTGTGAATATGACATATTTTTAGTAATGTTGATTGAGAACTATGCTGGAAATTGATCTACCAAAGGATTCAAATATCTTACTAATTGTATTGGTAGATCATATAACCATATTAAATCATAGTCCTTTAGACTTCTTGGAAATAATTTAGTCAAAATGATGTCATTGGATAATCAAGGGATGCTACATAGAAAGATCAAAGATGCTGCTCAACATCACCCTTGCCATCATAAAATGTGAATTTGGGTGCTACAAAAATAGTTGACAAAGGGTGAAAAGATATCTTATGTGTTAGAGGATTATGTAATACATCTTGTGAATAAATAACATGAGTTGATTTCAAAACATTTTGTTCAATGTTGGTAACCTTAACTTCCAAATATCAAATAACTTAGAGAAGATTTTGCACAGTAGACCCACTAGGATTTATATTTGAGAAGCCATCAAAGGGTATGAAAACACCATTTATGGTGATGTAGGATTAAAACTAGGAATTGAGTTTGAATATTAACTATTCACATGGAGGATGTAACAATAGTTGTTTTATCTTTGAGGAATAATCATTTGAAAACATATCCCATTCCCTCACTAGATATAGTATGAAATGTTGTGCTCTAGGGGAGGGAGATTGGAATTAATATGTGATAGCATATTCATTAGCCCCAATATTTGTATAAAGATAGAGCAATGGTTATTCACTAATACCTTTTGATTTTTTAGTTTCCAACATAGTATTAAGGATTTTGTAGAGATCTTCAGGGTTTTTAGGAATGTGTTCTCAAAATGTTAAATCCCATTTTCCCATGCCAGGTTTTAGTCTGGTGAACTATTATTCCTTTGGCATATGTGTCATTGTGATGTGTTGGATGTGGTGCATGTGCTTACATTTCTCTGAAGAATTAATCATGATATGCAAATCAAGAAACTAGATATTTGATTTTATGGATAAATCAACCAAAAATAGTATTAATGCTATAGTTAATTTTTCAAAATAAAGATTTATTATAATCTTAAATTATTTAATTATATTAGACAATTATTAAATGGTGATATTCAACATATTATTTATGATAATTAAATATGAGCATAAATCCTAATTAAATATTAGGATGAACATACACTTTAAAAGACTCATCTAGAATTGATTATTAATTAGCAATGCATGAAATCTTTCAATGACTTTACTTGGAAAAGTGAAGTTGAGTTACCTTAATGCTAATTTGGGAAATCAAGGGAGATAAATTGGAAATTTATCTGATAATTACTGGTGGGACTTCCAGTTAATTATTTGGAACAAAGCCTACAACTTTGGTTTTCAAGTGGCATACATAAGGAGTAAACGGTATTAAAGAAAGGGAAAGAGAGGGATTTACACACACGAGAATACATAGAAGATTTATAGGAAAAGGGAAGCCAGAAGTTGGAAGTTGAAAGAGGAAAGAGGTTTTGGAAGAAAAAAGGGAAGTTTTATCCACCAATGAGGGGAAAAACATACCAGGTGGGTACTATAATTATTTTAATGGTGTATTTTATATTGAAATAATTTTGGATTATATAAGTATATTAAATTAGGGAAACTCTGTGAATTCTATGAGTAAACCCTATAGAAAGCTTGTGGAAATGTATAAGAAGTTTCTTTTATCACTCAACTGTTATATTCCCTTCTTCATTGCCTTTCCACAATTCATGTTATCATCATGCCTTGGGTTCAAACCTCCCAAAGTAGACTTTTCATTCAAAATTATTAATGTTGTACCATACAAAAGTGTTGTTCTCTTCTTTTCTTTAACTCACCCCATGAGTAGTGCCATTTTTATCTCAGCGATTTTTAACTCAACTAGAACCATGTTCCATCCTAATCAAGGATTTCAACAGACTTAGAAAGCCCCTTTGCATTTTAAACAGACTAAAATATGCTTTTATCTCCATACTAGACAAAAAAAATACATTATGCATATATACCAAGGTCATGTTTCTTTCTGGGAATGTGCGTCGATTCATTTTGGGATGACTGTGTTTAGTCAAGAGCATGAAAGGAATGACATTAAAAATATTTAATTTTTGGTCAAAGTTATATTCTTTCCATTTCTTTTCTTTAAAATTTTTTCCCTTGAGCTACATCACCACCATTCTTATTCCCAGCTGTCTCAAAAATAAGTGGAACTATATCCCATTTCATTCATAGATTTCAATAGACTCATAAGCTTCTATTGTCATGGGCAATTGTGTAGGGGGGAAAATATTCCATTGCTTAAATACCTATCTCTTTCAATAACATATACTCAGTATCTTTATAACTTTCCATTTTAAAACTAGGCACCATAGTTTCAGTTGCTGCAAGTAAAACCAAATCTATAGAATATATAAAGCTTCAAGGAAAATACCCACTTCACGATTTAAGGTCATCATACTAAAGTGCTAGCGTATGGGTTTCTGATATACTAGAGCTTCAACTAAGGGTTTAACAATAGAAGGGTTTAGTTTTGAAGCTTTATAGGTAGTGGTGGAGCATCCATTTTATCTTTGAGAGTCTGGTGTAACAATGTTTCTCTATAATTTAACACTGTAACAAGCCACAAGTGTGGTTTTTGCAACCTATGGGAACTTTATGGGTGGAAAAACTTAGTGTTGTGGTTGTGGCTCCCTTTGGGGAGTGAGTCACTTCACCCCTGTTTCCTGCATGTAAAAAATTACCATGAATGTGACTTTATTAGATGTTGCCACATATTTATAATTCTGTTGGCCAAGAATATTTGACTTCTAAGTAGTTGTGAATTGATGACAAAGGTAGTGGGAAACCCACATTTGGTTGGTTTATTATTTTATTTTATTTTATTTATTATTATAAATTATATATATAAATAATTGGTTAAAATTCTATTTTATTATTTATATTATGGATTCTAGATGATAGTTCCTAGAGTGGACCTTTCGAATGCCTATTGGATTTTCCCTTTTTCCCATCTGATATGTGAGATTGGCTGAATAGTTAATTAAAGATAAAAGTGAATATATTGTTTTGTTAGTTAATAATTTTATTTATTATTGATGTTTTTATTTATGAATATAATCAAATATTATATTTAATTATTAATAAATCTTGTTTTATTATTGAACTATGAATATATAATGAAAAATTATATATTATTAATTAGTAACTTATTCAACTATTAATGTATAAATAAATAATTAAAAATTACTTAGTTGGATTGTAAACTATTTAATTGTGATCTCCCTACATTTTTAGAAATGTTTTTCCATTTAAAATATATCATAGATATGAAATGCATAATGGTGAATACATTGATAAATTAAATAATTTAATCCATTGAACTATGTTGACTAGATAACATGCATTACTAAAGAGATTACTTCCTGATAACAACATTATGATATAAGGAGGCATTACGAATCTGGTAAATTGAGGATCCCATGTTAATAATAATTCTTTGTCTATTATTTATAATAGTGAATAAGCTTATTTTGTTGATTCACATAAGAGATTAGAGCGATTCTCATTTAGTTCTTGATTGAATATTAAAATAGTAAACTTAAGGATTTTTTCACCATGTTTTCTTAATGATTACTTCATATAAGATGTGTTTGATTTATTTTATAGAGGTTTTATCGAGTGAAAAATAAAATTAAATCAATATAATGTTTACCTCCTACACCAGTAAAGTGGTTAGGGAAGGATGAATCTAGTGGATAACCTAGTAAGATGTTTTTAGCTTCAACGTATACTAGAATGTTATTAATTGAATGACTCTTGGGAATCCTTATAATAATTAAAAATTTGGAATTTAAATTAAAGGTTGAGTTATTCATTAGTATTCTGGAGTAATAGTTCTATTTTGGATAGCCAACCTGTTTCCATCAAATGAAGGTCAAAGTCATTAGAGTTATTATTGACTGTGAAAGTTATTTGATTTGTATACCCGAGTGGTATGATTGTGTAAGGACTCTCAATTCATATAGTTTCAAGAGAAAAAGTATATTTAATATATGAATATATAAACCCATCTATATGTGATTATCCATGAGCGTGGTAGTGTATGAGGACATGAGAATGATGCTGGACATCACTGGTCCTAGTTTATACATATTTAATGTGGGTGATAGGGTTATAAAGACCATTGAGTCTTCTCTCTGTAATCGAGGAATGAATTTATAACTAAAATTTGTATGCGCTCATATGAGAAAACTTTTGAGTAAACATTTATACCTTTAATAGTTGGTAGAACTACATTTAGCCCTAATTTTGTGTATGTAGGTGACATCATAGATATGTATGACAGCTCAGGGAATGAACACGGGTATAGGAAACTAACCTTGATAGGTATTCATTAGTGTGACATCAGTTATAAATGGTAGTGAAAGAAAATAGCCTTTATGTAACACAATAATGTTATGGAAACTTGTCAGCAAGATCAAGTTTGCCACATCTTGTAAGAATGAAAATTTGTATGTGACCTATTTCTTGAGAAAGATAACTATGCAAGTAACTAGACATTTATAGAATATCATAGTAAATAGTGATGTATACCTAGAGCTTATGTTATCTTCAGTTTGTTATTGAAGGTATACTCAGATAGTATAATCTTGATTTGCTTTATTATTATGGTTGGGTGTAAGATTGTTGTTGGTGTTGAGTCGGATACTCAAACACAAAGACCTATGACAGTATGGGATGTCATAGATTTTTGTATTATTGAACTTTCTTGGATGGTACATACTATATTCATTACGTCTTGAACCATACCTAAATAAATATATATGTTATGGTTATTAATGTTTGGGTAGAGTGATCATGAACTATGATAGCATGAGATATTATACTATACTTCAGCTTAGATGTGTATACTCAATTGGTATATATTATAGCTGTATGTTTGGACTCTTACCAAAATTTATTGTTCTAACGATTTTGTTGGTTATTACTAGAGCAATATATTCATATCAGTTAGTAAGATAAAAAGTATGCGTGCATACAATCTTGTGAGTATAAACGAATGATAAGTTCAACTATTATGTATGACTTGCTTTGTTTTGTATATTTAGCTTATTTATATGCCTATCATGTGATTTTATTTAGATCTAGGAATGTAGATTCCTTCATTATCACTATTATATAGGTTTTATGTGAGAGTGCTGGGTAAGCACACAAGCCAATATTAGAAGGATGTTATGCTTGAGTGTGTCATTAGCTATGGGATTAGCCTAGATCTTTAGAAGCTCATATGTGTCATGAGTAGTTTATTCCATGTTTGGCTTAGAGTGCCAATCCCTTTGGTGGTGATGTATCATGGAGGAGAACTACATTGGACCCTGATTTCAAGGAGTGGCTATGTAGGCTACCCAAGATTTTGGTGGGGCATTGGGTTTAGATCTTTAGGCTAGGTTAGGGTAGATTTGATTGCATAGAAATCTATGTGACTAGTTGAATTATTACCAGTACTTAGTATGGGAATTCAGATTGTGCTAATGCCCCTAATGAGATAGTAAACCTTCTGTATCTTACATTTTATTCTATTGCTTGCAATAATGGAATGTTGAAACTGTTACTACTTGAATTTGTTAATTATATGTGGACTAAAGTATTCTATCAACTATGGTTGAATGAATGTTCAATATTTAGTTTAAAAAAAAAACTTACTACTTTTTATAAGAACAACTAGGCCGATTATTACACAAAATAATGCAATAGATTTAAATTACTCTTGATTTACTTGTTTATGCTCATTATTTTCATTCATTTCATTATCCTAATGATCATTTTCATCTTCTATAAGATTTTTTTTCACTATTTTTCTCATTTTCATTATTGGCACTCTCATTAATAGCAAAATATAACATGGTATTATCTTGAGACAATTTAGGTGGCCCATGGGGTAGCTCAAGATGTTAAATAGGAACCCACCTATTCTAGGACTATGCTTAGGTTGCATCCAAATGATAGAAAAAAATCAAATAAATAGAACAAACAAAAACCTTAGAGGTTTAAAAACCCTAGGGAAAGCTAGGATTTACATGAAAAGACTCAAAGGTCAGGTTTACCAAATATTTAACCCTTTTTGGAAATAATGATTGATATGAAAAATAGTAGCCTTATCAAATAAGGATTAAGCTACTCTAACATGAAGCCAATTAAGTGAATTTAGATTCTACTAATTTTTTATCAAAATATACTAAATCTAAGCATATTCCAAATATGGAAATTATAACATTCAATATTATAATAATAAAAATATGATGGAGAAATTATACTTAAATTATACAATGTGATTTAAATATTTTAGGAATTAATGTAAAACACTAAGTATGCAAAAGACTGTATTAAATCAAAGGATACATATAGCAATAATTAAACATGCTGATTTTACAACTATAACTAGAAAGTATTCTAAAAATAGTAAATAATCATGAGAAATAATACTTAGCTTGAAAAGTGATTGAGATGAATGTCTTGACACTTAAAAATTGGAGGTCTGACTGGGATGATTGTAAAAAAATGGATCCAAGTGTCAAAAACAACCTTGGACATTAGATGGTTAGTCGAACAATAACCCATTGCACTAGTGTCCAAGATAGTGTGCTATTGTCCCACTCAAAGTCTTAGAAAATTATTTATGGGTTTTATAGATCAGGTCTTATTCCAACTATGATACAAATTTAAAGTTTATGCAATCAATAATTTATCTTGTATTTATGATGTTTTCCTCTAAAAACTCTAGGTTTTTATACTTATAAGGGTTTGAATGAATACCATGAGAAAAAGAGGTTATTGGGTTTGATGTGCTAAACATGTGATGCACACCCCTATGTTGGCACACTACCCATATATCAATACTCTGAGGAAGGATCAAGCTTGATGTAGTTTTCCCACTTATGTGATATTTGTGGATGTTTGTGAGTGCTAGAATGCCCGAGTGTGAATACATGAGAGGATGTATTGGAGGCCAATTGAGATATAAATGCTTGTGTTAGGGATATATTATTGAATGTATGGGATAAATAAATACAATATTAGAAGAATTGGGGGATTTCCCTCAATATGAAGTGGTACTTCTATGTGATTATCTATGATAATGTCGTGTGAAAATAGTGTTTTTATGGTGTTCTAATAAAAATGACTTGTGAGGGTGACTTAATAATAGGTCTAGGATGACCCTAATACTCTTAGGGAGATGACAAATTATTTTTTAGAGGGTGCAGGGACCTAAATCACTAAGGGATTATGCCATTATGGGTCTTATATGGTGTTCCATAAGATTAGGTGCTATTTGTGACTACCATGTGACTAAAAGTGGATCAAAAGGGCCCCTAAGATGGGTCAACTACTATATTAAGGGTAAAGTGACCTCAAGATAACATCCAAGGAATAAATGGTTAATCTTAATGGATAAATTTGCCTCCCCTTTATTCTATATATGTAGCAAAGTGAAATGCCTAGGATAAAGGAAAGAGAGACATACCTAGACTTACCTACGAGGCAAAGCCTATGAATGTGGGTTTGAGTTTACTAGCTATGATCCCTTACATGTCTTTAAAATGAAACATAGATGAATCAATACTTAATAAAAATCAAAATAAAAGACAAAAATAAGTAAATAAATGAGATATAGAGAGGAAAAAAATGAATACACCTCACTAGGTACATGAACCAATGCTAAAACTTGGTGACATCCTCAATGTGTGTAAATGATGATCAAACAATGAATAGCTTGGACTAGGATGATGTCTTATCCAATCCCTATTTGTGGATGGCTCAAGAAATTAAGCTAGCCTTGACTCCATCATTGGCCACCCCTATTCAGTGGATCATAATATGTGAATAACTTGGATTGGATTGATGATTTATCCAATCCTCTCATGTAGGTGGCTCAAGAACTCAAGTAGGTTATGACTCCATCATTACCTACCCATGTGTATTATATGCATCTAAAGCTAAAAATATATGATTTAATTGAAACTATATAAGATGGATCTAGGCCATATAAAAACTTAGAAATGTAAAAATGGATATGGGCCACTTGGGAATGCCAACAACTATACATGGCATGAGGCATCAATTTGGTGTAAACCTGGTGAAAAATTGGTGCATATGATGTCTAGAGCATACAACATGGATAATGACATGGAGTTATCATTCCATCTAAGGGAATAGGTGCTAAACTAAACATATGGGAACAATATGCCACACACATGCCCCCAATTTTTATATCTAAGCATATGGATTCTTGATTGAGTCATAACAATGTGTCTATGCATATCTAAAACTAAAATGGGAGTGATATTGTGCATGATTCCCCCAATTTTAGTAAACTTGTGTAATCTATGTAAAAATATAGTATATATCAAACTTGTCTGATAATCTGTGACTAAGATTATGCAAATCTAAACTATAACTACTTTACCTTTCTGACAATTCTAAAATTTTCTATTTTTGGGGCTATTAGATAGTAGTGTAGACCTGTTTGCTAATAGTTCACTATGCTATAGACAGCTATACTATTATATTAACCAAATGTATTATTTTTGAGGGAAAATGAAATAGATCTATGTGTGATTATATTTCACTATATTTTCCTGAGTTTGAGCTCTATACTCTATGTCTGCATGTTAAAAAATATGTTCTAAGTGCACTAGGATGGCCTAATATTTGTGACTAACCCATATAAATGACCCATCTTTGAGGGGAATTGTTTAAACTTTGCAATAATTGTCCTCAAAGGAAAAACTATGTATCATGTTTGTTAGATTGAAAATATATGATATTTATGCGATAAACTAATATAATGTGTATACATGACATCAAAATGTAAAATATTCTCAGGATAAGTTGTCAATGTATGATGTATGTTAGATATAGAATTCACAAGATTGTAAAGATAGATATAACAATGTAATCACATAGATGAACAAAAAATTATGAATATAATCTAAACAAACTACCTAGGGGATGGGGCATGACATCCATTAGGGCACCCAAGAAGGGAGGGGAGATGAGTGAGGTCCCTCATGGCTCACAAACTAGATGTGAATGTAACAATCAAGAGACAAGTGTCATGGCCATGTCACATACATGAAAGCATACATAAAAACACATTAAGCACACAAAGTGGACCAAGGGAACACAATACAAGGGACATGGGGACATGTCACTAAATATGATAAAGAGCATACATACAACATACATATAAGGACATGTTCAAATGTCCACATACACAAAGATCAAGAAATTTAGATTAGATCCACAAGGAAGGACATGTTCAATTGTCTACATACACAATCAAGAAGCACACACAAGGACACAGACACATGTCCAAAGTATACACACAATAAAAGGAATTGGATTAGAGCCATATAAAAATGACATATTCAAATTCCCTCAAGTAGATGTAAAAGAAAAGAAACACAATCAAATCTAAACTAGTAAAGTAAGAAATGAAAAGTATACATAAGCATTTGGTACAAATATGTATAGGAGCAAAGATGTACATGAGTTGATTCTATAATAATAATAATAGTCAACAAAAATAAATCAGTGTAGTATAGGATGAATAATATCAAGATCTAATCAATGCTAAATCTGTGATGTGGAGTATAGAAATATATAACCTAGCAAATCGGAAGCTATGTAGTATGATTTCCCCAATGGGCTAATATAGCAATGTTGAATCAATGTATATGTGTAGATGCCATTAATGGGTAGATATTAGTAAATCTAGATCTATGTAGAGGACCTGAGTCCTGTTTAATATGCAAACACTTGAAAGGAACAAATGAAGTATGCATGTATGATAAAACTAACTATAGTAGCATAAATACCATATGTAATACTTGGCAAATAGAAGGAATGTAAACATGGAAATGCATATAATCTAAAATATGTATTTTTTGAGTAATATTCGAATGCTTTTGTATTTTTGAACATATTATATTATTTTTGTATTTTTTGAGTATAATATATGTATAAGTAACATGAAAATGAAACTATGTACAAGGAGCAAGATAAATGAAACTATGCACAAGTAAATTGAAATAATGAAACTATGTAGAAGTAAACTGGGAATGGATGAAACTATGTACAAGGAGAGTGTTATGGATAAGAATCTCTATGCTAGTAAGGAATGGTGATAGAAGCCCAAAAGGCCATTGATGTGATGCCTTTGTGTAATATAGGTGGTATCTTCAATTTTTGAATGGTTTATACCATAATAATATGTGTTGTTCCAATCCTATTCTTCATTTTGATTAGTAATGTGTGGATTATTGATTAGGATCTTTCCAACTAAAACTATATCCAATGTAGGTATAAATTACTTTTGTAGTTATTTTGAGAAGCAAGTGTATCCTCTCTAGAAGCTATAATCATTGTACTCTCATGTGAAAAGGATATGCAAACTTTGATTTTGTCAACTATTACTCTTATTATCGTTAACCATGAACTTACAAAGATAACATTGCAAGTAATTGAACTTGCAATAACATAAAAAGTGAGAGAACATTTTTTTTAGGCATATGAAAATTTTAATTGAAGTTAACCCAAGCATTTTATAGAGTCCTTTCCAAGAGAGGTAATAAATGATAGTGAACAAAATTTAATTGGTTGATAATCTATGTTCTTAACATCTATGCATTAATTTCCATTTATATAAGCTATGATAGTGAAAGGATCATGATATGAGGGAGAGATTGTAGTTTCCACCTTTAAATTGACCTTTGAATATGTATATTTTGTATGTATTTATTTATTTTAAGACTATGTTTTTATAAAACCGCTGTTGAGAATGGTTGTTTGCATAACTTGATTCTGAATGTGAAACTCAATTTCTTGCTCTTTTTGTAACATTACCTTTGTATCTATATTTTTTACCTTGATAAACTATATCTTTGATTGATTTGCCTTAGTATGTTCCATAAATCCGAAACCTTGTTGACCTACATTATCAACTACTTGATGCACTATTTCTTGCTCTAATTTTGCTTTGTGAACCTTTTTTTATTCTGAGTTATGCTTTGGTAACCACTTTTGTATTATTTTTAAATTTGACCCTTTTTTAATACGTTCTATATTACTATGGATTACTTAATTGATTTATCTTGTATAGGGCCCTCATTATAAATTATCTATTGTATATGTTTTTTCAATGCCAAACATGAATATGCGTGATGACTATGCATTTTATGGTATGCAAAATAGTATTTAGATCTCCTTACTAGACGTAGAGGAGGTAGGTTGATCAACTTAGATTTAATCATTTGCTTTAAAATATCACTTGATATTTTATTTAATATTTGAGTACTTTTTAAATCACTATTTGTAGATGCACTTTGTTACTATTTCTTATTTTGATATGTAATATTGCTTGCCATAAATTGACTAGGTGAAGTTACATATACATGATTAACACTAGTGTGCCTTAGAGGATTTTGTCTTGCAATATGATTTTATAATACTATAATATTTTCATGTAATATTTGATTCTAATTTTTTAAATTTGAAATTAGTTTGCTCATCTGATAATTCCATCTTTTAGAGTCTCACAAGTGCAAACCGTAATTGCTTCCAATTGAACATGAAAGTACACATCCTGAATGAGATATATGAGAAGGCAAGGGTTTGAAGGATAGATAGGTTGAGTATAAACATTTGAAATAGTAATATAGGCTACCTCACCTCTTGGTGGAGTGATAACATGGACCTAGTTAGAGGGAAAATAACTATCACCCACGTAGAGATGAAGAGGAGGAAAAGAATCTTCTCTATCCATGAAATTTTACAATGCAACTTGGTAGAGGGTTGATAAGGTAGAACATATCAAGTTAAAAAAACCTAATATAACCACTAAAAATAGGAAATAAAAGGATATAAACCCTAATATAATATAGGGCTAGGTTTTTTTCACTTTTAAAAGTAAGTCAGGTTCACCAAATGATTTAATTATTTTAGGAATTCATGTAAAACCCTAAGTAGATAAAATACTACATAAAATTAGAGGATAAATATAGAAATAATTAAGCATGCTGATCTTGTAACTAATTTAACTAGAAAGTATTCTAATAATAGTAAATAATCACGAGAAATAATAGTTATCTTGAAAAATGACTGAGATGGATGTTTTAACACCTAAAAACTAGAGGTATGACTAGGCTGACTATAAGAAACCATATCCAAATGTCATAAATATCCCTAGACAATAACATGATCAATCGAACAATAGTATAGTGTGCTAGTGTACAAGACAATGCACTATTGCTCCACTTAGAGTCTTTACAAAAACTTTATAGGTTATGTAGATCAAGTCCTATTCAAGCTATGGTCCAAATTCAATTTTTTTGAAAGAAATACATTTTCTTGTAGCTCTATTTTTCTCATAAACATCATATTTTTATGCTTGTAAGGTTTTGAATGAATACCATGAGAAAAAGGGGTTAGTGGCTCTGATGTGTTGGATGTGTGATCTACACCCTTGTATGGGCATGCTACCTACATACCAATACTTTGATAAGGGATCAATCTTAATGTAGTTATCCCATTTATGTGATATGTGTGAATATCTATGAATGCTAGAATGCCTGAGTATGAATGCATGAGAGGATATCTTGGAGACCACTTGAGATTTGGATAACTATGGTGAGTATGGATTATTTAATGTATGGGCTGAATCAATATAATATTAGAAGAATTTAGGGCTTTCCCTCAGTATGAAGTGGTAATTTTTTGTGATTCTCCATGATAATGCACACTTAGAATGTGAAAGTACTATTTATATAGTGTTATAATAAAAATTAATTGGGAGGGTGACTTAAGAATAGGTCTAGGCCAAACCTAATCTTCTTAGAGATATGAAAAATTACTTTTTGGAGGGTGCAGGGACCTAAATCACTAAGGAATTATGCCATTATGGGTATCATGTGCTGTTCTATAGGCTTGGGTGCTATTTATGACTACCATGTGACTACATGTGGATCAAAAGGGCCCCTAAGATAGATCAAGTGTTATACTAAGGGTAAAGTGATGTCAAGTGGACATTCAAGGAAAAAATGGTTAATATTAATGACTACACAATGATGCATATGTGAATTTGAGTAGTATAGGTACATAAGTGGACTGTTTAAACATATAGATCTTATTGTCATATTCTATAGATTTATTTTCTATCAGAATGGACACTTGTACCACCCTGTAAAAACTAGCATCAACATTACTAACCTAATTTCAATAATTCTATTAAGATATCATTATAAAATATTTTCTATAAATTTTACTTGTACCTATTATATGTCACCATCACCTTGAAAATTATTATTCAAGATTATGTGCATAGGTTATCAATATTATTATTTTAATCAAAACCCTATATCCTCTAATTAGGTCATGCCACCTTTCAAAATGGGGATTAGTGGGCTAAAGTGAAGTTGAGATTCCCTCAAACACCCTTCTATTAGTGAACACTAACTACATATCCATATACTCTAAAGAGGGCCTTAGATTGATGTAATTCTCCCCCTTACATGGGCTTATGTGTGAACAATATGTAATATTTTATATGTGCATGCATATAGTGATATAGCTTGTAACTTGATAAATAATTTTCATGGGTTGTTATTTTTATGCTTTAGTCTTGTAATAAGATTGATCCTATGACTTATTTTGAAATAGAAAAGAATAGGGCATAAGAACTTAATTGTGTGATTCCTTTTTAGTAGTGTAGTGTAAGCTTAAAAGGTGCTTACTAGATGATTAATAAGTGGGATTTTAATTGTATTTATACCACCTCTTTTGAAATGTTTCTCATGGAAGGGTTAATGAAAATAAATAGGTCAACATGTATATATATAAATATTTTAAAATTGGAGTGTTTGTAAGGTACAAACAAATATGTTGGAGAAGGGATATTAGTGTTGATGTTAGTTTCCAAGTCTAAATGCAACTATATAAGAAGATAGAAAGTTGTTGAAGTTTTATAAATGACAATGATGGATATATCAAAATTTTAGCATAGTATGGGTTACATGTGATCTAGGTAATAATAATACTAGGGTCAGACTATAAGATAAGAATTTAGGCATAATGAGATGTTGAACATGAGCCTTTTGACTATAAGGAATGTTAATAACTGAAGGATAAAGCCATGAATGATATTTTCCATGTGTACAAGCCTAGTTTAACATATAAATATATATTTTAATATCTAAAATTTATTCTCATTTTTTATTTTCTAGGGTAAAAGACTTGGTTTTATAGGGAATAGGAACCATAGTTAAAAGTATAAAATAGATCAGCAAGCCCCAATGGTTGAAATGATAAAAATAAACAACTAGCTAACTATCCTCGTAGAAAGCAAAACAATTAAAAACACAAAAAACTAGTTCAAAAGGGGAGGCCTTTTGATGGTTCCATCTCATCTTTGATCTTCTTATATGGTACACCCTACTTGCTCTTTGAAACTTTATCCCTTGTCTTTTGCCAAGCCATTTGGTGTCATCTCTTGTTAGGACCATTTGTGGTCTCTTTTGCACATGTTCATGCATCAAGGTCCTCTTGATGGGAGTAGTTATTGAGATCTTAAGAGGGGGGTATCCACCACCATCATGTATTTCTTCATGGGGGTCCTATCCACCTTAGTATATTGGGTGAAGGATCGGATAGTTTTATCCACTTGTCTATTTAAGGTGTTCCATTCTTGTATAAGTCTCGTCAGATTTATCTTAATGTTATGCAACTTACTATTGAAATATTCTAAATAATATTTATTGTATTTGATATCCTGTACCATGGGAAATTTTCCTTTCTCAACCAACTCCTTGGAGGTACCCTCATCCAATATAATTAGTTTGAGTTTGGGGATAATTAGTTTTAGAGGGGGGTCTTCAATAGAGTTTTTGGATAAAGATCAATGTTGGGGAGCACTAGCTAACAAACGGTAGGACCCTGAGGTAGGGTCTTCCTTAAGGGAGTCATCATTTATAGAGGACCCCACTAGAGGAACATCCTTACCCTATAGGGTTTGGCCATGATTTACTATAAGTAGGATGAGGCCTTATTGAAAGATAAGATTAACACCATTAATTTGATGGGCAAGAGCGGTGTTCTCTAGAGACTTGAGGAGATAAAAGGGGAGGTTAATTTTATACCCGTGAAAGTGATTTAACAACAAAAGGTGATGAAAGAAAAATAATGTGTGCTTACCTCAAAGTTTTAAGCATTTCATAACTTTCAGGCATACTTTAGGCCTTTGGAATAGGATGTCAACATGGGGGAAGCCTTCATTGTCTATCTTGAAAAACTCATTCATGCAGAATAACCTTTGAAGTATCTCCTAATTTTTTGATTGGTATTTATAATCCTTTAATCCATCACATGGTATACCCTTAGCTTCTCCAATAAATTCCTCCATGACCAAGATTTGGACTCTTCTCATCTTCATGATCCTCTTATTCTAACCAACAACAAAATCCCTTGCTATGTTCGTGTCATGATCATTTATCCTCAACATAAGTTTAGTAAGCCTACCATAATAGAGCTTATTCCATACTTTTTTTATGCCTCAAACTTTGGAATAGGAGGTTGGTTCCAATCGATCCCTATCACCCCCCATTTCTATAGTGCCTATCAAATTAAGAATGAAGTTTAATAGGTTATAAGAAATCTTTGTGTTAATGATTTGAAAATGACTTGAAAGGCACACTTCCTCCCACCTTATGCAATAAATTCTCCTAACATTTTCATAGTGATGGATCATAAAATTTGAAATCCATCTCTTGATGAGAAAGGTTCATGCATGTGGCTACCCAATCACCATACTATCCTGATGCACATTTATTATGAATGAATGATGAAATGCTTTAGAAGATGTGGCATATTGTGTGCTAGTTAGTTAAAAGAGGGAGGCCTAATCCTATAAGATCAAGCAAATCCACCACCTTGTTCCCTTCATGGTAAGTGTGAACAATGTGGAATTATGTCATCTCCCTTAAATTCTACTTAACATCATCAATCATAGCTTTTATTATGTGGGAGGGGGTTATTTTGACTCCAAGTGCATTTAGGATATTAAGGGGGTACCCCTCCACAAAAATTCTTTCCAGATTAATATTAGAGGCAAGTTAGATGCCCCATAATAATATCTTAGCCTCAGTTACATGATTCATCTATGTTCCCATGGAGCTTGCATAGGAAATAATCAACATCCCCTTCAAATACCTTATGGATCCTCTCCCACTTATAGGTATAAGGTTTCCTTTTGAGGCTCCATCAAAGTTCAATTTAACCCAACCTTCAGGTGGAGTTTTACATATCATATGTTTATTATTTATATCTTTGGATTGGGATGTTATTTTTTGAATCACCTCCCAATTATTGAATATTATTTGTGATGAGGTGGGTCCTAGATTTTTATCTATGGGAGGGAAGGATTTCCAATTCTCAGTGTTGGCATGGCATAGTCAGAGAAATACACCTTTATAATAATGACTTTTATTTGAGAAAAGGCTATCATTATGGTCTTTCCACACACTCCAAAACTAATGTGGGAGACACAAATTCCATAAGAATTCTAGGGATGGGATGTTCCAGGGTGGTTTCTATTATTTAATGAGATCAAACACATTGTTTGGTTTAACCCATGATGGGTTTAATTTATTAAACATACAATAAAATAGGCTTGAGATGAATGGATATTTCAAAAATAGATAATGAACCAAGTCCTCAACTTTATTACACAATGGGCATATAATGGGGATTATCAATCCTTTTTTGCCAAGTCATCCACTATTAAGATCTTATCTTGGGCTGCTAGCCAAAATAAAAATTTGAATTTGGGGGTCAAGTGTTTTGTACATAGATATTTCTAGTAGTTTCATTCATCTTCTAGGTTTAGATTAGTAGCATGTCCTAAGGACACTGAGTACATACTACTATCTTCAGTTACCCATAAAAAATGATCTTCTTTAGGGAATGAAGGAATAAGAACCTATCTAATGGAGGAGTTAAAATTTTAGATCACCAACACTTCTTTAAATATGTATCCTTCTATGGGAAGGACTTCCTAAATCTTCAAACCTTAATTTTCAACTCAATAATATTTAACTTTGGATCCCCATCTTTGTTTGAGAATTGCATATCGGTTGGCCCAAGTATGCTATGAAGAAAGAGGGGTAGTGGACATCTAGGCATCTTCCCAAAAGTCTATTTTCTCTCTATCTCTAATTTTCCATTTGATTCCTTTTCGAAGAAGATCCTCATAGTTGATGATGGATTTACAGAAAGTAAATCCATCCTCTAGACCTTCTTCCCATAGAAAGCAATCTGCCTCAAGTCCTTCCAGGTATTTGGCCTTGACAATTCTTGCTGATTCTCTATCTTCTTTCATAAATATCCATCTTATTTTTTCTAGTAGGGACTTGTTCATGGACTTAATGCTTCTAAGGCCCAGTCCTGCATTTACTTTAGGAAGATAGGTTTTTCCCCAAAAGATAAGGTGAAACTTGAATTGGTCCTCATTACCCCTCCATAAGAAATTATTTTGAATATTTTCTATTTTAGCTACCACTTTGGAGGGTATCCGACATAAGGACATTAGGTATACATGGGTCCTCTAAATTTACTCTCATTATCCACATAAAGCTATTTGATTTCATTCATAATAGATATATTTTAAATAATGTTATTTTGGTATAAGAATAGATGAAATGGGATCAATCATCAAAATAAAAAACTTTATTCATCAATAATGATATTGAGAAGGCTTATTAAAACATTGAATGACTATTTATCCTTTCTGGGTTTTAGGATTTGGTATTTGGGGAAAGATTTTTGCAAACATTTAGTATGATTTTTAGGATCTTGGTGTTTGTATCATCATCAATACAGTTTAATATGATATTTTTGGTCTATTTGGATTCATTCATTAAGGTTTCTCACTTTCTCCCCCACTCTATGTTTTAGTAACATAAGGTTTTAGTTATCTCCTTACTGATTCCAACTCTAGAGGTTTGTTTAAAGGAAATACTCTCCCTCAGTTTAATAATTAGATAGTAAATGGCCACTTTTTTAGTGATTATTTTATCTCTTGTTGAAGATGAGACATGTATCAATAATTTCATGGAATGTCTAGACATTTTTTACACATCCTCTATATATTCTATTCAATGAAAGAAAACCTAGTGTTACAGATAACTTGTCACTCCCATCTCAACTTGGCTATGCAAGTTTAATTGGTACTCAATCTAGCTTGGAGAATAATATAAATTCATGGGCATTCATTTTTTCCTTTCAGGTATCCATTTCATACTTATTGAACTATGAAGTGTATATGGTGGAGAATAAAATTGCTTTTTGGATCACTAAACTGCTTTTCATGGCTAGTGAGTTTTAGGTTTACTCTAAGGTCTTTACAACCACTCATATTCATTAATATTCTTATTAGGAACTATCCAAGGATGCATATGTTATACTTTAATTTATTTGTATATATTTTATTTTGGCTAATTCTAAAGGCTCTAAAGGATTTCATAAAGTTGTAAGGGATATTTTCAACCAACATATAAAAATGGGTGGCCTTGGCCTTCTGGATGTTTAAATATAAGGTAATTCCATTTGTGTCAATGGATCATTTGTTATCTTGAAGTATAAGAGGCTTGGAAGATATTTATTCACCATTACATAAGTGAAGGTAGTATTTTTAGAAGGTCACCTTGGAAAAGTCTTGGTATTCATTCAATTGTGCTCACTCAAGTTCGTATCAAGACTACATGATCATTTGTAGCTTAAATCATATAGAAAGCTTGGGACTTGATCAAATTTCACTTAGTCTAGGATGGAGATGGTTTTAGAATATGAATTTATATAAATTATTGCTCCCTTTGGTGTTCTTCAATTCTCTCTTATTACAATGTTCCTAAATTATCATGGTTTCCTAGATTAAAAGACTAATTTTTTAAGAAAGGGATAAAGGTTATTTCATATTTAATTTGAAAATAGTCATTTGATTGGATACCTTAGCCTATCTTTCATGATAGGTTTTATAGTCTCCCAATGACCTTGACACAATATTTGAGGTGAAAAAATCCATCCCAAATTAACATCATATCCAAAAAACTTGAGTTCAAACACCTACCAGAGGGTGGATTAATTGGAGGTGGCATATTTTAACCCCTTGTATAGGTATAAATTTTGATTGGTTATAAGTTTTTAATATCAACACATTCAAGTGGATTATTTGAGTGCTTGATGGTAATTTAATTTACTTATAATGACACAGGGGAAAATTTTGATTTTTTTTGGAACTTGTTATTGAGCCCAAATAAACCCATTTTCTTTGGTGCATCTTACATGAAGGTTTTCCTATTGGAAAAATAATTATCCATTTGGGTGTGGATAATATCTTATTCCCTTCATGTCATAACCCTAAGTTAGTTATGAATCTTTTTTGGTTTTTAAAGCATATTTATTTGGCATGGAGGTGGATTTATACACTCTTTCAACCATTTTGCTTAAAATTGAGCTTTTAGATAATGGTGATATTATGGAATTCAACCATGTTACATGTAAATACAACCAAATATGGCATATAATTCATTCTAATTTTATTTTTCATTTATGAAAATAAAGGAATAATGGAATATTTAATCATTTATTTCTAGATAGTTTTTTCCAATTACTATGAAAGTGAAATTGATCTCAAATGTCATGATACACATTTAAGTGCAATTTGAGGTGGTCTCCTAGAGGTTGATCACCTATACAATTTTTTATACCATTAAATGTGGTTAGTTAGATGTCCCCTTGATTCTTCCCATTAATGGTCATCCTTTCAGGGCCATGCTTTTTGAGCTCATGGTAGGTGATGTTCATGTAATAAGTGCCAAAGTGGTTCACCATGAACTATTGATGCACAAATATTATGGTTGTGATCTATTGGGTGGAGGGATCTATAACAAGGTTTTTACCCTAATTATAGTTTTACATAAAATAAGAATAAAAATATTGCACTTAAGTAGTTCTAAACATACACAAATTAAATGTATAATTAAAACCTACTTAAGGTGGTCAAATATATAAATAAGCAAAAGTGTCACAAACATAAGCTAAAGCAATGCAATTGATTGAAAAAGAGGTTAAGAAATGTATGCACCTTGGTTATTATATCAATCTAAGACTATATCATGACTATGTTTTTGAATTTTTGGACCTACACTATGCTTTAAGATGAACTCATATATGTATGGGCCTATGTTGTACACATCAAGATGTATCAAGCCTAACTTACCAATCTGGTATTTATGGCAATGATATTGTCTTTATTTTGTAGGCCTTATCTCTATAGGGTTTCATAGTCTAGTTTTTCCATTCTTATGTCTTCCATCTTGATTATGATTGTACCTTCACTTCTAAAATGTGCAAGGAAAAATATGCTGTATGAATGAATATTCAATTTGACCTATCTTACGCACTCCATACAAAATAATAATAATGGTCTCGAGTATCCATTGAATCAAAGTTGTAGAATATGTATCCTATACACTCAAAACTAGACCTCCTATAGACACATAAATCTAGTCAGGAGTATCTTGATAATTTTAATTATTGACACATTCCAAACCACATGACGTATTCTCAAATAAACAACTCTTATTCTCCATTCCTCTAATCCATTAAATTATATGCAAGATCAATCATTTTTTTTTATGATCTTGATGTGCATATTTCACTAATGCATTGAGGTTTTGGTGTAATGGTTTGTTACCTTTGGTATCATTGTACAAGTTTTTATGGTGCATTTTTTTCAAATATATCATCTTTTGAGAACTATAATTCTTAAAAAACATAACTTGTGATCTAGAAGGAATTGATTTTTTCATCACCATAGTTTTATTTATGAGGTTTTTCTTTTAAAAAGAAAAAATGTTTTTTATCAATTAAAAAAAAGTTCCAAATTTTTTTACCTTATGCAAATTAGCAGTCATTATATTTGTCTCTACAATATGATCACAACATTATATTATACTAGTACACTTTTTTAGGTTAAAAATTTTCACCCTTGTGCATAATAGTAGCATTTAGATTCATCTCGATGAGATGATCGTAATGGTGTATTCCACCTATACATTTTTTTGGGGCTAAAACCCTCATAAGGTTTGTGCATGGCTAGTCTAAAAACTCACAAATATGGGAAAGGGAAAGAAACTCCAAAAAATCCTCACAAGGATGACATGAAATTTGAAACTTTTAATCTATCTATTTTAGAGGTAATTCAACAACTAAAGTCAAAGTTGTAGGGCATGGTGAAAAAAGATGATTTTGATGCAGTTCAAGGGGACATTATCAGTTTGAGAGGGGACTTGGATATTGTGAAGGATTAATTAAAAAAATATTAGGGTAATTGACTAGCTTGTCACTTCAACCACTAAAAAATAATCCTCCACCACTTCAGTTTGGTTCTCATCCTCCAAACAATACCAACACTAATTTTGGACCTAAGTCGATGTTGCCAAATGTGGACCTACACAAATTTGATGGTTCTGATCCACTCACTTGGCTCACTCAAATTGAAATTTTATTTGATCTACATTAGACTCCATGTTCATAAAAAGTGGTTATGTCCTCTCTATGTCTGGAACCTAAGCCATTCATTTGGTATCATTGGTTGTGTGCTCAAAATAAAAATAAGGGTGTCACAATTTCATGATCAATATTTTTTGAGGAGTTATAGCTCCATTATCAAAATAATGTCTTTAAAAACTACTTCAGTTAGATAGCCAATTTGCAATAGAATGGGACTATCCAACACTACATTCATCACTTTCAAAATCTCTCCTTACATGTGGTAGACATCACTAAGGAAAATCTAACTAACTTATTTTTGGGTGGCCTCAAAGATAGAAACCAATTGGAAGTTCACATGTTTCATCCTAATACTATATCTAAGGCCATACCAAGAGCACACATGGTTGGGGAAAAAGAGATGATTAGACTAAGAACTTTCACTAATGTTCATAAATGCACCTTCTCAACTCCATCATTTCATCAGCCTACTAGATTAACAACTTAGAAAGTGGAATAAAAGTTTGAAAAAGGTTTGTGTTTTGGCTGCGATAGAAAATGGAGAAAAGGGCATTGATGTGCTGAAAATAAGTTATTTTACATTGATAGTGTCAATGAGGAGGCATAAGATGAGGAGGATTCAAGAGAAGGGTTAGAATAATCTGAGGATGAATCTGAAGATTCTTAATCTACTATTTCTTGTCATGAAATTTTAGGCATTATTACTCCTCAAACTCTTAAAGTGGTGGGGTTTATGAATAAATAAAAGGTGACTTTATTAATTGACTCTAGGAGTACACACTTCATCAATAGTAAGTTGGCTGCTCATTTAAATTGTTTCATTTACCTATCTCTATACTTTTAGGTCATGATTTTAAATGGTGGTACAATCAACTATTCTAGAAAATTCCATAGTATTAAGCTTGCTATGGGAGACTATTTTTTAGATTCCCCTATGTTAGATATTCCCATGGGAGGAGCTAACATTGTTTTGGGAATGCAATGGCTCACCAATTTGGGCATTATTGAGATGATTTTTTAGGAATTATTCATCAAGTTCCATTAAAAAGGAATGTTAGAAGTGAAATTAATGAGAGGGGGAGGGTGAATCAGTCTTCAAAAACTTTTACAATTTTATTTTATCATTCGTTAACTATCAAAGTAATATAGTGAACTAAAAACACATCAAGAACCATTTTAATGAGCATGAGACAAGAGCATAACAAAAATAAAATTCATTTGATCAAGAAAAATTAAAGGGAAAGAAAACCCACTGATATCTAAAAATGGACTATAGTAATATAAGACAAACACCAAATTTAGTGAAGCACCAACTTCACATGGAGCACCATCTCCAACTAGTTAAGCACCAACTTGCTAGGATTTAGCAAATACCAACTTGTAAGGAGGCACCAACCCCCTGGATGAATCAACACCAACTTAGCCACCTAATTTCTTTGATAACATTTAGGACACCTTGTTTTTTAACTAAGTGATGATGATCACTTTTTTAGCTCTTTATACTCTTAGCCCAATCAAACTGCCTTCTATGTCTCTTCGCTCTAATAGGTCTCTTCAAGACAAATTAGGTTATTTAACATTGATATTATTCTATATCACCCATATTATATCTTCATTATAATTTAAATACACCACTATGATGTTATATAAGACCTCCTTTAGCTATTCAAAGTGCCATATCCTTCACTTCAACTCCCTCATGCTCTAACTAGTCAATTAGCTCTTGTTCTTATACTAGGCTCTTGCTTATACACCTCTTGGTTAGGACATACACACTTTTCAAATTATATTTTACATAAATTAGGTATTAGGACATGATAAAAACATGAATAAAACATTATAATATTTTGGTCATAGCATTTATGACCAAAACTTCTTTTAGGCCTTAAGGAGACCTAATTCAATTAGGCCTTCATTAACACACATCACCCTTTGATCTTATTGGAGCACTTTAGAACTTCATAAACAGTATAAAAAATTCATATGAAATTAAAATATATCACTAATAATATCTTATTAGTTTTATGACACCTTTTATCTCCATTCACCACTTAAAGCACACCATTAGTAATGTTCACAAATAGGCCTATACATACCCAAAACGTCTATATTGAACTATTGAAGATGAAACACCAATTAGCTAAATAAACATAGAAATAAAACATATAAAAATAACCTTAAATAAATAAAAAACTTCAAAAAGTGAATTTTTAACTCCGTACATAGGGAAAAAGGACTCAAAAACACTCTTGCAACATGCTCACTCAGAACTGCCAGCTTTCCTTAAAGACTAGTCATGGTGATTTTGACCTTCAACACCTATATGACCACTTTTAAAGAATATTGATGCATGTGGATGTTAATATGTGATAATTATACCATTATTATATAAAAATATAATATGTTTAAATGTAAATATGGTCTTTCATACCAATCTCATGACCTCACTGTACACAAACCTCACTGAGCTAGACAAGTTAACTTATGAGCAAATTTTTGCTATATACAATGAGCTCCAAAAGTTATATCCAACATGAAAATGTATTAAAATTATTCAAAAATGTTTTAATTCATTTTTATTAATCCCTAATCTATGATAACATATCCCTAATCATCTTCTCACTTCTGCTTAGGTTTCTCACTATTTTCACCATTAGGCCTATTAGTGACTGGTCAACTTGGATGACAAGTTTAGAAAAATTGAGGGTTTGAACCTATCCAAAAACCACCATGGACATATAATAAAATTATAAAATTTATCCATCCAATGATTTTCATACTTTTAATTGGTTAATCCTGACTACTATAACAAATCTCTAAAAAACAAGGCCTTTCTTGTAGGGTCCATTCACACACTTGACAAACCAATCACACATAGAGGTTTTTGGGAGAGTTGAATACAACCTAAAATAACTTAAATAGACATAAAAATCCATTCTAATCAATTTATAATAACTTCTTTCATATCATGTCACTATTAGAGTTCTTTGAGGGTTTAAACCATCTTCCACTATTAGCAATTGTTCATAAAGATTAGCCCCTCATTATAAAAACTAATGATTGGAAATTTGAGCTAGAAAACGTAAAAATATACCATGAATATATTAGGTTCTCATGTAGAGGTTACACATGCCAATAAACTCCTAAAATTCCTTTTCAGGTTGAGAACCCTTCATTCTATGCACATGAGAGATCTCAAAACCACTTTTCATGGCTTATCTTATAAACCATGACCTCAAACCTTGTGAACATGTTTGAAAAAACATATCACACATCTTTACATGCTCATATGAGCTAAAAAATCTTGAAATATGATCATGAACCCTCATTAGGCTACACTCTCTCTCTTTTCTCTCTAGCCCTTGACTTGCAAATCATATTAGGCCTTGAAACTAAACCTTTATGCCTCTTTCCATGTTCTTTCCACCTCACTTGAATGATCATAAATCTCACATGATAAAATAATTTCAAATGTACTTCATATGATTTTAAAATAGATCATGATGATTTATTATGCCAAGTAAGGTCTAGAAGTGGTTTAGTTACATACTAGGTGTGTAGGTCCTACCCCTGTAGGCTCACCCTAAGATTCACATGAGTGATAAAATGCCTCATATACATGATAAATAAAATTTATACAACCAATCATGCCTATGTACACTTATCCCACCAAGACATCATGCTCAAACCTTCTCACTAAGACTTTACATGCCATGAATAGTGTCATGACTAGGCTTCTCAAGCACTTGAAAATTGACAACTGACCTTGAAACACTCCTTGATGCTTATATACCTTGATTATATGTATTAAATGATCCTATAACAATGTCATACCTCTCAATGATGCCTTCAAACAAGATTATTCTTCAATGACCTCATTAACACCTTTCTTAAGAACCTTTGACATCAATAACAACATTAATGCCAAAACTCAATAGGAATAATGCTCAACAAGTAAAGACATTTGAAATACATGGATTATGGGTTAACTATCCACAATTGGTTAGTTCACACTAGATGATGAAGATTCTCATAAAAGGTACAAAATTATTTATGGCACACTTATTTTCCATGGAGGTTCAACCAACCAAGGAGTCTACACATATTGATTTACAAAAGGTGTTGGATGACCATTCAGTTATTTTTGGTGACATGACAAAAGGAATTCCTCCAAGTCATGAACATGATCATGCCATTAGAATCATTCTAAGAAGTACACCACCCAATATCAGATCTTACATGTATCCTTATGCTTAAAAGAGTGAAATTAAAAATATGGTACAAGGGATGTTGAAGGTAGGAATCATCTGACATAGTCAAAGTGAATATTCCTCCCTAGTGGTCATGGTGTAGAATAAATATGATAGTTGGAGGATGTGCCCATACTATAGACAACTCAAAAAATACACCATAAAAGATAATTTTCCTATTCTAGTAATTGATGATTTTATAGATGAATTGCATGATGATATTTATTATACTAAGTTATATCTTCACTCTCGATATCATCAAATTCACATCTGTGATGAGGACATACCTAAAATAGCTTTCAGAACTCATGAAGGCCATTATGAATTTTTGTTCATTCCTTTTCACCTCACAAATGCACAATCTACATTTCAGAGTTTGATGAATACTATTTTTAGGCCATTTTTGAGAAAGTTTGTGTTAATGTTTTTTGATGATATTCTCATCTACAACATCATCATATACAAAAAATTGGGAAAACCATTTGAAGCATGTAAAATAGGCGATTTCAGTTCTAGAACAACATCAAATTTATGCCAAACCTTCCAAATGTGCTTTTAGCATCCAAAAGGCGAAGTACTTGGGTCATATTATTTCACACAAAGGAGTGAAAGTTAATCTTAAGAAAATCCAAGCAATAATGGAGTGGCAGGTTCCTAAGACCCTCAAAAACCTCTATAGAATTCTAGGGCTAACTAATTACTATCACAAGTTTGTCAAAAATTATGGTAGAATTATATCCCCACTCACCTCTTTACCAAAGAAAGACTCTTTTTAGTGAACTAATTCAGCTACCAAGGTATTTGATAATTTAAAAATGGTTATGTGCACCACTCCAATTTTGGCTACTCTTGATTTTTAATTTTTTTTATTGTGGAGTGTGATGCATCAGGATATGGAATGGGGGATATAATCATGTAATAAGGAAGACCAATGACATTTTAAAGTCTCTAAATGAAGGGAAAAAATAAGATCAAACCAATATGTGAGAAACATATGATGGCTATTTTGCATGTAGTGAAGCAATAGAGACCTTATCTTATGGATCATCACTTTTAGGTAAAGATTGATCATGGCAACCTCAAATATTTTTTGGAACAATAGTTGTCATCTAAAGAACAACAAAAATAGGTGACTAAAATGTTAGGCTATATTTTGAAATAATATATAAGAAAGGAAAAGAGAATGTATTGGCAGATGCTCTTTCTCAATGGGATGAATTAGTTAAGGCATTTTTATGTGCCATAATCGTATGGTAGACAAATTGGTTAGAGGAAACAAGATGAAGAATGATAGTGATAAAAAGAGTTTGATTCACAATATTCAATAGGGTTCTAATGAATCTAAAAAAAATACATTTAAGGGGAGCACCCTATGGTATAAAGATATATTATACCTTTTTAAGCATTCTCTCCTCAAACATAAAATTCTTCATGAACTTCATGGAGGTCACTCAAGATTTTTGAAAACATATCATAGAATCAAGAAAGATTTATCTTGGGTAGGAATCCAAGGGTATATTCATAAATACGAGGTTGTATGCATGGTATACCAACATAATAAAGGTGAAACCATTAAGACCCTAGGTTTTTTGCAACCTTTATCCATCCCTAGCCAACATTGAAAATAGGTTTTCATGCATTTCATTATGGGGTTACCATGATTTGATGGTAAAAATGTTATCATGATAGTTGTGGGTTGAATCACCAAGTATGCTTATTTTTTCTCCTTATCATAGCCATTTGTTCCCAGTATAGTGTCTTTTGCTTTTCTCAATACAATTCAAAAAATGCATGGCACTCTAAAGATCATTGTAAGTGGCTGAGATCCCATATTTACTAGTAATTCTTGGATTGCATTATTTGCATGTTTAGGTACCCAGTTGGCTCATAGCTCATCCTATCATCCTCAATCTGATGGATAAATAGAGGTAGTCAACAAATGTCTTGAAGGGTATCTTTATTGTTTTGTTCCTGACAAATAGGATAAATAGGGTCATTAGCTGCCACTTGTTAAATGGTGGTATAATACTTATTTTCAAACTTATTTCAAGATGTCTCCCTTTATGGCCTTATATGGGTATCATCCCCATCCATCAGTTCAGTTTTGCTAGTGCATCCTAAGGTTTGAGCTATCAAGGAACACATTCACCATCAATAGGAGCTGTTAGTCTAGTTGTGAGAGAATTTAACAAGGGAATAAAATTGAATGAAGTAACAAGTAGATCAACACTATAGTGAGTGACGTTTTAAAATAGGTGATTAGGTCTTTGTGTATTTATAACCATATAAATAGATGTCTTTGAAGAGATAAAAAAGGATAAAAATATATCATCTAAGTATTATGTCCCTTACCAGATCTTACAAAAAATTGGTAGTATGGCTTATAAGCTAGAATTACCCCCAACCACTCACATACATTTGGTATTCCATATATCTTGCCTAAAAAAAGTAATTGGACATATAGTTTATGTAGAAGCCTAAAATTTGCCACCAATGGCTTCATATCCAACTTTAGACCAATTCTTACCAACTATTGACCATATAAATAACAATTTTTAAATGTCTTAAATTTGGCTTCATAACTATGCAATAAATTAATTTGTCTTATTAATCAATTCAATTGAACCAATGCACCATCAATTAATTCAAAATCATTTAAAAATGTTAAAAATATTAAAAAAGGTTAATTCACATCAAATCCTAAATAAATCCTAATCAAAGCCTAATTGAATTCATCCAAGATTAATTAAATTAATTATCAAAAAGGAAAACTCAAATATCAAGAGCATATTAAAAGCTAATAATTACATTTTGTGAGTTGTTTTTGAAAAATATCTAAAAATATCCTTTTGGAGACCCATGCCTATTTATTGAAAATCATCAGTGCTTGATAACTCATAACTCTAATGGAGTTATTTTTGAGTCACCTAGATCAAGTTTGAACCCATTCCAAGCCCTAAATACCCTCTAAATCACCTTGGGTTGGGGTTAGTTTCAAAATATATAAATACAATCCTAGAGCTTTTCATTTAGAGAGCTTGGAACATAGTAGAGTTATACTGCTGGAGTTGATCCATAAAGCAAATTCATAGTGTTATAATGTAAAAATCAAGCCAAGCCAAACCAACTATGGAGATATCCAAGCCACATTAATTAAGAGCTTTTGATCACAATCTGAGCAAGCCAATGAAGAAATCACTTGGAGCTCTCAAAGAAGGTAAAGATTGTTGTTCTTTGCATTTTAGTTGACTTTTAAATTATTATTTGTTCATTAATCTCCCCCTAAGATCTAGGATTAGAGATATTAGTATGTTATTGTGTTGATTTCATGGTTTTATGGACTAAAACTTGATCTAACCTCATCTCTTTATCAATTTTCTTGATCACAAATGGCATGCCTAGTGGGACACGATTGTTCACCCCATATATTTGAACAAAATAACTGTTAAAATAGCTTTTATTTTTAATTAATTTATTATTTTTTAAAAAATTTTTGGTAGGTTAATATTAATGGTTTCATAATAATTCTCTAAATTTTTTATTAAAATCGCATTTTTAGTTTAGAAGTTATGACTCTTTAGTGACTGTCACTTTTTGTTTTCTATTTTTTTTAGTAAAAATGACTAGTATAGAGTTAATAACCTTTTTTGTATTAACTATTTGGATATAATTTTTTATAAAGAGGTGTAAATTGTAGTTATTGACAATTTATAAATTTTTTATGATAAATTAATATATATTTTAAAATTTATGATTAAAATACTAACTATAGGTTTTTATGTTATATGTATTCGATTTTATTTGTTTTAACCTTCTAACTTCTTGTTTACATGTTTCATAGGTTTAATTTTTTTTTTTGAAAATTTTTGCAAATTTTTATAACCTTTGCCTAACCTAACATGTTTATCTTTTATGATTTTTACTTTGGGTTGACAGGTCATCCAAACCTAAGAGCATACTTTTCAAAGTTACTTGTCTCATTCACAAAAGAGCTTCAAAGCTAAACTACACTCTGACAGTTTTTTTGTTGGACCTATTTGAAAAGTGATCAAATCAAGCTTAATTAAATATTTCAAACCTATTTTTTGATGCTTACAAATAATTAGAAACTATTATTTGGTGTTTAAGGAAAAACTTAGATGCTTCTTTGAATGATTTTGTAATTATTTCTTTATAAAGTTTTACAACTTAAAGCCAAGGGGCTAAAGAACACCACCAAACCTTTTGTTTAGTGATTTAAAATTGAACTCACTTAAAATATTTTTCAATTTGTTTATCATTATTTATTTAGTCAATTTTTGTTTGAGCAAAGAGGAAGTTGTGCGTGTATGCTCTCTCCTCATCTCCTATAGGGAACTTATGGGATCAAAAACGCCATCTTCATTACAAATTGCCTTAGTCCAAAGACATAAAAGAGATGTTGTGAAGGATTTGACAATGACCCATATAGATTGGATGATCTAGAAACAACTATAAATCTCTTTTACTTAGTTTTTATTTCATTGCATCTTGGCTTATGAGGGGGACTTTATTACCTCCCATAAATTTTATAGAAAAGTTTTGACCCAGGGCTTCATCTCCTAGCATCATCTTCAACCTCTCTCCATGAGCAGGTTATATAAAATAGAATCACCCCACTGAGATGGTGGTTTGATTGGTTAAACCATATATATCACTAGATGCTAAGTCCAGGATGTTTAAGCATCTTAGACATCATACTACATTGAAAAAATGATGGGTTGTAGTGGTTGTAAAAAGGGCAAGACCTTTCTACAACAAGCCATATGATGTAGACATAAATGATTGCTACTTCTCTTATTTACTGACATGAAAGTTGGTAGACATGAGATTCATCCAGATGATTAAAAGCAAATTATTTTTAGTCAACCCTATTTTGCCACACCCTTGATAGGATTTAGGGCGATTTAATTAATTGTATTTTATCATTTCCTTGCTTGGTGTTTTTGAGACTAAAATTAATGTGTTTGTTTATAAACCATGTCAAAATAATTTATTTATACCACTCCCTTATCAAGGAGGTGTTATGCTGACCATTTCACACCACACTTATGCCTTCTAATTTTTACTAAACATGTTTCTATGTGTGTATAAATTGATTGATACGGGTACCATCATGTTGCCCAAATCAAATATCAAGTTTGTGCCTGAGTCTACAATTTTTACTAAACTTGTTTGTGTGTGTTTATCAATTGACTGATACAGGTACCATTATGCTACCTAAATCAGATATCAATTTTGTGCCTTTGAGTCTTTGAAACCTAACATTGATCACATCATTAGAGAATGCTTATACCATTATGCTACTCAAATTATTTCAAAAGTCATTTAACTTGTACCAAAACTATTATTTTTAACCATGTCACATACCATTTGGACCTTATTCAAGCACTGTCATGTTGTCCAATCTTATCTAGCTTATTTGACCAAATCCTAGTCTTCAAACATTGATTGATTTATGTTTAGGCCTCTTTTTGTAGGGGTTGATACATAGATCTTTCTCTTTTGGGTTGTGTAACTTTGGTTAATTGATTACACAAATTTAGCAACTATTGATTATTTGTTTATTCATAGAACCTATTGCCATCATTGTTTGTGTTTTTATTTGGGATAACATAGCCTTTCTCCAAAATCCTTTTGCCTTATGGCTTATACCAATTGATCATGTTTATGTTTGATTTTGTGTGTCGGGTTTATGTCAAATTTATTTCCAAACTTGGTAGATTAAATCAAATCACATCATGCCTTTATTTTAAGTCTAGTTTTTGACATTATTTGGCCAAAAGTCTTAGTAAAACCTACTTGAGCCTAGATTTTAACTCTACATTTGGACAAAAGACCTAGCGAATCTTTTCATTTTTTTAGTTTAAACTTTGTTTGGAACACCTTAACCTAGACTTTTGACATGCTAGTTTTTATTCAGATGCTTGAAATTTTATGTGTATGACATTTGATTTTAGACATTTGATGTTAAATATTTTATGCCAAGTCTTAACACAATCTATTTTGGAGATACAAATCCATGACCAAATCATTGTTTGGAGATACAACTCCACCCCTTTTGATCAAGTTAGACCATGTTTGACCCCTTTATCTTTTGGACATAGTTTTTCAGAGTTTGCAAAAATCTAAGCCTTTTTATTTCAAAACTTTCTTCATTGATGTGGATATGTCTAGCTACACTTATGGCCGAGCCATGTACAATCCAAGTTATGATGTAATGGCCACAACAAATCCAAATAGAAACCCCTATGGGGATAAATTTTGTAAAGAGTTTTATTTTTCTCCCTACAATACTCTATATGGGGAACATAGTAAAAATCTACAAAATCCAAATCAAGTCACCAACTAGGATGATATGGTTTATGAGGAGGAATTAAATGATTTGGCTTGTGAAAGAAACTAAGCTCCACAATGCCATACCATTTCCATTCTAAGACCTTGTCCTTTAGCTTGTGTGAGCACTCAAGCTCCACAATGCCCCCTCATCATTCCAATACCTAGTCCTTAGGCTTGTGCATGAAATCAAGATCCACACTACCCCTTCATCATTTCAAGGACCTAGTCCTTTGGGTTGTGTGAGAAATCAAGCTCCACACCACCCTTTCATCATTCTAGGACCTCATCCTTTAGATTGTAAAGAAAATCAAGATTCACAACGTCCTATTGTTACCATTTTAGGATTTCATCCTTTGGCTTGTATGAGAAACCAAGTTTCATAATGCCCTTTTATTATCCAACCAATAATCATCCTTCATCCATTACTAATATTTACTCACTTTAGAAATCCCCTGCTATTTATCAAACCAAAATCGATCCAATCAATCCCTCAATCAAGCCAATCATTCTAAGACTAAACTATGTTCAAAACTGGTATTTTCTAACTCATTAGAAACCAAGGCCAAGAAAAGCAACTGATCCATGATATTTTTGTTGAACTAACCATTTGTGATAAGTCAACCTATGATGAATCACCTTTAAATCTTATACATGTTATCAAGGAGTCTCACTGTAACAAGCCAATCTTTACTGAGTCACTTCTTAGCGATTACAACTGCCTTAGGGCAAATCATCACCTCGATCATATGCCTATTTTTACTAAGCCTCCCCTTGAAAATCCAATTTGTAAAGATTTATCTCTGAACCTTCTTCCTTCCACTAAGGAGTCTCATTTTGACAAACTAGTCTTTATGGAGCCCATAATGCCATAACAGGATATTACTTATCTAATACCAAACATTCAATAAGACATCATTGTAATAGAGTACCCATTAGAGGAAGAATCAAAATTAGAGTCAGGTTCTATTCTTGGATCAACATCAGATTGCATTAGAATGAATATCAACATGATTCTTACCATTAGATGTAAAGTCCCTTGAGTTAGAATTAGATTCAGAAGGAGAATACATTCATGGTTGTTACAACATTATTTTTGCATACCTTGTAGATCAATTTGAATACATTTGTGATCCCTCCATCATTTTTGAGGATGAGAGATTTAGCTTCAACATAAGTTTTCCTAATATCTTCTATGATGATTGTGCAACCTCTCTCCATTCCATTACAATTCCACATGCCATTACCACTAACCAACATATCCATATTATTGACATTCCACCTCCGATGAACATTGATTGGGACCAACAGAATCATACCTTTTTAAACTTCATCCATGGTGACATATTAGATGAATAATAATAAGGAGGCCAAGACCAAATTTATGCAAAAGAACCATCTCCTAGAGAAACCTTTTTAGAGGTACTAGGAGATAATCAAAGTTCAAACTTAACATATTTTAATGAAACCTTTTTGGAGGCACTAGAAAACAATTAAAGTCAAAAGTCAATATTATTTAGTTAGACCTTCTTAGAGGTGTTATGGGACAATCAAGATAAATTCATTGGTGAAAATCTCTTCAAGGTGCCAATAATTGAACACAAAATTTAATCACTATTTAATGAATACAAAATCAAAGATGAAATCAATATAGCTTCCAATCTACAACCTAATTAGATGGTATCTAATCTTAGGCCTAAACAATAGAAGAATATTATGGTATTATCAAGAGAATATTTAGAAGTCTTTGGCCTTGCCACATCCAAATTTATGTCAAATCTAGAATCAACAACATTGTGTGTGCCTAAAAATCTTGATCTTCACTTATTTTCCAACCATTATACATTCCATTATCAGTCACCATTCTATTTCATAAACAAACCTATGAACCAAAATTTATCCCTATTTATGATCCATGGCCACACTTTCCTTTGTAGAGGCTATGAAGATACCTTGTATCGACATTTGAAGGAAACATAATCAATGACCAATGAAGATCATAACAACATCATTTGCATCTAAATTTATAGTCAGTTCTTGATAGATCAACTATTCAGATGAGGTGTGGGCTAGTAATTAACATGATTAAGTATTTTATTTGTAACATTTATTTATTATGATGTGAATTTACACATTAGTAGGAATAATAGAATCAAAATCATATGCCATCTACCATACCTAGGCCAAACACATAAAAAAAAACAACCATCATTATCCAAAACTATGTACCATGCCATTTTCATTTACCATTCATTTTTTCCATTGTTTCATACCTATCCAGTTACCTTATCACTTGGGGGGAACCCTCTTACCATTATATACAATATACCAAACTATCATTATCCTAGAGTAAGACCATTCTATTTTATAATATCATTCTTATCTAGACCAAATCCTATTCTTAATTGTCATATCTAATCCTATTTTGATCTTGGTTACTTTGGTTCTTCTCACACTTTTTATGTGGGGATTTTGATCAAGTTTCAATAACCAATCAAATACTTGTTTACAATGACAGTCTATGAAAGCAGTGTGATAGTTGATTTGGCAAGGTATCTTTCATTTTCTATCCTATATCAAGTTTGTTTATGTGAGCTTGATTATATCTCCTACTGGAGCAAATTAATGCTCATTGGTCTTGTTACTAATTATAACCACCTATAGGAAAATTAGTATCATTGATCTAATCCATTGTATCATAGTTATAACTACCTACGGGTAAACTAGGGGTAACATTTATTTATCATGCATTGTCACATAACCTTGCCATTATTATTTCTATTTGACTAGCCATTTACTAGATTTGAGAACTTGTTGGGACTTGGTCAAGTTTTTCCTTGCCTTTTATATGGATGGAATTACTATGACTTGATGTCATCTTGAGACTATGTAGGTTGTGCTTAATTCATGTTGAGGTCACCTTAGTCCCCCTTTCCATGCACTCTCACCATTTTGTGAGTAACTTAAGATAATGCTCTCATCATTTTAGGATTAGGTATCTTGTCATTATCTAACTAGTTGAGATACCTTAAAATATCAAAAATATTTAAAATATTTCAAAAATACAAAAACATCTATCCTGTCTAAGCCTAGCTATTTATCCTCGATTCGCCCTACTAGGGCATGGTCATATTAGGATGCTTTATTTTAATTTTCTTTTCAAGTTTTTTATTTGTTTTTTTATTTCAAGTTGTTTATTTATTTGTGTACTTTTTATTTGTTTATTTATTTGTTCACTTTCTTATTTTTTTGCTTTTAGCATTGTTGCCTTGATTGAGTTTATATGCATTCATTGGGTGATTCCTCGAGCACATTATTCTTGAGTCTATCCATATTCATACATTGACATTGTCATCATGGTTTTTATCATTGGTACATTATTTTCCAGTGTTTATTGGATCAGGAGTCAATCCTTACACATATTTTGGGATAGTCTTCATGGTGTTCTATCATGATGCATACTATCATGTGCTACAAAAAAATTATCTTCAAGAATGTCTACAAGAAATGAATCCACAAAAGTTTCTCTTTGGTACCTTGGAAAATCCTTCCACCCATCTTAATCAAATCAACCCATTGACCATTCTAGTTGTATCAATGATAATAAGGATGAGCATCTCCTCATTGGTGGGCACAACTGAATCTTTTTTATTGATTAATCTTATTCTTCTATCCATCTCTTTCATCACTTCTCATCCTCATATGTTTGGTTGTTTGTGGCTTCTTTATTAATTATACCATCACATCTACATTTTTTCCCATTCATATTTAATCTATGCAACAGGTTTTATCCTTGAGTCATGCTTGCTAGTCTACCTTAACTGGGGCATAACCATATCAAATATCATCTTTATCTAATCTAGATCATATCAATAATTATAACTACCTATGGGAAAATCATTATTTTCAATTTTATTCTTAATTATAATTGCCTTTGAGAAAATCATTACCTTTTTAAATCAATGCATACAAGCATTTTCTCATTTGGATTAAACTCACCCATGGGTTAATTCCACCTTTCTTCTTTCTTATTTTTGAGGCACCATCCATCAACCAATTTGATAGCCACTCCTTCAAGGGGGTATCATCATAGGCTTCCAAAATATTATCGAGAGCTTTTTCTTAAATCATCATCTTTTTTTTTTGGCATACATGGATTTTCTCATTCTTTGAGAAGACATTATTGTGCCTATGGTTTTGCAACATCTTTCCAAATAGGGGTAAACTATAGACACCTAAAATTGGCCATCAATGGCTTCATATATGAATTTAGACCAATTCTTACCAACCATTAACCATATAAACTAAGAATTTCTAAATGTCTTAAATTTGGTTTCATAACCATGCAATAAATCAATTTGGCCTATTAATCAATTAAATTGAACAAATGCACCATCAATTTATTCAAAATCATTCAAAAATGTCAAAAAGCCTGAAAAGATTAATTAACATGAAATCCTAAGCAAATCCTAATCAAAGCCTAATTGAATTAATCCAAAAGAAATTAAATCAATTATCAAAAAGGAAAATTCAAATATCAAGAGCATCTTAAAAGCTAATCATTAGCTTTTGTGATTTTCCACTTTTAGAAAATATCTAAAAATATCTATTTGGAGACCCATGCCTATTTATTGAAAATCATGAGTGATTAACAACTCATAACTCTACTGGAGTTGCTTTTGACTCACCTAGGTCAAGTTTGAACCCATTCCAAGCCCTAACTACCCTCTAACTCACATTGGGTGGGGGTTAGTTTTAAAATCTATAAATACAAGCCTAGACCTCTTCATTTATAGAGTTTGAAACATAGTAGATTTATAATGCTAGAGTTGATCCATAAAGCAATTGGACAATGTTATAATGTCAAAATCAAGCCAAGCCAAGTATGGTGCCAAGAGGAGATGGAGATAGACAAGCCCCATTGATGAAGATTTTTCAAGCTTAATCTAAGCAAGCTAATGAAGAAATCATTTAGAACTCTCAAGGAAGGTAAATATTGTTGTTATTTGCATTTTAGTTGGGTTTTAAATTATTGTTTGTTCATTAAACTCCCCCTAAGATCTAGGTTTAGAGATAGTAAGTTAGTGTGTTGATTTCATGGTTTTATGGACTAACACTTGATCTAACCTCCTCTTTTTGTAAAATTCTTTGATCATAATTTACACTTAGATTGAGGTACCTAAATTAGATGAAGAAGGTTGAGTCATTCTAGAGCCTGAGTATATCATTCACATGCACACTAAGCAACTACAAAACATAGCCATTAATCAATATTTAATCAAATGAAAGAACCTGCATTCTGAAGATGCAACATGGGAGGATGAAGCATTCTTAAAATAATATCATGGTTTGATTCAAAATTGAGGACGACATTATTTTGAAGGGGAGGGGCATGCTATAGCCTTAACATATAGTGAATCTATGGATATGTGTGGCCAACTTTTGGCTTACTCACCTTCATATTAGCTTGTTAAATTTTTCAATGTTCTTAGTATGGTCAGCCTATGGAAGAACCATGGCTAAGTAGAGTATATATAGAAGGTAGTGTTTAGTATTTTATCACCAGATTGTGAATTTTATTATTATTACATTATTGTGGAGGTTACCCCCTTGAAGTGGCTAAGTCATAACATTCAAGTATTCTAGTCTTTCACCAATTGTTGTTGTGGATATTCTTATCCTACTCTTAATTCTACCATATATAATTTTATTATCATGAATCATCTAAGTAATTTTATTACATTGTTTGTTGTTATCATTACACATAACGTTTTCAAATGATAAATGCTCAAGCTTCCTAAAATCACCATCAAATTTTCTTTATCCCTAAACATAGGTCCTTGATCTTTGTGGATAGGTTTGCTCTAGGTAGATAGGGGCACAAGACACCTTTGTCCATTTAGGTTAGCCACATCCCATGATAAATAATGGCTAGTTTCCAAATTCAAAGCAACTCTTTTTGGTCTTTACACACATTTCATAAGGTCAGCTAAATAATAATTTTAAAAAATTATTTTATAAAATACACATTAAGAGTCATTCATTTCCCTGAATTTCTATTCAACTGGTAAAAACATGCATACTTCTACACATTAACTAAATTTTACCTATTCTACCCAACTTTTACATCATTGATAAGGAGCAGTCATAAGCCAAGTTAATAGATCTATAAATAAATTTAAGAGATATCATTGTCAAATATCTAAGCCATATTCTCCTCTCATACACATAAAAAAGGGGCATAATTGCACATTCACTCTAGGTGGGAGAACTACGTGGGATTGATTTTCATGCTTGGAGTATTGGGTTTATAGGAAATGATCAATCATCAAGGGGTGATTGAGGATAATTCATTCTATTACACTCCCTTATTTTTATTTGAGGTTTTCAATCCATCAAAGTGACCTAAGGGTTTCAGACACAAGATAAGACACACAAAAATTATTGTGTGGAAAATACCTAAGTTAGTGATCAGTTTAGATGCACACTCAACCTAAACAAGGCCATGATCAATGGACTTGGGTGTACTAGTGTCATCGTATTCTTATTATGTTCATGTACAGATTTATCTTTTGATTTTGCTTTTATTCTCTCATTTCTATATTAATATTTTCTTTATTTCCACTTGTCATAGTCAATTGGTATAATTACATGGTCAAAAAATTGGAGCACACTGCATTGTTGTCCACCTAAAATGGATCTATTCATATATTTTTCTATTTATGTTTTTGAAAATTGAGCCTATATAGCCATTTATTCTTTTGATTTTCATATTCTAGTAGTTAGAACTACCAAAAAAGATCAATATGTGAGCTAAGTATATTATTTCTTATTTTTTTCCAAAAATAGTGACTTTTCATATTCACTATTTATCAAAATTATAATATTCAATCATATATATATATATATATATATATATATATATAGGTGTAAAACTATGAATATTAGAATGCTAAAGTTATTAAAATGATTGAATATTATAATTTTAACAAATAATGAATTTGAAAGTCATATATATATATATATTAGATATAAAAATGATTAAATATTATAATTTTTTAAAATAGTGAATATGAAAAGTCACTATATTTGAAAAATAATAGCACTAAATAATGAAAGTGAAAAGTCACTATTTTTGAAAAATTATATATATATATATATATATATATATATATCAATTTTTATTAAAAAATTAATGTTTATAAAAAATAGGGTAAAACACCTCCACATAGTTATGTGGCTTGTGGGTATAATAGCTCAAGTAAAGGTTTCAACCTCTTCTTCTATAAAAGTGAATAATAGGACTACTAAATTCTAATTTCCCTCCTTTGGCACACTAAACTATGTAGAGAGACCAAGATGGATAAGTGTCATAAGTGTGTAAAATTATGAAACACAACTTGGTTGGAGAAGCTTGGTTATAGGTTTGGCCCTTGGTATGATGAAATATTAATTTTTTTATTATGTTTTTACTCTATATTATTTATTTTTATTTATCAAATGGCTTGGAAAGACCTTTTATTTATAACATGATATAGATGACTCATGTGTACTAGCTGAATTTTGAAATTACAAATGGGAAGATTGATGCATAAGTTCAAAGAAAATGGGCAAAATGACTTAAAATGATAAAAAGGACTATATAAATATGGGCTTGTCCAAGAGACAAGTGGGGCTCAATTATCAAGGTGAGTTTGTACAACAAGTGATAAATAGTTTAAATGTACCAAGGGATACATTTTGGATATGTTTTAATATGATTTTTAGGATTGGTGGACTAAATAAAGACTCATGTGGGGTTGGGGATGAGAGAATCCTTCTTGAACAAGTTAGAATATAATTGAAAATATATGAAAATTAGCAATATATTAATTCAAATAAGCATAATTGAATTACAATGGCTGAATTGTAAAATCACTAGCTTGTTTGAGGGGGAAACCTCCTTTGAGCAAGCTCAATACAATAAATTCATGGATGCCTTCATTGGCCTCAACACTTACTTTTATACTAAGTCTAATCTAAGAAAATACTACTTTCCATGAATGTGGGATAAAATAAAATACTCATGGGATGACTTACAAAGCATATGCATCCATAGAAATTAGTATACTAACAATGTAAAGAGAAGGGGTAACATGGGTTCCTAACATCCCCTCCCTCTTAGAAAAATTTTTGTACTCAAAGCTTCAGATGTGAGAATTGGTGATGAATCTAAAATAGTGGTTCCTATGTGGCATCTTCTAGATACATTTCATGCCACTAAATTAAAACCTTGGTGATGGAGTGGGAGCAAAGTAGGCATGCACACCTATCTAGGATTACGTTTAGCTCAAGAAGGATGGATCCCTCATTATCAAGATTTGATAAAATAGTCTTCTCTCTAATGTTTTTGCCAAGAATTTTTTTTTAACAAGAGACATAAAATACTGAGTGAATTTGGGAAGAAGGTGGGAGCTACAACTTATAAGTAATTGACCCAATCTTCTGGAGAACCTTATAGGGCCCACAGAACTTGGGAGCCAACTTATGATGCCCTTTGAGTTTTAGGGAGGATTACTTGTATGGATACAGACAAAGAAAAACCATATCACTAACTTGAAAAGTATGCTTAGAATGGTGTTGATCAACCTATTATTTAATTTAATTTTATACCATATGAATATTATCCCATAGGGTACTAAGGATCTAATCCTAGGTTTAGAGAATTGTGTCAACCACTTGAACTAATGAACTAATAGGGGTATACAGAAGGAGCATTAGTAGTGCTTGACCATAGACTGATTCATATGGAGTCATTTTAGTTGAGGTGTTTTAAGAGGTATTATACCACCATTTGGTAAGGGGAAACCACTTTCCCACTGATGTTATTATTTTGAGGTGAAGCAATGAAGGAAAGTTTCCAAGAATTTATTGATAATTTTAGTCTGGCCATCCATTTGTGGATGACACCCAGAACTCATCTTCAGTTGGGTGTCAGTGCATCAAAATAGCTCTATCTAAAAATAGCTAGTGAAGGTTGCATCACAATCTAAGATAATGGATGAAGTAATTCGATGAAGATGGAAAATTTGATCCAAGAAAATTTGTGCAACTATGGAGGTAGTATAGGGGTAGTTGAGGGCACAAAAATGACTATATTTGGAGAGGTGATTAATCACAACCAAGATCATTATTTTCCCTCTAGATTTAGGGAGTCCCTTAATTAAATCTATAGTAATATCTATCCAAATCTTGGTAGGGATAGGAAAGGGTTTGAGTAACCCAGGGATGAGTGTGGTTTCACCCTTATTGCATTGACAGGTATCACATTCAATCACCATCTATTGAATTGATTTTTTCATTCCCTTTTAAAAGAAGCTGCATCATGTTTGCTCATAAGTTTTGAAAAAACCTGAGTGCCTTATGGATGAAGAAGCATGGAGTTCATAGAATATAGTCTACTAAAGATCTATGTTCTGGGGAAGCACCAGATGACCCTTGTATTGTAGAGAAGCATCATCCCAAGAATAATGTGGTATGGTAGAGGGGTTAGTGGAGAACTATTGAATGATTTGAGATAATGAGGAGTCATTAACATACCCATACTATACAACATCCAACCAATTTATAATAGGCATGTAAAAATCTAAAAGGGAAGCTTGGCCCACAAATGTGCAAGATAGAGCATCAACCACAATATTGTCCTTACCCTTCTTGTAAGTGATCTCATAGTCATAATCCATTAGTTTTTTGACCCATTTATGTTGTGATGGGGTGGAGACCCATTGTTTCAATAAATATTTTAGACTCTGGTGATCAATTTTGATGCAAAAATGACTCCCTAGTAGGTATGGCCACCACTTCTATACTACATGCAAAATATCCATCATTTCCTTCTCATAAGTAGGGAGTGATAAATTATTCCCAGAAAGGGCTTTTCTAGTGAACAAAATAGTGTATCTTTCTTGGAAGAGAATAACACCAAGTCTATTTCCACAAGCATCACTCTTGATAGTGAAGGTCTTAGAAAAATATTACATAGCTAGAACATGTGTAGTACATAGCTTATTTCAATTCTTCAAATGCACACTCAACAACTTGTGTCCATGTAAAAGTATCTCTTTTCAACATAGCTATCAGTGGAGTTGAAGTCTTCTTGTAATCCTTTACAAAATTTTGATAGTATTTAGTCAGTCCTAAAAAACTAGGGAGGCTCTTGAGTGTCTGAGGATGAGGCCAATTTGTCATGGTATCTATTTTTTCAAGATCTACCTAAACCCCTGGGGTTGAAAAAATATGCCCAAGATACTCTAATTTATCCTAGACAAAAGTGCATTTAGACTATTTTACACAAAGATGATGGTCAGAGATAAGTTGTAGTGTGAGCTCTAGATGTTGGAGATGCTCAGACCATGTTTTATTATAGATGAGGATGACATCGAAGAAGACCATAATGAATTTCCACTAGTAGGGTTAGAATATTTTATTCATCAATGTCTAAAATGTTGAATGAGAATTAGTGAGGCCAAAAGGCATGACCAAAAACTCATAATGGCCATCATGCATGCAAAAATCTATCTTAGGGATATCATCCTCATAAAGATAGATCTAGTGATATCTAGAGTGGAGATCCAACTTAGAGAAAAAATGAGCACCATGAAGTTCATCAAGAAGATCATAATAACAGGGATTGAGAACTTATCCTTGATGGTGATGTGATTAAGTGCATGAAAGTCAATGCAAAGGCACCGTGACCCATATTTTTTATGCACAAGGAGAACTAGAGAATAATATAGGTTGGTACTAGGGCAAATAATGCCTTTCTTTAGTAAGTATTAAATGAGCATCTCAATCTTGGTATTTTGATGAAATGGGTAGTGATAGAGCCTGATGTTGGGAGGAATGATTCTAGGAAGGAGATGAATATGGTGGTCCTTTAGCTGTGAAGGTGGAAATACCACTGGTTTAACAAAGACACATGCATACCTATGTAAAATAGTTTATAGATCAGAAAGAGGAGTAGAGACCATTGATGATTGCATTTTAATGGAATGGAGATAGGAAATGATGCCATATGGATTCTTCTTAAGAAGCATTTACATGTGATGTGAACTAATGATTCTAATGGATTTTGGTTGTAAGCCTTTCAGTGTGTGCATTTTCCCATTGTCTAAAAACTGCATCCAAAGTTTAGCAAAATCTCATAAGATGGGTCCAAGTGTGCATAACCATTGATCTACTAAAATAACATCACATCCACCTAAGGGTAAGGCAAACATGTTGGAGCACAAGTTATAATCTCCAATAGACATATGCATATTGAGACACTTTCCTTTGCAAGGTAATGTGACCCCATTGGTAATCATGAATTCAAAGTTGGAGTAAGGATAGATAAAATAATTAGCTTGTTTGGTGATCTGAGGGTCAATGAAATTATGAGTGCTACCAAAATCAATGAGTATTGTGAGAGGGAACTTATTGAAGTAAACCTAACTCACATGGTTTGTGGGGTGGTGACTCCTGCTAAGGCATGTAGAGAGATCTTTAGTTGGTCTTCCTGAGAAGTAGGTTCTATATTCAGTAGAGCTTTTAGATCATCTATTATATCCTAAACATATTCCCCATCTTTAGTTTCATGTAAAGAGTCCACATCCAATAGGTATATATTTTAATCGACACATCAACATCCTTGAGTAAATTTGTCATCATAATTATAGCATAGTATTTTTTCTCTATGGGCTTACATCTCTGCTTTAGTTAAATGCTTGATAGTAGTGGTTCTAAGGGATGTAATTATTTAAGATCACTGTGGAGTTGTATTTCTGAATGGAGCAAAATTGGATTTGAATCACTACTAATTTATGATCTTATTCTCTACCAATTTAGCCAACCCTAGGGCTTCCATCATCGTATTGGGTTGAAATATTTTGACGTTAGATTGAAGTGCATCCTTTAGTCCACTAACAAAGTAACTTCTAAATAATTCACCAAATAATCCCAATATGTGATTAGCTAGTTTTTTAAAGTCTATTTGATATTCTCTCATATTTCTTGTTTGGCAAAATTTAGTGAGTGCTCTCATGAAGTCATCAAAAGAACTAGGGCCAAACCATTGTAAAATGAGGGTGCGAAAATTGGTCTAGCTTGGCTCATCATGAACCTTGGTATACCAATGATACCATTGAAGGGCTTAAAGTTCCAAGTAAAAGGATGCAAGTGGAACCTTATTGGCATAAAAAGTATTATGAAAGCTAAAATATTGTTCTACCTGATAGATCCATCTAGTCACATTTGAACCATGAAATCAAGGAAAATGAATCTTCAACCCATAAAAATTGTTAAAAGGAAAAAATATGGTGTTAGAAGAGGACTCTCGATGTCGTCTATTGTTGAAGGTGGTATGTTGAAGATTAAGGTCAAGATTTTTTTCATCAAGATATTTGATGTGTGTCTTGAGGGTGATATTTCATCCTCCATTTTTTTTGCTCCTGTTTGGGTTACTACCATGACCGAAATAATTTTTTTTTTGGCAATGGGTAGGAAAAATAGAGTTAAGACACATTTAGTAAGGCAAATTTTTGATTTGGGCAAGTTAAAAAAGGGTAAATGTACTTTTACTAATTTTTTTGCATAGTGGGAGTATGATTGATGAAGGCGAGGGTAATTTCAAGACTGAAAATGGAAAAACTAGAAAATTTATCAAAGAAGTACAAAGGAGTAGAAAAGGGAGATGAACACTATGAATTTTTTTTGAGGCAAATGGACAAAAATAGAAGTTATGGAAAAACCCAAAAAATGGGTAAATTGAGATTTACGAGAATTAGGAGTGGAATCAAGATATGGGACCTCGAGGAAGAAAATGTGGGGAATGGAATTTTAGGTGTCTAAATAAAATTTAAAGATAAACAGGGCTGTAGATGGAGATATATGGAAAAAAATGAAAATAAAATTAATCATTTCTATTTTTTGTCTATTTGTAAGCCTTCCAAGAGTCTTTTGAGAATTTGTGGATAGTTTTCTAAAATTGATAGAATAGAGATTTCTAGATTTCTAGTTTCTATCAATTATCTAGCTGTAAGTCTTTTGATAGTCTGTGGATACTCTATTGAGTGATTTTTTTGATAGTCTATTAAAAATATTTTGAAATTAATAGAAATGTGCCCCAAGTTTAAATGGATACCTAAGGGTTTAAATATGTCACTTTGGCCACTAATGCCATCTAAGCGAGTACTGCTCTCTAGAAATGTTTTGGCCACAGATTTACCTTTCAGTTATAGCTCTTAGTTTTCCTCATAAATGGGAACTACTTAATTGAGAAGGGGCCTTTACTCATTTCACTAGTAGGTTCTCTCAATGGGCCAACTACTTTGGGGTTTTTGTGGTACTCCTCATAATGAGTTTTAGGGCTTTCACCTAGTCACTTCCCATAGTTATGCGATCAAGTTTTTACCCTAATCTGAAATAGATTATTATGATACAAAGAATTAATTTTTAAAAAATTACTTAAATAAATTATGTAGTAAAACAAAGGTATGACTTTTTGAAGGAAAAAAATTTTTGGCCTTGGAAAGCAATCTAATACCAGATGAGAGGATCCTTCCTGAACAAGTTAGTAGATAATTGCAAATTTATGAAATAAACTATGAAAATTAGCAATATATTAACTCAAATAAGCAAAAATAAATTAGAATGGATGAATTACATAATCGCTGACCTCTTCGAGGGGGTAATCTCCTTTGAGAAATCTCAATACAATAAATTTGTGGATGCCTTCATTGGCCTCAACACTTACTTTTATACTAAGTATAATATAAGCAACTACTACTTCCCTTGAATGTGGGATAAAACAAAATGCTCATGGGATGACTTATAAAGCATATGCATCCATATAAATTATTATACTAACAAATTAAAGAGAAGGGGCAACATGGGTTTCCTAACAGGGGCCATCCTAAAAATGGGTTAAAATGTACAAGTTTTCAAAATAAGCCAAATTGGGATTACAACACAAGAATAAATATTTTATGCCAAATTTGGGTGTCTACATAATGCCCCCATTTTGTCATAGTTATGTGAGTGAAATGCAAGCATGCATTAACATATATAATTAAATAATTTAAAACATACACTTTGATTTATTATGGAAGCATGAAGTATTTGACCTTGTTACTGTTATATTTCCATTCACACTTGGTTAGTTGATTTACCTGAAATAATTACTAGTTGTTACATGTAGTTAAATTACTCATGATATACATGTGATTATTTCAAAATTTAATATTAGATCTTGAAATTTAAATTGAAAGGAAGCATATGAAAGATTAATTTTTTTAGTATATCCCAAAAATTCATCAATAGACTTTTGATAGGTGTTGAAAACATATACCAACACTTTTTCAACAGTGTCAATAAGCCTTAACGTGCACATCCTAGAATTTCAAATTTTTTAGAAACATAGCTAAGACAATTTTAAGGTGAAAAATGAATTAAAAAAAGGTGAGAAAGAATAAACATAGTATGTGATATTATTCACCAAGGAGGTAGATTATTATATAGACTTGTAACAAGCTCTTAGGAGGTATGTATAACAAGCATGTTGATATGAAGTAATAAATAAGCTTAACCATGTAACCAAAATAATGAAGTGGTTATAACATCACAATAATTACATATAATATTAACTAAGCTTATTCAAGATAATTATTCTAATACCCTCCCTTAATGATTGAACCAAAAAAAACTCCAAGCTTATCTCAAAATCTTACAAATTTGTCTTTATAAAAAGGTTTAGTCATTATATCAGCTAGTTGCTCAGTGGTAGGAAAATAATAAAGACATTTATTTATTAGTAACCAATTTTTGGACATAGTAGTGATGAAACTCAATGTTTTCAGTCTTGGCATGCAAAATTGGATTCTTCACCATCTTTAGTGCACTCTAGTTGTCATAAAAATAGGTGTAGGTACTAATGAATCAAGTTGAAGATCCTCCAGTACTGACTATATCGACATCAATTTTATACCTAAACTAATAATTACTCTATACTTTACTTTAGTGGAAGACAATGCAACTGTACTTTCAAGTTTATTCTAGCATGAAAATGCTCCTAAACCAAGAGTGAAAATAGAACATGTTGTAGATTTTATAGAATCAACTAATCGTGCTCAATTTGAATTGGTTTACTTTATTAGCTCAAACTTAATAGATTGTTTATATAAAATGCTAAAGTCAAGAGTACATTTAAAATACTAAGAAATCAATTTAATACTTGGCAATGCTCTTCACAAGGTTTAGTCATGAAGCAAAAAATATGACTTACTACAAAACACAAATCCATTCTAGTAGTAGAAGATAAATCAAACTACCTACTAATTGATGGTAAACTGATTCATTAACCTATGGTGAATCAATGTTAGTTGAGAGTTTTGTCCCAACTTATATAGGTGTAGAAACTAGATTACAATCATGCATTTTAACTTTTTATAACAAGTATTTTGCATATTTATTTGGGCTATAAATATTGTATAACCAAAATTGTAACATTGCAAAAAATCTATACCTAGATAATATTGAAGCATACCTAAATCTATCATTTCAAACACATAATAGATGTTGGATTTCACTTGTATAATCAAATCATTGTTACTTCTAGTGATATCAATATCATAAACATATACAATTAGAATCACTATGTCATTACCAACCAATTTAATGTTGAGTTGTGGAGCTAAAAGCTTCAACTCTTTGAAAAATGAACGAACAAGAAGGTTGCTGAGATCCAAGAGAACCGATGTTGGTAGCAGGACTGACGTCGGTCGTGACCAGTGCAGAAGGCCACCGGCGACAGTAGGGAGTCGGCCGACGTCGGCAGAACTAGACAAGCAGGGACTGACATCGGTCGCTTGTGTGTTTTAGAACTGCTCATTACACAGATAGTTAGTTAAGTGAACGAAGTGTTTGCATGTAAAGGCCAGTTAGAGTCTTGAAGCTATGAGGATAATTGTCTAAATTAAGAGTCTAAGTTATTGTTTAAGTTAGGGATCTATTTATAGACCCATTGGCATGTATTGTAATTGATATAAGATAAGGAAGGCAAGGAAGTTCCTTCTAAGTGTAAGATCATTGAGTTGTAGGTTGTTGCAAGCTCATAGGAGATCTACATGTGTGAGTATGGTCTATTGAATTGCAGGTTACAGGTTCATGGGAGATCAACTTGAAGTACTATAGAGTGCTTGGTGAACTGGCAAGGTTATTACTGACTAGTTGGAGAGGTGAACACCAATTTTATTTGTGAGTTGGTTGTTGGGACCATTTTTGTGTGTAGGAGAGTGTGTGTGAGAAGAATTACTGTACACTTGAGGTGTGGCAAACCTCTGTAAGGTGAAAGAGTGTGGCGGCTCTTTGTTGTATTCTTTTCTGTAAAGTGTTAATACAAGATAGTGTATTGTCTCTCATATTCTGTGCTATTGGTGAATTCTAGTTACTTGTATTTTTAGTTATTTCCACATTTATAATTGCTTATATTTGGTAATCATACTATGCTCTTTCTGAGGAGCAAGATCCTAACAAAGTGGGATCAAAACAGGTGTTGTTCTTGTGATCCCCCAACAAAGTGGTACCAGAGCATGTTTGTTGTTCTAGGTGCCTGACAAGTGGTATCAGAGCTGTTGGTTGGGATACTAACGGATTGGATTATATCTGGTTAGTGTGTTTTGATTACAAGTTAGTCACAGGGTTTTTATTTGAGTGGGAGTTGAGCAATGATAGAAGACAGTAAGCTATGGATGGAAAAGTTTAATGGCAAGAACTACCAATTGTGGAGGATGCAGATTGAGGATTATCTGTATCAAAAATATTTGTACTTACCATTGGGTGGGGTTAATTGCAAACCCTCGGATATGAAAGATGAATAATGGGAGGTTCTTGATCGGAAGGCTCTGGGATCTATTAGATTGAGTCTTGCATCATCTGTGATTTCTAGCTTATCACAGTGTAAAACAACGGTGGAGTTGATGGAATCTTTGGCAAATTTATATAAAAAACCCTCAGCTTCTAATAAGGTATTTCTTATGAAGCGTTTATTTAATTTGCAAATGTTGGAAGGTGGATCTATTCATAGCCATCTTAGTGATTTCCATGGTTTGGTAAACCAATTAAGTTCAGTCAATATTGCATTTGATGATGAAATTAGAGCTCTCTTAATCTTGTGTTCATTACCTGAAAGTTGGGAAGGTTTGGTAATGGTAGTTTCTAATACTGTGTCTCCTTCAAAAGTCTTAAAAGTGGATGATGTTGTGAGTGTGATCTTGAATGAAGAGATACATAGGAATAACACAGGTGAATCATCAGGACATGCTTTGAGTGTTAAAGGCAGAGGAAGGCAAAGAGAAAAGATAGACCATGGGAGATCAAGGTCCAAGATAGGTAGAAGATCCAAGTCCAGGTATGGCAGAATAACCTGCTGGAAGTGTGGAAAGCAAGGGCACTTAAAGAGAGATTGCAGATCAGGTGAAGATCAGCATGAAGGACATGAAGAAGAAGTAGATGTTGCAGATTACATTGCATGGGATGCTCTGGTATGTTCTTTGGATAAAGTAGAATCTTGGGTTTTAGATTCTGGTACCTCTTTTCATGCATCCCCACATAGGGAATTTTTTCATGAGTATGTCCAGGGAGACTTTGGAGAAATTTGTGTAGGGGATGGTAAGCCTTGTCAGATTGTTGGCAAAGGGAAAGTGAAGCTAAAACTGCAGACATGTAACACATGGGTGTTAAAGGAGGTCATGCATGTCCCAGTTCTGGAGTGGAATTTGATTTCTGTTAGAAGTTTGGGTGATGAGGGTTGCACAGTAACTCTCACAACAGACTCTTGGAAGGTTACCAAGGGTACACTTATTGTAGCTAGAGGTAAGAAAGTAGGTACACTTTATCTATCTACTTATATTATTGATTCTCTTTCTGGGTTATCTACTTCAGCTGTAGATTTAGAGATGTGGCTTGATAGGCTTGGTCATATAGATAAGAAGGAGATGCTTGTTCTTGAGTCAAAGGACATGCTTTCGGATTTGGAAGGTATGGATCATGGTTTCTGTATGCAGAAGAAAAAGGTAACGTTTCTTGAGGAATCCGATGTTAGTGACAAGAACAAGAAAGCCTTGGTTTTCAAGGAGAAGGTGACAGACAGAGTTCAGCACAAGATGCAGAAGAATTTTGAGTAGAGCAAGGGTGACTTGGACAAGGATTTGATCCAAAAAGAGCTCGCGGGAAAAAGTCAGGTCTCACTAGAAAAACACAGAGACTGATGTCGGCAGGAAAACCAGCATCAGCATCCAGATAGAGACCGACATTGGCTATGTGTAGCCCGATGTCGATGACTCAGGGTAGATAATGACCGGTGTTGGCCAGGGGAAACTGACATTGGTAAGGGAGTAGTTGCAGGGAATCGACATCGATCAGGTGCAGACTGAGATGTGACCGACATGGTTACTGAGACAAATTTTGGGTGGATAGCAAGCTGTCAAGGTGTCTCAAGCGCCCATATAGAGGACTGAAGGTGTAAGTAAGTTCTTAAATTCATCATTTCCCTTCTTTACACTACTTGTTGCTCACTTATGGCATAGGACCAGGAAGTTATTGAAGAAGCAGAACAGGTAGATCTAGGAAACAATGGGAGCTTGGCATGGATGAGGATGTGATTCCTTGGAGGAGAACCAAACAGGTGTTTTGGGTAGAGTGGCCAGCTGGAAGTAAGCATTGAGAGACGAATGGATGTTCAGGATAAAGAAGAGTGGAAATGGATACGTGAGATGGAAGATCAGGGTATATGGTCTTGTATTAGCTCCAGGGCAATGGAGGTTTGATCATTGTGTTTCTCTTTACCAAGTTGGATAATATTAGCTACATTATCCTATTTTTGTATGATGTGCTTGTTGCAGGGTTGCATATATAGGGTATTACTAAACTAAAGGTAAAGCTAGTTTAGGTGTGTGTCATGGAGAATCTGGGAGCAGCAATATTCTTTGGCATGAGTTTGTTCTAGAGACATGGGAGGTCACATGTTGACTTTGTTTTAGGATGATTGTGTGAGATCGGTTAGCACGCCGATGGTTGGATAGTTCTTAAAACAGGTGTCTTGATTCACATAATGAGGTTGAGTGCATAGTATGTACTAAACTTGAGTTTTCCCAACTAGTGGGAGTTGTCACAAGTTGGAGCCAATCCAGGAGAGAACCATTGAAGGGCAGTTCAGTGGATTCTTATAGGGACTAGTAGCAGGTGCACATGCTATGCAGGTTCAAGTTATTTTCTACATGGTTGTAGATGTGGATGTGGCAGGTGATTTGGATGACAGGTTTTGCACCATGGGATTTATGGTGGTTGGTCTTCAAGAGTGATCTTGAGGAGGGATACAAAGCCAAGGGAACAAACTAGATGGAGTACAGGTACAGGTACAGGTTGTAGCTATTTATCTCCAAGTGGGAGATTGTTGAGTTGTGGAGCTAAAAGCTTCAACTCTTTGCAAACTAAAGGAATAAGAAGGTTGTTGAGATCTAGGAGAACCAGCATCGGCAGCAGGACTGACATCGGTTGTGACCAGTGTAGAAGGCCACCGGCGACGGCAGGGAGTCGGTTGATGTCGGCAGAACCAGACAAGCAGGGACCGGCGTCGGTCGCCTGTGTGTTCCAGAACTGCTCGTTGCACAGACAGTTAGTTAAGTGAACAAAGTGTTTGCATGTAAAGGCTAGTTAGAGTCTTGAAGCTATGAAGATAATTGTCTAAATTAAGAGTCTAAGTTATTGTTTAAGTTAGGGATCTATTTATAGACCCATTGGCATGTATTGTAATTGATATAAGATAAGGAAGGCAAGGAAGTTCCTTCTAAGTGTAAGATCATTGAGTTGCAGGTTGTTGCAAGCTCATAGGAGATCTACATGTGTGAGTATGGTCTGTTGAATTGTAGGTTGCAGGTTCATGGGAGATCAACTTGAAGTACTATAGAGTGCTTGGTGAACTGGCAAGGTTATTACTGATTAGTTAGAGAGGTGAACACCAATTCTATTTGTGAGTTGGTTGTTGGGACCATTTTTTTGTGTAAGAGAGTGTGTGTGAGAAGAATTACTGTACACTTGAGGTGTGGCAAACCTCTGTAAGGTGAAAGAGTGTGGCGGCTCTTTATTGTATTCTTTTCTGTAAAGTGTTAATACAAGATAGTGTATTGTCTCTCATATTCTGTGCTATTGGTGAATTCTAGTTACTTGTATTTTTGGTTATTTCCGCATTTATAATTGCTTATATTTGGTAATCATACTGTGCTCTTTCTGAGGAGCAAGATCCTAACAAAGTGGGATCAGAACAGGTGTTGTTCTTGTGATCCCCCAACAAAGTGGTACCAGAGCATGTTTGTTGTTCTAGGTGCTTGACATTTAACATATAGAGTATATTCTACATCATATATTTTATAACTAGACTCTCTAAGATAGTTATCTATTTTGAAATACCAGGCTTTAGGAACTTGCTTAAGTCCATACAAAGACTTCTTTAATCTAAGAACTAGATGCTATTTTCTAGGAATCTAAAATCCCTATGGCTATACCATGTACACATCTTCCTTTAATTACCCATTCATAAAATCACTTTTCAAATCCATCTAAAATACCTATCAACCAAATTGATAAACAATAGATATAACCATTCTGAATGTTACCATTTTAGATATAGGAGAAATGTTTCTTCATAATATACACCCCCTTCTTGTGCATAAACTTTTGTAACAAGATGAGCTTTATACATATCTAAGTAAACATTTGATTTAAATTTCACTTTATAAATTCATTTGTAAACAATAAGATTCTTACCTTAGGATATATAAAATCAAACCCAAGTACCATTTTTTATGAGAACATCATACTCCACCTTCATGGTAGATTCTAATTAAATTTTTCCTTTAGCATCTACATAAGTATTTAGCTAACAAATTTGTGAAATAGTTGAATTGAGAGAAACATTTACCTACTTAAGATTATATACTACTTGTCCAATCTTGTGTATTTACCTTCCAAAAATACTAGAAGATCTGCTTGTTAAATATCCTAAATTGTGCTATAGTACCATTATGGCCTTTTATGATGACTTGTTGAGCCACATCAATTTTCACTAAGACCTTCCATGGAGTTATAATTCTCTGGTGTTTGCCTTTTTGAATCCTATTCCACTTTAGTACTAGAAATTGATTCACATTCATCAAAGGAAATCCAAATATGACTAGTATCAGTAAGTTTAACATCCTTTGAGAAATAGGGATTTTTATGATCTATTTTCACATCTCTATTCATAATTACTTTATTTGAAGAGATATCTAATAACCTATAAACTTTGGAATTCTCACTATAGAAAATAAACATGTACTTCTTAATATTTACATCTAAACCACTCATTTTATCTTTAGGGGTTAATGTAAAAGTAGTATAACTAAAAATTCACAAAACACTTATGTCAGGTTTTATTCCTAACCATGCTTCTTATAGATTAATATTTTTAACAACTTTATAAGAACTCATGTTCAAGATGAACACTGTAGTGTTGAAAACTTCTATCCAATACCAAAAAGGTACATTCTTAATTTATACCATACATCATGCCATCTCCATGATAGTCATGTTCCTCCTTTCCACTAATCCATTTATTTTGAGTGTAAGGAGTTGTATACTACCTATGTATACTTTCATGTGTGCAATATGCATAAAATTATTTGGAGACAAATTCTCCACCATTATCTAACCCAAAGGATTTGACCTTTTTCCCTGTATGATTCTCAAATAATGTTTAAATAATAAAACATTCTAATTTATTCTTAATAAAATATAACCACCTTTTTTGAGAAAAATCAACAACTATCAACAAGAAATAAAGGGCTCCAAATACAATGTTAGTTTTCATAGGACCATGAAGATCTACGTGTACCAAATCTAACACACATTTTATCCTCCATGCTTTATCAGTAGGAAAGGGTTACCTTATCTATTTACCCAACTAACATCCTTCACAAACATCTTTATTTTCCCAAATAGATGGGAGTCCATTCACCATTTAATTTTTACTCAAGATATTTAAATATTGGTAACTTAAATGACCATATATTTCATGCATAGAGTGTTATATTGCTTAATTATAGATAAACCATTTTAATCTAGTAATTTAGGATTTATAAGTTTATACAAACTATGTTCCCTTATACTAATCTCATCATTGAGTGTACCAAATTTACATTTGTTTCCTTTAAAATTAGCTACCAATTATTTATTTTAGGTAATTTCATTGATGGATAAAAGGTTCTTATTCATATCTTTTACATACCTAACATTATCAAATGTATATTTGTACTCATTGTTCAAAATTATTTGTACATCCCCACATCTTTTAATGTCATGTTTCCATCCATCACCTAAGGAAATAGTATCATTACTACTATTATCCTCAATGAATTTTACATACTAATATTGATGAGACATGTAGTGTCCTGAAGCTCCTGAGTCAAAGACCAAGTGTGTGACTCATCAGATTGGCCATGTTCTTCTATAAATAAAAATTCATTAGATTCTTCCCTTTCTACTTATTTTACAACATTAACATGTCTAGACTTCTTGTTTTCATTAGTAATATCTTCTTGTTGCTTGTGACATTCTTTCTTAAAATGTTTAGGTTGTTTACAATAAAAAATATTTCCATTTTATTTACTTTGATGCACTTACATTAGTTTTCAAAGATTCTTTAATTTCTAACCATCTTCCCTTGCCTTCTTTCCTTGCCATAAAAACACTTTGTGTAGATGTGGATTTTGAAACTATGAATTTTCCTACTGCCTTTCCTTCTATATGAGAAGTGTGGTCAACTTCTCAAATTCCAATGTTTATATCTCTGAAATCATGTTTAGTGACTCCACAAAGGAATCATATGAAGGTGGTAAATTTTGCATAATAAGAACAATGAGTTATTTATTATATATGGGATTTTCCACCACCTTCAATTGATCACATATTTCATTTAACTGTAATAAATACTCTAAAATGGATCCACTATCTTACATCTTAGTGGAAATTAGGAGATTATTCATATACAATATTATTCAAGATTTAGAAGCCTAATATTTGGTCCTAAGATGTTTCTAAAATTTTGGTGCAATAGTAGCATTTCTAACTTTTGGTATTAATTTATCAGCTACATAGAGTTTTAATAGCATTAAGGCTTCATGATGGCATATATCATAATCACCAGGATGTGTATCTAATATAAAATCTTTACCAAGTACAATATAGTTATATTCTGATACTCACAAATTATAATTATCTTATGACTCCACAAACTAAATTTTTAGCTATGTGTTTCTATGAATCTAAAAATAATAGATGTTATAAACTAGCCATTTTTACCTAGTTTTTCCTAAAAACAATTAAATATGAAAAACTAGACTGAATTTTATAATTTTCTTACATTGATTCTATCCTAAAACTAAACAATGCTACCAATTTAAAAAAAAAAAACTATTGACTATTTGTGAGAAATTAAATTAATTATTTCATGTAAAATTACCTAAGAATCACTAAAATAATTAAATCTAAAGTTTTAAAACTCAGTTTTCAAAAATTACTTTTGCATGTGGACAAGGACTAATAAATGAGTAATGTGGCAACATTTCAAGGTTTTATACATTATAGGTTTCCTCCAATATAATTAACCATGCCTTTTTAGGTAGGTGCTAAGGTCATAAAATGAAGTTTTCTAATGTTTATTTGATTTCAAACTTTAAAAAAACATTTTAAAACCTAAATTATTTTATATTTTCCAAACTTTGGATAAAATGAAGTATAAATTTTGGATAAATTAAAAGAACGTATGAGTTTTTAGATCAATGACATAGTTTCTACTTGCTGGGGCACTTTAATGGGTAGTTTAATAAATAAGAATGATTGATTAATGTCTAAAAAATATTAGAATTCTCAAAAAATGGCTTCTCTTAATTATGGTTCGATATTTTCAATCGATTTTGAGCTATTTTCTTGATATTTCCTATTCTATGGCATCACAAAGCACCCTCCTCACAATAAAAGATGCTTCCTTCACAATAAAAACATCCTCCTTATAAAAAAATGCCTTCCTCTTAGAAAAAATGCTCCCCTCTCAGCAAAAATGGTTACCTCTCAATAAAAACACCCTCCCTAGCTAAAACACCTCCCTTTATTAAAGTGCCACACCTTTAGATAAGCCAAAAATGCCTTATTTTCCCAAAAAATGCCAATTCTTTAATATGGAATGTTTCTTCTCTCTTATTGCACATTAAAGGATGAAATGGAATGCCTCTCTTCTTTCTTGGTTATTTCCTTCTTTCTCTACCACCTCTTAGAATATCTCCATGTCCTCTCTCCATGTCTTCTCACCAAGATATTCATTGGGTATTTATTCCATGATAAGATATACACTCTTCTCACTCCCTTTTAGGTTCTCGCAAACTCCCTTAATCATGAGCTCTGAAACCATGAAAAATGAATGAAATCAGTGTGAGAAAGAATAAATAGAGTAAATGATATTATTCACCAAGGAGATAACCTATTAAATAGGTTTGTGATAAACTTATAATAGTTAGGATATATGTACAAGTAGGTTGATGAAAAGTAATAAATAGACTTACCCACATAACCAAAATAACAAGTGGTTATAACACTGCAATAATTACATATAAGCTTAATTAGGGAGTCTCAAGCACCCCATCCAGTTGTTTATCATGGAAGTAGACTATTTCATCTCTGATCATAATAGACACATATTTAATTTGAAAATTGCATTTATAATTCCCCTCTTTTGAGGTGAGGGATGAAAACCCTATTGTTACAATCACTCATCTCAAAAGAACACATAAAAAACCATACGAAATAAAACATAATTTAATTATCACATGTTATTATACACAACATATGTAACTAAAAAATTGACCTCGTATGTTATAAAATAATGTAGCTTGTTATTTTATACACATTTAAACCTTGAATTTGTATTTGAGTTTTAAATTTTCCCACTTTTTTATTTTTTTAATATATTTATATTAGTATCCAGTCATGCTACAATAGATCATGAAAAAGTGTAATTTGCCAATGATAAAAATTAGTATACCCATACAAAAAACATGTCCCATAGATGGGCCCAGATAAAATAATGAGAACATAATAAATCAACATGGCTCCATATATGCTTGATAACCACCATAGCAATGTAAGCACAAAAAAAGGACTAAACAATGTTAGTGACTACACCCAAGTTAGTGACTCAACTCAAAACACAACTCACAAAATAAGATGAAAAGAGTATCCTTTAAAAAAAAAAATACATACATAATAAAAAATATACACATGCAATCAAGCATTAACATAAATAATCAATGTAATAGTGTAACAGTCACAATTCAAATTATCCATGTGTTAAGATATGGATAAGATACTAGCATAAAATTTAGTAACCAATCTAACTGGTTTAATGAAATAAAGGATGAGCAATTATATATATCACCATGAAATAATCTTATAAAATGCCCATGCCCTTAAGGTAGTACATGTTATCTACGAAGTTGGCTCATCTAAGATGTAGGCATACCACATGAAATTATGTAACCTGTCAACCTGTATAACACTCACTCCAAAAAAATACTATGCAAATCATATGCATAAATTATGGATAATAAAACATATAGATTAAGTAAATATGTATCATGTATAAATCAATATTTTTGAATTTTTGAGGTTTTTATAATGTTTTTGAATTTTTGGAATTTACCCATGTTTTTTAAGTTTTATTTTTTTGCAAATGTTTTTGATGTTTCCACCCCTTAATGGCACTATATGAGTCATGTAGTATTTTATCATGATAAGAATAACATGATAAAGTACATAAATATTTTAATGTGTATCATGATCCATGTAATAGTGCAATCTAATTATGTAATATAATTCTCAAAATGTATTATAAAAAATGAGATATTGAAAGAGTGTACCAAGACCTCTGAATATCATTCAAGCAATTAATGTCAATTCCTTTAAAGAGAGATCCATAATTACAAGAAAGAAAAAATATGCATTAACCTGTCTATTTTAAAATGTGGATGAGTCGATTAACCTTCCAAAAAAGGAAAAGTGGGGTATATATATAAAATTAGGGCAACATGAAGAAGCCTCTAATTTTCTTAATTAACTAATTAAAATTAAATAAAATTAGCCTATGTACCCTTTATAACTAACCTAAGGAAGCTTAAATACATAAAAAGGCCATACGACCATGTAGGCAAAGCCTAGTGGGAAAAAACACTACACTAACAACCCCCCTTAAGTGTAGCTTAAGTGAGATGAAAATTGGGTCCTGACACTAAAAGCCTAATAAGGTACCCAAGTATATGGTGATGAAGCTCTATAGGAGGAAGAAGAAGGTGGAGTATCCCTAACCCTAATGAGAGCTCACAAATTTACTCTTTGTGAAAGGCTTGGTCAGGATATCTACAATCTGCTCTAATGTTGGACAATATCAAAGATCAATGACTTGCTCATTGATAAGCTCCTTGATGAAATTCATGTGAATCTCTATTTGATTGGTGCTTTGATGGAGAATCAAATTCCTACAAATTTAGATAGTGATTTGGTTGTCATAATAGATGATTGTTGGCTTATGAAACTAGACACTAAACTCAGTGAGAATCCCCTAAAGATAGATTGCTTTAGTGGTGGCATTGACATCCCCTCTATATTCTACCTCTATGAATGATAAAGCAATTACATGATACTTCTTGCTTGACCAACTTATTGGACCTGAACCAAGTGAGAAACTATAGCCTGAAGTGGACTTTTAACTTTAAATATCTCTAACCCAATCTAAATTTGTGTATCCAATCAAATCAACCTTTATTCCTGCTCCATAATGTATCCCATAGTTATGCAAACCCTGAATGTAGTGAAGAATCTAATTTTCTGCTTTCTAATGCAACTCATGTGGCTCCCATATAAACTGAGAGACTAAACCAATTACATAGGATATGTCAGATCTAGTGTGTGTGAGATAGATAAGACTACCCATGAGTTACCAATACAGAGTTGCATCAATGAGTGGTGTAGGACAATCAACCTCAAGCTTCACACTAGACAAGAAGGGAGTAGGAGCTAGCTTACAATCAGCCATGTTAAACCTCGCAAGTAAATCAACATAATACTTGGATTGTGATAAAGTTATCCCAGAATCTGACTGAATGATTTCAATCCCAAAAAAGTAGTGCAACAATCCTATGTCTATCATTGAAAATCTATCTGATAGTGAAATTTTCACTACTGAGATGGATGATTGTGAGCTCCCTATAATCAGTAAGTCATCCACATAGAGAACTAGAATCAATAGAGAATAATCCTGCTATAAGATGTAGACAATCGGATTTGAGTGGCATCTGGTGAACCTGACTGTGAGGAGAAAGTAGTCCATCTTAACATACCATGGAGGTATCTTCCACAAAGCCTTATGGTTGCTCCATATATATCTATTTCTTGAGGTCACCATGTAAAAAATCACTCTTTACATCTATTTGGTGAACATCCCACTGATGTGTATCTATGATGGCTAGAGTGAGTCTTATAGATGTCATCTTGGCTACAGGAGCAAATGTTTCAGTGTAGTCTATACCATGCACTTGAAAAAAGCCTTTTATAACCAAACAAGCTTTATACTTATTTATTGATCATCTACACCATAATTGGTTTGATAAACCCATTTACACAAGACCAATTTTCTTCCTTTAGGAAGAGGGACCAAGTCCCATGCTTTGTTCCTAATTAGAGAATTGTACTCTTCTTACATAGTAGAATCCCATTCTGGAATGCCAGATGCCTCCTGAAAGGTTTGAAAATATAAGACAATGGATAAGTAGGCATGTGATATCCCCTAAAAATGTGATCATGTCTACCTTATATCTGATGGATTTCTAACCCACCCTCCAACACTTTGAAGTATCTGTTTAGTCCAAATCAGACCAAAATTGTATGAGATTGGAGATTCAGGAGGTGAGTCCTCATCATCTATAGTGTGAGTGTGAGATAGAGGAGGAGAATCCTCATCACTACTCTCATCACTTTAATTTGAATAAGAATAAGACTCATCCTCATCATCATGAGATATTGAGGTGGATCTATGTCACTGTCTGAAGTGGAATCAATGTCCAATGAGACTTTTGAAGAGTCTAAAGTGACAAGATTGTGTTCAAGTATGCCCTAAAAAAAATTGATGCTCCTTTCAATGAAGAACTCATGAGTTTTAGGATGGAGAAGCCTATATCCCTTAACACCCTTTGCATACCCCACAAAGATGCAAAACTAAATTTGAGGGTCCATTACCTTACATTTATTCTTGGGAACACGAGCCATTGCTGGTGATCCAAACACTCAAAAGTGATCTACTATGGGCTTGTGACCATTCCAAGATTCAAAAGGAGTGATTCCCTTCAAGGCTTTGTGTGGAATTTGGTTCTAAATGTAGCACACATAGTTGATTGATTCAATGCCATACTGAGGAGCAAGAGACTTTGATTGAACCATGTAGTTTACCATTTCCTTCAAGGTACAATTCTTACATTCAACCAAACCATTTTGTTGAGAACTATATGGAATTGTGTGTTTCATCTGAATCCCCTCTAATGTGTAAAAATACTCAAACCTATTGTTGACACACTCTTTTCCATTATCAATCCTTAAGATTTTGATGGAGCATTTTGACTACTTCTCCACAAGTTCCTTGAAGTCCTTAAAGTGATCAAAGACCTAAGACTTATTTTTAAGAAAAAAACCTATATGTACCTCAAAAATTCATTGATGAATGTGAGTATGTATCTTGTCCTATTGAATGAAGGTTTTGGAAATGGTCCTGCTAAGTTACTGTGGACTATCTCTAGCTTCTGTTTGGCTCTCCTTGATTTGCCCTTGTCATATTTATCTTCTATATGCTTACAAAGAATGTAACCCTTAGAAATTCCATCCAATAATTAGACTTTATGCAATCTTGAAACCATGTCTTGATGATTGATTTGCTCCAGGTAACAATAGTTTAAATGGCCAAACTGTTCATGCCATAGTTTGCTCACTCCATCTACATGAGTAAGTAGTGTAGTGGAGGGCTGATCTAGGGAAAATTATGAGAAGGTATACAACATATAATAATGATTAGCCTTCCCATAAGCCACTAGGGTTTTACTATGTAGCTCCTTGATGACCATTGAATTAGGTGTGAACTCAACTCACTTCCCTACACCTATGTGAGTGATTTGATATACTAACAGAAGATTGGTGGATAGTGAAGAAACATACATAACATCATTGAAGGTACCATCACTTAATTCTATCAATATTTTACCACTGAATTCTACTGAAGTGTTATCACCCATGAGAATTGAAGGCACATAACATGGCTCTATTTTTTAAAATAGATCCTCTGAGGAGGCCATGTGATAGGAAGCACCTGAGTCAATAACCCAAGTTGAAGGCTGAGAAGCTACTAAAAAAAGTATCTTGCCCTTATTTTTAACCTTTTTTATATCTTTACCTTTTATATAATCTTGTACTAATGTGTTTTGAGATGAGGATTTAGGAACACTAATGTTGTTCTTCTCAAGCATCTTAGTCAAGGTGTTAATCTTCTTTTTCATGTACTGAGATTCATCATGCCCAAGTTTCTTAGAAAAGTTGCATTTGAGTTTCTCCTTCTTAGGTTTTCCACTTGAGGAGGATTCATTTGAAGATGACTTAGGCTTGGTATCTAATTTATAATTCTTCTTGTGCTCATGATCAGGTTTAGACTATTTCTTTTCCTATTTGCCACTGCTAGAAGGCTTCTTCTTATATTGATTGAAAATCAAAGCATGTGATTTTGAAGAATTTAGTGCACCTATTTGAACCAAATTATCTTGATTCTAAGTCAAATAAGCAAAAAAATGATCACATTTTATAAGTGGATCCAAGTGCACATTTGGTAGCATGAAATGTAGAGACAAAAACTGAATAGTCATGACCTAGTTTTGCAAGCATAAATATAATCAACTAGTCATCTATTTTCTCAATGCCACATTGTTTCAAATACAATCTCAGTGATTTAAAATTTATAAAGAAGTATTTTAGGGAATCATAGTCACCTAGGCTCAATGTGATGAGCTCATTCTCTAGCTCATGACCCCTCATGATGTCTTGGACTCTAAAAAGCTTGTCCAAGATTGCCCAGACTTCATTCAAAGTTTTTACAAATTCAATATGAAACAATAGGTCAGGAGACATTGAAAGTCATAAAAACCTAAAGGCCTCATCACATCTATTATACCACTTAACCTTTTATACATCTATAAATGGCTCACTTTCCTCACCCATAGTAATTTGATATAGTCCTTTACCTTTCAAAGTGAGTTGTATTTTAGACATCCATTATAGATAGTTAAACGGTGTGAGCGGTTTGATTTTTAGATCCATTAGTGCAGATTAGAATGAGATGAATTGAAAAATTGAAATGAAATCAAAAAATAGAAAGCATATAGTACAAATACCCCCTAAACTATCAAGAATACCCATGAAGTTATAATGCACACACACTCAGTCTTGGACGTCAAACACAACCAAGAATGCGTTTATGAGAAATAAATGTGAAAAAGTATGAGAGAGATGTTGGGCACTATTGATAATTCATCCAAAGAGGAAAGGTACAAAGGTTTGAAGAGAGATTTAAGCAATTACACCATGTAAAAAATGGATGTTACAATAGTCTTGAAACAATGTCACTAATGCATAGAGCTCAAGAAAATATGCATTTTCAAAAAAACAACACCCAAAAAGGAGCTACAGATTGAGAGTTATAGCACTTACTGGTTCTTCCTCCCACATAGTCAGTCAAAAAAGGAAATTGTTTTTCCAGTCTTGTGTTTTTTCATTGAAAAATCCAAAAAAATAAATAATTTAACTTTATTTCTTCATTACCTTTCACCTAAAATTTGACATCTCCTTGAACGTCATACGAGTTTATGTAACTACTTACTTCGGGTTTGTGCAATTGCATTAATTATAAAAATTAATAAGCAAAAGCTCTTTGAAAAATTGAATGGGTGTCCTAGTGTAATTCAAGTTCTTGTAGCTCCTTCACTTCAGGTTCTTCCAACTGCACTACTTTACTTATAAAAATTTATAAGTAGTTGATACTGAGAAACCTGATTACTTCTCCTCATTGTATTTTAGGTTCTTCAAACTAATTTACTTATAAATTAAATGTGTAATGAGTAATCACCTTTAAAAAACCTAGATTGGTCTTCCTCAATCCATTTCAGGTTCTTCAATTTGCAAGACTTATTACTTATAAAGCAAATAATGAGTAATTAGTAGTTGACCTCCACAAACCTGAATGGTCTAACTAGTGTTGATCAGGTTCTTAGAGAAGTAAGACTACCTCAAAATCTTGAATTATTCTACTAGCAAGTTGTCACATCAAAGAAACCTGATTACTTCAAGTAGTCACCCTTGAGAAACCCGCTTACTTATAAGTAATTATGTTGGAGAAGTTGAAGCACTCCAAAAGCCTGATTTGGTCTGGTATCAAGTAATTGCCCTCTAAGAACCCAATTACTTCCAAGTAATTATATTTTGAGAATTCTAATGAGTCCAAGAATCTAATTTGGTCTATGAAGAGTAAATCAGGGTTTGTAGGCTATATTACTTCATCCGTATGGACGTTTGACTAGACAGAAGAAATGAAGTTTTTGGAAAATCTATGAAGTTTCTTAAAAAACTAAGAACAACCCATTTTAGATCTCATAAAACTCAAAAAAATATGCAAATAGACTTTTCATTAAAGGTTTTTTGACATGATTTTTGAAGTAGATTAATAAAATGCCTCCAAGGTCAAAAATGGTAGCAAAGATAGAAGAAAAAACCAACAAGGTGAATACATGGAGGATCTTACCAAGGAGTTTGATGCATGAGACTATCATGATAGCTCTGATACCATGAAAGAGTGTTCCAAGATCTTTGAATAGCATTTAAGCAATCAATGTCGATTCTTTTAGAGATAGCTCCAAAATTCCAAGAGAGGAAAAACATGCATTAACCTATCTATTGCAAAATGTGAATGAGTTGATTAACCTTCCAAAAAAGGAAAAGTGAAGTCAATATAGAGAAAATTAGGGCAACATGAGGAAGACTCTAATTTTTTTTAATTAATTAGTAACATTAAATAAAATTAGCCTATATACCCTTTATAACTAACCTAAGGAAGCTTAAATACATAGAAAGGCCATACGACCGTACAGGCAAAACCCAGTGGGAAAAAGCACTACACTAATAGATATCATAACATATGATATAACCAACTATGTGCCAAGGCTAAATAGAATGTGAAAAATTGGTTAAGGACATTGATGTGATTTTGGAAAGATATCTTACCTCCCCAATATGGAAAAATTATAAAAAAGGTTATATAGAATAATGATAGCCATCATATGTGAATATTAGCATGATGTTAATAGTTATCCTTTGAAATCCTCATCAAGACATGTAGGTTCTTATGGGACTCACAAGATAGGGGAAATAACATATAAGGTAATTCGATGGATAAATGTGTTGTAACACATATTTATCCCATTTAGTTAATTAAAGGGAGTGATTTAAGTTTAGACTTCAAAAAGACAAGAATACTTGAGCTCAATATCATGTATAATTTATAAAATTATGAATTCTTGTTCATATCATTAGTTACAACAAAGTAATATGGCTAAGGATACATTTGTTTGAAACAAAAATTGATTCAAAGGTGTATCAACAACTTAATGTATTAGAATAACTGAAATAGTTATTAACTTATCCTCCTATGAGTGTCAGATACTTGTAGAGTTGACATCATTATTTGACTTCTCATCTCTTCATTTATATTCCTACTTGGTCCTAGGAAATTATAAACCTTCCATTTATATTTTCTACTTACATGAATATTTACAAATTACACAATATACATATTTCACACATATTTTTTTTACAAATTAATTAACAAAATAACATTTAAAATACATTATTAACACTTTTTCAGACTTAAATACTTGCCTTGTCCTGATAAAAAAATTTCTATCAGAATGTGGTTACCTATAAGATGTTTTCTTTATAATGGATGAACTATGCTAAAAATTGTCACATATGCCCTGTATGGAAGCTTTGTTCACAATTTTTTAAGAAGTGCAATTTTCTAATGTTCATTTATTGTTCACTACTTAGCCATATTTTTTAGATTTTAAACTATGTAGCATACCAACCTACCACTATTTACATGTGTTCGATATATTGACATAATAAAGAAACCATACTTCATAGGTTTTCACCCTTAATCACCCCACTTGTAAAGAAATATACCAAAATTTTAGTAATTGAAAATAAAATCACATTTCCCAAAATTATTCAAAATTAAACGGAGCTATGGTATCATACTAAGATGGGGTGGCATTAGGTGTAATGGTGCTATTGGCACTAGCTGGATGACCTTACCATATCTTTATAGTTAAATTATAGAGGTTCTTAGTGTGGAGTTATGCTACCATGCTTATTACATCAAATAAATTTTTGGTGTATGCTATGTTTAAAGTGCCTTCTACACTTGCAACATTTGAAGTAAGTTATAGGGAATAATATAATAGAGATCATCAAGCACATCCTTGGCCGATCCTAAAATTTATATCAAGCTGGATATAAAGTTATTTTAGTCTCTCAATCCATCATGGACCATTGTGAAAAGTGTGTAAAAATTTTTTAAGCTCTACATGATGATTTGAACATCATCTTCACCCAAAAATCTAATTAATGGTTGATGTAGTGTGATATTTTTATTGATGACCTACAATATTTTCTTGAGATGCTCAACATATCTCTACTCTTGAATGCTTACAAATGTGTTATTAAGCATTTATAATTTCCACACTCACATTTGACCCATTACATTGTCTTAGAACCATAATTAATCCTTTATAGTAGCATATATTTGGGCTTATATCATAGATCTTAGCATCACAGTGTGAAGGGTATCCACTTTGGTCGTAGTTTCTTGAAATTATGACTTCTAATCCAAAGGATGCAGTGGGATTTTTGAGCTTGCACTATGGATATGATAACTACCTTATTATGTTCCACCAATAGCTCAAAAATGGCATTGGCCTCATTGTGTTATGTTCACACCTATGTTTTGATCTCTTCTAGCCTTTGGATGGACATACAACCCTAAATAAGATTTATGATCAAAGCAGTGATATGCAATGGCTCTGACATAAACTACCCCCTGATATTTCTAAACCAATGTTGGGTAGGTATCGCCTATTATTTTTATATATTTTACAATAGGTTTATTCAATTTATCATTTTATTGCTTCAACTATGTTGTTGTTTGTGTGATCTAAACATGAAAAGTGCTTACTCCAATCTTTTATATAAGGGGAATTGTGTAACATCTAAGTTGACTTTATTTATAATAGTTCCTCTTGCAATCTACTTAGTTTGAGGTGGAAAAGCTGCATGTGTTTGGCATAGTTGTGATATTGGAATGAGGAACATCATGTATCTTATTATAGAGGAATAGATGTATATCCACCATGATCCAACCCCATTTTAAGCATTCCTCATTGAAGTTCATCTTCTTAGAACTAGATCTCATGGAAGTTATTTAGGGGTGTGCCTAGGAGTTAGTTGGGCCAAATTTATTTGTGTCAAAACAATGATATTTTGATTTGGAACCCTAGCCTTATTGTGATGCTTTAATCATACCTTGGATGAAATTAGTTTGTGTTTGTCCCATGGGCCCTTGCAGAACCTGACCGTGAAGTTATTATGAATTTGGCCAAAAATTCCTACTCATTTACCTTGTCATATTCTTCATTTTTATTTCACTCCTCACCTTTACATTTTTACCTTCTACTTCATTATATTTTTCTCCTTAAATTCATTCTATTATTTGGCTTTCTTGTCTTTCTCCACTTTATCCCTCATAGCTTCCTTGCTTGTAGATTTATTTGGCTACCTTCTTTTATGTATATTTTTCCTCTTCAACCTTTTTCTAGGATTCTTGTTGCTTGTACAATTATTTAGTACCCTATATTTGGCATACCTTTCTACTTGATTTAGTGCATGTTTATCTATTTTTTCCTTCTTTCGGTTTTCTTTCTCCTATTTTAATGTTCCCCTTTCTTGATTGTTTTCTATATTGCATACTTTATTTTATCATGATTTTAATAGTCATCTAAATATTAATTTATTTAGCCTCCTTATCTAACATGGTTTGTGATAATGTATCCTCCTAAAAAATTGTTCCTCCATTGTGTTCTCCTAGAGAGGCTAGTCTAGATGTTTCTAAGATTGATGTTGGTCTACTTAGTAGGTGTGTCATTAAGTAATGATCCTATGACTAGCCCTTCAGTTTCTTGTGCCAAGATAATATGTGGAATGAATGACACATGAATAGGAGTCCATTACATTATTGGATATGAAATGAGATAAATGTGTGAGGGTAATTAATTGGATATGACATCCTCAAAGATGGAGTGAATGTAGGCATGGAGTGTCTAGTGGAGTCAACTACATGGAAGTTATTGTTTTCTCCATGCGTACACTAGGTTTGGATCATGCAATTGGTGGGATAAGGAATTATTTATTGTAATACCTTATCTTGATGAATGTATCCATTATTTATGCCTCTACATATATTTATTAGGATGATATTATATAGGCTAAAATGTTTTCCTTCCATCTTACCACACTAAGATTAATTTTTGTAGCCCTAACATGCATAACTTATTTGTTAACAATTGAAATGAGTTAGCCTCAACTTATTCATCTTCCTTATCAATCTCTAAATTTATCTATCCTCTTTATTCAACATTAATCTAAGTGTGTATAGGGATATGTATGGATAATCTATGGCCTACATCACCTTTTATCTTATCATGTCACATTTTTATATGTACTCATATTGTTAGTAGGGTTCACCTATAGAATAACCATAGCCTAAGTAGGGTATATATAATAGTAGTGGTTAGTATTGAGCATAATATTAAAAATAAAATTCTTATTTCATATTTTTGGAGTTTTACCCTTTGAAGTGGCTTAATTTTATTTATCAAGTATTCTACTTTGTTATTAATTATTGATGTGGATTTGCTTATTTTGTTTTCATTATTATGCTATTTTATTGATATTGTTATGATATTTACATTATTTGTACCTAATTTTATATATCTAAGTAAATTAATTACAAGTGATATCATATCTTATATTTATTCAAGTTTTTGTGACACCATTTTTGATTTCTAGATCAAGTGTAACATTTATTCTGTGAATTCAAGGATCAAAAAGCATAACTTAAAATTTGAGATTTTTTTAAATCAGTGAAATAATCCTTGAGGTTTATTTTTCACCCTTGTGTATATTATTATTCATTTTATTATTCTTTATTATATGATTACAATGGTATAATACTCCACTTCACATTTTTTTAGGGTAAATCCTAAACCCTAAACACTTGTGTTTGTGTATGGCCTATCTAAACACTCTAGGCCACAAAAAGGGTAAGAAACTCTAGGAAAAAACTAAAAAGGAGCACATAGAGTCAAATTCATATGATAAGGGTTTTATAGATTGGTTACCCAACTCTAAGTAGGTGTGCTAAGCATGGTGAAAAAAATATCTATATATGGTCAAATGGGAAATGGATGTAATGAAGTCAAACTTGAGAAAAATTAAGGTATATTATAAAATATATTAAATATAATACTATAAATACCACCATGTAATAATTATCCACTAATACACTTGTTTTATCAAAACCAAAACAAGCCATACTCAAATATAGGTTTGAAGAACTTGTTATCAAATGTGGAAGTATGCAAATTTGATGGTAAGGATTTGGTAACCTAGATCAGTCAAATGAAAAATGTATTTTATCTACATCAAACCCCATTTTCATAAAATATGGTTATGGAATATATCTGTTGGAACCAAAATAGTTTATTTTGTATATATGGTTGTGCACTCCAAAGAAAAAGAAGGGCCTTATTGTTACTTGATAGTGTTTATTGATAAGTTGTAGATGCACTACTACAACATTGTTATCAAAAAAATTTCAAATAGTTATTAATACATATAAAAATGGGGACTATCAAGGATTATATTCAACAATTCAAAAAAACTATACTTACATGTGTATGAAAACATAAAAGACAACCTAGATGACATTTTATTGGGTGGGCTCAAGGATAACATCCAAATTAATGTTCCCATGTTTAATCCAAGTTCAATATCAGAGTCCATGGTATTCAAACACATGGTAGAGGAGAGACATTTTTTCAAATGGTAGGATTTTATTATTAGAAGAGAGTGCATTATTCTAGAATAATAATTCTCTTAGCCAACTAGATTTAATCAATATATTGAAGATAAATGATAAAAATGGTTATGTTTCAATTGTGATAAAAAATTTAATAAAGGAATAAATTTGTTGAGAATGGTTTTTATACATTTAAGGGGACAATAAAGATGAACATGATGATAAAGTATCAAATGAGGGTGATGAGGAGCCATAGGATGAATTTGATGATTCCCAACCAACTACCTCATGCCATGCACTTTTAGGTATTAACACTCCACTGTAGATGATATTTATGAATTATAAACACCTCAATCTTATACAGTTGACAAACTCAAACCTTAACTATTCTTATCAATTTTGGACCTTTCCTACTTTTAGAAGTCTTACATCTACTCTATCTTGTGCCCCTTGTCCTATCTCTTGGTCTTTCTAGTCTTATGTTGATGACTCAGATCTTCTATCTTTTCAAGAATGCTTAAAATATGGTTATCTTATGCCCCTACAAGGTTTGAGCCTGTACCTATTTTATAACTACTAGGACACAAGCATCAATCCCAAACCCCTATGCCAACACTAGTGTCCTACCCTGACATAGGTGTCTAGTACCCTAAACTTATCTAATTTATAAATGAAACATATCCTAATAGTCGATCTAAGTGATTTAATGTAATATATTTCCTAATAGGATTTGTATATATTCATAATCACTCATTCCTTCACCACTTAGAAAAGACCTATAAAAATACCCAAAGTGACCAAGGCAACTTATCAAAAACATTATAACATACATAAAATTGAGAAAAACTTCCCTATTTTCTCTTATTTTTATACCAATCATCAGGACAACACATTTATGGGTTTGAAGTACTAAAGGAGGAGACCAAGAGCTATATTTTTCAAGTTACAAGATAGGTAACTATTGTATTTGATTTCTACATATTTCATGATTCATATAAAATCCAACACATAAAGGAGAAACACATCAGCCTGAGGCCCTCTTCAGAGTATTAGCTATGTAGACAACACTCATTAATAGAAGGGTCTTTTAGGCAACTTGACACCATGTGCCCACTAACCCATTTTTACCACAATCACTATGAGGAAGAAGAACTAAAGTTTTTCTACTTGATAAGGAGAGACAATTGATGACCTAGATCTAAATGTACCAAAGTGAAGGTGAAGACAAACCCATAAGCATCTAGGTTATCACATATGTTTCTAGTGGGTATTTTATACATCACACCTACATCCAACCAAGACTATAACATTAATAAAATCATCCAAGGCTGATGTAAGTGTCTATAGATCTAGAGGCACTCAATCCAAAATTTGGTGACTATTTTAAAATCCTCTACTAGTTTATTTCCTACCTATTCTAGATTCATAACCTTATTAACATTAGAACCAACTAAGTACATTGTTTCTTTGTCATTTCCATATCTAATATAGTTGTGCTTACTATTTTTATCCTAACTCAATTTAATAAATTTAGTATATGTTGTATCTAAGTTTAACATTTAATTGGCTTGATGTAGATATGATTATCACCCTTATGCATTATAATTTATATATTCTTAACCTTGTCTACCCAAGTAGGATCCACATCCAAATTTAGGGTTAAACATTTGGCAAACTCAATTCATGTGAATGAATTTTTTTTTGATAGATGGATTCAAAATCTCCTAGGGTTTCATTTTGTTGTGATGGATTTTCAGATCTAAAACTTTACCTTAGGGTTTTACCCTCCTCTAGTCATAAGGGCTTCATGTGCATATGCTTGCAAGTGGATTATTCATTGATTGGTGCATTTAGGCCTCTAAAAAAATAAATTTTAGAATTACTCAGAGGTATTTGTTACTTAGGTTGGTATACAAAAAAATACCTTTTTGTTCATCAAAATTTAGTACATATTTTTATAATTTTTTCAATTTACTATTTTTAGTAAATATTGGCATCTAGGGAAAATGGTGTACTTATTTTATAATTAATTTCTAGGTTTCATCAAAATTAATATTTTGATAAAAAATTCTCTCATATATTTGAAATAAATTCTTATTTTATCAAAATTGTTGATTCTTTATTTGGAATATTATAGGGTTTTACATGTGAAGAATTTTAGATTATTTAGACTATTTGTAATCCATATTATATCAAATTTAAAATTACTTAGAGGTTTTTAATAATTATTTTGATGTAAACAAAAAACCTCTTTTGTTTTTCTAAAATATTGTTGTGAATGTATCATATTACTATTTTTAGTAAATTTAAACTATAAGTTGTACATTGTAATTTTGTTTCCATTTTTTATGGGTTTATCTCATTTATTATTTTTATAGAAAAACCTCTCTCAGATTTTCAAAAAACTCAACCAATAGTCTAAAATTGCTTTATCCTTATTGTATCATGGTTGATTGTTCCTTAGCATTTGAATGTATTTCTTATCCTATTCTTATTTCATTTTTTAAAACATTTAAAATGGATATAAAGGATTCTCTTCCTCCTCTTAACCCTAGTGAGGGTATAACTACCATCCCTCCAACCAGGTCCATGTTATCACTCTTTCAAGGGGTAAGGTAGGTGGTACATGTATGCATGTTCAATTTGAGGTACCTATGGTTTGTGATTGTGAATCCATAAGAGATCAATACACTAGTATTACCAAGTTAATAAAAGAATTACAAAATTATATTACACTTATATAGATTCCAACACATGATAGTGTTGATCATATGTTTGCATCCTCATCTACAATGTTGTGCCAAAGAAAGTTTTACATCTAAATGAAAAGATACAATAAAAAACATCTAAAACAAGTGATCCAAATATGATACCAAAGGTTACTAAGAGTGCAAGTGAAATACTAAGAAAAATGATTTGAGATAAAGTGATCAAATAACCTCTTCCACCTCCTAAGGAGATAAAAATAATATTATGCATTGACATCATACATATTTTTATTTTGAATTAAAGAACAAAATATAAAGTCTAAAATATAATGGTGATCATATAATAAATACATCAGTCAATAAAACTACTCACATTATGAGTACCTCTTATAAAGAGTAAGTAACAAAAAAACAAATGTGGTTACCAAATAAAATTTCAAAGCAAACATAGTTACAAATGGCTAACATCAAGTAAGAAAAGGTTCAAAAAGAAAACTCAGATCAAGAAAAGGATCCAAACCTACCTCTTTATAATGATACTCATCTTTCCAAAAAAATTGGTTTTGAAAATAATATTTTTAAAACTTCAGTTATAATGATAAAGGGTTGGGCAAAGATTCCCAAGGCATCACTCATCCTATTTCCACATCTGATCAGAATGAACGTCAAGGATCGGGATATATTGGCAATACTAGTGTAAACCATTCAAATATGTATATCCATTTTATTAATGCAAAAGAACAAAAACCTACAAATGAAATCAAGCTTAAGGAAAATGAACAAATATAACAAGTTTTATTGCTTAAACACCAAGGGGAACAAAACATGATACAAAAGGAACATGTATAGAAAAATAAAAAGGTGCTTAAAAAGGGTAATGTTAAACATGTGCCTTCATATGAATAAATTACTACTCATTCCTTAAAACATTAAATCATTAGGCCTTACATAGATGACAAATAAGGTCAAAATATTATAGTTGACCCAACTCATGAATTCAATATATGTACCTAGAAATTATTTACATCTCGGGGATATGGTATGAAATATGTCAATAAAGCTACTAATCTGATTTTTGTGTTGGATCTATCAATGTAATGCCACACATGGATAAAAATCATGCTCTACTATGTTGCATGTTAGTCCATATTTGAATAAATATAATGCAAAATTTGGAAAACCATGGTTACTAACAATGAAAAAAAACATATTTGAAGAAAATATACTAAATGAAAACTCACCAAAGGCACATGATATAGTTTTTTATTCTTCTATGCACACATATGACACATTTTATTTAGGGAATGCTATTCATTTACCACTTATCATAAATTTGAATCCTCATCTTGAGGTAATTGGATAGTTTTTAACATTTACGTATTCTATTTGGCTCCTTGTCATCTGTGTGTTAGTTCCATGTTGATAGATAACATATCAATTACTTCTACCTATACATGTGTGTCATGCTTCTACTTGAGTTTGATACCGACATACACAGATATATGATCTATTCCTATTTTAGATATTTATCCTTCCTTCTACTCATGTCATATGGACATTAGGGATATTTTCTTCTTAAATTTTGATACGCACCTGTTATATCATTCTATGATATCTTCTTTATCATGTTTGAGGTCTTATATGCTTACACATGCCTTTAACCATGATTATATCTTGTATAGGGTACTTGATATGTTATGCACTTGAAAGTTTTTGCTAACACATTTAATCCATGGGATACTATGTTATGTTTATGCTAGATGTTTATGATTTTCTTTATGCATTTTATTGAGTGTCTTTCCTTGCTATTATTTGACTTGTTTGAGCATTTGTATATGCTCCTTTATTTGTAGCCCCTATGACTTTACTTGATTTGTTTGACATTAGCATATGTAATTATTTATTGTATAGACACTTGAATATGTTATTCTTGATTTTTTGGATATTTGGTTAAGTCATGTCCCTTCATTTATGTGGCATTTAAACATGCCCCTTTTTTGTGGTCTCCTAGGACCATTGCATGCTGACATGCTTTTGAGTTCTCTTATGTGTGTGCTTATCAATTTATTGATCTCATATTTATATCTAGATGTTTCCATGATCTTTATCATGCATCTTAGGCATTCATGTGATAACATTGTTCTATGCAGTTCAATGATACATACCTAGACATGTTATTCTATATGCTATATGGTTTTAGGCATAAATCATTCAATTGTCTTATCCTTTTGGGGTGAGTTAACTACTAGTTCATATCTTAATTCACCTAAAAGAGGGGGCCATATCGGTGGGAGAATTTCATATAGACATGTTCTCTATGATTGACATAATTTTTAGATTCAGTGGGGGCATGATTTGGAATCATATTCTCCACACTTATTCAATATTTGACACACCCAAATTAAGTGAGGGCATGCTTTGGAAACATGTTATCCATACTTATCTAGTATTCAACACACCCAAATTGTGTGGGGGCATGATTTGGAAGCATGTTCTCTACACTTATTCAGTATTTGGCATAGTTTTTAGATTTAGTGGGGGCATGCTTTGGAAGCATGTTCTCCACACTTATTTAGTATTAAACAAACCCAAATTCACTGGGGGAATATTTAAGAAATATGTCTTCCACATTGGTAGTTATTTTAGTTTTTAGATTTATCCATATATAATTGGGGTGTAATTTGGAAGCATGTTCTCCAAACTTACACCATTTTTGAATTGGCTAAAACACACAGTCATATGATTCAAATACACATTTGTGGTAAAATTCTATACATTGGCACCATTGTTATACACAATTTCATTATGATACATATATAATGTGCATATACTATGCAATGTGTGCCTAATATTTCAAAACACAAATCATTTTCAGATTTCAAAAATCTTCTATGAGCTGTCATCACCCACTAGGTTATACTGTTATATATTATATTGAGCCAATCTACTACAATAAATGGCTCACTTTTTGGTATAGTTAGTTACTAAATCACTCAATATGATACTTTGTAGGTTGGAATTGATTATATTATCTATCCTCACTAGTTTGATAGTATGAGTTGATTTATTTTACTCATACTCACTAAGTTATAAGTATGATTGGGTTACATGGTTGAGATAATCTCAACTTCTAGTTGAAAACTCACCTTTTATCCAAGGTTGGGGGCATGTTCCTTCCAATTTATCTATATCTCCTTAGATATATCCATTTCACAAATTTATATATTTATCATAATTTTAGTTTCAGTCATTCATAATACATATTTCAAATCAAATTACTAATAAGAAAGGCAGTTCAATTGATACACATGCGTAATCCTAAACCATTCTATTTAAATTTAAATAATTTAAAATGCCTTCAATTTTAGATTATATGCACTAATTATATACTATAACATTCTATCGGTTACATGTTAGTCACCAAAAAATCACTCAAATTGGGCTCACACAAAGGCAAGGTGTGTTATACACACCCGAGTATGCATTTATTCTCCTTTAAATCCAAAATTTCATTACTAGATTAAAGGGGGGAAATTTATATGATATTTATGAATTATATATCACCTCAATCTTATACAATTGGAAAACTTAGACCTTGGCTATTCTTCTTAGTTATGAACCCTTCCCACTTTCATAAGTCTTGCATCTGCTTTATCTTATGCCCCTTAGCCTATCTCTTGCTATGAAAAGTCTTATGTTGATGAACCAAACCTTATATCTTACCTAGAATGCTTAAAATATGCTTATCTTCTGCCCCTAAAGGTTTTGAGTATGTACCTATTTTTTAACTACTAAGATATAAGTGTCAATCCTAGACCCCTACATTGACCTTAGTATCCTACCCTGATGCAGGTGTCCAGTGCCTTAAAGTTATCTAATTTGCAAATGAAATGTATCCTATTGGTTAGCCTAAGTGCTTTAGTATGAGATATTTCTTGATACGAATGGTGTATATTCAAAATCACTCTTCATTCATTCACCACCCCAAAAAGACCTAGAACAAGACCCAAAGAGACTAAAATATCTTATCAAAAACATTATATCAAGAATTTAATTGAGAAAAGATTCCTTATTTTCTCTTATTTACATATCAGTCATAGGGAAAACACTCTACAATTATGAAGTATAGAATGATTAGCCCAAGAGTTAGTTACAAGCTAGGTCAATATTATACTTACTTTTCACATATTGCATGATTCACACACAATCCAACACAAAGGGGAGAAATACATTAGTATACAGTTCTCTTAAAACTATTGGATATGTAGGTAATGATTATTGATAGAGGGGTATTTCGGGTACTTAACACCATGTGCCCACCAATCCATTTTTCCCACAACTAATATGATGATGACAAACTAGGGTTTTGCTACTAAAAAAAGAGTGATAGTCGATGACCCAGATCTGAATGCACTAGAGCAAAGGTGAAAAGAAACCTAAAAACATCCATGTGGTCATATAATTTTTTAGTAGGTATACTATAGAGGACACCTACATCTAACCCAAACACTAACATTGACACAACCATCCAAGGCTAATACCAATATCCATAGCTCTAGAGGAACTCAATACATATCCTAATATATAAAATATTATTGATAAACACTTTTTTATTTTTAGATTAATAAAAAAATGACTACCACAAAAAATGGATCATGATCATTCCATTCAATTTATACTAGGGTTTTAACCACTAAACATAATATCATACATGTGCCCATATGTCTAGAAGAGTGAGATTGAAAAGATGGTACATAAAACTATTGGAGGCTAGTATTATCATGCATAAACAAAGTGTATATTCATCCCATGTGGTAATGTTGCATAATAAATATGATAGTTTAAGGATGTTCCCAAATTATAGAGAGCTAAAAAAGTAAATCATTAAAGATAAGTTCCCTAGTTTGATAATTGATGATTTTCTAGATGAATTGCATGGTAATGCACACTTAAAAAAATTGGATATTTGTTCAAGTTACCATGAAATTTGGATTAGATATGAGAATACACATAAGATATATTTTATAACTCATGAAAAACATTTTGAGTTTATGGTAATGCCTTTTGGTCTCATAAATGCACTATCTACATTTCAGAGTTTGATGAACACTATCTATAGATTTTTTTTATGGAAAGTTTTCTTAGTATTTTTTGATGACATTATAATATATAGTAAGACATGGGATGAACACTTTAATCATGATAATTATGTATTAATAATCATAAAACAACATTAGCTTTATGCCAAGCCTTCCAAGTGTGATTTTTGGAGTACATGAGGTGGATTATTTGGATCATTTTGTGTCACATAAAGGGATCAAAGTAGACCCTCACAAGATCAAGACCATAATATAATGAAAAGTTACACAATCCCTCAATAACCTCAAAGGATTTTTAGGGATGATAACTTACTATTATCAGTTTGTGAAAAATTATGAAAACATAGAAATACCACTTATAAATTTATTGAAGGAGTCCTTACATTAGAACAAAGATACCACCAAGACATTTAAGAAAGTGAATGAGGCCATGTGATCTGCTCTAGTTTTGGCTACCCAAAATTTTTTAAAGACTTTATTTGTTGAATGTGATGCATCAGGATATGGAATGGGAGTATTAATCATGTAGGAAGGGTGACCTCTTACATTTGAGAGTCTTTAACTTAAGGGTAAGAATTTACTAAAGTATATCTATGAGAAGGAGATGATGAATATTATTCATAAATTTAAAAAATGGAGACCTTATTTTTTGGGTAGACACTTTAAGCTGAAAATTGATCAATATAGTCTAAAATAATTCCTAGAATAGAGGTTGGCATCCAAATAAGAAAAATATGGGTAAAAAAAATTCTAAGGAATGAATTTAAATCATATATAAGTGGAAAGGGTAATGTAATCACAAATGCACTATCTAGGAGGGATGAATCCATAAAGGTATTGTTATGAACAATGTTCATATGGTAGGAAGATTGAGTGGATGAGGTAATATTAGAATGGGAAAATAATAGTGTTACATATGTTATAATTTAATATCTCTAGTAGGATTCTAGTGTCTTAGGAAAAAATGACTAGAAAGGGAATGCATTATGGTATAAAGATAGATTGTAGATGTGTGAGAATTTTATCCTCAACTACAAGATCCTTAAAAATATCCATACATATCTAGTAGGGGTTATTTAGGTTCTTTTAAGAATAAATAAAGATTTATTTTGGTAAGGACTCAATGGAGATATCCAAAATTTTATGGTAGAATTCATGGTGTGTTAGAAAAATAAGGGTCAGATAATTAAGACCTCAGGTCTTATATAACCCTTATCTATTTCTAGCCAAATGTAAGAGGAGGTTTACATGGATTTCATAATAGGTTGAACTAGATTGATAGATAAAAATATTATCATGGATCATAAAATATAAATCAATCCTATATCATGAAGATAAATCCACATTACACTTCCCACATAATGTAGGCAAAGGGAATTGCAACTGATCTATAAATCAATCCTAGATCAAAAAAGATAAATTATACTTACACTTTCGATTGTCAATACATTAGATATTTAGTGTCATGACCAAGATGGATCTGTTATACCTAGCCAAAGGATATCTTATGCCAATAATATCACTATGGAGGGTTGCAAAGCCTCTAGTCAAGCAAAACTATGCAATAACCCTAATCAGGTCTTTTATTTTCATATTCACTAAACTAATAACAAGTAAAGTAAAGTATAAGATAGTGATCACCAAAGCTTGTGGCATAAATTTGGGGTAATAAATATGAAAATTAAACACTCATAGAAGACATATACTCATGTCAATCTACACACAATCCTAATGTATGGGGGAGAAGTACAAATATAAATCTACCTACTCTTACAATGGAGGAAAAAAGTTAGGAATGCTTACCTTTGAAGATGAATCCACCAAGCCTCAATCTATCACTTGGACAAGGTTATTCGAAAGAGGTTGTTGTGGTATGTAAGGATGACAAGGAAAAATCAGCTCTAGGATACACAACCTATCAATACATCCAAAAGACTTTTCCACAAGACAAGATCTATATCTCCAAAGAAAGTACAAAAAACTAAGCTATGCTTCTCAAGTAGAATGGTGGTTAAGCAAATGTGAAATATATATCTCTTCTTATTCTCTTTTATAATAAATGACAAAATTAATGTGTATATATAGTTGTATCTAACCCTAGTCCTTTGTAATAGTTTAGCCAATAGGGTTGACCCAATTGACTCTGTATCATTATTGACAAAAATAAATTAGCTCCTAGTCTATGTTAGCCAAGGGCCAACATAGACCTTAAATCCAAAAGACTTTTCCACAAGACAAGATCTATATCTCCAAAGAAAGTACAAAAACCTAATCTATGCTTCTCAAGTAGAGTGGTGGTTAAGCAAATGTGAAATATATATCTCTTATTATTCTCTTTTATAATAAATGACAAAATTAATGTGTATATATAGTTGTATCTAACCCTAGTCCTTTGTAATAGTTTAGCCAATAGGGTTGGCCCAATTGACTCTGTATCATTATTGACAAAAATAAATTAGCTCCTAGTCTATGTTAGCCAAGGGCCAACATAGACCTTAAATGAGTTTTATAAATTATATTATAGGTTTTATGGGTTTTATAGTGTATCATAAACTATAAAAAATGATTTTAATCTAGGGAAGGGATAATAAAGGCATAAAATGACTAGAGAAGGGTGTAAAATAGGAATCAAACCTTAGGGAAATGTTTTAGGAGATGTGTGTGTAGATATCAAGTGGTAGTATAGGGACAACAATCCTATGAAGCACCAATAGTCTACCCACCCCTTTCTTGGTGCACCTCTTAAGGCATTCCCTCATAGGTATTGAGACTCGATAGGTTATTCTAAGAGAGAAAACATCTATAATTGATAAAGTTCAAAAATATTATATGTATACACATCCAATATTTCATATTTCATACTTATAAGGTAACTATATAATAAGTATTTTTACTAAACAAAGTTACTAAAGGTAGATGAAGAAGGTAGAATATTTTTTGAACATAAGGAGAACATTCAGACACACATTCAAAGTTTACAAACAAGTGAAATTAAGGATTATTTGATCAAGTGGAAAAATTCTAATGAGTGATGATATAATATGGGAGGATAAATAATTTATATAATAACATCCAAAGTTATTAAACATTGATAGAAACATGTTTTTAATGGGAGGGGTGATATGCTCTTAACTTATAGCATGTCTATGGATATGTGTGGCTAATACATGGCCTACATCACCTTTTATCTTATCTTATCACATTTCCCTAAGTTCTCATATTTTTAATAGGGTCAACCTATGGAGTAACCTCATTAAAATTCACATACCTTTTCTATAGGAGTTGGGGCAAGTCATCTTATGAATTATATCACACCCTTTTCCTCTCTCATACCTCCCTTTAATAACATTCTATAATCTTCCATGCCTTATTCATCCTCTGCCAACCATTTATATAAACATGGAAGGTGTGAATTTTAGTGGGTATACTTAATTCCCACATGAATGATTAATTCCATACAACTACTAGTGCATCTCAAACTAATAGTTCTTCCCAAACTATTACTACCTCACATAATGTTAATACATCCCATGCTGCCTCCACTATTAAAAATACCATTGACATTAATAAATTATTATTAAAAACTTTAAATCAAATGTATACCTTTAAAACTCATAGTACTAACCAAATGATGCAAATGCAAGACCAACTAATACATTTATAAAGCCAAACTCAACCTACTCAATGGGGAATGCAAAATCCTTTGCCCCCCATACCCATTAGAGATGCACATGGTAACCTTATACTATAATGCCCACTTATTAAAAAGGATATGAAACACTTAAAAAATGAACCTCTAATCCCTCAAATTGTAAACATTGACATAGGTGGCATAGTTACCACTATCAATTATAACATATCCACTAATCTTATAACATCTCCACTGGGTCTACCTAGAAATATGTAATTTTTTTAAATTTTAACAATATATTCCTTA